>CP144188.1:23300613-24500613 GCA_036452645.1 Capsella bursa-pastoris
ATGTTCTAAGTTGTTATTAGTGCAAGCAGTAATTAAGTTGGGCCGAAAGGAAATAAACCACCATTAACTTGATTGGTCAAGAAGGAAACTTCATTCTTAGATATCAGAAATTTCAAAATATGCAAATCTTGAGGAACAAACAGAACAGAAACAGGGTTTTAAACATGACTATACCTGGCTGTCCATGCTAATGTACTCCAAGTTCATCTGCATATTATGGAAATCCAATTTTATATTATCTTCTTTATCTTGTGAGATTGCATGTGAATAAGTAAAGTAAGATGAAAATGTGAAAGTGGCATATAGAAGCAACCTCTTTCAATCCACCAATTCGTTTCATCGCTCTCAAGTCTTTCTTAATGTGATTAACTAAGCTTCTCGAAACAGGAGAGCTAAAGAAAACAAAAGCCCTAAAGTGACAGTACAGAGAATGATTAATCATTTCAGATTAGACAGTCCATATATATGAGAATTTACGAAACAGGATGGTATTGTTTACATACTTCTTGTAAAGTGGAGATTTCCCAGTCATATCTGACAAAAACGCAGTCACACTGCAAAAACAAAAACAAAAAATAACAGCAGCTTCAGATATCATAAGAGTTCATTAGCGAGAAACTGATGTCAATTGTCTCAAATAGAAGAATTGTTTACTTTTCTTGGGTCGGTTGGATAAAGTATATAGCTTCCATGGAAGTCATAGGTTGTCTGTGTTTAGTTATAACCTCAACCACTGGAAAACATAACAACACCATCAAAACATTTCCAAATAATTAAAACAATGCCAATAAGATATAAGAACAATATTGATTGCTACGAGATCTGAACAATATCTTTCATCCTTACAAGAAATGCCTTGTTGGGTGATCTCAGACATTTTACAGGCAGATGACATTAGCTTCACTGTGAACTTGTCCATAACAAGTACCTAATATACACTTACAGGTTTATAAGCAAAAACATCATGACTGAAGAAAACTGAACATAACCAGAACCAAAAAAACAAAAAGGACAAGATTTTAAGATAAAATTTTAACAAAACTGTGGATAGAAATTACCTTCCAAGTTGATTTAGAGCTCCCATTTTTCTCTGGCCTAAGCATTTCATACAATAACCCTGAAACCAAAAAGTGATAAAACTATTCACACCCTTGAAAAAAGTATAACTTTACATAATTCACCTAAATATGCAAAACCCACATGTTCCTGATATGTAAAGCTTTTGCTCCAATGAAATTAGTTTGACAAAAACAAAACTCTGATTCATTGTGATCACGTTGACCTAATTCAAAACTCCATAAACCCCAAATCTGATTCCTCTTACAAATCAAACGAAACCCTAGAGCCCCAACACCATTATTTCTCTAACTAATCAAACGAAACCAGAAGCTTCCACACAAATACCCACAACAGAGTCTAATTTCGAAAAACCCAAAATTGGTAAGAGAATGGGTGAAAAAAACTAACTTTCTCTGGTGATTTGCCTGAAATTCTTGTAATCTCCACCACTAGAGGAAGACGATCCAGAATCGGAGAAAGACATTGCGTGAAATCGTTCGATATGGCCGACGAAAAAAAAAAAAACGATAACTTTTTTGATGAAGATGGAAAGGGAAAGACAAAAACTTTATCCGAGAATCGAATTTATATAAACAACTCGAAATCAGATTCAACGAAGAAAGTTTTCAATTTTGAAAAATTGGTAGATCGGAAGGAGATTTGAGAATCTAGGGTTTACTTGGTGACGAAGACAACAACAACGTTAAAAGAGAGAGAGAGAGAGAGAGAGAGAGAGAGAGAGAGAGAGAGTAAAGGAAGGAAACTTGGCGCTTCTAGATTTTGCCGTTTCGCTGGGTCGGCTCAAGCGATGATTTTTCAAACTTTGAATCAGTTTTTTTCTCAGGCAGACGTGTGTTAAAGTCAAAAATTATATTTACTATAGGACGAATTTGTGTATTATAATATTTATTGGGGGAAAAGTAAAGAACAACCATCAAAGTAATTAAAATTATAGGAACTGTGAAGTAAATCACCCAAACAAATAAGAATTCTCTATTTAGCCCCCAAATGTAACACTTACAATTTAGGCCTAGGCATATTAACATGAACCAAACAAAAATTTGGGATTAGGCTTAGGCATAATAATCAGAACCGTATCAAAATTTTGGATTCGGTTTGGTTTCAGGTCATACATAAGAACTAAACCGAGATATTGAACGGTTCCAGTTCATTTGTTTATAGATAAAATCCGAAAATCAAATGGTATGTATAAAAAACCAAAACTATACAAAAAAATTACCCATTGTTTTTGTTTTTACTTTTAGTTTTGATAATGTTATTTTGGTTTTGTACATGTTATTTTGGTTTTGTACATGTATTTGCAATAAACTTTTTGGCTAAATTAGGTAATTTGGTTATTTGTGGTTACAAAATAACTAATCGAACCAAAGCTATTGGAATTAAAAAGAAATGTAGGTCTTATTCTGTTCAAATTTCAAATGCCATATTGAATCGAATCGAATTATAATCGGTTCTAATATAGCTATTAAATTTTCATACCCGGAAATTGGAAGAACCAACTCGAATTAATCCAGAAATAAACGCTCGTAATAATAAGATTTATTTAAAAGTTGGAGAGAAATTCGTGGCCAATTAGCAAATCAAGCTTAGGTGGTGGATTGTTCTCGAAACATCGGTTAATTCAAGGATCTGTTTGCAATTTTAGTCAGCAAACAAATCCTCTTTCAAAAGTAATTTGCTTTCTTTGTGTTTACGTTAATCTTCCAAGTATGAAGTTTCTAGTTTTTAGATTCACATGTGTCTTTTACATTGTTCCTTATTTCTTGGTTAGTTCCAATTATTTATTTTATTATTAAACTTCTAAAGAAAGTTATTAAACTTCATATCATTTTTTTTGTGGTACAAAATTTTCAAAAACAATTCACGATCTAGAGCTTAGAACTTTACAAAAAGTTGTTATCATCAAACATCTCTATAAGACTATAACTAATCTCAAAACAAGATAACAAATCAACCCAAGTCATAGTGAAAGTGATAATATGATCCATATATTTTACAGTGATTTTATTACATCAAAGAATCTAACACAAATTTATCAACACTACATAACCATGCAATCATACATATCTCCACATATCACATCACTGCACTCCTTTAGCTTGATCTAAAGTTGTCAAGCCTTCAAGAATCAATTCGCTGCTAAGTTCACTTTCTTTCTTCTTAGACAGCTTCCACCGCAAGAAAAACACAACCATGTTAACAACAACAACGATCATAACCCACCCTACACTAATAGGTAAATACCACATTTTATCCGGAGAGATCACAGCCATGGAGACTAAGTAAGAGACATGAAGTGGCACCATGATCCATATAAACGCCCAAATGTATTCTTCTCCAGCTGGTAAAAAGCAAAACACCATGAAAAAGGCTCCCTCGAAAGCCATGCTATTCACAGACCTTAGAACATTGAAATAACTCTTGTTCATCACGACCGTACCAACACTACTCTTGTCACTAGTATTACTACTACCTTCCTCGGCATTGCTTTGGTGAACACCACCTGGTGGTTGAAGAGCTATCATATAAGTAGTTGAGATTATCAACGCAGCTATCACTAGAAGCGCGCTACGTGATCCATCTGATATCTGATTCCTACACCGAGCTGCCTGTGTGAACAAATGCTCCTTGAAACTTATCTGTGATCTTAATATTTCTGACACTTTCTTGGACTTTGGTAGAGAGTTTGCGCTTTTGCCTCCTGATTTACGAATGGTCTCTTGGATTTCTCTAGTCCTATTACTACTATGTCTTTGATTTTGTAAGATATCTAGAGCGGTTAAACCATTTTGGTTATGGATGTTTCTATTAACTGCTGGTGACCCTAGCAAAAGCTTTATTGCGTTTATTTTCTTATGGTACGTTGCTATGTGCAAGGCCGTGTTACCGTTTTCGTCACGTCTGTTCAATACTTGCGTCTCTAACGATTCAGCATTCATGTGACGTAGTCTTTGCACCCATCCAACAAGTACTTCGAGTTCTTCGTATCTATCATTCAAAACAGCAATGTGTAGAGCGGTCTGACCGTTCACGTTCACATCTTTAACGCAAGCGGGACAAGCCAATAGGAACTCTGTCATAAGGTCAGTTTCTCCTCTTCTTACTAACATATGAAACGGCGTCGTACCTGTTATCAAATTAAGACACAGCCTCTCACACGCACACCAAATAATTACAACAAAACCAAGAAATGAGTTTGGTCTAGATATCAAGAAACATTCTCTTACGTTGATACTCAACCAAAAATCGATAAGCTACTCAGATCAAGACACATAAGGTTTGGCCTATTAGAAAGAGAGAAAACTCCACAAGTTCGAACATACCAAACAACAATCCTTTATTACATGGTCACTTGGCCGATACTTATTTTAACTATGGTGGAATCACACAAGAACTTCTTTATGTAAGGGGAAAAAGTGTATATATACCTTCATTTCCTCGAAGACAAGCTAGGTCAGGATCGAGTTTGAGTAAACCGAGAGTTAAACGAGTTTGGCCTTTCTCTATAGCAAGGTGCAATGGACTCAACCCATACGTGTTAAGTTTTCTAGCAAATGAGGGCTTTAGATTCATCATCTCCATGGCAAACGCAAGATTCCCATAAGCAGAAGCTACATGAAGAGGAGTGTTGATGAAAGGTACGGCATCAATGGTTTCAAGAATGTATGGATCCTCATGTATTAGGGCATACAAGTCATCTATGCTTCCGATTTGAGCCGCGGTGATCAATCTTGGATCCATTTGATAAGTGTGTATACTATTATGCTCAATCTAAAGAACTTTACATTACTTGTTTTATATATATCGTTGAACTTGCACCCATCATTATTATGTGATGTGAACTTGAAGACTCATCTTTAGTTTAAGATAAAGGATTTGAGTTTATTTGGCTGAACCAATAGAAGATAAACACTTGAAGAACTCCGAAAGTGACACATCTTTTGTTTTTTAAAAAGTCTTCGCTTGAAAAAATGACTCAACCCATTCATTTTTACAATCCAATCTCCTCACCTTGTACTTTGTGGCAAATAAATTAATAAGTCGGACACCTCAATGGTTTGTATGCCTTAATTTACCTTTATATATTTTTCATATATGTTTTCAAGGTTTGTTCGTTTCGTCGAGGCAGTATCTGCAGATATGATAGGTATTGTTGTTCGTTTAGTTATGGCATATTGACATTGCGGCGAACACAATGTTATACAATTAAAAAAATTAGAACGATGATTTGATTCAATGGTTAAAAATATTGCGTTTTTCGCAGTCATTGCTGTCTGCAGCAACCAAACAAACACCTCCTCGAATACACATTTTAAACAAATTATCAACAAAATGAGAAAGAAAAAAAAGTTAAAAAGGTTATCTTGTAATATTTTTTGATATAATGTATTCTCTCTTCACGCCTTCTTATTTTTTGGTCAATCAGGGAAATTGGGTTATTTTGTGGGCTTTATATAATTTAAAACGGGCCATATTTTGAAGGCCCAGATATGATTTTTTAACCATGTTTACTTCCTAGACAACCGCACAACTTCCCTACTTTTATTACACGTGTCACAAACCAAAGACCGTTTCCACATACACGTGTTCGATCACGTGGCTTTGTTCCAGAGCCGAGCTTCCTTCTACGACAATGGTTTAACTAACCACAGAGACACGAAGAAGAACAAAACTAACAGAGCCATTTCACAAGTACTGATGTTTCGATTCAATTTCCGCCGTGAATTCTTGAAATCTACCGGATTCTTTCACCGGAAGTTACATAGCGGTCTAGAAGATGCCGGTCCGATGGCATCTCGGCTTAAATCACGTTCCGTTGTCCGGTTTAGCGGACCGGATACGGTTAAGTTTCTTCAGGGTTTGTTAACCAACGATGTACGGAGGTTCGGTGATTCGTCCGGCGAGAAAAGCTCGGCGGTTCCTACACCGAACATGGCTTCCGTTTCGACTCCGCCTATGTACGCGGCGCTGCTAACTCCTCAAGGAAGGTTTCTGTACGATTTTTTCTTGTATAGCCCTTCGAGACCCGAGGAGAAGCTTGATCGGACTGGTTCTGGACCCGGGTCTGATTCGGGTCGTGATGGGTCGGTTGAGTTGTTTGCAGATGTTGATGTTGATGTCCTCGATGAATTGCTTGAGACACTCAAAAAGTAAGCTTTTTTATGTAGAAATTTGAAAGATTAGGTATGTTTGGATCACAATTTTGGCAATGTCCTTGGAATTTAGGGTTTATTGAATGCCTAGGATTTGATTTAGGTGACATCTCTATTGGTTTTTACTTGAATGAGTAAAAAGCTTAGATTTTTGGATGTTCTTGTTAATCTTTGGTGCTGATTTGTGTGTTGTGAATGTTGATAGGTATAGGTTGAGGTCAAAAGTGGATATTGAAAACGTTGCAGAGGAATTTTCTTGTTGGCAACGTTATGGTAGGGGTCTTACAGGATCTTCGTCTGTCGGTTGGGGCGGTGGTGTTGATCGGGCTGGTGAAACTACAGCTAGTGGTAATAAGTATGGATGGCAATGGTATGAGGATCCGAGGTTGGAGTGTCTTGGTTATAGAAGCATTTTTCCTTCTGATGCAACTCGTGAGTTTCTTAATCGGATATAAGCATTTGGTTCTTGAGTTTAAAAGCAAAAGCTTATGAATTTGGGTTTTTTGTTACTTTGTTTGTTTTGCAGCACCTTTAGTTGAGGCAGATAAAGAAACAGATGAAAGCAATTACCTTTTATGGAGATTAGAGCATGGAGTTGCTGAAGGATCAGCTGAAATTCCTAAAGGTATGATCTTTTTTTCTCTTCTTTTTACCTCATTGATCTCTCTTCTTCTTATCTGTGTATTTATAATATGTTTGTGTGGCTTTTACAGGCGAAGCAATTCCGCTTGAATATAATTTCGTTGGTCTTAATGCAATAAGTTTTGACAAAGGCTGCTATGTTGGTCAAGAGCTTATAGCTCGTACTCACCATCGAGGTGTAATCCGCAAACGCTTGATCCCATTGCGATTCATCGATAGCAATGGCAAAGGTAAACTGAATTTCTATATTAACAAGTTTTCTTGCACTCTTTTGATCAAGAAATCATGTTCAACCCGAAATTTCCATATAAACTGCAGAGTTAAGCCAGAAAATTGCAGCTGGAGCTGAAGTAGTTGAGTCAGGAACCGGCAAGAAAATGGGGACGGTTTCAACGGCTTTGGGTAGCCGGGGAATGGGTGTAATGAGGGTAGAAGAAGCCTTTAAACCATCAGCTGAACTAATAGTAAAGGACTCAGAGGATGTGAAAGTCGAGGCAATCAAACCAACATGGTGGCCGGCTGAGTGGTTCCAACAGAATCAATCAGGAGTTGCTGCAGCTTAGTAGTAACTGCTAAAGGTACAAAATCTTGTGACTTCACTTGATATAGTTGAAGGATTGAATGATCTTTTGAGTAATGGAAAGTTTTGTTCCTTTTGTCAGATCATTTTTTGCAGTTCAAACAAATAAAGTTGAATACTTTCGGGCGAGGTATTCTAGATTAAGAAGCTGTCTTTGTTTATGTTAATGGCGGCAACAAGTTCGTAGCTTTCATTGTATTCCACTGTTTTAACTAATAAAGGTTGAAACTTTCCGGCGAGTTTTAGCCGCCGGATAATTTTGTACTAATTGCTACAAATTTTGTTGTGTCCTCTTGATAAGTTTCAAGTTATTGAGTTTGGTTGGAGTGGTTTTGTAGATAACAATGTGGTAAACTTCTAATTATGGTTAATTTAAGATTGGTTCGATTCCGGTTAAGTATCGGTTCACTATTTTACTGTAATTTCATTGAGAATGGAAAACACAGACGTCGTTAGGCTGCAGAGACGGCTCCGCCTGTTTGGGAATCATCCGTACTCTTTTCCGTTTGTTTCATTTGTAACGCCGTTAAAGTCTGCGTATATATGCAGCTCATCAGAAAGGATTGTAATCTGTAAAAGTAAAAACGATTTTAGGGTTGCTGTGTTTGGAGTTTTCTGTGCACACAAGGTGTTCGACGAATTGACTGTGAGATAGAGAATAAGAAAAGACTTGTTCAACATGTCTTTTGAGATGTTTGAAGACCAAAAGCTTCGTAGGAGAGGAGATTACACCATATGGAAGATCAGAATCCTTGCTCATCTTGGTGTTCATGGTTTGAAGGAAGCGTTAAAGATTGAGGAAGAGGATGGAAACAAGTATGTCAAGATAGCTGAAGATGAGAAACTTTGTGCAAATTTGAGTCCAGGTCTTGAAGCCAAGAACAGAAAGGCAAGGAGCATGATCATACTCAGTGTAGGAGATAAGGTTTTGCGAAAGATTATGAAGGAAGAGACGGCTTCTGGTATGTTAAAAGTTCTTGACAAGTACTATACGACTAGTTCTTTAGTAAGGAGGTTTTACTTGAGACAGAAGTTGCATAGTTTCAGGATGAAAGAAACCAAGTCTGTTATGGAGAACGTTGAAGAGTTTCAGAGGTTGATTGATGAACTACGTAATGCTAAAGTAGTGATATCTGATGAAGACCAGGCTATATTTTTGTTGATATCTTTGCCAGAGCAATTTGATGAGGTTAGAGATATGTTTACGTATGATAGAACAAGCTTAACATTAGACGAAGTCATTGATGCTGCTATGTCCAAAGAGAAGGAACTAGGTGAAAGTTACAGAGGATATAAAAACAGGTGTAGAGAGAGGTCAAGAACAAGGATTGAAGTAGAGAAGTTTGATGGGAGAAATGATTATGCTTTGTGGAAGATAAGGATGCTTGCTCATTTTGAGATTCTTGATTTGATGGAAGCTTTAAAGATTGAGGAGGATGGAAACAAATCTCTTGGAACAGATGAAGGTAAGAGGAATTGTGTAGCTTTGAGTCTAGATTTGGAAGAGAAGAAGATAAAGGCAAGGAGCATGATAATTCAGAGCGTAAAAAATCAGTATCTGCGAAAGAAAATTGTGAAGGAGGACTCAGCAGCTGGTATGTTTCGAGTTCTAGACAAACTCTATATTACTAGTTCTTCGACTAGCAGGACTTACCTTCGATATAAGCTGTATAGTTTTAGGATGAACGAAAGCCAGTCTGTTGAGGAAAACATTGATGAGTTTGAGAGGTTAGTTGATGATCTAAGTAATGCTAAGGTTTCTATATCTGATGAAGAACAAGCTATACGTTTGTTGGTTTCTCTACCAAATCGATTTGATAACCTTAAAGACGTGCTAACATATGGTAGAACAAGCCTTACACTAGATGAAGTGATTTGTGCGGTACTATCCAAAGAGCTGGACTTTGGTTCTGTTTACAAAGAGTGTAAAAGCACTGCAGAAAGACTTCATGTGAGAGGCAGGTCTGTTAGTAGAGATAGGTCAAAATCCAAAGGAACGAGAGTGGTTTGCTGGATTTGTGGTGAAGATGGCCACTACAAAAACCAGTGTCCATCTAAGGAACAGACCAACGAGAAAGGAGAAGCATGATTACTTATTTGTGGCTCTACCTTTTATGGAGCATGGAGTTGTTAGTGGCGGCCTGGCGGGAGTGTGGTAATCATGATTTCGATAAACCAATCTTTAACAGTTTTAGTTTAGAGTGTTTAATTTCAGCAACAGCTTGATGTGAAAGATTTTGATATTAGTGGAGTCTTTAAGAGGTGCATGTAAACATAAGTGATGACTTTATTAAAATTTCGAACTTCTCCGTGAACTGATATGATAGACAATAGAATTGCATTCACTTTCTTGCACTAGGCACAGAGCTTGTAACACAAAATTAGAATTTTCCAACTTCGATAAGAAACCTTAATAACTAAATTAATCAAAATAGGGTGTGCGTGTGACACAAGTTATGCAATAAAGTAGACGAAACCCTAATTTCAATCCTCTGTTCCAATCATCGTTCGTAGAGCACAGTTCGACACAACGGGCATGTGTTTTTCCCGTCGAGCCACATCAAGAGACAGCGACCGTGGAAGATATGGGAACAACTCATGCGAGTGGGTGTACTCAAAGTGGAGACTAGACTCTCGAGACAGATAGAACACAACTCTGTTTCCACGTTCAAACTCTTCAGTTCCTCTGCATCCACCCTCCCTAGTAGAACCATATTTCTCAATGATGGCTTGGTGTTCGACGGAGAAGGAATAGGCATAACATCGACGTAACGCTGATAAGTAACTATGATGCACACGGTCAATTCAACGCCGTTGTACCCAAAACCTGAGTTGATTGCAGCCGTTGAGATCCTTGGAACTAAGTGATCGCACATCCAATGTTCGGTTCTATGGATTCGATCTTGGAGTAACGTTTGGATTTCGTGGTGGCTACAACTATGAAGGCTGAAATTTGTGAAACCATAGCGATCCGGTTCTGACTTTAGCAAACGATGGTGGCCTGTGGTTGGGTTTACATAGATCTCATCCTTTATGGCAGTGATGATGAGGAGGACTGAGCTTGTTTCTGATGGAGAGAGTCTTATCGCTTGAGCATGGATTTCCACTACTGGTTCGGGAATTGGATCATTCATGTTTGAGAGCAAATTAAGAGAGAATGAGAGTTTGTGAAGCTTTAGGGTTACGTAGTAAGATATATATAAGCGTGTTCTCAGGTTCTTGTTCTCCTTTTTCTTTTCTTTGTTACCTAAAAGTTTCCTTTTATTTCGTGGCTAAGAAGTTAAATTTCCTTTTTCTTTTTGTCCTTGGTTAAGAAGATATTATGTAGAATTTACTAATTATTAGAGACTTAATTAGATTATATGATTCAACCTAGTCATCACGTATCTACTACATATCTATGTAATTGTCAATATTTCCGAATTTTGATTGGAGTCTAGCAAAAGCTCTACCAACAGTTTATTTCAGATATTATAAGTTTCAATGGTTTAAAACCTTTTATAAAAAGAAAACACTACACAAAATTACATGTAAAAATTCTATGAAAACGTAAAATATAACAAAATAACAGTAAAAATTCTATGAAAATGAAAGCGTGTGACCCAAGTTGTGCAATAACCCTAATTTCAATCCTTTGTTCCAAATCATGGATCGTAGAGCACAGTCCGACACAAGGGACAAGTGTTTTTACGCTTGAGCCATTCCAGTAGACAGCGATAGTGGAAGACATGGGAACAAGTCATGCGTGTCATGAAGTCGCTAGGTTTCGTCGGACCAGAGAGATTCTCGAGACAGATGGAACACGACTCTGTTTCCATGTTCGAACTCTTCAACTCATCTGATTTGATCCTCCCTAGTAGAACCAACCTCAAATATTTCTCTTCATTCGACGTATACGAGACGGTCTGGTAAGTAACTTTGACCTCCAAGGTCAAGGTAAAGCCGTTGCGTCCAAAACCTAAGTTGATTGCAGCCGCTGAGATCTCTGGTGCTAATCGATCAGACAACCCATGGTAGTTAGCGGATCGTCGATTATCGAGAAGTGATCGGATGTCGTGGACACTAGAACTATGGAGGTTGATAGTGTCGACCAAAGATGTTGTAAACCTAGTGGACCGTAGGGTTTGGTACTGACCTGTTGTTTGGTTTACAGAGATCTCTTCGAGTCTGGTCTGGACAATAACGAGGACTGAGTTTAGTTCTGGTGATGTAGAGAGTTTGCTTGAACTTTTGATGTGAACTTCCACTTTAGTTGTATTCATGTTCTTAAACGCGAAGAGACAATCACAGAAATATTCAGAAGAGATCGAGTCACACAAAGAAGAAGACTTTGTGATCTCGTAATGAGGAGCAATGTTTGAGAGAAGAGAATTGTGAAGCTTTAGGGTTAGGTGTAGTGAGAGTATATATATATATATTGGCTTCTTCAACGGTCATATTAATAGTTTCCTTTTCACTAAGAAATTTCCTTTATTTATTTATTTGGTATTTTGTAATTCCAGGTGGATATGTAACTTTTAATTTTATCCTTTTTGATTCATACTACCTAACAATATTTACGAGTAGGACTCGAAGTTTGGTTTTTATAATGTATTCACCTCTTTTTTCAATAGCATGTTTTAACTTCTTTTTCCAAAAAAAAACATCATTTAATTTTTTTCCAAAAATATCACAAAAGTTTTATTTATCCAAAAATACCAAACATAAAAAATTGAATTTTGACAATGTAGAATTTTTTTCTTTTATGTTTAGGCTGACTATTTACATTTTAAAATATATTTTTTATGGGTAGGGTGTAGTTTAGGATTTAGAATTTAGTTTTGAATGTTAAAAATTTAAGTTTTAGTTTTGTGGTATTTTTGGAAAAAACTGTAATTTAGTGGTATTTTTGGAAAATAAACTTCATAATGATATTTTTATAAAAATACTCATTTTTGTGGTATTTAAGAGAATTCTCCTTAAAAAAATATTATTTAACAAATATCAGTTTATCAGAAAATGTTATTTTAACATATTTTACTGAAATTTTTAAAAAGTTATAATTTACTAATAGTTTTGTTTTGATTTACCTTAATTAAAAATGAGAGTCAATGGGGTTTGTCAACCATTATTATAAAGAAATCAATGCCAAAACAAGACAAAAAAATTTTGTTTAAATAATCTTTGTCTTTAGCGTAAATACTTAAAATTATTTGATAAACTGTTTTCTAACGACATATCAAATTTGAGCTATTTATGAAAAAAAAGAAAGTTTATAACGGATCCAGAAGAAAAAATTAGTTGGACTTTTTTGAAAAGAAAATAACACAAAATTACAACGCGTTTCGAAATAAATTTGATCTAATTATTATCTTTTGCTCTATCAGGCAAATCGTGCTCGAACAAATATAGAATTACACATTCTTTATGTACTACTAACATTAGTGGTATCAAAATCTTATCATCTGAATCCATCCAAGTGAAAAGGTCTAATAGTAAATGATTCAATACAATTGGTATATGAATACGAGATATAAGAATTTACGTTCATAAACAATAACCTGAAATGTTTGAGGAAACAAAGACAAAAATTCATTACAATTTCTTAAACTTTTTTTGTTCTAACTATACAATCATAACATAATTATACCAAATATGTAATATACAGAAAAAACCTATACAATCACTTCGATTCTAGTCTCCATTTTTCTTCTCTTGTGATAACCAAAAAAAAGCTTAGCTCCAATATTTTCATCTTAACTTTTACAGCATATATTTTTGTCATTTAACTAATTTACTAGTCTGTAAAAATAGATAAATCAACCAAAATCCAAATATTCCTTTGATTTTTATTTTATTTTTATTTTATTTTTATTTTTATATTTGTAAACCAAAATGGCTAAATCTAAATCAACCATGTGAAAAGATGTTAAGATAAGTATGACCAAATTACATATGTGAGTTGGAAACTGAGACTGACTGCTACACTCACGGCGTCAACGTTGACAGTCAGTTGATATCGGAGACTCTGTTTTCTCGCCGTTAAATCTCTCTGTCTAAAAAAAAATATTTGGGAAGAAGAGCAAAGAGCGAAAAAAAAAATTAAAATTAAAATACATAAATTTTTGATTAGATTTGTATTTGATCGTTGAAAAATCTCCGATCGGCCATGAAAGGCGTCTCTTCGACGCCTGGAGATTACGTCTACTTCAAATCTCAGGTTCCTCTTCACAAGATTCCCGTAAGTTTCTTCTTCTTCTTCTTCCTCCTCCTCGCTCTCTTTGACTTTTGATGAGATTTTTGATTCTGCATACGATGTTTTGAAAAAAAGTATGTTAATTTTGGATTAATCGCTTATGGGTTTTAATCGTTTGAAGCTAATTCTTGATTTTGAGTAGTAAAAATCGTATCTTGGGTTTTATGCAGCTGAAATTTACATGATTTGGGTTTATACTTTATGCTTATGGTTTTTTGATTGAAACCCTTTTTCTTAGGTTTCTGATGTTTACTTAAGTTGATTCATTTTTGGGTTCTTGTTGTCTAAAAGCAAAGAACTTGTGATAGTCTTTAGTTTAGTGATAGTCTTTAGTTTAGCGATAGTTGTTACTTTCCGTTTTGATATCTTTTGAACTTGTATAGATTCCTCTAAGGTTGTTTTTGATTTGATCTGTGAGTAAAACATTCACCACCCTTAGTGCTTGCATCTTAAATTGTCACTTTGTCAGAGATGATAATCACTCTCATTGTGTAATGTAAGGGAATGTTCTTGAGATTCTTGTTCTGTTTGATAAGTAAAAGTTATTTATCAAGCAGTATTGCATAGCTCCTATAAATGTGTCAGCTTTATCAGGTTTTGTTGCTTCTAGTTTGGAAAAACTGTGATTTGTTAAGCTGTGTACATGTGACACTCTTGTGAATAGCCTGTGATACACTTGTGAAATGGTGCCTGCCTTCGAGCTCTACTAAACATTTCTTAACAAGCAGTTATTGAATGTATCATATTATAAGATTTTGTTGCCTCTAGTTGGGAGAATCATAATTTTTGGAATGTCAATTCACTCATAGAATAGACAGTCTTATATTGAGATTTTTTGTGCATATTAACTACAGATTGGGACGAAGCAATGGCGTTACTATGACTTTGGTCCAAAGACTGTTCCTCCGCTCATATGTATCCCTGGAATCGCTGGAACTGCAGATGTTTACTATAAACAGATTATGGCACTCTCTATGAAGGTATGCCAAATTTGTAGTCTTTGAACAATGATCTGGAAATAAGCTTTTTAGTTATCACTTGTAGCTTTAAACATTTGTTAGGATACGGTAGGTAAGATGCTTATGTGTTGCTGTGTCCTTGGTGACTGACTATATATCTCCTAAAATGTTGAAGTTGTTTACCTGAATGTCGTTAACCCTGCAATTCTAGGGTTATCGGATCATTTCAGTTGACATACCACGGGTTTGGACATATCATGAGTGGATTCAAGCATTTGAGAAATTCTTGGACACCATTGATGTTCATCACGTAAGTTACAAATCACCATCTAGGTCTCTAATTCGTATTACTGGTGTGAAAGACATAACATTGTAATTGATTGTACTAAACTATTGTTAATAGGTGCATCTCTACGGTACTTCCCTTGGAGGCTTCTTGGCACAACTCTTTGCTCATCATCGTCCAAGACGGGTTAAATCATTGGTTCTGTCAAATACATATTTGGATACTCGCACTTTTGCTACTGCAATGCCATGGGCTCCGTTGTATGTCTCTTATATATTATTGTTCGTTCCATCTTTGTCGTTCTTGTTTGGGCCTAAGGATTTGTACTGACTCTCAAAACTTTCGGGGTTTCACTGTGCAGTGTTAGTTGGACTCCTTCTTTCTTGCTGAAACGATATGTCTTAACAGGAATACGTGACGGACCTCACGAACCCTTTATTGCTGACTCTGTCGACTTTGCTGTTTCTCAGGTGGTTCACCCGATAATTATCTTTCGTATTTTCTTAAACGGATCTGAATAACATGTGAAGAAGGTTTTGTAAATGAACTTACCATCCAAGTTCCTTTGGTTTACTCTGATTTAGGTTGAGACATTGTCCAAAGATGATTTGGCTTCCCGGTTAACTTTAACAGTGGATGCTGCTTCTGTGGGATCTATACTACTCTCTGACTCGTCCATCACTATAATGGATGTAGGTTTTGAGTAACTCTATCTTGATTTTGTTTTTGTTTTTGTTTTTGTAAATGCAAGTTTCTAATTGTCTGATATATGCTGTTGCTGTCCTCTAAATTCAGACGAATGATTACTGTGCAATTCCACAACATCTTAAAGATGAACTTACAGAGAGGTACCCCGAAGCAAGGAGAGCTTACTTAAAGACAGGAGGAGATTTCCCATTCCTATCACGGCCCGACGAAGTCAATTTGCATCTACAGGTATACATATAAACTCAGCATCTGAACCAAATTTCTTATGCGTTTACGTTTTATTGTACAAGAAGTCAGTTGCTACAGAAACATCATGTTGTTGCATCAAAACATATAAACGCTGACTGAACATGATAAATTGCAATGTGTGTGTGTATAGCTGCACCTAAGGCGGGTAGGAGTAGAACCAAAGCCCGAAGTGGTCAAAACCATTTCAAAAGATGGTGCAGATGGCACAGACAGTAACAGCCAGAGCAAAAAGAATACTGACACCGAGAAGGATGACAGTTACAACAATATGCCTGAAGGCTCCGGAAGCACATCTTCAGATCAATCACCAACATTTCCAGAAAGCTCGGGGAGCTCCAACGATCCGCCTTTACCGACAGACACCATTCCGTTGCAAAGTTCATCAATAGACACCCTCGTATTAGCACATTTCGCTGGTGAAGTATATCAATCATGTGTGCTTTTCACATTGGTTTTGGTTCCCGGTGGTTTCATCTCCAGACAATCGGTTTAGTGTTATTCATTATTTATTACTTCTTTTACTGTTCAAATCTTTTTTGTTTTTATAAAACTTTTGTGTTTCTTGATCTGTTTTGGTTTCTCTTGACTTTTGTGTAAGTTTGACAGACAAAGCAAGAGTTCTTTGTATGTTTCAAGTTACTGAAAGAAATGTTTGGTTGGGTTTGCGATTAATATACAAATGTTTCTCGTGTGTCCAAAACTGATTTAGACGAAACTAGAGTTATTGTTACCTGGTGTGCTAGCTTCCAAATCGAGCTCCAATTCTTGTTACATTGAGAAATCTACCGACTCTAGAAGTAAGACCATCCTTAATGGAGGTATCTTAGCCAATTCTTAGACTAAAATTTGTGAAGAAAATGATCTTATATAAGGATTTGGCTTAGATACTACCATTAAGGATGCCCTTAGAATACAATCCTTAACATGGTTTACTTGCTGCGGACGACATCATCAGTATTATGAGTAGTAGTACCACATGTTATTTTATGTGTACGAAGGTTACAAGTGAGGAAACGGTTGCGGTCTAAGTCCCATAGGTAGATGATATTGATGTCAAAACAGTTGATTGCCACTGGGATACACTTAGAACTAAGCCCTACATGCACATGCCATGTTGATTTCCGATGCCTTTTCCCAGTTCCAAGAATCACTATTGAGTCTCCAAACTCTAACTTTATAGATGTTGACCTTGTATATCAATCCAACTTCAATAATCACAAAATGCCCTTGCGAGGTGGTGCATATTATCTTACGGCATGGAGGTAAGAAGCCATATATGAGTCTTTGGCGGCGGTCAGACCGTGGCCGCTTAGTGCCTCGCATCCTTGGGGGTAGTGGTAATGCTCGAAGTACTTGATCATCACAAGAGAAGAAATCATGAACGATAATACGACGAGAGTGATGATCAAGCCAGTGAAGTTATCCATTCGAAGAAACAGGATTGAATGTGTTGAGATCAACATCATGACCTGGGAAAGTGACTTGTTCAACACTCCATTCACCCGTATCCGATGAGAAAACCTGAAAACTCCATTTGGGAGACTTGTGTGTTTTCCTATGTATCCGAACTAGCTTGTAACCTAAGAGGGCACCATTACGCATTCGTGTGACAAGTCCAGTATCAGAGTAATGACCAGGATACGGATAAGCGTCTCTGGAGGAGGAGGAAGTTGAATCCACTGTGCTAACACTGGATTCCCAACGTAGTAACGTATCATCACGTCGTTGTTGTCGTCCTCCTTCTCCTTGAGAAGTATAAAAGAGCTGCGAGGAATTAGGTTTTTTCACATGTATAATAGGAGTCACAAAGCCTGACTGAAACATGACATTTTGGGTGCTTAAATAATGAATTAAAAATCTTACTTAAAAAACAAAAAAAAAAAACAAAAGAGAAAACATAGAGCATGAATTAACAAGATCAAAAGCATCTTGAGTCTTTCTATGTATGTATGGCTTGTAAGGTCGGAACAAACTGCAAAAGACTATAACGTGACTCGTGGCAGAAAGTATCTTCCTTGTAGGCGGTGACATCTTTACGAGTACCACATAATTTCTTATGTGTACGAACGTTACAAGCGAGGTAACAGTTTTGGTCTAAGTCCCATAGGTAGATAATGTTGATGTCAAAAAAGTTTATTGCCATTGGTAGACACTTAAAGCCAAGTCCTACACTTGCCATGTTGATTTCCCATACCTTTTCCCAGTTCCAAAACTCAGTCTTGAGCCTCATGACTCTAACATTATAGCTCTTGACCTCTTCTACATATCCAACATCAATAATAACAAAATATCCTTGCGAGGTGGTGCAGATCCTCTTACAACGTTGCCACTCAGTGCTTTGAGTCCTGCGGGGTAGTGGTAATACTCGAAGAACTTGATCATCACAAGAGAAGAAATCATGAACGATAACACGGCTAGAGTCTAGCCAGTGAAGTTTCCCATTTAAAGAAACATGATTGGATGGGTTGCACATTGTAACACCATGATCCGGACAAGAGACTTGTACAACACTCCATTTACCCGTATCCGATGAGAAAACCTCAAAACTCCATTCCCAAAAATAAGAACGTTTCCATGACTTTTTTTTTATCCGAACCACCTTGTAACCTAATAGTGCACCATTACGCATTCGTGTCACAATTCCCGTATCAGAGTAATGACTAGGATATGGATGAGCGTTTCTAGGAGGACGAGAAGAAAGAGGGAGTTGAATCCATTGTGCTATCACTGGATTCCCAACGTAGTAAACCATCTCGTCCTCCTCTTCCTTGACACGAAGCAAGACCAACCCATCAGCACAAGACACAACACTAATCTCTTTCACCTAAATCTTGCTTTGACTAGAAACACTAGAAAACAACAAATTATAACTTTGATGGTGATGTGTACCATCATGTGGTAGATCGAGTTTAACTGCCTCCAACTTGGAATCTTCCGATTTATAGTTCCCGTAAAAGATGATTGACCAATTAGAGTTACGGCAGAGGTCGACGAAGTAGGCTGATCCCGTTAACAACTTCCATTCTATACAAACTAACTTGAACCTAAACAATACTTTGTAGCGGTAGTCTTGTGAGTATGTTGATTACTATATCTCCCGGAAGATTCATATCTCTCTCCTTCGTTTTCTTCTTTTGTTTTACCATCCTTCTATGTTTCTTTTGAGTTTTGTATTACATGAGTTAGCGTTTTTTTTGGGTTTATATATGAGTTAGCTAGGGTTTTTTTCAGTTTTTTTTGTTTTATTGATAAAAGAAGTTACCTTTATATATCTTAAAATACTAAAAAAATAACGTATCCTTTAATTATTAAAATTTTGACTATATTCATAGACTTTCAGATTTGGTGAAAAATTTTGTCTTCTTCCTCCGAGTGGCCAATATTCTGACATTATTGTTGATAAAGAGAAATTCTCTACTTTCTCGTTATCTTTTATTATTCGAAATGCGAATTTTCAAGTGGATAAATTGGCACGAAAAAACCATTCTATTCTGCATTTAATTAAATATGTAAATAATTGTTTCTCAAGTTGGCTTTTTAAACTAATTCATTAGTTATTGTATATCAATATCTCCTATATTGGTGTTTTCTGTTCCCTAATAAAGTTAAGGAAGAAATGTTAAAAGTTACAAAATTGAGGATTGTATTCTTATAGACTTTTAGATTTTGGATCCGGGTCGGGTATGTAAATTCGGATTTTATTCGGAGCCTCCCGTCGTCTCCGTCAATTCGAGAATTCCGACGATGTTTTCAAGATTCGTCCAGAGAATTCTGAGCCCCAAACCCGAAATAACATCGCTCAATTCATTCAAAGGTTTTAGCTCTATAAACCCTAAACCCCAAATCCGAACAGGGGTGTTCTGGGATCTAGACAACAAACCACCGGCATCTTTCCCGCCGTACGACGCCGCCGTAAAGCTTCGAACCGCCGCGTCGTCTTTCGGATTCGTGAAGCTGATGGTGGCGTATGCGAATCGTCACGCCTTCAGCTACGTTCCTGTAGTAGTTCGAGAACAGAGGACAGCTAGGAAAGTGCTGAACGAATTGGAGAACACAGGTTTGGTTAAACCGCCGGAGCCGTACTTTTGCGGTGTTTGTGACCGGAGATTTTATACGAATGTGAATCTGATCAATCATTTCAAGCAGATTCACGAGACTGAGCATCAGAAACGTATGAGACAGATTGAATCTTCCAAAGGACATCAAAGAGTGAGGCTTGTGGCTAAGTATTCGATGAAGATTGAGAAGTATAAAAGAGCGGCGAGGAAGATTTTGACTCCCAAGGAAGGTTACGGTTTAGCGGATGAGCTGAAAAGAGCTGGCTTTTGGGTGAAGATGGTGAGTGATAAGCCAGAAGCTGCTGATATTGCGTTGAAGGAGCATATGGTGAATGTTATGGATAAGAGAGAAGTGGAGTGTGTGGTTCTTGTGTCTGATGATTCTGGTTATGCTGACGTTTTGAGGGAAGCTAAGGAGAGGTGTTTGAGGACAGTTGTGATTGGGGATTTGAACGAAGGGGCGTTGAAGCGAGTAGCTGATGTTTCGTATTCGTGGAAGGAAGTTGTGATGGGGAAGGCTAAGAAGGAAGTTGAGAAGGTTGTGGGGAAGTGGAAGGATAGAGATGTGTTGAAGACTTTGGAATGGACTTATGATCCTGCTTTGGAGAAAGAGAGGGGAGGTTCTTGCGGAGTTTGGGATTACGAGTTTGATTATGATGATGACGAAATTGAGGATGGAACAGAGGTGGAACCGGTGGAGATTGGAGATGGTGGTGATTGGTGGAAGATAGATAGTAAAGATTGTGTTGGATCTTCAAGACCTTGTCGATAACATCATAGCATTGTCGGGAGTGCTTGCGCAGAGGAAGATGAACAACTTTCAAGGCAAGAGGTTCACAAAACTTCATGCTACAGAACAATCTTGTGAATCTATTGGCAGATTACCTACACTTCAGACTAGAGAACATTCATTGATTCTTGTTCTCTGAGATTGATTTTGGTGCAGTGAATTGATTTGTTCTTCCAAAACCATCATGGTTAATCAAGTGTTTAGAGCTATGCATAATTTGGTCAGAATATAGAAGATAAAGATATGTTTTTGGATTTAGAAAGAAACAAGGTGACAAAATAGATTGAAATACTATAGAGTATATGCATCAAAATCCAATCTACTTTATTCTTCAGACATAATGGAGAAGACAATTGAGTTTCCACAATTGAAACACCTAAGTTATGAAGCTGTACATTGCTCAAAATCTACTAACAAATCAAATGAAGCAAAATCTAGCAACACAGAAACAATGCAGATATGTGAATAGCCTTTATGTTGAGAACAAAGTGTTTGTCCCTTGACAGTGGAGCCATTTTTCCTCACGATGCAAGTGCTCGGTTCCAAAAACTTATGCTCCACACTCAAGAAGGAGAAACAGAGAGACCATGACTATAGCAGAGAGACAGAGAGAGACTTCACCAAGAACTCTTCTTCTTCGACGAGCCAGTGTAAAAACCCATATACCATTTCACAAACTTCTTCAGACCTGTCTCAAGATCAACCGTGGGTTTATACCCGAGCTCTGCTTGTGCTAACGTGATATTCGCATGAGTGAACTCGACATCCCCATTCCTCGGTAAAGGCATAATCTTTTTCTTAGCTTTCGTCTTCAAAAGCTTCTCCAATATAGTCACAAGCTTAGTAACAGGAACAGGTGAAGTATTCCCCAAATTATAAATCCTAAACATCGCAGGACCTTTCTTCTTCCCACCACTACCAGTACTCTTCTCAGCAGTATCTAAAGCACCTAAACAGCCTTTCACAATATCATCAATGTAAGTGAAATCCCTAGCAACACTACCTTTATCAGGAGACTCAAACACAGTAATCGTCTTCCCTTTAAGAATATCCTTAGTAAAGAAGAAATACGCCATATCTGGTCTACCCCAAGGTCCATAAACAGTGAAAAACCTCAAACCCGTAAGTGATAAACCATAGATATGGTTATAAGTATGAGCAATTCCTTCACCTGCTTTCTTCGTCGCTGCGTATAAACTCGCCGGCTGATCCGTTCGATCTTTCTCCGAAAAGGGTACTTTCGAATTAAGACCATAAACAGAGCTAGACGAAGCCCACACGATCGCAGGCTGAGGATTCGCCGATTTAGACACTTCTAATAGATTCACAAACCCAGCAATGTTACTGTTCACATACGATCCTGGGTTTTGCATTGCGTAACGCACACCAGCTTGAGCAGCGAGATGCATCACATGTGTGAAGAGGACAACATCAAAGAGCTTCTTTAGCAAAACGGCGTCGTTTATATCGCCTTCTACAACAAACACGCCTGATCGTTCCAAAAGCCCTTGTCTTGCTCGTTTAAGCTTCGGATCGTAGTACCGATTGAAATTGTCAAGACCCAGAACACCGTCGCCGCGTCTCCGTAACGCGATCGAGACGTGAGTACCGACGAACCCAGATGCTCCGGTGACTAAAACCGTTAAACCGCCGTGAGTCCTCGGCCGAGCGGATTTACGGACTTGTTTCTCCCAGTGAGAGCCGCCGTACTTGGCCGCGGAAACGGAGGAAGAAGAAGAATCGTTGAGATTCCGGCGAGACGGTGACGGAGGAGGGGATAGGATTAGGTAAAAGAGAAAGAGAGCGAGGAAGAGAGAAGCCCAAAGAGTGAGTTTCGAGAGACGGAGGTAACGGTGGTGGTGGAGAATCCAGTACGGCGGAACTTTATCGGTTTTGTACTTTCCGGGAGTGGGAGGAAGATCATCAAGGTGTGACATTTTCGCCGGAGAATTCAGAGATTTTAGGGTTAGGGTTGTTGTTGGGTATAAGAGAGATTGAAGAAGCAAAATTGAGCAAGTCAAAATTGAGTATTTTCCGGGAAAGAAAGAAGAAGAGACGATTTGATTTTTTTATTTTTCTTTATTACGATAAAATCAGAAAAATGGTTTATATATAAATATTTTTTCTTGTTCACTCTTTAAGTGATGGTAACAAAAGCTGTCAGAGATTTATTTATTAATTAGATTCATGTATATATTTTTTTGGTTTTTTCAATGTTAACGTGTTTGTAGATCGTTGACATCTGTATTTTATTATCTCATTCTTTATTGATCATGTTATGCATGTACATTTGTACACGATCACAGATTCTGAGATACTATATTATAAATGCTATATTAATTGTTTCATATACAAGACTTTCTATTAGTTCTAAGGTCATGAAAACCTAAAATATAACGATCTATAAAAATAAAATAGTTTAAAGATATTAAAGTAATAATGAAATATAAGTAATGGTTGTTAATATTTAATTTCCTTAATATCAGATAATTATATTACACTAATTACTATCAAAACAAAAGCAAATAATACAAGAAATAATGATTAAATAGCTATAGAAATATAACGATCAAATATGAATAATTATATTGGGTTCTTTTGTGAATATCAAATATTCATATTTTACTATAAACTATTAATCGATCAGAACCAAAAATAATATGATTAATGATGATAAAATCGTTAAAAATATAAAAGTAACGGTAAAATATGAAATTTGATATAAAATTTGTTGGCACGGAGAAACTCGATCAAGATGTGAACAATTATATTAAATCTACGTTTTCGAAGTCCCACCAAATGGTGATATGCATAAAATCCTTTAATTCAGTGGGACGGAATCTCATCATTTTTCTAAAAATCCACATTTTTTCGAAATACTCAACATTAATGTTAAACTAATTTTTAAAAATATCAAAACTACTATTAGAAATATGTATTGGCGAGGTAAAAAAAATCAATTTGTAGTATCAAGATTAATATCAGTTCTTGGATTAATATATAATTTAGAATTAAAAACAAAATGTTCCAAAAATGATTCATATTCATGCTTGTTTTTTTTGTAAAAGTTGCACATATCTTCACTATGGTTTTTTTTTTACTGACTATAATATTGAACACTACTATATTTGCTAAAATTATTACAACATATAGTTAGGTGTATGGAGAAAATTTTTGTGCATAATGTTTTAATTTCTTAAAGTTTATTTGTAATTGAAATGCTATGTAATGCTCTTTGTCAATGGGATTTAGATATTATGTTATAAATAGTATGATAAATGATAACCAAATAGTTTAAAAATATAAAATACCAGTGAAATACAAATGGTAGTTTTTCTTGACATCCGAAATATGAATACTAGTTGTATCGCTTTTGATTTAGTTAACAAGCAATCATCTATGTCTTGATCATTTCTACATTTACAAATGAGTGAAAGAATATACTAATTTAATTCTACAATTTTATTTTCTTGACGGAACTAAGTTTGTAATGCAAACTAATTATTGCTTTAGTTTAGTACATGATTGTTATATTTCACCAAACTATTAGTTTCAACGTTGGACGAAAATTCATGTCTTCTATTCTTTTTTTCCTCACTTTCTATTCTTAGCCATATAGTATAGCTTTAAGAACAATTCATCTAAAAAATGATAAACAAAGTATACGAATTATTAGGATAACAATATCACATATTTAAAATTGAGTAAGCATTGATATTTTATCAACTTATTATGAGCTAAGATATCTAAAAAGTGGAATCATTTACTGCCAAAACATCGTTCACGCCACATACAATTTATTTATTGCACAAGATTCTAAAATATTTAAAAGACGTGTTGCTTGTAGTTCTGATATATGTACCATCGTTATAGATTGTGAGTCAATTTAAACCGATATTAATATTGTGATGCATGAATGGATTTTTACCATAAGAAGTCTCAAATGGAGTCTAAAACGAAAAGTCATAAAATATGATATAATCTTATTCCTAAATGATACGTTATATATATATCTATATTTTCTCAACCAATAAGTTCCAAGTTTTGACGATTTATCGTTATGAAATCTAATACATGGTTTTTTCTATTTCTCCTCTCTATAGTCTCTACCATCGAAAAATTCGATTAACAAAAATGAAGAACCAACGAAAATATAATTAAGCTTCGGCTATAAAAAATATTAAAAACGATCATTAATCAATGGGAATAATAGTAATTAACCTCGCCAAGTTTCTAAGCAATCTTTCCTTTGACTTTAAATTTTATTATCCCCATATATAATACTCTTTTCTCTAATTTTATTTTCATGCGTGTGCAAAAGCATATTGTGGTAACTGCTATAATAATAATCATTCAAAATCAAGTGTTCTTATTCGACATGTTGTAGTCAATCAAATAGACTACAAAATTGTTAGTTTATAATTCTTATTTCATTTTCAATTAAATGTATATAAATGAGTGGATGGTTACTTAAGAGAAAAGAACAGAAATTAAAAAAAGAAGATGACTTGTTTTTTAATCCAAGTTAAAAGAGTACTCTGTTTCTAACAATGCTAAAAGTGGTTAAAACAAACTCACATGAAACCTAAAAAGAATCTACCAACTCAACTATATTTTTTTATGAGTCACTTCCTAAAGAGTCATTTCCAAGCAATATAGATTATATGTCTTATGTGTGTGTGAGTGTGTGTATGTAATATAAGGTGATCAAGATTCATATTTATGCATTGGAAACTATAACTGATAAAGACTTGAGGAAAATATTTTGATTGCTCATGAGAATATAAGTTCATATTGTAGTGTGTTGGTCATCACTTATTCATCAAAAATAGTCATGGTTATGTCATCATCATTGAAACACCTTAGTACTAACGGGCCTTTCTCACACTTATGTTGCCACGATCCACAAGTCTATCTATATTCTAATAAGCCCATTTCGTTTCCCTATTGGTGGTTTTTGATTTTTCCCCATGTTACTTTTATAGGCATGACCCAAATCATAACTGTACCGTTTTGTTACCGTAAACCAAACCGGATCTTACAAAATGGATGTGTTGATCTTGATCACTGTAGTGCACTGGTGCTCAACATTTGTAGAAGTCGTTGTATTCAACTGCCCTGAAGCATTGAACAACGTGTCCGGCCCCTGGATTACAAGTTGAGTATATCATAAACGTTCTTCTTGTTTGTTTAGCCTCCTCAGTAACAGTATCAATCCTAGTGTCTTGGTCTATTTAAGTAGGTTAAATGAAATGAATAAACAATACTACACTAACGTTACTCAAACCTGAAACCAACTGTGATCTAGAGAGACAGCTACCAATACCATGGAGCCAAAACTCTTCTCCGGTTTGTTTCTCCTCATCGTCACGGCTTGTTTCATCCTCTTACTCACTTCCACTAACTTCTCTCACGAGCCATCGTCCACGTACTGCACCAACTCTTCCTCTTCACCTCTTTGCGCCTCAAGAAACTTCCTTTTCAACAAGAAAACTCGACCCATTACTAAAAATGTTCCCAAACCAAAGCCTAAAAACCATGACCACGTGTCTGACACACCAAACCATCCTCTTGACCCACTCACGGTAATGGAGATCAACAAAGTCAGATCAATCCTCTCCTCTCACGCCCTCTTCGCCTCCCGTACACCACACTCGTTTCACTCCATCGTTCTTGAAGAGCCAGGCAAGAACCTAGTCCGACAATGGGAAAAAGGAACCACACTCCCACCAAGAAAGGCCTCAGTGATAGCACGTGTTGGCGCCGACTCGCACGTCCTCACCGTTGACATATCTACAAGTTATGTAGATTTAGTGGATAGCCCGGTTCATGCACCCGGTTACCCGATTATGACGTTGGAGGAGATGGCTGCTGCAACATGGGCACCGTTCACAAATGCGGATTTCAACCGTACGATACTATCTCGCGGAGTTAATCTAACGGACGTGATTTGTTTCCCAATCTCTAGTGGTTGGTTTGATAATAAAGAAGGAAACAGAAGGTTAATTAAAATTCAATGTTTCTCAACTCAAGGTACGGTTAATTTCTACATGCGACCTATCGAAGGTTTAACACTACTCTTCGATTTAGACACGAAGCAAATACTCGAGATAACCGATACCGGTCGGTCTATACCAATACCCGGTTCAACCAATACCGATTACCATTTCGCAAATTTCCCAAACCGGGACAAAACCAGACCTCTTAATCCAATCTCAATCGAACAGCCACGTGGTCCAAGCTTCGTAATCGAAGATAACCATCTAGTAAAATGGGCAAATTGGGAGTTTCACTTAAAACCGGACCCGAGAGCCGGTTTGGTTATATCCACGGTTAAGGTGCATGATCCGGACACTGAAGTGACACGTGAAGTTATGTACAAAGGGTTCGTGTCGGAGCTTTTTGTTCCGTACATGGATCCATCGGAAGCTTGGTACTTCAAGACTTACATGGACGCAGGCGAGTACGGGTTCGGGTTACAAGCAATGCCGCTTGAACCGCTTAACGATTGTCCAAGAAACGCCGTTTATATGGACGGAATATTCGCGGCGGCTGATGGAACGCCGTATGTGAGAGAGAATATGATTTGTGTGTTTGAGAAGTACGCCGGAGATATTGGATGGCGTCACTCCGAGAATCCTGTCACCGGCATGCCGGTAAGTTCTTTTTACCCTTTACTGTTTAATTCAAATATTATCATGTGTCGAATATTTCACATCGACATTAACATAAACAAATCACGTGTAATTAAGTTTTAACATTTTTTTTTTGGTTGGGTGACCAACTTTGTTAAAAGTAGTAAAATCAGATCTTACCTAATCAATTTTTTGTCTATTATATTTACCTAAAGACACGTTTACAAATTTTATATTCATAAATAAATTGCCATAAATTATATATTTCTGTATTTGATAAATATACTAAATTTTCCAAATTTCCAGAAATACAAGTATTTGAAAGGGTATTTCTTAAATAGTATAATGAACAAAAGCCTACATTGATATTTACATAGACAAAAAAGATATTTACATAGACAAATAAATAAATTTCTAACGAACGTTTTGTATTTCTTATTACATATAAATATAATGTCAAAAGCATAAAGACATGTATATACATGTATATATACATACTTAAATAATATGCTGCTACTCACATGTTCATAATGTAAGATAAATGTATTATTTACGAATTTTTTTTTTTTGTATAGCCGTTAAGGGAAGTGAGACCAAAGGTGACGCTAGTGGTACGAATGGTATCCTCAGTGGGTAACTACGATTACATAATTGATTACGAGTTCCAAACTGATGGTCTAATGAGAGCTAAGGTACTTTCTGTTTTTGACGTATGTATCATTTTTTGCCAAAATGTTTCGTTGATATATCTTGAAAATATTTTCTTTTGGGTACGATCAACGACAGGTTGGGCTTAGTGGAATCTTGATGGTGAAAGGGACAACGTACAAGAACAAGAACCAAGTGAAGAAAGACAAAGAAGGTAATGAAGAAGAGCTCTACGGCACGATTCTGTCCGAAAATGTAATTGGAGTTGTTCATGATCACTACGTTACTTTTTACCTTGACCTCGACGTGGATGGCCCGAACAATTCCTTTGTTAAAGTGAACCTTAAGAAGCAAGAGACGGAGCCTGGTGAGTCACCGAGGAAGAGTTACATGAATGTGGTTAGGAACACTGCAAAAACCGAAAAAGACGGTCAGATCAAGCTTAGCTTGTACGATCCATCAGAATATCATGTTATCAACTCTGGTAAAACCACTCGGGTTGGTAACCCGACGGGCTACAAGGTCGTGCCTCGAGCCACAGCTGCTAGTTTGCTTGACCATGATGATCTACCGCAGAAGAGAGGAGCTTTTACCAATAACCAAATATGGGTCACTCCCTACAACAAGTCCGAACAATGGGCAGGTGGTTTGTTCACTTACCAAAGTCATGGTGATGATACTCTTGCGGTTTGGTCCAACAGGTGATTAAATTAGAAATTAATAGTTAGTTAGTTAAGTTAAGAGTCATTAATCTTTTTAATTTAATGCATTATTGGTATCATGCAGGGATAGAGACATTGAGAACAAGGACATTGTGGTATGGTACACATTTGGCTTCCATCACATTCCATGTCAAGAAGATTTTCCGATAATGCCTACAGTTTCTTCGAGTTTTGATCTGAAGCCAGTCAATTTCTTTGAGAGAAATCCAATCCTTAGCGCTACTCCGAATTTCGAACATGACCTTCCTGTTTGCGGAGCCGGATCTGTATCTGCTTAAGAAGAATGAAGATCCAACGAAATAATTGTCCAACTTTTGGATCTTATTATCTATATAGATCCATGATACAACTTTAAATCAAGTAATAACAAGATATTTTACTGTGCGGTGTCAGTGAAATACCAACTCCCACACCAAAACCATTAAGCGCAAAAGTAGATTCGGACTCTCAAAGAATTATTGGCAATTAACTAAAACTAGATTCGGACTCTCACGTACTTGCGAGATTGATTTCAAAAATGAAGTTTGCTATGAGTTTTATAGTAGATTACGTTTGCGTGGAGTTATATTTGTAAACACATTTTTTAGCAATGTTACTTCAAATTTATACCAGTAAAGTAGTATTTGATTTGTTTTTAATAATGTTAATAACAACAACAAATTTGGTATAAACAATGTGTGATGTGATTTGGAGCCATGAAGAGATAAATTAATTAACATACATACTTTTCTGGAAATCTTCAGTACTGTCCTGTTTAGACCCAAGTTAACCAACAATTATAGAGACTTATATTGATATTTGATAATATGCTTCTAAATTCTTTGAGCTTACGCAACAATATATTGCTTCTATTTCATCTAGAACAGATCCTGTCTTTTCATCACTCTCAGCTCATAACACCATTTGTAAAGCTCACATCGTGAATGCTCAATGAATCTCATTTCAACGTACGTCACATTAGTCATGCATGCACTCATGCACACTTACGGGATATGATGCCATTGTCAACCAAACGCACATATTCATCACGAGATATTGACAAAAATGGGCTTCTGTTGGATTTTTCACTCGACATCATGAGCCCCTTGGGCCTTCATCATTATTCAGACCGTATATACGACTGCCAATATTATATTTTTCGAAAAATTATATATGGTATATGATATAAAAACATTAAAAAGAAAAAAAATCAAATCAAATCAAATACTATAATGAAAAACGTTGTCAAAAGAAAAGCCATCAAATAACTGATTATAATTAAAAACAGGAATCCTACAATTCGTTTGGTCCACCAAAACCAAAAAAACAACTCACTTGTTTGGTTTCTTTATAAGTTCGTTCAGCATGATTTGACTTTAAAGGAATTGTAGTGTTGTATGTATAACTTGCATGTGAGATGTGAGAAGTGAGATGCAATCAAGCATGAGAATTGGATATGTTGGGAAAACTATTGAGTCTACTATACGACACAATCAAAATAATGAACTAATGATAGATAATAAAACCACAAAAAAAAAAAAAATCACAAAACAGAACAACCTTGAATTTTAAAAAATCCGACGATTCTTTGTAAATAAAACAACAAAGAGAATCCTAAACCAAGAAAATATAATCTAGTTCCGTCAAAGGCGTTAGAACCTTACGTAATAGTGCATACATATAGGCATATAGCATTGTAGGTTTCTAGGAGTGGACAAATGTTCACTTCTCCATTTTTCAATGTCAAAGAGATAAGATTCCTTATGATTCGTGTACACAACTTTTTCTTTTCTTATAAAAACTATAAAGCATGTTGTAGATATTTTATTTCGGAATGATATGTATATATCTTCGTGCTATGACTCTATGAGGTGAGTGACGTACTTAAGTTAAGCTCACTAGTTTCTTTATTTCTATATAATACGATAACTCCTATGATCATCACTCACCAAAACAACAAAACAAAAACAAAAAGAACCTGACATGGAACAAAAAGCTTTTTTCCGGTTAATTTTTCTCATAGTCACGGCCGGTTTAATCATCTCTTTCACGTCCACTAACTTCTCTCACAGGCCAACGAGGCTTCTTGATTGCACCGATGCTTCCTCTTCACCTCTATGCGCTTCTAGAAACTTTCTTTTGAACAAACAAGAACCTAAACACGATCCTAAACCAAAGATTAAAAACCATGACCATGCGTCCGACACACCAAACCATCCTCTAGACCCACTCACGGTCATGGAGATCAACAAAGTCCGATCAATACTCTTCTCTCATACTCTATTCACCTCCGGTACACCTCACGCTCTCCACACCGTCGTTCTTGAAGAGCCTGACAAGAATCTTGTACGTCTTTGGGAAAAAGGTAACCCTCTCCCTCCGAGGAAAGCTTCAGTCATCGCACGTGTTGGCCTCGACACGCACGTGCTTACCGTTGACATCTCTACTGGTAAGGTAGAGTCAGAGAACAGCCCCGTTAATGTTTCTGGTTACCCGATGATGACTATAGAAGAGATGAACGATATCACAGTTGTACCATTCTCAAACGCGGATTTCAACCGTACGATTCTTTCTCGTGGAGTTAATCTAACGGACGTGATTTGTTTCCCGATCTCATGTGGTTGGTTTGGTAATAAAGAAGAGAACGCAAGGGTAATTAAAAGTCAGTGTTTCTTGACTCAAGGCACTGCCAACTTCTACATGCGACCTATCGAAGGTTTGACTATACTTATCGATTTAGATACGAAGCAAGTGGTCGAGATATCCGATACGGGTCGGGCTATACCCATACCCGGTTCAACAAATACTGATTACCGCTTCGAAAACCTCGTGACTACGGGCAAAACCCGAGTTCTAAACCCGATATCTATCGAGCAGCCACGTGGTCCAAGCTTTGTAATTGAGGACAACCATATGGTTAAATGGGCAAACTGGGAATTTCATCTTAAACCAGACCCGAGAGCAGGTGTGGTTCTATCACGGGTCAGGGTTCATGATCCGGATACTCAAGAGACACGTGATGTTATGTACAAAGGGTTCGTGTCGGAGCTTTTTGTTCCGTACATGGATCCTTCGGACGCGTGGTACTTTAAGACTTACATGGACGCTGGCGAGTATGGGTTTGGGTTACAAGCCATGCCACTTGTACCGCTTAACGATTGTCCAAGAAACGCCGTTTATATGGACGGAATATTCGCGGCGGCTGACGGAACACCGTTTGTGAGAGAAAACATGGTTTGTATATTTGAGAGCTACGCCGGAGATATTGGGTGGCGTCACTCCGAAAGCCCCATCACAGGCTTACCGGTTAGTGTTTTTATAATTACAATAGAACAAAGTTTTATAAAAGGAGTGATAATGTTAATTACTACAATTTTGAATTAGTAGATAAGGGAAGTGAGACCAAAAGTGACGCTTGTGGTACGAATGGCAGCTTCGGTAGGTAACTATGATTACATCATTGATTACGAGTTCCAAACTGATGGACTTATCAAGGCTAAGGTACTTTACTTTATATCACTTTCTAAAGTATATATAGATTCAATATGATTCCGTGGAATAATGAATATTTGCATTTTCTTTGTCACGCCAATATTGTTAATGTAGTTGATAATGACAGGTCGGGCTTAGTGGAATTTTAATGGTGAAAGGGACAACATATCAAAACAAGAACCAAGTGGAGAAAGATAAAGAAGGTAATGAAGAAGAGCTTCACGACACGCTTCTGTCTGAAAATGTAATCGGAGTAATTCATGATCACTACGTCACTTTTTACCTTGATTTTGACGTGGATGGTCCGGACAACTCGTTTGTTAAAGTGAACCTCAAGAGGCAAGAGACCGAACCAGGTGAGTCACCGAGGAAGAGTTACCTGAAAGCTGTTAGGAACATTGCTAAAACTGAAAAGGATGGTCAGATCAAGCTTAGCTTGTACGATCCATCTGAATTCCACGTTATCAACTCTGGTAAAACCACTCGGGTTGGTAACCCGACGGGCTACAAGGTCGTGCCTCAAGCCACAGCTGCTAGTTTGCTTGACCATGATGACCCGCCGCAGAAGAGAGGAGCTTTTACCAATAACCAAATTTGGGTCACTCCCTACAATAAGTCCGAGCAATGGGCTGGTGGCTTGTTCACTTACCAAAGCCATGGTGATGATACTCTTGCAGTTTGGTCAGACAGGTGATTAATTTTGAAGTTATAATTATTGATATAGCTATTATATAGTTAACATTCGATTGTTTAATTTTGTTGCATTATTGGATGTCATGCAGGGATAGAGACATAGAGAACAAGGACATAGTTGTGTGGTACACACTTGGCTTCCATCACATTCCATGTCAAGAAGATTTTCCGATAATGCCCACAGTTTCTTCGAGTTTTGACTTGAAGCCCACAAATTTTTTCGAGCGCAATCCAATCCTAGGGGCTGCTCCGAACTTCGAACATGACCTTCCGGTTTGTGGAGTTCAATCTGTTTCTTCTTGAGAAGAGTAAAGTACAAAATAATGATATAACCACTTTTGTATCTTCCATAAATCATGGTACTATTTATGTCCAAACATTTTTTTTATGGGTTTAAAATTTTAGCGTCCAAATTTACTCATAGTGTGGACTACGGACACATAGTGCCTACGTTGCCAAGGAGGACCACTTTTTAGCCTCCTAGATATAGAACAATAGTTTTGATATCTTAATTTGTGAAAATAGTATGTTTTACTCACCCATAACATATTAGCATTCGAATTTTTAGAAAATATTTTAGGACAAAAATTTCACGTTTTGGTGACAATATTCGTTGCTGAAACAAGTTTTGCGTGTAAAATTTAGGAAATTTAAGTTCTCTAAAAGAAAGAAAAATCTTGCAATAAAGTTTCTAAGTACTTACAAATTTACAATGAAATAGCATATTTTAGTATTATAGTACAATATCTTAGTTTAATTAAATTAAAAAGAAGAAAAATTATAAAATGTTCAAATTAATCAATTTTTTTTTTGTGCACCTTTCAAATTAATCATTTATATACTTTAATTACTATTGAAATCATGTGTAGAATGTGTTTAAATTCAATTAGAAAGGATAATTTTGGAATCAAATAATTAAAATCGAAATAATCTAATTATTTATAAACAATAAAATATTTTCATTGTTTATACTCATCTGCTGCCATATTTATGGGATATAAGTATAAAGTTCCTATCTAAGTTAGTAAAATGTTAGACCACTTGTATATTTTTATTCGCAGTAATAATTAACTACATCCGATCGCATATTATGGTGTGTCCGAAAAGCACACATATGATAAATATACAAAATAAATAACTTTTTTATATCATACATTGCTCTCTTATCACATTTTTTGTTACAGGTTTACACATAAATGTAGGCGTCCTTTTCTTAATTACCTAATAAATTAATATTTTGAGGAAATTTGGCGAGTAATTGTACTGATCAATGATCTAATATAGAAAGAGAATCCATGGTTTCTTTTCTACATCTTTGGGATGATGATAAGCAATTAAGTAGTTTTATATAATCTATTTTAGTAATTAATAAATTATCATTGAACCACACCATGTTTAGACTGTAGTTATGCAAGTCCAACTAAACAAAATTTGAATGATATGAAACTAATATGTAGTATAACCACTACATATTAGTTCAATTATGCTCTTTAATCTTTTCATAGCGGAACTGATGTTTGCTTTTCGTTAAACCTATATATATGACAACTATAAACCCGTTCAAATGCATTATACTTTTTTTTTTAACCCCAAATAACAAGTAAGAATTTATTTTGTATGGTATAAGAACTGCTAAATCCCAAATGTAACAAATCAACAATCTTCGACTTTATAGATAAAGGTTGGAATGGGACAACCTTGGAATGGGCAAGGCAACAAGAGGGGTCTTGAGTTTTAAGACAATACCAAATTTCTCTTGCAAATCCAACACTTTTCCTTCCGCTATCTTCCAATCGAACGAATGTAATAATGTAGCCAAAGTGTACAAAACCATCCTCTCGGCAAGTGCTATACCCGCGCAAATTCTCCGGCCAGATCCAAACGGAAAATAGCTATAATTGGTTCCGGTAAAATCATAAGTGTTGTTATGAAGGAACCTTTCTGGACAAAACTCTGTTGGGTTCTCCCACACGTTTGGGTCTCTTTGAATAGACCAAACATTGACAAAGATCTTACTGTCTTTAGGGATAGTGTAGCCACCCACCACGACGGTTTCAGCCGGACGGTGAGGGACTAACAAAGGAAGGGTCGGGTGGAGCCTAAGTGTTTCCTTCATAATGGCTAATATGTAAGGAAGTCTAGTGATATGTGATTCTTCAACAATCTTGTCTTTGCCTACAACTTCGTCTAGCTCTAGTTGTGCTCTTTTTATCAGCTCCGGGTTGCTCATTAGCTCGGCCATAGCAAACTCTATCGTGTTCGTTGATGTGTCTGTGCCACCAACCACCATATCCTTCATACATAAACAATACCACTAACGATCAAATAACTTTTCACAAACTAACAAAGAACTACAATCTCTATATATCTAGTCTTATTTCAAATCAAGTCTCTATATCATGAAACCTCCATAAATATACTATTCTACCAAATATTTATATCCTAAAATTATAAAAATAAAACCATTAATTAATTACCGTGAGTACGGCTTTGACATGGTTAGCCGTAATGGGAACCTCCGAGTCTTTTTCTTGCTCCTTTAATTTCATCAAATATTGCAAGAAGTCTTTGCTTTCACCATCATGAGCATCTCTTCCTTTTAGCCTTTGCATCTGCTCGATGGCTCGATCAAGTACCGCATCGAGCTCTCCAGCACACACACGCATCTTCTTCACAAGCCCTTGAAGATCGAATCTCGCTAGCCACGGGAAAAAATCAGAAACATTAGGCTCAGCCAAAAGCCTAGTTATCTCTGAGATAACTCCTTTAAACTCTGTTCCAACACTCTCCATCATCTCTGCTTCCACGGACCCTCCCCATAACATATTCATCGTCAGATTCATCATCGTTAAAAACATTTGATCTCCGACTTTCACAGGTGATTCTTCTTGACCTTGCTCGTATAGATATCTCGTTCTTTCCCTGACTTCTTTGCGCCGGAGCTCGTAGAAAGAATCCAAAGTCTTGCGGCTAAGGAGTTTGAGAACGCATACCTTTCTAAGCTGTCTCCATTCAGCGCCGTATGGTGACCAAACGATATCAATACCGCCATATGTAGCGGCTCGGCCTGTGAGGGGGACGTCACGGTTTGAGAAATTGATGTCTTGATCTTTCAAGATCTCTCGAGCCAACGATGGAGAGTCAACCACAACGGTTAGTTTCGAGCCAAGATTGAGTTTAAAGATTGGACCGTGTTCTTGAGCTAGGTTTGCAAAGTAGGTGTGAAGGTCCGGGTCAAGAAACGGGAGGTTCCCCACTATAGGTAACCCTTGTGGTCCAGGCGGTAGAGGCGGTCGTGGAGAGCGTTTCGAGAGGTACCACTGAACCGATAAAATGGTGATGAGAACAAGAATTGCGTAAGGTGTGATATTGATTGTGGTCTCCGGGAAGAGATTTGTAAACAGAGACATTTTTTTTGCACGCTATGGAGATCAAAGAAAAGGAAAGTGTTATTTAATGATAGTTTTTTTTTTTTTTTGGTGGGAATTTAATGATAGTTTATTGTTTCATCGTATTTAATTTTTGTTGGGACTATATAGTACTTCCCAATGTATTTAGAGTACTTTATTTTTTAGTAGATATTATTTTATATTATTTTTGTCATTTTTCATAGATATTATTTTTAATTTTATTTTGTTGTCTTTTTTTTTTTTTGTGTTGAAATCATCCAAATTATTTTTGTGGATATAGTCTTTGGATTATATAATTATTAGAAATGTTCGATGTAATCGAGGACTATTCAGTTACCTGTATTATACGCAATTATGATAAATAATTCATAAGATAATTTTCTCTGCAACTGACTATTCTCTGCAATTTTCTCTGCAATCAAACATTTAGTGGATATGACTTAAAATAAGGAAATATTACTAATTTCACATGCGATATCTTAACATCTTATTAATGTTTTTGGAAATTCTTAACATAGAGGCAGAATCGGCTCTGAAAAATGTTTTGTGCCAATAAATTAGGTTAACCTCCTACTCTTTACACCTCCACAAAGTCAATAACTAACTAAGATAATGACAACTTCAAAAATATATTTATGGCTGCAAATTTGGGATTGGCTCTTCATGGCCGGCTCTACATCTAAGTCTAGTTTGTTTGGTTTCTTTATATCACCTGATAATGTGTTTTGGTTTTAAGTGGTGATACTGAACGTACTGCGTCATAATATTAGTTATCCATAATGTTAGTTATAATATCCACATAGAACACCATTAGAACAAAGAACAAATTGATATCAATCAAGATTTAGTAAAACAAGTGGTTCTAGTTCAATAATTCCCATCTCTATGGAAACCGATGTTTGACAAACATTATTTTCTTATAGTATACTAACTAGTAACAAGTAACAGTATACATTCTTTTTACATTTTAAGAACATGTAATGATTTTAGCTTTTACAAATAAAGACTAGAATTGGACAACCTCGGAACAGGCAAGGCAATAAGAGGGGTCTTGAGCTTCAAGACAATCCCAAATTTCTCTTCCAAATTCAACATGTGACCTTCAGGAATCTTCCAGTCGAAGGAATGCAATAGTGTCGCGAGAGTGTACAAAACCATCCTCTCGGCAAGTGCTATACCCGCACAAATTCTCCTTCCAGATCCAAATGGAAGAAACCTATAATCCGTTCCAGTGAAATCACAAGAATTATTATCAAGAAACCTCTCTGGACAAAACTTAGTCGGGTTATCCCACACATGAGGGTCTCTCTGAATAGCCCAAGCGTTGATGAATATCTTTGTGTTTTTAGGGATGGTGTACCCGGCCACAACTGCAGTTTCATTTGGACGATGAGGGACTAGCAAAGGAATGGTAGGATAAAGTCTAAGTGTTTCTTTCATAATGGCTAGTATGTAAGGAAGTTTAGTGATGTGTGATTCTTCAACTATATTGTCTTTGCCTACAACTTCATCAAGCTCTTCTTGGGCTCTCCTCATCAACTCCGGGTTGCTTATTAGTTCGGCTATCGCAAACTCTATCGTGTTGGTCGATGTATCCGTACCAGCAACAACCATATCCTTCACATATATATAATAATGACAATGTTATTTTTCCCGAAGATTTTAAGACTAATCTATATAGCTTGCAATAATATGCCATCCTCCCGTAGTATATATTCTTAAGTACGAAAAATGAAAATATTTAATTACCATAAGTACGGCTTTGACATGGTTAACCGTAATAGGAACCTCCGAGTCAGCTTCTTGCTCCTTGAACTTCATCAAATGTTGCAAAAAGTCTTTACACTCACCATCATCACCATCCCTACTCCTTACTCGTTTCATCTGCTCGATGGCTCTATCAAGTATCGCATCAAGCTCTCGAGCACACACATGCATCTTCTTCACAAGACCTTGAAGATCGAATCTAGCTAATATTGGGAAAAAATCAGAAACATTAGGCTCTCCCAAAAGCCTAACTATTTCAGAAATAACTCCTTTAAACTCTGTTCCAACACTCTCCATTTCCTCTGCTTTTACCGAACCTCCCCATAACATATTCATCGTAAGATTCATCATTGTCAAAAAGATCTGGTCACCGACGTTCACCGGTGATACCTCTTGACCTTTCTGGTACAAATATCTCGTTCTTTCCCGGACTTCTTTGCGCCGAAGCTCGTAGAAAGAATCCAACGTTTTGCGGTTAAGAAGCTTGAGAACGCAAACTTTTCTAAGCATTCTCCATTCGGCACCGTATGGTAACCAAACAAGGTCAAGACCGCCATAAGTAAGGGCTCGGGCCGTGAGAGGGACGTCATGGTTTGAGAAATTGATGTCTTGGTCTTTCAAGATCTCTCGAGCTAGTGCTGGAGAGTTGACCACGACGGTAAGCTTTGAGCCAAGATTGAGTTTAAAGATTGGACCGTAACTTTGAGCGAGCTTGGTAAAGTATGTGTGAAGATCCGGGTCAAGAAACGGGAGGTTCCCGACAACTGGTAGCCCACGCGGTCCAGGCGGCAGAGGTGGATGCGGCGAGCGTTTCAAGAAGTACCATAGAATCGATAAGATGGCGATGAGAACAAGGGTTGCGTAAGGTTGGACACTGACAAGAATTGTCTTGTCGGTGAAGAGAGTTGAAATGGAAAACATCTTTTACATTTGTTGGTGTCGATCCCTTAATGGTATTTTATACGGTTACGATCTTAGGTACATCATTATTCATCTTCACGGTATTATATACGGTAGAGGACTTGAGGGGCTTAAGAGGATAAATTGATAACATTTGAACGGATGATATAACTAGTTGTAAATTGTTTTTTTTTTTGCATGAAAAAATGATATTATCTTCTTTTTTTTTTTTTTTTGCCAAGGTAAAAAATGAATATATTTTGAAGCCATTCTGACAAAACAAAATCCATTTGGACCCTCAAGATTCATTGATAGAGACTATATATCGTAATTTTGAGGAACTAAACAATAATTGTCTTTAAACAAAAAAAAAAACAACAATCGTCATAATTTTGTGTGTGTACAACGTAAAATACAATTTTGTAATTTTTAGTATACGTATATATTAGGAAACTATACCAGATTTAGAAAAATTAGATGCAAAATAATTATTAAAAATTTAATTTTAGGTAAATTTACTGATGAAATTGGATATTTTTAGGTTTTAGGTTTTAAAACTGATGAAAATGGATATTCTATGGCTAAATAATTTACTCTTGATAAAAACATAAAAAAAATAGTGGAAATTGAATTATGTTTCAAATAATATAATTTACTAGGTCTGCTCTTGTGAGGTAAAATTAGACAAATTCTCTCAATTTAAAGCATTTGAAACTCAAAGTTGTGGACAATTTTTGTGTACAATTATTTGATTTTGGAAGGTGAATATGATATGTTCGTCTGTATATGATTCTATGACTTATTTAGATGTCAAATAGGTATAGATATGATTTCAACAAAAACAGAGAATCATCTCAGAGAATCATCTCTTTCAGATTTCGACTAGGGAAAGGCAAATAAAAAATTTTACATCGAATTTTGGACCTCAACATCCTGCTGCTTTCACGATTAGTATTGGAAGTGAACGGACATGGACAATGTTCTTAACCTCTTAAAATTTTCAAAGTCTTTAATTACTTTCAAGCGGTTTCATTTATTTATGCCACACCTTTCATGCCGTATTTTTGCAACTATGTATACTTTATATTATTAGTTTTTTACAAATACAATATTTTATGTAAATTAGTATTTCTATTTCAAATTATATTATATATCAGTAAATATTCTCCCTTGTGTTGTAGTGCAGGTCTGATCCTAGTATTTAGTAAAACTAATTATAAGATTTTGTGTTAATGGAAACCAATTTTTAATTTTCAAAACAAACTTATATAGCAACTAAATAGTTCAAAAATGCATTGTACTAAAACAAGAAAAAAAAATGCATTGTACTTTTACCCCAAAAAACAGGGTAATTTTTTGTTGTTGTATATTAGTTATAACAATATTACAATCTTCTTACCTTTTATGAAAGAAAGAATTACTTAGATGGACTACATGTTAGGTGTATTGACGGAAACCATCCAAAACTTTTTTTTATCCTTAAATGTTTTTTAATTACCAGCGTGTCCTTTTTACACGTTACCGGAAAAAACTAATTACGATAAATGCCACTGCCACGTCAGACAAAAAGGCGCGTGCCACCAATAACTCAGCCATAACGTACGTTACGGCTGAGTTATATCACGTTATGGCTGAGTTCTGGGACAACGGCTGAGTTTCGGGTCAACGGTTGACTTACGATCATAACTCAGCCAACAATTACGACTGACTTATAAAAATCTGGTTGAGTTATGAGAAAACGGCTAATAACTCAGCCGCCATTACGGCTGAGTTATAGTCCGATGGTTGAGTTATCAGAAGTTTAGCTGAGTTATGTTATCGACACGGCTGACTTAACTTTCTCCGGTTGGCTGAGTTATCGACAACGGCTGAGTTATCAAATGTCGTTACGGCTGACTTATATTTCAGAGACATAACTCAGTCGTAATTGGTTGACTTAACGGAAAACTCAACCATGTTACGGCTGACTTATAGACAAAAGATTTATTGCTAATATAGCCTCTAGTTACGGCTGACTTATTTTACGTTACGGCTGACTTATTGACGTTACGGCTGAATTTGGCATCTTAAAAAACATTTTAGTAATTACTTAAATATTTTTCATGTTGTGGCTGATTTAATTTGTGTTGATGGCTGATTTATTTTGGCTGAGTTTAAAATTTGTTTGGTGGCTGACTTACGACTTCAAATGCACAATTCCACGTCAGCATAAACGAGGGAAATACGAAAGGTCCCCATTAGCTCGTGTTTTTTCTTACACTCTGTTCTTCATTTTCTGTTCTTCACTTCACTTATGTTCTTCATTTTCACTTATGTTCTTCATTTCTGTTCTTTATTTATGTTCTTCATTTTCGTTGATGGATCTGGTTCTAGTAATTGTTGTTTATGGTAATTGGGTAAAAAACACAAATATGTATTTTAACGCCGACGATAGAGGGTGTAGAGTTGTGCAGATAGATGTTGAAAGAACACACGAAAAGCTTGTGAAGTTGGTTCTCGATGACTACAGATTGAATGAGTTGAGCCATCATGTAACAATGAGCTACATGTTATCGTTACAATAATTCAGCCAAACCTCGAAATGGTCTGTGTAAGTCAACCATGACGCTGGCATAACTCAGCCAAACCACAAATTTATTTACGTTAAGTCAGCTATGTCGTTGGCATAACTCGGCCAAACCTCGAATTATTCTACAATAAGTCAACCATGTCGTTGGCATAACTCGGCCAAACCTCAAATATGGTATATGTGAATATTTGATGCACTCATGTAATAAAAACACTTTAATAATATGTAGTTAACACTTTTATTAACTTTCCATAAAAAATCATGAAATTCGCTCAGGTTTGTACCTTTTAAAACTTATCCAACAAAACGATAAACCCCAAACCCTATACTTATGTTCTATTCCTACACAGTTGATCAAATATAGAATGTAAAAGAGCTTTTATTGATTTTTGTTAATTGTATTATAATATATTTAATCTCTACGTTATTATAACCAGTGCTAATGTTAACATTCAAGTGTCCCTTTAAATTAAAGTTTTAGTCATTAGTTAACCTTGAAAAGTAAATAACTCAGCTGTGACGTATTATTCTATATTCAGACACAATACTTTGAATTATTTTGTTTAGAAAATTTGAATTCAAATTTTGAATTATTTTGAATATACTTTTTTAAACATAATACTCTATGAATTTATTATGCATATGCGTGTGAATATGTGTACGTAATTATTGTTGATCTTTCCCAAAAACCACTTTTTGTAATCTCGAGAATGTATATCACAACTCATCCGTAATGTAGCATAACGCAGCCGCAATGTAGCATAACTCAGCCGTGACGTATTATTCTATATTTAGATAAAAAACTTTAAATTATTTTGAATATTTTGTTTATAAAATTTGAATTCAAATTTTGAATTATTTTGAATAATTTTTTTAAAACATAATACTCTATGACTTTATTATGCGTGTGCATGTGAATATGTATACGTAATTATTGTTGGTCTTTCCCGAAAAATACTTTTTGTAATCTCGAGAAAGTATATCATAACTCAGCCTGTAGCATAACCCAACCGTAATGTACCATAACTCAGCTGTAATGTAGCATAACTCAGCCACAATGCGGCATAACTTAGACAAAAATTTGAAAACGACGTTTCGTATTTCCCTTTTGTTTTTTCGTCGGAAAACAAAAAGTCTCCAGCCGAGTTGAAACGAAAGGCGATTGCAATGACGACGAGAGAGAGAGAGACTCGTCGGTATGAGTCGAAGCGGACGAAAGAGATGAGAGAGAGAGAAGCGGCGAGAATTAGGGTTCTTCGCCGGAATCGCCGAGATAGAGATATTTTTTCATGTACGTGAACAATTACAAAAAAACTACAACTCAGCCGTAACTTACAATAAGTCATAATATAACTCAGCCGTAATGTACTATAACTCAGCCGCAATGTGTCATAGCTCAGCCGTAAACGACGTTTTGTATTTCCCTGTTATTTTTTAGTCGGAAAACGAAAAAGTATCGACCCAAGTTGAGAAGAAATGCGACAGCAATGACGACGAGAAAGAGAGAGACACACCGATTATAGGATAAGCGGCAAGAAGAGACGAGAAAGATAAGCGGCGAGAGTTAGGGTTCTTCGTCGGCTTCGAGAGAGAAAAAACAGTTTTTTCTTATTCTATTTAGTCTTCTGCCTTTTCTTTGGCCTATTCCGATCTGACATAGACACCATTTTTTTGCAACAAATGAAACAAAACCCAAGAATGGGATATGAGATTTCGATATAGTGGCAAAATAACAAGACAGTAATGAGATTACGAGTTAGTGCCATAGGTTTACCGTTCACTCTCTTCGTCTTCATTATTGTCATCTTCAAAGCAACTCTCACCATGAACAGAACCACATGTGAGGACCAAAAACTCTTTTCTTTTCTTAGAACATTGGATGTACGCAATTTGAGAAGAAATGCGATAGGAATGACGACAAGAGAGAGACTCGTTGAGAATCGAAGCGGCCAAAAGAGATGAGAGAGAGAGAAGCGGCGAGAATTAAGATTCTTTGCCGGAGGTAGAAATATTTTTTCATGTGTGTGAAAAATTACAAAAAAAAACCACAACTCAGCCGTAACTTACAATAAGTCATAATATAACTCAGCCGTAATGTACCATAACTCAGCCGTAAACGACGTTTCGTATTTTCCTGTTATTTTTTTCAGAAAAACGAAAAGTCTCCATCCAAGTTGAGAAGAAATGCGACAACAATAACGACGAGAAAGAGAGAGAGACACTGATAATAGGATAAGCGGCCGGAAGAAACGAGAATGAAAAGCGGCGAGAGTTAGGGTTCTTCGTTGGCTTCGAGAGAGAAAAAACAGTTTTTTTTTTGTTTGTGAATAGTGACGAAAATGTTCAGTTTCTTCCTCTTTTATCATTAAAGACAGAATAATGATGTGGCAATTTCAGGTATGACGTGGCATGTCGAATCTGACGTGGCAATTTTTAAGTGAAAACAGACCAAGGGTGTTTATTGTAATTACACCTATCTCACTAAACATCTAAGGAATAAAAAAAATGTGGCTGTTTATGGAATAAACCTACTTTTATGGTCTATCTAAGTAATTCTCCCTTTATGAAAAGTATAAGGGTTTTACCTTTTATAAATAAAGATTCAAATTGGATAACCTCGGAACAGGCAAGGCAACAAGAGGGGTCTTGAGCTTCAAGACTATTCCAAACTTCTCTTCCAAGTCCAACACGTGACCCTCGGGAATCTTCCAATCGAACGAATGCAATAGCGTCGCAAGAGTGTACAAAACCATCCTCTCGGCGAGTGCTATACCCGCACAAATTCTCCTTCCAGATCCAAATGGAAAGAACCTATAATCGGTTCTAGTGAAATCACAAGAATTATTATCAAGAAACCTACTTCTTAGTCGTTGCATCTTCTCGATGGCTCCATTAAATATCGCATCGAGCTCTCGCGCACACACATGCATCTTCTTCACAAGACCTTGAAGATCGAATCTAGCTAGCGTTGGGAAAAAATCAGAAACATTAGGTTCTCCCAAAAGCCTAGTTATTTCAGCAATAACTCCTTTAAACTCTGTTCCAACATTCTCCATTTCCTCTGCTTTTACCGAACCTCCCCATAACATATTCATCGTAAGACTCGTCATTGTCAAAAAGAGCTGGTCTCCGACGTTCACCGGTGATTCTTCTTGACTTTTCTGGTACAAATATCTCGTTCTTTCCCGGACTTCTTTGCGTCGAAGCTCGGAGAAAGAATCCAAATTTTTGCGGTTTAGAAGCTTGTGAACGCAAACTTTTCTAAGCATTCTCCATTCGGTACCGTATGGTAACCAAACAATGTTGAGACCGCCATAAGTAAGGGCTCGGGCCGTGAGAGGGACGTCATGGTTTGCGAAATTGATGTCTTGATCTTTCAAGATCTCTCGAGCTAGTGCTGGAGAGCTGACCACGACGGTAAGCTTTGAGCCAAGATTGAGTTTAAAGATTGGACCGTAACTTTGAGCGAGGTTGGTAAAGTATGTGTGAAGATCCGGGTCAAGAAACGGGAGGTTGCCGACAACTGGTAGCCCACGCGGTCCAGGCGGCAGAGGTGGATGCGGCGAGCGTTTCAAGAAGTACCATAGAATCGACAAGATGGCGATGAGAACTAGAGTTGCGTAAGGTTGGACACTAATAAAAATTGTCTTGTCGGTAAAGAGAGTTGAAATGGGAAACATCTTTTACCGTTTGTCGAAGTTATGAGATGGACTTGAGTTGTTGGTAGTGTCCTTTAATGGTATTTTATACGGTTACGATCTTAGGTACATCATTATTCATCTTCACGGTATTATATACGGTAGAGGACTTGAGGGGCTTAAGAGGATAAATTGATAACATTTGAACGGATGATATAACTAGTTGTAAATTGTTTTTTTGCATGAAAAAATGATATTATCTTCTTTTTTTTTGTCAGGTAAAAAAAGAATATATTTTGAAGCCTGACAAAACATTTTGGACCATCAAGATTAGAGAGTTCGTGTAGTGTGTGTTGTGTCCCTTTACCGTAGATTAAAGGTAAGATTCATTGATAGAGACTATACAATAATCGTCATAATTTTGTGTGTGTGTACAACGTAAAATACAATTTTGTAATTTTTAGTATACATATATATATATAAAACTATACCATATCTAGAAAAATTGGATGCAAAATAATTATTAAAATTTAATTTTAGGTAAAACTGATGAAAATGGATATTCTATGGCTAAATAAATTTACTCTTGACAAAAACATCAAAAAATAAAATAGTGGAAATATTATTATGTTTCAAATAATATAGTTTACTGGGTCTGCTCTTGTGAGGTAAAATTAGACAAACTCTCTTAACTAAAAGCATTTGAAACTCAAAGTTGAATATGATATGTACTATTTTGTGTACTAAATAAGTTGAATATGATATGGACAATCTTGTGTACTATTTTTTGGATTTGGAAGGTGAATATGATATGTTCGTCAGTATATGATTCTATGACTTATTTAGATGTCAAATAGGGGGGAAACGGGGAAAATCAACCCAAACTATTTTCCGAAGGTATTTTCATACCCAAACTCGCGTACTCTGAATTTTACAACCCAAACCAGCTTTCAATTCAAATGATCCACCTGAACCACATCAAATTTTGTCGATTTCAACCTCGACGTTAACAGTATCCCTGCCTATCTTGAAGATTTGGACAATCAAGCTTAAGCTTCTGTAAAAACCAAGAGAAATTAAGCTTAAACTTAAGCTTAATTGTCCAAATCTTCAAGATGGGCAGGGATACTGTTAACGTCGATGTTGAAATTGACAAAATTTGATATAGTTCAGGTTGGTTATTTAAATTGAAAGTTGGTTTGGGTTGTAAAATTCAGAGTACGCGAGTTTGGGTATGAAAATACCTTCGGGAAATAGTTTGGGTTGATTTTTTCCGTTTTCCCTGTCAAATAGGTATAGATACGATTTTCACAAAAACAGTTGATATGTAGACACATTAGTAGCTAAGGGCTCGGCCCGTGAGAGGCACGTCATGGTTTGAGAAACTGATGTCTTGATCTTTAAAATCTCTCGAGCTAGTGCTGGAGAGTTGACCACAACGGTTAGTTTTGATCCAAGAATTAGTTTGAAGATTGGACCGTAACTTTGAGCGAGGTTTGTGAAGTATGTGTGAAGAGCCGGAGCAAGAAAAGGAAGGTTCCCGATGATAGGGAGCCCTCGCGGTCCAGGCGGTAAAGGTGGATGCGGCGAGCATTTCAAGAAGTACCACAGAATGGATAAGATGGCAATGAGAACTGGAATTGCGTAAGGTTTGACATTGATTAAAAATGTGTTAGTGAAGAAGAGAGTTGAAATGGGAAACATCTTTTATACTAGAAGTAGACCCGCGCGATGAGCGAGAAAAATTTGATATTATATTTATAATAATTTAGTATTATGTTTTTTGAATCAATTTAATTGAAGCAATTAAGTAACTGTCTTCATTTCTATGCACTATCTCATAGAATATTTATTTGCTTGGTTAAAAATGAAGAGAGTTAACTAAATTGTATATGTTTTATGATTATTTTGTACTAAGGATTAGAATATTTTTTAACTTCAACTACATTAGGATACTAAGAGTAAGATTTATAGTCTTACATCACTACAAACAACTCTTTGAACTTGTAATCTATATAAATCTACTTTAGGTTTGTACCTATGTCATCTTCTTTTTTTTTGTTTTCAAAAAAATCATTGCTTATGAAATGTTGATTACTTTTTCCTTCAGTCTCTCAAAAAATAATATCTTATAATATTTCATATAGGGTAATATTATATAATGACACATTAATATTATTTTTTTTATCAACAACTTTATATTAGTCCAGAGCATCAAAATAGCCTAATATTAATTACATATACAATAAAAAAACTAAACCATATGTATTCTTAAAAATAGGTTATGTTAATGAAAAAGAAAAGTCACATACAATTTACCATAGCCACTTTGCTCTCTACCAAGATTTCCGAGAAAAATAATATATTCTAATTTAAATGAAAATTTAAAAAAATGTAACAATAACATCATGGGAATTATACATAAATAAATTATACAACAACAATGAAAATAATAAAAAATAAAATTTTAGAGAAGAAATGGAAAATATTAATATTTTAAAGAAGATATATTAGGTTAGTACCAGGTAAGTTCTCTAATTTATATACCAAAGTGTTGATTTCTTTGTATGTTTGTATACAAAAATAGTGGTCAATGTTTTTGTTTTTATAGCCTTCAAACTATTTTATTTTTACACATGTGTTGTTTCATACTTTCTTAATTTATAAGTACGATTAAATTTAAAAATATGTTAGATTTGTATCATACTTTCTAAAAATATTTATATCAAATTCTTAAATGTTAATTTCATTGATTTTTATGCCATATAACAACATAAAAATAGAAAAATATCAAAGATACATGAATATAAAGGAACAGGGTGAGGGAATGATTACTTATATGATGATAAACTAAAAAAAGAAAATAGAGATGAATTTTCAAAAAGCAAAAATTATAATAACATAAGATGTATATCTTATAGTCTCTAATTTATTTTACAATTGAGATTTTATAAAAGAATATTTTAATTTTTTTCTAAACTCATACAAAAATTAAAAAAAACACGAAGCTATTCTTTTATATAATAATTGAGATAGAGAATTAGAGGATGAGAGAATGAGGGAATGGTAATTGAGAAAATGAGTATATATAGGAAGAGAAGTGATGGGAGTTACAATTTCATAAAAAATTATGGGAATCAATTATAATTTAGTGTGTGCTGAAAAATTGAATGTAAAATATAGTTAATGCAAATTTATATTATTTCAGTTTTTATATTAAAGTGAGTTTAATGTATATGATTAAATGTGTTTTGTGGTTTAACTGTTTTCAGTTTTATATTAAATTGTGAATTAAATAAATATATATATATATATAGATATGATAATATTAAATTTTGAATTATATATATATATATATATATATGATAATACCTAATATTTTTTAAGTTACATGCCAAGTGAACCAATAAGAAGAGAGTGAAACTTTATTTATATATATATGATTTGTTAATAATATGATAATTATTCTTTGATTAAATTTCATGATATATCTTATATAATAAGACAAGGTTTCTTCTAACTTTGCCTCACAAAGAGACATTTGACGCTCTATATTCATGACATGTGTCATTTTTATTAAATTATAAATTAACATAAAAAAAATATTTTATTTGTGATATTGTGTTGTAAGTTATAAGATATGTATTGTTTGCTTTTAAAAAAGTGTCATTGTGGCAAAAAAAAATATTTTCTCCAATTTTAGTTTCTATTAAAATTAAATATCATATAAGCTAAACATAAAATGAAGTAGTCAAATTTTTTTTCTTTGTATTCAAAGAAAATTGGTATGAGTTTTTTTATTTAAGATTTAAAGTTCAAAAATGACATTCCTCCTCCTTTTAAAGTATTTTTTCCTAAAGTTATTAATATGGGTAATAAATTATTAATAATATGTTTTTATAATTTTTGAAAAATAAGTTTATAATAAAATAATTAAAGAGAATTGTTTTTTTTTAACTTTAGCATCGTGAAATCTATGGTAAATAATGAAATTAGAGAAAGTTAGATTTTTTTCAGTATAATAAAATAGTACACCTAAAATATTTAGATAAAGTAACTATCTAACCAAAAAATATTCTATTATATAATTTAGAAATTTTTTTTTATTTAATTACTATTATTAAACAGTTGAGAGAGGAAACATAGTTTACTATATAGTGTTTTTTTTTGTAAATATATTTGTAGTGTCTTTCTTCCTATTTGTTTTTTACAAAGGATATTTCATTCATTTGTTTTAAATAAAAGTAAATTTATTTAACAACCCATTTGTCATAATATATATAAGAATTTAACTCCTTTAATTGGTCCAATTGACATCTTTTGTTTTAACAAAATTTAAATTGTATTAAAGGATAACAATAAAAATTCACAACTTGTGTGTCATGGATTTAACATTTAGACTTCATATTTCTTACTATTCAGTTTTGTTTTGTAATATGTCAAACATTTCCAATTTAAATTTATCTTCAAATTGACTTTCTACTTCTTCCATTCAACTTCGCTTTGTAATATTTCTTCCAACTTATACAATATTAATTTAAAATACTTATGTATTAAAGATGTCTGGCGAACAAAAAAAAGTAAGAAAATTATCTTATATTTTCTTAGAATTAGCCATTATGCTTATAACACAAAAGAAAGTGACATAATTATAAGGAATTTCAAAATACCCCATTGCAAGTACCACTTTTCAAAAATACCGTTTCTTTCAAACTTTATCAAAAAGCCACAAAAATATTCAAATTTATCCATATATGTGTATAATCTTATAAATATATACACGAATTACCTTTATATAAGTGTAATATTTTTTTATATATATATTTCATAAATACCTTATAAAAACCTTTTAATAACCTTTTGAAAACCCTGTAAACCTTTTACAAACCTCGAAAAAACGATTTAAAACCTTATAAATTATTTGGATCGAATCTCTCAGTAGTAGTTATTATCTAGAAGTACTTTATAAACCATATAACTCTTCGGAATTTTTCATATTTTAAAATGGTTTTTTAAAACTGGATAGATAAAAAGGGTATCTTCGAAAAGGGGTATACCAAAAAGGGTATTTATCAAAAATTCCCTAATTATAAATACATTCATTATTCATATATCTCTTTTCTATCTCTTATAATCATCATTTTTTACAAAACATTTGGTCTTATGTAACATTTTACATTTATTTTAAAAGTAGTTTGTCATTTTTAATGTATATCTAACCATAAAAAATTGCATAATTTATAATTTTAAATTTAACCTACCCATCGCGTGGGACTCTCCCTATTAAACTATGTTTCCTCTCTCAACTGTTTAATAATAGTAATTAAATATTTTTTTTTCTAAATTAAATAATAGAATATTTTTTGGTTAGATAGTTACTTTATCTAAATATTTTAGGTGTACTATTTTATTATACTGAAAAAAATCTGACTTTCTCTAATTTCATTATTTACCATAGATTTGACGATGCTAAAGTTAAAAAAAATCAATTCTCTTTAATTATTTTATTATAAACTTATTTTTCAAAAATTATAAAAACATGTTATTAATAATTTATTACCCATATTAATAACTTTAGGAAAAAATACTTTAAAAGGAGGAGGAAATTTTGATGTCATTTTTGAACTTTAAATCTTAAATAAAAAAACTCATACCAATTTTCTTTGAATACAAAGAAAAAAAATTTAACTACTCCATTTTATGTTTAGCTTATATGATATTTAATTTAAATAGAAACTAAAATTGGAGAAAATATTTTTTTTGCCACAATGACACTTTTTTAAAAGCAAACAATACATATCTTATAACTTACAACACAATATCACAAATAAAATATTTTTTTTATGTTAATTTATAATTTAATAAAAATGACACATGTCATGAATATAGAGCGCCAAATGTCTCTTTGTGAGGCAAAGTTAGAAGAAACCTTGTCTTATTATATAAGATATGGACTTGAATTATTGTCCCTCAATGGTATTTTATAAGGTTACGACGTACAACATTATTCATCTTCACGGTATTTATATACGGTGAGCGATCCAGAGTAATTGATAGCATTTGAGCGGATGAAATAATTTTCATCATATTTAATTTTGGTCTTTAGTCATGAAAAAATGAAAAAATCTTTTTATTTTTGTGTGTGTAAGATTAAAAATGATAATATATCTCTTGGGACCGAAATTTTGAGGCCATTCAACAAAACAAAATATATTTGGATGTCAAGAAAAGAGAGTTTGTGCAGTAAGATTCATTGATAAACTGTATCACAATTGATAGACAATTCACAATTTTATCACAATCGTCATAATTGTTTTGTGTACATCGTAAAATACAATTTCATAAATTGTGGTATACTGTGTACATGATATGAGGAAAAAATATGGATCTCAAAAATATTTTTAGAGAAATTCTCTTGGATGCCATCATTTTAGTTTTTATTCCTAAAATACCACGATTTATTTTATTTTTCTAAAAATATCACAGATTTTTAATTTTTTCAAAAATACCAAAAATATAAAAATTTGATTTTTAAAGGTGTAGAATTATTTTTTTAAAATATTTAGGTTGATTATTTTTTTAAAATATTTGGGTTGACTATTTATATTTAGTGTATAATTTTTAGGGGTAAGTTTAGTGTTTAGATTTAGAATTTAGTTTTGAATGTTAAATAAATTAGTTTTAGTTTTGCGGTATATTTAGAAAATAATGTATTTTAGTGGTATTTTTGGAAAATAAAACTTATAATGCATTTTCTTGGTATATAAGAAAATTACCCAATATTTTATTGGATGCACAATAAATATTCAATTTTAGTTTAAAATAAAACTGAGGAAAATAATATTTGTATGGAATATAATTGTTGCGCCAAAGTAGGGCAATTCTCAATAATATTTGTATGGTATATATTTGAGGGTATTTCTCAAGTAAATAAAGATATAATATTATTTTATTTTAAAAAAAAACTTAAGGGGATTGAAACTTTTCAGGTTAGAAAACTAATCTAGTTAGTTCCCTCGTCTTTGGTGCCGGAACTTCGGACTTTTTACTCTTACTATCTCATTCAAGATGGCCATATTAAAAACTTTAGAAATGCATTGTAATTTTACCCGGATAATTTTATGTATTGTATATTAGCAACAATATAACAATATTTTTAACCTTATAACAAAAAGATAACGGTTTTAGCCTTTATAAATAAAGATTAGGATTAGATAACCTCGGGACAGGCAATGCGACTAGAGGGGTCTTGAGCTTGAGGACAACCCCAAACTTCTCTTCCAAGTCCAACACGTGACCTTCAGGAATCTTCCAATCAAACGAATGCAATAGCGTCGCGAGAGTGTACAAAACCATCCTCTCAGCAAGTGCTATACCTGCGCACATTCTCCTTCCAGACCCAAATGGAAGAAACCTATAATCTGTTCCAGTGAAGTCACAAGCCTTCTTATCAAGAAACCTCTCGGGACAAAACTCATTTGGGTTATCCCACACATTTGGGTCTCTCTGAATAGACCAAACATTGATGAAGGTCTTAGTGTTTTAAGGGATGCTGTATCCACCAACAACCGCGGTTTCAGCCGGACAATGAGGGACTAGCAAAGGAATGGTTGGATAAAGTCTAAGTGTTTCTTTCATAATGGCTACTATGTAAGGAAGTCTAGTGATGTGTGATTCTTCAACTATGTTTTCATTGCATACAACTTCGTCTAGTTCTTGTTGCGCTCTCTTCATCAACTCTGGGTTTCTTATTAGTTCGGCCATCGCAAACTCTATCGTGTTGGTCGTTGTATCTGTACCACCAAGTACCATATCCTTCACATATATAACAACCACTTTGATTAAGTCAGTCTTTGGTGTTCAGATTATTCTAATCGTTCTATATATAATCTACATAGTTTCCAAGAATATGCTATCCTCAAAAGTTTATATTGTAAAAAGTATTAAAACTGAAACTATTTCATTACCGAGAGTACGGCTTTGACATGGTTAAGCGTAATGGGAACCTCCGAGTCAGCTTCTTCCTCCTTTAACTTCATCAAATGTTGCAAAAGGTCTTTACATTCACCATCCCTACTTCTTAGTCGCTGCATCTTCTCGATGGCTCCATTAAGTATCGCATCGAGCTCTCGAGCACACACATGCATCTTTCTCACAAGACCTTGAAGATCGAATCTAGCTAGCATTGGGAAAAAATCAGAAACATTAGGCTCTCCCAAAAGCCTAATTATTTCAGAAATAACTCCTTTAAACTCTGTTCCAACACTCTCCATTTCCTCTGCTTTTACCGAACCTCCCCATAACATATTCATCGTGAGATTCATCATCGTCAAAAAGAGCTGGTCTTCGAGGTTCACAGGGGATTCTTCTTGACCTTTCTGGTACAAATATCTTGTTCTTTCCCGGACTTCTTTGCGTCGAAGTTCGTAGAAAGAATCCAAAGTTTTGCGGTTAAGGAGCTTGAGAACGCAAACTTTTCTAAGCATTTTCCATTCGGCACAGTATGGTAACAAAACAAGGTCGAGACCGCCATAGGAAAATGCTCGGCCTGTGAGGGGGACGTCACGGTTTGCGAAATTGATGTCTTGGTCTTTCAAGATCTCTCGAGCTAGAGCTGGAGAGTTGACCACAACGGTTAGTTTTGAGCCAAGATTGAGTTTGAAGATTGGACCGTAACTTTTAGCAAGTTTTGTGAAGTATGTGTGAAGATTGGGGTCAAGAAAAGGAAGGTTCCCGACGATAGGTAGCCCTCGCGGTCCAGGCGGTAGAGGCGGATGCGGTGAGCGTTTTAAGAAATACCACAGAACCGATAAGATGGCGATGAGAACTAGAATTGCGTAATCTGTGACATTGATCAATATTTTGTTGTCGGTGAAGAGAGTTGATATGGGAAACATCTTTACAGCTGTTTGTAATTAAGTTTTTGTCACTATAAGTCTATAATGGAGTAATGGTATTGTATACTGTTACAACGTTCAGCATCATTCATCATTCATCATTTCATCATTCATCATTTCATCTTCACTGTTAATGTTAATAGATACGGTAAGCCCATTCTGACCTGAGGACTCAAAGGGTTTGAATGATAAATTGATAACATTTGAGCGGATGATATAATTTTCGTTATTATTATTTTTTTCTTTAGTCATGAAAAATTGATAATATCTTTTTGTTTTGTCTAAGAATCTCTTGGGACCATTTGGAAGCCATTCAAACAAAACAAAACAAAACAATTTGGACCTCAAGAAAAGAGAGTTTGTGACTTTATGTATGTAAATCGTAAAAAAAATATTTCATAAATTATAGACTTTATAGTATACATGTATATGAAGAAATATGAAGAAACTAGAAAATATTTTAATAGAGGCATAATATATATCAAATTTTAATTTCAAATATAACTGAGGAAAAAACAATAGTTTATATCTGTATGGCTGAATAATTGTTGCCAAGTAAAAGTATAAGTAGCTAAATATTTACTTATTCTAATCTGTATTTCCACTTCAAAGATATTAAGACAATTTGATAACAAATTCAAACAATAAAATATTTAAAATTCTATCAAGTTTCTTTCTAATAATACAACCTCTTTTTCTTATTAATCCAATTATTAGGGAATGCTTTTGTTGCAAATATGTAATTTTAAGATTGTTTTTTTTTTAAATGTATTTTAAAGCTATCTTTGCGTTTTTATTAGTTATAGACCCTTATGATTTTCATAAGACAAACTCTTTATGTATATAACTAGAAGAAATCAGAAACACTAGGCTCTCCCAAAAGCCTAATTATTTCAGATATATAACACTCCTTTGAACTGTGTTCCAACATTTTCCATTTCCTCTGCTTTTACCGAACCTCCCTATAACATATTCATCGTGAGATTCATCATAACATATCCCCGATAAGGTATGTTTGATTATTATGTACGTCTAATACACCTTTCAGTCCTTGTAGTCTTTGATACAAGCCCATCCATCATTAGTTTGAATGACTTGTTTTGATAATATATATTGTTGATTGTCTAAACTATTCTCAACATATATGGCATAGCCCATAAACTATAGTATAAGTGAACCCTCATAGCTATCAGCCTATCAAATTTGATATTTTATTCACAGAGATACTTAACTAGATATTTATCATGTTTTTGATGGTTTGGCATCGTAAGTATTTTAAAGGCAATTTTTACTTAGTAAAACTAATAAGTAATTAAAAATATTATTTCATCAAAAGATAAGTCTTGCTAAAAATACAATATAAACGAAATAGTTATATTTACTGAGATTTGATTTCTTAAAAATAATTGAATACGAAACGATTACAAAAAAAAAAATGTAGTTTGTTTTTGCTTTTTACAAAAATATAGTATCATATAATGGAAACCTCTACAGTCAAAACAAAACAACAATCCCAATCAAACACTCTTTTATCTCATGAGTGATCCATCTCTTGCTTGATGGGGACTCTCCAAGATTTGATTGCAGCAACATTCTCCAAGATCTTCACTTACTGAATCCGCATGCAGAAGTAGTGATGTTGGTTTGGTGCTTTCGGGAAAGTTCCATTACAATGTTTGTAATCTCATCTTGCGTCAACTTGGTGTCTAGAATTTTGACTATCTCAGAACCAACGACGTTTCCTCGGCGCAAATCTACACAGTCTTTGTCAAACTGAAGCCCAAACCTCTCAACGAACATGCACCTTATGTACTGAAGCTCATTAAGCTCGCCGATTCTTGATGCAGCAAATATCAGTCCGGCCATTGCTTCTTTAGTCACGTCTGGTAACAGATGAACATCGCTGTGGATCGTAGAGAGGTTTACGGATGTTACCGTGTAACACAAGTAATATATATCAAGAGCAGACTTACCTTTGATGATGTAAAACAGATATATCCTTCAAGATGGATGTACAAAAGTACTCGACCTGATCATACGCCAATAACCTTCTCTCATCTTCATAGAACTGCTTCGCCTATAGGGTTTCAATTTGCAAACCAAATTAGCATGTCGTGTTTAAAATATTCTTATCAGTTAAACAAGATGATTGAGATTATTGTTTTTAGATTACCTTAGGAATAATTTCTGAAAAGCGTCCATTGTGAAGGAGCTGAGTTATATCAGAGCGAGATTGTCTGAGCATACACTCTCTTCGGCTCCGATGTAACTTGACAGAACATTGCAGATTCTGAATATGGATTTTGCTGTAAACAGAACAGGACAGATGAATCAAAAACTCGAAGAAGACACAAAAATCTGAACCGTGTAAGGCAAGTAAATCAAGTTTCTTTACCACTTGGAAACTTTTCGCCATCTTGAAGAATGAGACGAAACACCAAAGACGTTACTAAAGCACCCCAACTCTGACTTTGTCTTCTTGGCAAACATTGTTTTGCTTTTAATTTCTTCTCTGGAAGGTGAACAGATCCTTCAAAATAATGTGTATAGGTAAGGGACAGAGATTATAATGAGATGTGAGTCACATCTCGTGAATATATATAGCAAAAAATCTATCAACATTCTCCTAACAAAAGTGGTAAACAATATATAATTATTTAATAAATCTGTTATAACTATGGCATTAATCTGGTAAAAAAAAAACGTTTTGTTTTTTTAATCTTTTTCCAATATGGAATGTGAAAAATCCCCAAATGCATTAAACGTTTGTTGTATTAACAAATATATAAATCAGTAACTTAACTAAAGTAAAAGGAATACAAAAAGCATTGCATGAGTTTGCTTTGCATTTAGCTTTGGCAATTTAATCGTCACTTGTTGGTTTTTTGAATCAGTATTTCAAGTTTTTTTAATAAGGACAATGAATGAAAAATTATGGAATCATCATTATGTGTTCTACTATTCCTATGTTTAGTTGGAAAAAATAAACCTCCTTTTTAAATAAAATACTATCGTAGACTATATCCACGATACAAAAAAAAACACACACGATAAAACCTCTTACTCTTTATATACCAAAGGCAGTAACTAATTCAGATAATGACAACTTCAAAAATAATTAAAGTGTATATATATATGGTTGCAAACAGGGTAAAAACTTATTTTGATTGTATATTAGTAACAATATTATGATCCTTTTACCTTTTAAGAAATGTATAAGGATTTTAGTCTTTATAAATAAAGATTCGAATTGGATAATCTTGGAACAGGCAAGGCTACAAGAGGGTTCTTGAGCTTCAAGGCAATCCCAAACTTATCTTCCAAATCCAGCACTTGACCTTCCGGAATCTTCCAATCGAACGAATGCAATAGCATCGCGAGAGTGTACAAAACCATCTTCTCGGCGAATACAATACCTGCACAAATTCTCCTTCCAGATCCAAATGGAAGGAACCTATAATCTGTTCCAGTGAAATCACAAGAATTATTATCAAGAAACCTCTCAGGACGAAACTCAGTCGGATTATCCCATACATTTGGGTCTCTCTGAATAGCCCAAACGTTAATAAAGGTCTTAGTGTTTTTAGGGATGGTGTAGCCTCCAACAACCGCATTTTCAATGGGACGATGAGGAACTAGCAACGGAATGGTTGGATAGAGTCTAAGTGTTTCTTTCATAATGGCTACTATGTAAGGAAGTCTCGTGATGTGTGATTCTTCAACTATGTTGTCTTTGCCTACAACTTCGTCTAGCTCTTGTTGCGCTCTCTTCATCAACTCTGGGTTGCTCATTAGTTCAGCCATCGCAAACTCTATAGTGTTGGTTGTTGTATCTGTACCACCAAGTACCATATCCTTCACATATATAATAATCACTTTGATTAAGTCAATCCTCATGAAATCAAATGAACAATATGTTTTGTTTTTCTATTCGAATATCTTAATACTAATAATTAACCTAATTAACTTATCTTAATAATCTAATTAACATACACAAATACATAAATGAGCTAATTATAAGAAATATATCTAAAGATACTCTAGATATATCCTTCTTCATAATCTACGTATTAGTTTTCAAGAATATGCTATCCTCCAAAGTTTTTATTGTAAAGTATTAAAACTGAAACTATTTCATTACAGAGAGTACGGCTTTGAACTTCATCAAATGTTGCAAAAAGTCCTTACACTCGCCATCATCACCATCCCTACTCCTTACTTGTTTCATCTGCTCGATGGCTCCCTCAAGTATCGCATCGAGCTCTCGAGCACACACATGCATCTTCTTCACAAGACCTTGAAGATCGAATCTAGCTAATATTGGGAAAAATCAGAAACATTAGGCTCTCCCAAAAGCCTAGTTATTTCAGAAATAACTCCTTTAAACTTTGTTCCAACACTCTCCATTTCCTCTGCTTTCACCGAACCTCCCCATAACATATTCATCGTGAGATTCATCATCATCACAAAGAGCTGGTTTCCAACGTTCACCGGTGATTCTTCTTGACTTTTCTGGTACAAATATCTCGTTCTTTCCCGGATTTCTTTGCGTCGAAGCTCGTAGAAAGAATCCAAAGTTTTGCGGTTAAGGAGCTTGAGAACGCAAAATTTTCTAAGCATTCTCCATTCGGCACCGTATGGTAACAAAATAAGGCCGAGACCGCCATAGGAAAAGGCTTGGCCTGTGAGGGGGACGTCACGGTTTGAGAAATTGATGTCTTGGTCTTTCAAGATCTCTCGAGCTAGTGCTGGAGAGTTGACCACAACGGTTAGTTTTGAGCCAAGGTTTAGTTTGAAGATTGGACCGTAACTTTTAGCGAGTTTTGTGAAGTATTTGTGAAGATCCGGTTCAAGAAAGGGAAGGTTTCCGACAATAGGTAGCCCTCGCGGTCCAGGCGGTAGAGGCGGATGCGGTGAGTGTTTCAAGAGGTACCACAGAACCGATAAGATGGCGATGAGAACGAGAATTGCGTAAGGTGTGACATTGTTCAATATTGTTCTGTCGGTGAAGAGAGTTGAAATTTGAGACATTGTTTACAGCTGTTTGTAGAAGTCATGAGATGGACCTTAAGTTGTTGTCCTTATAAATCTATAATGGTACTGTATACGGTTTCAACGTACAGCATCATTCGTCTTCAATGTTAATAGATACGGTAAGCCAATTCAGAGCGGAGGACTTAAGGGTCTGAAGACGATAACATTTGAGCGGATGATATAATTTTCCTCGTTTATATTTTATCAAAACGTTAGAATTGTAAGAATGATAAAATTGATCGATAGACTTTTATCACAAATTTAACTTTTATAAGGAACTAAATAATAATCTATATATAATAGCAAACCCACTATGATTGCTGATGTCATCGTTTTAATCTAACGGATGAGATTGTTTTGATTATCTCATCTAACGGTTTATATTTGTTAATGATGTCAAAAGTTGCAAAGTTTTATATCCAACAATTGTGTTTATTCGTCGTACCCCCAGGTTTTATATATAACAATTGTATTTATTCGTCGTATCTCTAGCTTTAAATGTTCACACGTGTTATTTTTCACATCTTTTTGTTTTCACACCTCTTTGTTTATATATATAGATTTATGTGGACCTTGAAAAGAGTTTTTGTTTTTCTGAGTATTGTTGCACACCTCTGAGTTTTAAAAAATCTAAGTATTATTTTTCTATTTACTAATCGGCGTTGACCGACTCATGTTCAAGCATATTCCACTTTTTATGATTGCTGATGTCATCGTTTTAATCTAACGGATGAGATTGTTTTTGTTATCTCATATAACGGTTTATATTTGTTAATGATGTCAAAAGTTGCAAGGTTTTATATCCAACAATTGTGTTTATTCGTCGTACCCTCAGGTTTTATATCTAACAATTGTGTTTATTCGTCGTACCCCTAGCTTTAAATGTTCACACCTGTTATTTTTCACATCTTTTTGTTTTCACACATCTTTGTTTATATATATAGATTTCTATGGACCTTGAAAAGAGTTTTTGTTTTTCTGAGTATTGTTGCACACCTCTAAGTTTAAAAAAATCTAAGTATTATTTTTCTATTTACTAATCGGCGTTGACTGACTCATGTTCAAGCATATTCTTTCTCATTGATGTTTTTTTAGGCATTGTTTATGTTCCTATAATGTTATGTTAAATTTAGTTGAATCTGTAGAGTTGTCTCATTAGTTTTATGGGACTAATGATTCGTTGGTGTTTGAAACATGTATTATGATAGAAATAGTTGAACTTTGTATCCAAAAAGCTTCTTAGATTTTGTGAAAGGAAAAGGCATGAATCTTTAATACTCTTTTAAGGGCAGTAGCTATAAGTTCATTTCTTAATTGCGTTGACAGCTTTGTTTTTTAAATGAAGCAAAAGAAGGGGCACATTAAGAGAAAAAATGGCCGTTCATAAATGTTGAACTCTTTTGACTCTCTAGGATCATCAATATTAAAATGCAGCGATACCAACAGAAAAATATCATTTGAAGGATAAAGATAAAATTGTAAGAAAGCTTTCTCAGTCTCACAAATCTAATATATCATAATATAATATAGAAAAAGTAAAGAAAATAAATTCGTAAATTAAATTAAAAAAAATACAGTTAGAAGATTATAATCAATCTTCCACTCAAAACCGTTATTTAACAATGTTAATTACTTTAAGTTTTCATTTGCCGCACGGGCTGACAGCCCTAGTCGTTATAATAATAATATAGACACACACAAAACAATACTTATATATCTTTTTGTGTGTATACAGTAAATTTAGAATTCCGTAAATAGTTGTGAATAAATTATTAAAATTTAGTTTCAAAAGTTCAACATCATTAAGGAAATCTATGAAGCAACCGGAATAATGTCGCAACAAAGATTACAACAATCCATAAGACGACATTAGACATCGTCACATTGTACATAAACTTAAAGATAAAGATTCTACCAAAAAAAATAAAAATAAATAACCTTAGAGATAAAGATTTGGTTCCGACAACCTTAGCACGGGTGTTGCAACAAGTGGATGCTTCAACTTCAACACAATACCAAACTTCTCCTCTAGCTTCACTTGTTCTCCTTCTTCTAGTTTCCAATCAAAAGAATGCAAAAACGTCGCGAGATTATAAAGAACAATCCTATCTGCCATGGCCATTCCCGTACAAATTCTCCGGCCCGATCCAAACGGGAAATAATTGTAGTCAGTACCACTAAAGTCATAACCTTTATCAAGAAACCTATCCGGATTAAACTCCAATGGATTCTCCCATACGTTTGGATTTCTATGAATCGCCCACACATTGATGAAGACCTTAGAATCTTTAGGGACTGTGTAGCCGCCTATAACCGTGGTTTCGGATGGGCGGCGAGGAATAAGAAGAGGAAGAGTTGGGTGAAGCCTTAAGGTTTCTTTCATAATGCATAGAATATATGGAAGTTTAGTGATATGTGTTTCTTCGACGATGTTGTTTTTGCCCACCACTTGGTCGAGCTCTTGTTGAGCTCTCTTCATGATCTCCGGTTTGTTAATAAGCTCTGCCATTGCAAACTCTATTGTGTTCAAACATGTGTCTGTACCACCAAGCACCATGTCCTAATTAATCAAACAAGATACAAATTCAACGATCTATACTTAAATATGTAATATATGATATCATCTTGTTAAGTAAAATACCTAAAATCAATATTATTAAATAGAAGCACGCAATATTATTACATAGTAAACTATATTCTTTGGAATTTTAATCACTATGACTTAAGAAGAGAAAAAGAATTATAATTACCAGGAGCAAAGCCTTGACATGGTTCATGGACAAAGGTGTCTTGTCATCCTCATCCTTCACTTTCAACAAGACCTGCAAAAAATCTTCACCGTTCCTTTCATTTCCCTTATCCATTCTCACCCGTTGATTTATAATCCGGTCAAACATCCGGTCCAACCTCTGAGCCGGTCCACGCGTACGTTTAACCAAACCCTGAAGATCAAACCGGCTCAATACAGGAAAAAAGTCAGAGACATTAGGCTTTCCCGCAATATCAATGATCTCTCTCACTATCTCCAAGAACTCAGCTCCAACACTCTCTCTTTCCTCACCGTCCGCAAAAGTAGCTCCCCACAGCATCTGAGTTACAACATTCAAGATTGTTACAAATATCTGTTCCCCTAAGTTAACCGGAGACCCGGTCTGCTAAATACCGGACCGTTTTCCGGGTCTCGCGGCAACGAAGTGAATTGAAAGCATTCGAATCCAACGTTGCGTTGCTTAACAATCTGTTAATGCAGATTTTTCTCAACATTCGCCATTCTGGCCCGTACGGTGACCAGACAATGTCTATGCCACCGTACGTGCTGATCGGACCCACGACAGGAACGTCGTGGTTCGCAAAGATAACGTCGTTGGTTTTTAGAACCTCTCGCGTGGCTTCGGAGGAGCTGATAACGATGGTCAGCTTAGCGCCGAGCCAGAGTTTGAGGACAGGTCCGTGTTTTTGAGCGAGTTTGTGAAAGTAAGTGTGAAGGGTGGAGGAATGGGAGGTTTCCTACAATAGGAAGACCCCGAGGTCCCGGCGGCAACGGTGGAAAACGCTGTTTGGATTTGGCGTAAAGCCATATGTACCAAAATATAGAAGAGACCAAGATCGTAGCTATAACATAGTCGAAGTGGTCACTAGGACTTTGGATTGTAAAGAAACTGAAAACTTCTCTCATTGTTTCTTGTTTATGTTACAAACAGAAGTTACTAGCATAGACTATATGATTGGTTCCGACATGATCACGACTCACGAGTATAATTTCATTAAGTTTTTGGTGGTCAATGGTTCTATACAATATCCACTTATTATATTATGTGTGATATTTGAATTAGTGGTAATTATTGCACATGGAAACATGTGTATGATTTTGTACAAATTAAGATTTTACCTTTTAGATTAAGAGCTACGGTGCCCATAACAATGGGTGCTTCACCTCTCCAATTATTGCTCTAATCAATAAATAGTTCATACTATGCAATATATATTTGGATTATTATATAGGGTTGTTAGTTCATATCACTAATTAATGCACATAAAAATGTGTTTATGATTAGTACTGATTAAGTATTTAAATTACGAGACTATAGTATTTCAATTACCTAGGAGTGGGGTGCCATAACACTTTATTTAAAAAATTATTCAAAGTCTTCAATTATTATCAAATGAATTAGTCCAACCTTAATTATGCAATATATCAAACTGTTACTTGCTCGGTTGCTCCATAACGTACAATACTACAATCTATAAAATTTAAAATTTACACGACATAAGACATCGTCACATTGCACAACTTCTCCTTATACTTGTTATAAACTTAAAGATAAAGATTTGGATCCGACAACCTTAGCACGGGTGTTGCAACGAGCCAACGAGTGGATTTTTCAACTTCAGCACAATACCAAACTTCTCCTCTAGCTTCACTTTTTCTCCTTCTCCTAATTTCCAATCAAAAGAATGCAACAACGTCGCGAGGTTGTAAAGAACAACTCTCTTGGCCATGGCCATTCCCGCACAAATTCTCCGGCCAGATCCAAACGGGAAATAACCAGTCTTTACCACTGAAGTCGTAACTTTTATCAAGAAACCTATCAGGATTAAACTCCAATGAATTCACCCAAACGTTCGGACTTCTATGAATCACCCACACGTTAATGAAAAGCTTGTAAACTTTAGGGATTGTTTAGCCGCCTATAACCGTGGTTTCGGATGGACGGCGAGGAATCAGACGAGGAAGAGTTGGATGAAGGCTTATTTGGTTCCCATTTCTCCACCCCCAACTTCACACATACTTTCACAAGCTTGCTCAAAAGCACGGCCCCGTTTTCAATCTAGACCCAAGAGTCTCTTTCATAGTAACTTAACGAATACGAGATGCTATACCGAAATTAACTTCTTCGAAATAATTAGAAAACAATAGAGAAACCATATTAGCCAAAAGAGTAAATCAAGAATACAGTTTCGAAAGTTTGATCTCATGAACATAATCACAGATTCTAATTATTTTTCCTTTTTTTTTTTTGTTCTTTTTGCTTTCAAGTAGTAATAGGGAAACAATCTCATTCTTCTGTATCATTAATAAGATCTCAGAAAGCAAAAAAAAAGAAAAACTCTTCCCTTTCTTCTTATCTCCAAAAAGTCTGTTTCAATCTTATTATTATTTCTACTTTTCCTCAGGTTTCACTTGCTGTCTGAACCGGCGGGCGCATTCCTCGAAAGTCCTAACTAAACCGCTACATTTCAGCGGGTTATCGATGTTCTCTTTGTAGCATTTAAGCGACGCTTCGTAGTCCGACGAACAAGGCATTGGTTTCGGTTCAGGGATCTTGAACTCTTTCTCCCTCAGATCCTTGGCTCTCTCTGTCACTTCATGAACAATGTTCTTCTCTAATTTCTCCAGCTTCTCAAGAACCATCTCACTCTCTTTCGTAACAGACTTTATCGATTCCAACTCTGCGCTTGCTGCTGCTTGTTGTGGTATCGGGAAGAAAAACGGTGGCTGCATTGGTAATTCTGCCATTGGCTTTGGTTTCTCTGCATCTTGGTGTGTTTTCGCTTGTTCTGCCTCTCTCTGTGGTGAGACTTTGGGTCTGGTTTTCTTCGCCTTCCTCTTTGGTTGATCGTTGCCTTCAGCTAGCTGTTTGATCAGCTTTGAACTGATCTGAATCGAAAAGTCGCCCATATCACCTCGTTTGAAAAACCTGGAAGATATAATGCAAGTGACAATGAAACAAGCAGAAAATATTTCACAACAGAGCTTTCTCACATCAACCAGTCACAATAGATATTGAGATTCTGTTCTCATAGTATTTCCAAGATCTTCGATTCAACGCATCAAAACAAAGAAACCAAAAGCAAATACATATGTAATCAAACAGTAGCAACATAAGTTAATGACACTTTCAGTAAAGCTCAAGATTATGCCAAGCTTAAAGTTCATCATGCATTCGGAAATAGACTCTTCCGAGAAACGCTGAGACAAATAGGTACGAAAACTTAAAAGACGATTTTTTGCATTGGCTTCAGGAACAAAGCTATTTCGCCATACAAGAGTGCCAAGAACTAAACATAAACTTTCAAAGCATAAGGACTCAGAATGCTAAGCTATGGAACCAAACGAGCAAATGCATATACTATTTCTGAATGTTGAATCTGAATCAGAATGCATGCATAAACCCTGTTTCTGAGAAATTGCGATATGAAAAGTTCGTAACTACTTAAATCCAGATTCAAGGATCTTAATATTCACACAAGCGTGAGGGTCCAATACTAGATAATCGCATAAACCAACATTGATAAAATCGATCCATACAGAATCTTCATTCTACGAAATCGATTTAGAAGGATTCTGGATAAAATTTCTTCAGAACAAGGATTCAAAAAAGAAACCCTAGAATCTCTCACACCAAGCATCACAAAATCGAAATCGAGATTAAAGTAAAGATTACGATAGTGAAGAGAATCAATACCTGGAAGGAGAAGATCAAAGAGAGGATCGGTGAACGGCGACTCTCTCTCGTCGCCAGAAAAAAACTGTGTCGTTTGTAGCTGCGAAGACGAGGAAGAAACGACGACGCTGGTTCGGAAAGTTATGGGCCCAACGTTATTATTGGGCTAAAAGTGTTACCTTGAGCCCAACGTTCTTATTGGGCTTTTTATAAGGCCTTCATATCCTTTCTTTTTTCTTTGTTGAACAGCCTTCATCATCTGATCAAGAACCTGAACCAAGCCAACAAGATATTCGAACGGATCCTTCGAATTCTATACACGAAGAATCGGAAATAAACCGAGAACCGAATAGATATCCAAAGTATAGTTATATATCCAAAATGTTAATTATACATAGACTTAATATAATTTAATTGCCAAAAATTACATCCTACAAAATATAAAATATGTTTAGACCAAAGTAACTAAAATATTTAAAATATCCAGTTAATAGTTAAATAAATTTGTCAAAAGTTAATTAAATTTAGCCACTTAAAATGTACTTTTTCAAATTTTAGGATATCTAGAACTGAACCGATCTAAAACAAAATTGAGTAAAAATTTTAAAATATTCGAATAGATCCTAAACCTCTTCATCTTCATCCAAGATATTTAAAACTAAACGGATCTACCCAAAACCAAACCAAATATCCAAACGACAAATCCTATTTTCTTGAAATGGATATGATTAATTATGGTCGTTCATTAGTTGAATCCATTAAACAGAAAGTTAAAACTCTGTAACTTTTTACGGGACACGAAACCAAACGTTGTACTTACTTTATCAGTCTAATCATACATGTTTTACAATTTTAGAAAAGATTTACTAATTTGGGAAACAATCCTATCTATATATCTAAAATTGCAAGTCACATGGGAAAGAGTAGAACACAAACTTGATCTGATTATGTAAATACACGTACGTGTCAGGTAGGTGTTCGTCTCTATTCTTATTTTTTCGTACAGACAACATGCAAATATATATTACTATAAGATTAGCTAATTTATTAATTAGTCACACGTGTATATAAACAAACGTAAGACTATAAACCAAAATGCTTACTTACTTTTTGTTTGCGGTTTTGTCCACGACAACGGCTAATCTCCGACAACTTCAATATCTTTGACGATGTTAGACTTCAAACACTTAGTATAATTTTTCATTAGTATACTAATTACTAAGTTTTCTTTATTAGTAGCTAGTAAGTGTCTCTTGATGTTATCGTGTGTTCCACTAATTTTCCAATTTGAAATAAAGCTTCTTAAGAAAAACATAGTCTAATTATTTTGAATTCAAACTTTAGCCTATTGGTCTTATACGCGTGTACGTTCGCACGTTTGCACTATGCACCCTATCATTTCACATTAGTTCCAAAGTCCTTTTCACCAACCAATTAATCTAGGTTTTCCAACACTCCTCATTTCGGATTTCTCTAGAAAGAAGTATTTATATCAACATTATAAATATTACGTAATATATAAGAGTGCGTGGTCATACATTATTTTAAGAAACCTCGAACTCGATTTTGAAGTTTATATATCCACCAAAATGTTTTAATCATCTCACCATCACAACTTACCTTAAATATTATGCACGAGTGTTATGTATAAATATGCTTAAATTTTGATTGTTTATACGTGAAAATGGATCATGCATATCATTGTTAGGTATACTGTATGCATATAATATTGATTATCATAAGAAAGGTACAAAACTTAATTTCTTATAAATTGTTGAAATTTCCACATCATACATACGTCTATTTTTTATTTTGATAAACACACACACACAATAAATATATATCTATTTTTATATTGTATTTTTCTGGATTTTTAATTTATATAATCATTCGGTTTATTAGTTCCAACTAAATGAAATAACATGTGATCTAATTCATATATAGTTTATGCCCCAAAAGTCTATTATGATCAGCCTAAAGTCTACATGTATGTGCAAAAAGTCTGGCTAATACTCACTAATTCACTATATAAATACGTATATTGTATTTCGTTTAGTTACAGTTTTTATAGTATATATACATTTTATCTGACTAAAGAGTCAATTTATTAAATTTTTTTGGTGAGAATATATCGGAAATAAATTCTAAAAACAAAACATATTGTACATATATAGAGCGTCATATGTATTCCAAATCTTAAAACCAAAAATACCATTAGTATATTTACTCTTTTGTTTCACTACTGATCACACACCTTAGTGGAAGTCAACTGAAATACATTTAATTATAAATGTTTATACGTAAATTAATAAAACGATGATATTATTATTCCTATTAATTAGAAAAAAAATTAAAGGTTGTGGTGGACGATGTAAGAAAATGTTGGGGTTATATATAGGTGGGTGAGCTTGGATGCTTAGGCTTTTGACATAAACCTTCTAATTTAGTTTATATTTTCTAAAAACATTTTAAGGTCTCATATATCTCTCTCTAATTAATATACATAAAATCTAGCTATAAGTATAAATTAATGGGGAGGCAGCCATGTTGTGACAAGCTTATGGTGAAGAAGGGGCCGTGGACGGCGGAGGAAGACAAGAAACTGATAAACTTTATATTGAACAACGGCCACTGTTGCTGGAGGGCCTTGCCTAAGCTGGCCGGTCTACGTCGCTGTGGGAAGAGCTGCCGTCTACGGTGGACTAATTATCTCCGACCTGACTTGAAGAGAGGTCTTCTCTCCGAAGCTGAGGAACAGCTTGTCATCGACCTTCATGCACTTCTTGGCAACAGGTTTGAGCTTGTTTTAACCAAATTTATTGTACGAACGTAATTGATCATTTGTCATGCATTAACTAAAGCCTTCTTCATTAGTCAAGTTTTTTTAAAAATTTATTTTACAAAAAACATGGTTTAGTCTTGTAGTATATACTAAAAAAACTATTAGTCGTGTAATTTTTTTTATTATATATATTAGTCGTGTAATTTCACATGATAGTCATCATTATATTTTTATAATTCCTTGGCTTGATAATTTCACATGTATTTGTATAAATTTTACACTTTAGTCCATATGAGGTGATACTTTTGAAACACAAAAAAAAAAAAACTATAACATATGTTGACTAATCGTAAATGTAAATGGTATAGAAAATGTAATTGTGATGTAGAATTGAAAATTAATTCAAAATATTTTAATATAAGATAATGTTTGGATCGTATATATGATTGATGAGTTGCATAAGACAACGATATGTATCTTAATTCAGTTCCCATCTTTGAACTAAAGTCTTCTATAGTTTTATTTAAAAACAATTGTGCATTCCACTTCAAATTTTGAAATTAACTTCGAGACAAAGTAACGTTCCTCGCTTCCAAATAGAATATCATAACTTAGTTTGTCAATTTCCTTAGTGTTATATTCCAAGACACAAGACTTTGACATCTCTACCAACACCTCAAACCATTAATTTTTTCAAAGGAAAACATATTCAAGGTACTCAAACATATTTCTTAATATTTGTTTTGTATATAGATGGTCCAAGATCGCTGCAAGGTTACCAGGAAGAACAGATAATGAGATAAAAAATCATTGGAATACTCATATCAAGAAGAAGCTCCTTAAGATGGAAATCGATCCTTTGACCCATCAACCTTTAAACAAAGTATCTTCGGATACAAATTTCGACGACAAATCGGAAACTTCATCGAAAGCCGGAAATGTAAAGAGAAGTGGTGATAAAAGCTTAGAGACCGATGAATCAACGAAAAATACCATAGATGAAACTAGCACGATCACTCATCAAAATAGTTCAAAAGATGAGTATGAGTTACTTGGTGATATTATTGATCATAAAGATGAAGATTTATTTAATATTCTATGGACCAACGATGAACCACCTCTAGGTGATGTATCATGGAGCAATAGTATTGGTGGAGCAGCAGCAGTCGTAGCCGCTGACAAGGTCAACATGGCAGCTGCGGAAGATCTTCCCACATGGCCATTAGAAGAAAAAAACGGTGACAATTGGATGTTTTTGGATTATTGCAAAGACTTTGGTGTTCAAGACTTTGGTTTTTGTCAAAGCTCCATGGAGACAGGTTACAAGGATTAACTAGCATATGCGAGGATATGTATGGCACATACATACATATACATATGTATAAATTTATATACGATGAAAGTAATGTAAGAAAAATCATGTAAAGTAGTAACGAAGCACCATGATTTTCACAAAGTACGTCTAGTATTATGTTCTTTTTGTATTTTCCGCCTCTGTTCAATTTATCATGTACTACTTATAAACTTTCTAATTTCACTCAACCTATAAAATTCTTCCTATCAATCAAAATCGTTCAGTTAACCAAATATTAGTCAGAAAGCATTCCAAATTCGGGATAGACAGTGTGATGACCCTTCGAAGAGAAATCCACTCTGAAATACTTTGGTGCATTTCTACCGGAACTGACCGGAACAGCCAATAGAGTTAAAAAAAAAAACTGTTTCGCCTGATCACACAAGAGAAACTCGGTGTATATAGTACAAGCAATTAATTAAACTAATAATAGATATGTGTCTGATATTGTAATTTATGTGAATGAGTTCCAAAATGCCAAAATAGACATCTACATCACTTCCTGGTGGAATCAGTTGTCAAAACCATGATTTTGTTTTATATCTAGTTGCAGTTTGAAGCAATTTCCTCTTTGTGGAAATCACACATGTAAACTATATAACTTTGAGTTGCAACCAGTACGAACATACTATATCACATTTTCTAATCGACACAGATGTTCATATAGTTTACGTAAATTGAGGTTTATTTATGTAAAATACACTCCAACAATATTTACGTACATAAACACTAAGAGGAATGTCTTTGTTCATTATAAATGACTATTAGAATTCACTGCGTTATCTTCCTTTGCTACGCAGCGAGATAACGCTGAATCCTGAATAGAGTTTAAAAACAGGCAAGAAGGAGGGTTTTTTTTATAGAGAGCTCAAGTCAAATAGTTCTCGTCTATATGGCAAAACTTAACTTTCACATTTGAACGTTCTATGTGAAAATTTTAAAATTTTCTAGAGTCGTGATCATCAACGCATGCATGGATCTATAGGGAAGAATCTTAAGAAGTCTTCTCATATTATGTTCAAGTGTTTTCAAAAGAAACCACCACTTTTTCTTAACAAAAATTGGAATGTTTATGATTGATGAAATGCATCTTTGTCTTTGTGTTTATGATGTATTGCTTCAAAAATATTGACCACAACTATATTGAAGACAAAAATATTCAAAATTTTAAATGTAAAAAACAAACAGTCAAAAGAAAATTCAATGGAATCGAACATAATTCTCACATCATGTGGTTGTGATCGTGATCAAGACGATCAAGCTCAAAGAAAGTATAATTAAATTTAAAAATTTATTAAAACATTAAAGCGATCGTGATCAATACGATTCCGACCAAGCCTGTTCCTGCGTCTTTGCTTGCAGCATCCTTCTCAGATTTGGTTGGTACTAGAAAGAAATAAACAAATATACTTTTAGTAAAAAACTTAAGAAAAGATATTGCATGGAACCTTTCGATTTTAGTAAAAACAAAATTGCTAAACATTTTCCTCATAATTTGCTGCTATTATTACACTGAACAACAGCAATCATAAAATTATTTGTTACGATAAATTTCATTTAATTGGTAATATAAATATAAGAATTGTTCATACCTGGACTTGGTGCTTTTGTCTGCGGCAAAGGAGCTTGAGCTAGCAACAAAAAATAAAAGAAAAATTGAAATTTTATAAGACTGACCTGGTTAAAACATATTCAAGTTTACAACATAAAATTGATACCACGTACATATTATATGCAAAGTTAAGTTTCTTTACTAAACTAAAATTAATTGGCAACAAAAAGAAACGTTGTGGCAAATTTTTCAAATAACATAATAATGAGATTTGTTTTAAAATGGGTTAAACTCATATTCAAAATGTAATATACAAATGCGAAAATGAACCAACGTATTTACGATTTTACCATAGTTTTGTAAATTAAAAGAAATAGTATAGTAGTATCTAGTTCATATATCATAGACCGTAACCAAAACGTTACCGGTAGTTTCGGAACACAAGTTAGGATCGGCGGTGTGTCCACAACTTTGGGAGAGAAGAGCGTTGAAGACAGAGACATTGAAAGGGACCAACAACATAGGGCTTTTGATAAGTCCGCAAAGACAAGGTAGCTGCGTTTTCATAGCAGTCTCCAAGGCGGTGCAGCAATCAGGCGACAAAGTTCCTCCCTGAGTAATGGCCGGAACACAAATAGCCAAACCCGCGGCACAGTTCATTACCTCGTTGACTGCAGGACTAGGAGCCAGGGGAATATGTGGTCCCTGTCCTGAAACAGTCGTAGCTGCCATCAGCAGCGTGGCTAAGAGGAAGATCATGATGATGGTTCGAGCCATTCTTATAATCGTTAGGGATGTGTTTTCATTCGTTTGTGGTGCTTTCTTAACTAGTAATTTATATACACAAACACAACCATGAAAACTAGTTTTAAGTCACAATATATATATTGTAGTAGAAATGACTTATTCGGTTCATAATATGATACAGAATACATATGTACATTAAGTGAGATCTTTATTTATGGACGGACATTTTATTAAGAGCTAAGTGACTTATTTGTTTTAGATTTTTTTTTTTCAGTTTGAAAAGAAAATATGTTAATTTTTTAAATTAATCCAATATATAAATTTGGCTCGAATTTAGGTTTTAAATATATACAACATTAGTCTCTAAAGGTTTGATTTTTTCATACAAAAGTAAAAATACAGTTCGTTATTAAAAATTTCAAAATACAAGCTGTTCGATTTATTTTAATCCAACCTCTTAATTACACTAGTATTTTATATCATCAAAAGAAAAAAAAATGTCGTTTAAACTCGGTCTATCCTTGACAGCCGATATATTTCATTTGTTTTCAAAGTTTTAGTTGCAAGTTGATCAAATGAAAATATATTTACACACATAACTTTAGCCGGCAAAGAATTATTCTTCGTTAAGATGAGTTTCACTGAATAATAAAAGATATCGAGAAAATATCATTATGCACGTTCAGAAATCGAATCATTTCATTTGGTAAGCTTGCTTGTACGAAATCCCATACTTTTCATAAAGAAATAGAGAAAAAAAGAGAGTAAAGAGCTTTAGGAAAAAAAAAACACTTATAGAAGTTGCAGAAATGAGATGATAACATACTATAGTTCCTAATGAAATCACAGCAAGAAAAGAGCATGAGCATGACCAAAAATTACCATGTCTAGAAGATGCATGCCTATATAGATTCACAAACACATGCTTTGACTTATTCCCAATATAACACTAACCAATCATACCATTCCAAAACACAACCCAAGCAATATATAGTGAACCTATTATCTAAAACACACATAAGAAATTATTAAAACTATTATCCTTTCTAGCATGGTAAACTTGATTCCAGCAATGGTGAAAGCATGAGAATTGTAGAACTCTCTATTACCAGTCAAATAGAGATATAAAAATAGATCGTGCACGATGAAAATTTTGATGAGATTCAAATAAAATATATGTACCTGCACAAGATTGAAAGCCATAATCGATGTCAAACCAGAGGAGTAACACAACCTACGTACATACTGTCTTTCTATATGAGCCTGGAATGCCATTGATAAAAATCACAATGAGGATGCACAATGGATTCAAAAAAGCTAAATCGTTGCCAAAAGTGTCTACAAAAGCTAGCTAGTTCTGGCAGACACTTTAGGCAACGAATCACTAGGATTGTTATACGAAATGTCGTTGCACATTAAAAAGCAATAACCAATATATAAGTTGGTAAATATTCTCCAAATGTATTATCTTTTTGACTATGGAACAATAGTAAGCAGAACTTAGTTAGAGACATACTCTAGAGTGAGTCCCTCGCTCTTGGAGAGAAAAGGTAGGTAATTCCTAAACGACTCTTATTCTTTAAATACATGAAAACTCAACTGAATAAGAACGAAACAAGACTGTATATCGAATTGAAATTTTAAAAACATGTAACAAAAGAATCAGTGTGAACTGGCCAGAGGTTGCATTTTTTTTTGTCTGCTAGGTCTGACTAAATCGGCCTATCAAATTTTGACACATTTTAACACTCCTCAATATGAGGAAAGTATACGAGGATTAGATATAATCACTTCTAAAATTCAACATAAAAATCTTACAACCTTATCCTAATTTAATAACTTGAAACAATTTCATATGCTATATTTTGGTTAGTTGACTACTATAGTGCATTTTAGAGTCAAATAATATTGAATGTAATTTTAGGGAACTTTGTAAAAACAAAATTAGAGTTATTACGTGTAGAAACCGCGTATTTTTACCAAAAATGAAAGAAACCGCATCCTAGTACTACACCTAATTATTTTTTGTTTCCTCTATTATATATGTTATTAATTAAAAAAATCATGTAGATTTTCTATTATTTTTTACAATACCTCAATTTTATTTTAAGTAGTATCATTATTGATCACCTTTTTTATAATGAATTTTCGGTTTTGTGTTTTATTTAAGAGAATTTTTGAGAAATACCCCTTTTGGTGTACCCTTTTTTAAAAATACCCCTCTTTTCTATTCATTTTCAAAAATACCCCTTTTCAAATATGAAAAATTGTAAACTTTTATATGGTTGATAAGGTACATCAAGATCATCATTACTACTGGGAGACTAAATCCAAATATTTAGAAGGTTTTAAAAGGTTATAAACGGCATTTATATGGTTTTTATAAGGTTTTTAAAAGGTTTACACAGTTTTTATAAGCTTTTTATATGATTTTTTAAAAGTTATTTATACGGTACTTATGAAATATATATATAAATTTACACACATGTAAAGATAATTTGTGTCTATAAATAAAAGTTTATACATATTTTTCTGATAAAATACAAATTTTATTGTGACTTTTTGATAAAATTATAAAGAGGGGTATTTTTAAAAAGTGGTATTGGAAAGGGGGTATTTTTGAAATTCATAATAAGAATAAATGAATTTTTGTATGCCAAAAATAAAATGCATTTTTGTATTCCAAGAATAAAATGCATCCGAGAGGGTAAAAGGGAAGCAATGCAATTAAAATAATAAACTTTATATATAAATTAAAAAAAGTAGGTGTTATATTAATAAAATTAAAATAGCTAGATTGTATAAATATATATTAATATAAATAAAAATGTAAAAAAGGGGAACTTTGAAAAAATTTAAGATTGAGGAAAAAACAAAATAAGATGGGTACATAATGATATATTAATTGGGCCCATTAACAAAAGATATATCAGCACCCTTGCTGCTCTCGCCTTTAGAGGTCCCTCTCAAGTCTTCTTCACCAACGTTAGATGGTTCCATGTTTAGGTCCCTCTCAAGCTCACGAGAAACCCCCCAATCATCAAAATAAGAAACAGTTGCAGTTTTCATCACGTCATAACCATTCCCGGCCCACCCAGCAGATGAAACATTAGAAGCCCTTAGAGTCGCATCTCCAGGAGATGCCTCTTCGATACACATAGGATCAAGATCCATGATCTCATTCCTGAACGACATAAGTTTTCTACTAGTATATGATAGTAATTTTTCAGTCTCGGTTTGGGAAAGATCAGCAAGTTGATGACCATTGTTGAGTTTGTGCATGAGATGATCCATCTCCACCTCCTCGATAGCCTTCCGAGTGTTGGCTATTTTCTTCTCAATCTTTTCAATATTGGTTTGGATGAATGACTCCGGATCAATGGCCTTCTTGTTCCTTTGATACTGCGTCAATGAGTAGTACTTATCCATGAGAAAATTTGCCTCTTGGGTAGATGGCCATACCACATCCTGATCTACTTCACGATCAAGCACCACGAGACAAGCTCTCACGTCGCAAAGAATTGAGAGCTCATTCGTTTTCTTGATGAGTCCGGCAAGCCTTGTCTTAATGTTGGCTCTCCTCACTCTCTGGTTGGCCCAACCCAAGGTCACTCTTCTCCTCCCCATTTTTTTTCTTTTTTCTTTTTCTTTTTCTTTTCTTTTTATTTTGTATGTGTTTGTAAAAAGAGAATCTTGGTGATCGTATATATAGGAAAAACCAAGGATAAGATATAAGGAATGTATAACTTCAAACAATCTCCATAGTTCTATATTTTGGTTAGTTTGACTACTAATAATGTTGAATGGAATATTAGGGAACTTTGTAAATAAAAAAGGGTTATTAAGTGTAGAAACGGCGTCCTTTTTTACCAAAAATAAAAGAAAGCGCGTCATGATAATACATCTAAATATTCTTTGTTTCCTCCCTATATATGTTATTATTTATTAATTAACATTTTCATATATATTTCCTATGGGAAAAAACCCAAAAATACATGGTTTATTATTTTTTGGACGTTTAAACCTGAATTTTTTTTTGGAAGAAAAATATATGAATTTTCTGTTTGTGTTTTTTTAAAGCTCTTAATAACAAGAAATATAATTTGTATGGCAAAAAAAAATATCCGAGAGGGTAATAGGGAAGAAATGCAGCTAAAATACTATATCAGTTAATTGACCTAGAAGGTAAAAGGGAAAAAAATCAGCTAAATAACCTCACTTGCTTATATCCCGTCCTCTTCAATATTGATGGTTAAGAACTAATAAGAGTAAAAGCAACTGCAAAATGCATAATTTTATCCAAAAACATGACAAAATAATTGAAAGATAGCTAAACCATCATCACCTCATCGGATAACACATAGGCATGACCAAAATCAAACTTTAACCGTATTTCTAACCGTAACTGTATAATACGGTTAAAACTGTAACCGTTAACCGTATAAATAAATCACTTACGATTGGTAACTGTAACCGTTATTAACCGTAGCCGTATCAAAACCGTTGGTTGACCGTACGGTTAACTGCATGATTAACTGTACGGTTAAGATTTTAAAATAAATCATTTCATTGAAATAATAATTTAAATGGCTTAATGTATCAACTAGTAAATCTAATCCACTCTATTACTCATTTTCGTTAATTAAATAGAAAATAGATAATCAAACTTAATTATTTATAGTTTTATGACTATTAATTTAATAATCTGTAAGTTTGTTTAATTAAATAAAATTCATTGATTTAACTAATTTACTATAATATATTTGAACTATATAACTAAATAAATAATTAATACCATCATCAAATAACCGTAACCGTACTTAACCGTAGCCGTAACTAAGCGTAACTGTAAATAAACATAACCACATTAACATGTATATATAATGGTTAAAAATTATAACCGTTAATCGGTGGTTAATAAACCGTAACCGTAGTCATGCCTAATAACATAATCAAGGTAGCCTAAAGATTACTAACCAGTATTTAAAAGGTACGTGGATCATATAACTCTCTTCCGCAACATATTTATAACATACATTATCTGATTTCATGAAAAAACTAATTTTGGAACATCCTTAATATACAGGTTCCACATACTTTATATATTGATATATATTAACAAACACATTAGCTTTCACCAAAAGAGTTTTTACTTTTTTGTTTTTATCAATCTATAAAATATTTTATAATTTTGAAAAAGAAGATATTAGATAACTACCAAGTCAAACTCATGTAACGAAACTATATAGGGATACTATGCTTACTTCTCCCAAATGGCTGGTGCTAGTGGAAAATCAACATTAGATAAGTACTTGGATGAGCCAGCTTTGGACATGATTGCGTTTAGGAGCATGAATGTTTTGGAATATTGGAGGGACAATGCAAACCGGTTTAAAGAATTATCTTCGATGGCCTGTGACATTCTCAGCATTCCTATTACTACTGTGGCTGCAGAATCATCTTTCAGCATAGGAAGCCGAGTTTTAAACAAGTATCGGAGTTCACTCCTTCCATCTAATGTGCAAGCTTTGATTTGCGCAAGAAACTGGCTTAGAGGATTTGAAGAGATTATTCCATTTGAGTTCATGGAAGAAGACAATGAAGAAGATGGAGTTTGAAAGACAAAGAACAAGAGTTTCAAATTGTGTCATTTCATTTGAACTTTGAAGTTTAATTTCTAACATGAGTTTGAGTCAAACATGTGTATTTTTTCTAACACTAAAACACTAACAAGCACACTGCACACACAAACGTCAATACAATCCATAACAATACCAAATCTAGTAATAACTTACATGAAATTTACAATCACATAAAATTAAGCACTAACAAATAACAAGCACAAACAAAACGCGTGGATATACGCATGTTTAAAAAGTATATGTTAAATAATAAATAGTATTCTAAATATTGATTTTGTATATTATTTGATTGTCTATATTAATATTTTTCAGTACATTTTAGAGAGAAACATTTTTTTTGTAAATATTTACATAGAATGCCATTACTAATTCATTTATCCAAACAATTTTACAATTAATTCTTTCTACTATCTATATGACCGACCATAATTAAAATATTTTAGTTATGATTCTCCTATCATTTTTGTTCTTTTTTTTTGTTTTGTTATCAAATAAACTAAAACTGACTCAAATGAACCAATTCGACGGACAATTGTTTACATACTTGATAATATGCGGACTGGAACGAGCTTTGCGTGCCAAAGAATCCGCTTTTACATTCAAATTTCTAGGAATAAGAGATAAAAAAATGTTGATAATTCTTTCCTATCAATGCTGATATCATCCAGGTAGACAGAGAAAGTCGACCACTCGGTAGGAGAAGACACCATCTTCACCAGATCTGAACAGTCAGTAAGAAAAACTACAGAAGTTATGGCCAACTATGCATCTCACGTTTTTTGTTTAATTTGTTTAAAACATCATAGTATCATACAATACATAAAATTCATAAAAATCTATAACCATTAAAATTGAGAGATATTAACTTTGAAAATCAACCTTCATATATTACGATACCTACCACGTCAGCAGTAACGTACGTAAGTGTGGCCAATGACTCGTTTTGTTTTGTCGCACGTACGACTCGCAAAATTATTAGGGTTTTTGTAGTGATATAAAAGTCCCGATATAAAAGATTACTAATGGACTTGGCCATACTTCTCAGGCAAATTTTTTTTGGTAGCAAAGTTTCCTTTATGGCGGCTCGTTGGAGGAATCTTGATTTTCTTCGTTTCTCACTATGCCCCGGAAAAATGGAAGATTTTACTCGTGAGTTTCCCTTTTTCTTTGTAATAGATTTTTCGAACCAGATACACGAATTAGAGAGTTCATGTCTTTTCTGTTTTTTTTTTCTAGGGTTCTGTAATTTGTAACAGTTTAGGGTATGTGAGTCGAATTTATATTTGGAAATTGTCAGATCTAATAAGACCGATCGACCTGACGTGTTCTAGTTTTTGTAATAATTAAAGAGTATATATATCGAATTATGACTAGAATGTTTTAAGATTGTATAGAACAAATGATGTAATCTCTAATCTCTAATGTATTTTTGGGTTCACATTGTGTGGAATTTAGTAGGACCTGAAATTCAAAATGACTATAGTTAATATCTATTATGTAATGATTTTCTTTTGAACCTGTGGCAATAGAATCCTCCCAAAACTTCATAGCTTTCAGATTTATATGTTTGTATATTGTAATTTGCATTTGATAACTTATGAGTCACTATTTTGTTGATTAAATACTCTTTCACAGGTCAAGCGGAGTTGTGAAAGGATTCGGTTTCCTTGAGAGCAAGAATCAGGGCAAGGAAGCAGCAAATCCAGGTTTTGCTGACCTGACATTATGTCTCTTGGAAGTAATAATATCTAAACTCGACTTAAAAGATAACATTCGGGCATCTGCTGTATGCAAAACATGGCGTGAAGCTGGTCTATATGTCCGGAAGGTAGACAAGCCTCCTTGGCTTATGTACTTACCTAAACGTGGTAACTTGTTTGAACTCTACGATCCATTGCAGCAGAAGTTGTACACATTGAATCTAACCCAGCTAGCTAAATCCACTGTGTGTTACTCAAGAGACGGATGGTTACTAATGCGCAAAAACATTTCAAACGAAAATGTGCATTATCATATGATGCAATCGCTTTCTCTTGCGCACCAACATCAGGTACTTGCCTGTTGCTAGCGTTTAAGCATGTTCGGTATGGTAGGACGAGGACGAGCACTTGCCATCTGCAATCACCCGAATGGGTTACTGAGGATTTACAATTCCATCTTCAATTTGGCAGCGATACACTTAAGCACAGCAATGTTGTCTATGCCAAACGTCGCTTCTATTGCCTTGATGATAACGGATACTTGTATTACTTTGAACCTTCTTCTCGAGTATGGCGTTTTTGTTATACGAATTCACTGCAATGCCCCTACTTAAGTAGATATAACTACCAGTATGAGCGGAAGAAGAAGAGAATTTTCTTGGCTGTGCGGAAAGGTGTGTTCTTCAAGATGTTTACATGCGGTGGTGAGAAGCCGATTGTGCATAAATTAAAAGATTACTATTGGGAGGAGACGAATAGTACTACAACTGATGGATTGACAATATTTACGAGTCTTTATTCCTCTGAGACAAGACTTAATCTCCCATGGATGAGGAACAGTGTTTACTTTCCAAGGCTTCGTTTTAAGGTCAAGCGTTATGTCTCGTATTCGTTTGACGAAGAGAGGTATTATCCTCGTAAGCAGTGGCAAGATCAGGAGGATTTATGTCCTCTTGAGAATCTTTGGATTAGGCCACCTAAGAAGAAAGCTTTAGACTACATGTGAAGCTTTTAGAACATCTCAGGTTATGATGCAAGAGCTAGACTATCCTAAGTATTTTAGGACTCAACTCTCTGGTTATGGTTTAAAGCTTTAGTTTTGTTTATCTGCTTTGTATTCTCGGATTCTGTTTCTCTCTACTCTTTGGATTTTTTGTTCTTATTTTTATTTTTGATAAACTCATATTTGTGCTTTCTTTTCGAGAAATTGCATTATGTTATCCTCCTATATTGAATAATTGTTTTAGTTTTTTTAATTTCACTATCAGCTCTTGTCATTCTCGAGCAACTGATTTGGTTTTTTTTTTTTTTTTTTTTTTTAATGAATGTTAAATTTATTCAACCAAAAAAAAACTGTTTTACAATATATGCAGCTTGTAGTAGACAGGTTATTGAAATAGATTAAAAAAACAGCTCTAATATTGATCTAAATATGTGGTCTCGAAGCAAACCAAACTTGGAGTCAATCTTGGTGTTTTCCTTGTTGTAAGGAGCTGAGCCTGTTACGTATAATACGATCAATAGATTTTACCAGCGTCTCCGGAGAAATCGGAGTGTCGCCATGCCGCCTGCTGTTCCTTTCACGCCAGAGGGAGTGAACTGCAGCTTGGAAAGCATATCGAAGTATGAAGCGGGTGGAGGTTTGAAACAAATGCCCAGAGATCAACGTGAGAAGAGCATCATAATTGGTGGTGTAATGGTTCTGCAGAATCCTGCGCACAAGGTGATCCCAGACACGAGAGGAGTAGCTGCATTCAAAGAACAAATGATTTCGAGATTCTAAGGGGGAGTGGCAAAGCACACACGTGGATGAGGCTCCCACATTCCAAACTTGCATTCTATCCCCTGTCGTTAGACGGTTATGAGTAGCCAACCAAACAACAAAAGAGAATTTGGAACTGCCTTGGTTACTAAAGGCTTCTTTAATGCTTTTCATCAACGCAATAAGCATTTATCGAGCTTTAGTATGTTAATTTGTAATGTTCTAAACTTGATGCATGGTTTGCAATCATTGTTAGTTCTTAATTATAATCCTGAGTTGAGAACTCATAGCTCCATGGCCGATGAACAATGTTTAATCCTTAACATTATGCTGTAATTGAAATAGCTGGTGATGATGACACAGTAACTCACTAGCACAAACCAATAGATTTGTCAACGTCAAATAATTGATAGAGTACATAATGTATAATACAAGAAGAAAAAGTATTTGTATATAATTATGAAAAATAGAAGACCATATATGAAAAATTAGATTTTCTACTAAAATTGTGTCTGAAATAAAACACAGAGATAAGAGATTTTGTTTCCAAGTTTATTTATGTCATAATTACATTTTTATTTTACTTTTTGTGTTTCTTTTTTTTAATGAGTGTTTCTTACACATTGCTTTTATTACACACTTTTTTTTGTTGCTTTCTCTCTTTGTAACTGGCGACGACCAAATTTGTTCCCAAATTTATTTATGTCATAATTAAGTTCTTATTACACATTTTGTGTTTTGTTTTAATGAGTTTTTATCACACATTTTGTTTTTATTACACTCTTCTTTTGGGTTGCTTTCTGTCTTTTTGACTGATTTTTAGTAATTAAGATAGATATTTTTTTTTTTGAACAAAATTAAGAAAGAAATCTATGTAATCCATGTGGCAAATATTTACTGGCTAAGTAACTTGTGATTTGGAAGATTAAGGATAAACAAGATAAGATTATAAATCTTTACCAAAAAGAAAAACAAGATTATAAATTGACGAAGACCTCTAATCACTTCTTAAGACATCCCCAAATCCAAAACGACAACAAAACCCTAAATAAGCTCTTGAGGATGCTGCCAGTGTCGTTGTCCCGTCAAAGTCCACCGCCGTCTCCGAAAATGGCGTCACCTTCTTCGCCGTCTCCGAAGATGGCGTCACCTTCTTCGCTGTCTCCTGCCACTTCGCTGTCTCCAGCCACCGTCTCACGTATAGGGTTCGTCACTCTCAAACATTTTATTACAAATCAGAATATTGATCAGTTTGTATTGGATATTTGACAAGTTCCATGGTGTTTGGTTCTCTTATTGGGGAAATTTGAATTGACTCTGAAGTGAATCTAGTTTAACGTTTCTATGATATTTATAGATGTCTTATTGTCTTAAATACATTTCAGGGTTCTTCATACGTTCCCCATGTAAAGAGTTTTGTTTTTGTTGTTGTTTATTTTTGTGTTAGTTAGCAGATCAGTTCTTTATATATTGAGAAGAGTTTAAAAGTCCTAACTGAAAATTCATTAATTGTTTTGTAGAGCCCAGGATCCTGTGATCTCCGATCCAAGTTTCGCTGAGCTTCCATCAGACGTCCTTGGTATCATAATGTCTTCTCTTGGTCTAAAAGACAACATCCGTGCATCCGCGGCTTGCAAATCATGGTGGGAAGCAGCGGTATCGGTCCGGGTAGTGGAAAACTATCCATTGCTAATGTACTTTCCTAAACATGGCAACTTGTTTGAACTCCGTGATCCATTACAGCGGACGATGTACATTTTGGATCTGCCAGAGTTAGCTAAATCCACTGTCTGTTACGCCAGAGACGGCTGGCTACTTATGCTTAAGCAGAGATGGAGACTCTTTATGCGGCTGTTCTTCTTCAACCCGTTTTCTCGGCAGCTGGTAACATTGCCAAAGATTTATGAGGCTTTTGATCAGGTAGCGTTCTCTTGTCCTCCTACATCTGCCAATTGTGTGGTGCTAGCGCTAAACTTTCTTCCTGAGCATGTCGTGATCAGCACTTGCCATCCTGGTGCAACTGAGTGGACTAGTGAATCCTTCCCTAGTTTTCTAAGACAGTTTCATAACCAGAGTAACCTTGTGTATCGAGAAGATCGATTCTATACCTTCAACGCAAACGGAACTTTGTTTAGCTTTCACCCATCTTCCCGGACATGGAATCATAGATGTGCAGATACACTGGTATGCCCTTATATCTATGATAGAGAGCAATATGGTTGGAATGAAAAATCAGTTGCCTTGATAGAGAAGAAAGGAGATCTTTTTGTCATGTTTACAAGCGGCAGCGAGAAGCCATTGGTGTACAAACTGATCTCTGTGAAGTGGGAGGAGATAAGTAGGACGACTCATCTTGATGGCATGACAATCTTTGTCAGTTATTACAACGCTGAGCTGAGAACTAACCTCCGTCATGCATGGATGAGGAACAATGTCTATTTTTCAAGGTATGATTACAATCGCCAACGTTGTGTATCCTACTCGTATGATGAGAGCAGGTACAATCGGAACAAGGAATGGCAGAGGTGGAGAGAGCTATGTCCTGAGAAAACCCTATGGATCGATCAGCCTCCAGAGAATGTGTGACCTTTTCTGAAAGCTTTCTGCATAGCTATTGAGAAGGTTTATTGTTTTTTTTTATGGTTTTAGTGTGTAACTGAGCATTTGGGAGTTGTCGCTGTCGTTGTAATAATGTTTACAAGAAACCGTTTCGGCTTTTGTTAATGTCTTTTTTCTTCTTAAGTTAACATTTGAACCAGTTTTAATTCTCCCTTTGCATTTGTTGAGAAACACAAATGATTATTTTCTCGTTACGACATTCAAAGTAACATTGCAAGCCATAGACTTGTATATATCAGCCTTGCAGATCTCATCAGATGTCCCATAAATGGAATTTTTAATTCACGTTTTGATTGACCCGTTAGTTTACATGGGTCATTAGTTAGCTTTTAAAGTCAATTGCTACAGCCATATTTTGTCCAAAGCTACAAATCAAGAGCAATCAAACTTTATAATTTTTGTATTTCCTTTTTTGATTCACAGTCAAAATATTTTCTTAATTGTATTTTTAGCTGTACAAATCAATTTTCTTAAAGCACATATTTTTCAGCTTTCCAAAAAACTAATTCCTACAGCAAAAAAATCTACAACCATAGCCAAAAATTCCACAGCTCTAAATCTACAGACAAAAATCTAAAGCTACAACAACAACTAATTAAGGCACTTCTCTAAGGCCAAGATCGATTTTACGGCTTCAGTTCAGATGGAACTTTGTCCAAAATCTAAATGTTGGGATTTTTGTGGATTTCTCTAACACCTTTCTTCTTATTAATTCTCTCTTTGTTAATCTCTTCTTCTTATTTTCTTTTCTCTTATTTAATTTTCTTATATTCTTAATATCCAAAACCCTAACACAAGAAACCCTAACACAAGAAACCCTAATTATATGGTTATGATTCCAAACACAAATAGTACATTGTTAGTTCCTATTAGACAATTTAAAATTGGGAGGAGATGAGTAGGACTACACTTGATGGCTTGATGTTCTTTGTCGGTTTTTATAACTATGAGTTGAGAACTAATCTCCCATTGATGAGGAACAAAGTCTATTTCTCAAGGTTTTGTTACAACACTACAAAAAAATGAGTGGATTGAATCATTTATTTTGTAACTCTACATTACTTATAAGTGATACAATGAAATTTTACATCACTTCTAAAAATGATACTTATATTGCCGATGCAAATAATTCACATCGGTATCTTAATTTATATTATCTTAATTTATAATGTTTTTCCTAATTACCTTGTTTTTCTAAAAATATATGTAATTTATTGATGCTATTAATATAAATTATTTTAGCATCATATTTTTATGATGTTAATTTTGTATCATTTAAAAAATCAATTCTATTAAAAAAAAATACATACATCAGTTATCTAAATGATGTAAATATGTATTTTACATCAATTTTTTTTTAAGTGATAAATCTACCAGAAATTGAATCAGTTTTAAATAATTGATAAAAATTAGTTAATATTAGCATCAGTAATGTAATTGATGTTAAATTATTTATATTTGTTTCACTTATTAAAAAGTAATTTAAAATAAGATCACTTAAATTTGTGATACAATTTAAGTGATACAATATACTCATTTTTTTTTTAGTGCAATCACAAACGTTGTTTTATCCTATTCCTTTGAAGAGAGCAGGTACAATAAACTATTATTGCGATACACTATTTATATCTAAAAATAAATTTGTTGAAGAAAATAGAGAAAATTCGAATTACTATTTTAACAATATTGCCGCTATGTTTTACTTTTATTTGTTTTGATTTGGTTATATATATGTGTTTTTATCATTTTTTTGAAGTTACTGTGGTTTTATAGAATTTTTTGTTTGAGTTGATATCCTCATCTAGATTTTATGCATGCTCGAAATATAATTATATGTAAACTAATTCTTTATTTAATCGCTTAAAAATTTAACGATTCGTTTTTCTATGTTAGACTACATGATAAAATTTCAAATTCTGACTTGTGCATAACAATAAGGGATACTACTATAAATGTATAGTGTGGAAGTCAAGGGCCTCATAGGCGGTATTTTACCCTGTGGCGGATGTCAGCAGTTCGAGTCCGTTTATCTCCAACTTGTGAACTTAGCCGATACAAAGCTATATGATAGCACCCAATTTTTCCGATTCGGCAGTTCGATCTATGATTTTTCATTCATGGAAGTTGATAAGATCTTTCCATTTCTAACTAAAAGAGATTATCTTTAAAAGTAGACGACAAAGTATAATATTTTTGCAAAATTATATAGAAGAATAGTATTTTTGCAAATGCTCCTAAAAAGATACAATACATGATGCTTTTCTATATATATTAATAACACTGACATACTCACATAACCCCCACACACCAATGGAACTAAAGCTAACCCATCTTTGCTATTGCCTTCTACTTTTTTTTCCACTACTCTCCATATCCGCCATTGCAAAACCTCCATCATCACCAAACCATAGCAACAACATCAACTTCATTGTTTCCTCATGCCAAGTCACGCGTTACCAAACCCTCTGCGTCAAATGCCTCGAGCCTTTCGCCAACAAAATCCGCCACAACGAAAACAGGTTAGCTCAGACCGCTTTAGCCGTTACTCTAGTCCGGGTCCAGTCCACGACGATCTACGTATCGAAGCTGACTAAGGCCAGGAGGATCAAAAGGAGAGAGTACTTGGCCGTGAAAGATTGTGTTGAGAATCTTGGAGATGGTTTAGGGATGTTGGTTCAGTCGATGAGGGAGTTGAGGCAAGTGGGTAGATCCGGTCGTGGTCGGGACGAGTTCTTGTGGCGGCTAAGTAACGTTGAGACTTGGGTTAGTGCTGCCTTAACGGATGAGACAACGTGTCTTGATGGGTTCGATGGGAAGGTTATGGATGGTGCGGTGAAATCAGCGATTAGAAGACGAGTGGTTCATGTAGCTCGAGTTACTAGTAATGCATTAGCTCTTGTAAACCGGTTCGCGGCTCGACATAAGTCATAGATTCGGGTTTTAAATTAAAATCATGTCTTTAATTAGGTTTTGTCATATCCTTTTGTTTTCTTCCTTAGTGTCGTTGTACTCTTCTTCTTCCACTTAATTTTTTTTTGTGATATGTGTAGTCTTGTGATTTTTATTGTTTTTGGAATGGTCTTGAGTAGAGATTAACAACAAAAATGATTAATGGGTTTGTGGGAAAAAGTGGTCGATATAAATACGACTTGTATTTATTCTAATTTTTTCACAAGATTAATACCGTGATCCTAAATAAATCTATGCTTAGCTAATTGCGATGGTACATATAAAATTTAAGAATATGTGCATCATTTTTTTTGTGATTCACAGTTTTTTTAATTTCTATACTAATAGTATTTAGTTATTTATCTTGAAATTTGTAAAGATAATACATTAATAACTTTAAAATAAATAAAAATTGAAACAAATTTTTATTCCTAGAAAAATCATCTTCTAAGAACAGAATGAGTACTATTTTTTCTTTATTTAAAATTTTCTGTATTTGTAACGCAAAAACGGATTATTTAGCGCAAATTTCCAAACATTTAATTTTAGAAATTGTTATTGCAAAATAGTATCTTCATGTTTAGGCTTCTAAACATAAAGTATTATTTAGAGTGATTAGCAAAAATAAAATTCTAAGATATCTGAAATATATCATTCACTTGGTTTTAATGCCTTCATTTGAATATATGATATGAGTACTTCATATCCACTCGGATTAACAAACAAACAAGAAAAAGCACACAATTTTCTTTTTATCAAATTGTAGTCTAGGATAGGACTATACACTATTGCGAAGTTTGTAAACGATTGTCCTCCAAATTATCTCGTTTGAGCTAATTTCTTTTTAATCGATGACAAAAAAAGAAGAAGATAAGGCTATGCACTACATCGGTTCCAAAACCACTTCAAATGAACATATATGCCAAGGGATAATATATTATTGTAAACACAATAGTCTTATACCATTTTGAGCCACTCGAATAAAACCACTAGTGTTTACCTAAAAAACAAATGTGGTATCTTTCATCACACATACGTATTTGAAAAGTTGAGCATTTTATAAGATCTGAATCATGATAGTGCTTTTCTACGTCTTTCCACGTACACTCCTTAGTGCTCGCTCTGATAGTGTTTATTAAACAAAACCTTCGGATGTGTAAAGCTTTTGGGAAAGGAGGAGACTAAATTAGGTAACGATTATGAAGATAACAAAATAGCTTTAGTGTCACATTTTCATTTTTGTTTAGCTTAAGAACCACTTTTCAAAAAGTTGATCACCATAACGTGTAATGCACGTGAGGCCTGACTGATTTGACTTTATAGATTAGAGGAGTCGATAAAGTTTAATACTACTATCAACTTTAACACAGAGCTAAAGAAGATTCTTTTAAAACAATCCGAAAAAAAGTAGCTTACAAAATCAGGAGATAAGTAAGAGACACAGAGATTCTTGATTCATTTCCCAAGAACTCACAAACATGAACCGAACCGACTACGGTTTACATATTTACCGGACCTGGACAATACCAGCGCTAACCAGCTTCTGAATCTTGTTCATTACCATTGGGTTCTTCGTATGTTCTTGTGCAGCTTTCGGATTCTCTTGGAAATCCACCAATACCTGCAATAATCAATCCAATAGATATGATCACACAAGTCTCGGACACCGTCAGTGAGTATGGAAGTACACAGTTCTCATCTCTGTTTATACCTGTCTCATCACTGGATCCGACAATATGTTCTGGACTTCTGGATCTTGCATTGCCTTGGCTTGTCTCTCCTTCAATTCTTCTGGAGTCAGATCACCGCGGTTTGCTTTGTTTATCTGTTCCACACACCTGAAACACAATACACCAAACAACATTTTCACTAATCTGATCACCGTTAGCTTTGGCAACTAGGAGAGAATGCAAAATTCACAAACCTTTTAACACCATCAAGCAACTCTTGGTTCTTAGCATCATGTTTCAGACCTTCTTGATATGTCTCCATGGCTTTATCGTATTCCTTCATGAAAAACTGAATAGCTCCTTTCCTGCTGTATCCTTTGGTGAAACTCGGGTCCAGCTCAATGCATTTTTCAGCATCTTTTAATCCTTCTGGTAATGCTCCTAGCTTTGTGTAACAAGCAGCTCTATTGCTGTATGCCTAAAGACCCGTAAAAAACCTCACTTTAGAGTCCATATTTTCTATAACTATGTGCTAGGTAACAACATGAAACATGCTCTTACCCTCACGTCATTCGGGTTTCTTTTAATTGCTTCTGAATAATGCTTCACTGCCTCTGGATATTTCTGCTCTTTAAAGAATCCATTACCTACATCAAAATTGAAGTCGGCGGAGGAATGTCAAATGCAAAACAATTAATATCAAATCCTTATATTAAATCGAATTTGTAAGAGATAGCTACATAGGGTCAGTCAGTACCTTTCTCACGCTCCTCTTCAGCTATCTTAGGATCAAAGTACTCCTGTTGCTCCATCTCTTTCTTAGCTTTCTCAGCATCGTTAAGTTTTTTCAAGGTATCCGGATTACGATGCTCTGTTAGAGCTTTCTGGAAAGTCTCGATCGCAGGTTTGAAGTCTTTCGAGCATTTGGCCATTTTTACCAGTGCAGATCCTTTCCTAGTTAGAGCTCTTGCTATCATCTTATAGTCAGAACGAAGCTCTCTGCCTCTTTCAACAGCCTTGTCACAGTCTCCAATGCACTCATCGTACTGATAATCCATGTAAAGAAATTCACATATGAGAAAGGCAATAAAACACCACGATATGCATGTATGATCCAGAAGAACCAACTGTTAATCAAGCTGGACTAATGCAGGAACACATGGACCAATGGATATACATCACTCGGATAGATAGACATTGACTTATTGGAGTAAGGTTTATTATAGCCCATACTCCTACCTCAAACACCAAGAAGCAGATCAAAGTTATCAAAAGCCATCATGAAGACAAGATGAAACTTAAATACCTAATCTAAAGTTAACCAGAAACCAATTATACGAGTTTCAGAACAAGTGAAGACTCAAGTCCAAAACTCTCAAGTCTCCAACAAAAAGAAGATCAAATTTAGTCATCAAACCCCATTAAAATCATCACAGATGCTTTAACTAGTGACAAACTATACTAACCAAACAAGTTACTTCATGAACGCTAGATCTCCTCCTTAATTGTAAAGGTTTAACTTTTAAGCCGAGTATAAGTCTTATCCAGAAGCCCATTCGTTCAGAAAAGAACACAACGCAAAGCATAACAATAAAAAAAAACGAACTTGGTAAAGAACTCGAAACCAATACCTTTCCCATCTCAAGATAAACAGCAGCACGATTTGTCAAATACGAAATATCCTCATCATCAAGCTCCATCGCCTTAGTATAACATTCAATAGCTCTCTCAAAATCCTTCTTCTTGTATGCAGCATTCCCTTGTTCTTTCTCCTTCAACGCCTTCTCCTTCCTCTCCTTCTTCTCCCTCTCCTCCTCACTCAGCTCCTCCATAGGTTCAGGTTCCGGCTCCGGCTCTGGTCCAGGCTCTTTCCTCACCGACGCATTCGAATCATCAGCCTCCTTCATCTCCGTATCTTCACCACTACTCATCTTAACATTCAACAAAACCCCTAAAGCCTGCATAACCCTCTTATCCTTCATATACAAATTAAGATTATTAGGGTTCTTCTGAATCTCTTGCATCGTCTTAACAAAATCAGGCTGCCGCAAATAAACCCTAGTCCCCGGATCCGCCGTCAATTTCGCCCACATCTCCGGTCCTTGAAACGCATCAACAAAAGGATTCGACTTCGCACCGCGTGATCTCGTCGCATCAGCTAAACCCGATTTAAGCGTCTCGTTACTCGGATCAATCTCTAAACCTCTCTTATACGCATCAGCCGCTTCGTTAAACTTAGATAATCCGATATACGCCGCGCCTAATCGACTATAGCCTTTAGACCAATCGGGTTTAAGCTCTACAGTCTTCTTCGCGTCTGATAAAGCTTCTTCGTAACGGTGGAGAGAAGCGTAGGAAGCAGATCGGTTTGAGTAGAGGACGTGATTCGTCGGAGCGAGATTAATCGCTTCTGTGAAATGGGTTATCGCGGTGGCGTAATCGCCGGAGGAAAAGGCGGCGTTTCCTTTGGATTTTGCTTCTTCCGCCATTGAATTGGATTGGGTTTAGGTATGAAGAGAGCTTCGTTGATTGAATTGTTTGTTTGCATATTGGAGATAGCGACAATGGTGAAAATTTAAGAACAGAGATGAGGAAGAAGAAGACTGAAACGAGAGAGTTCTGGAAATTTCGAATTTTTATTTTTGTGTCGAGAATGTTCCGTTAATGGCCGTGGAAACAAAAAGATGTAATAATAATAAAAACAAAACGCTAGAAAGAGGGGTCGAACCTCTGACCTTGTGGTTAACAGCCACACGCTCTAACCAACTGAGCTACTCCAGCTTTTCTTGTTAATTAGGCGATACTGTATTATTTAACTTTAAGAAACCTGACGTTTGTTTATTGCAATTCCAAACCTCTTATGCGATTTATTAACATTGTACATAGTATTCATAGATTGCTGAGTCTTGAGTAAATTTTTATATATCTATGAATATTATTATCTCATGTGTTTATACATATAAAACTTCAGCCTTCTCCATACTTTAAATATATAGTGTTTGGCAGATCATTTATGTAAAAGCTCAACTCGAAAAGAATACACTAAACAGACCTATGGAATGATGTATATTTAAGACCTATGGAATGATGTATATTTATCATGTTAACTAAGTTTGAATCCGCATGAGGATAATATTTCTATTTTAAAATTTTCATATTATTAGAAATTATGATATGATAGTTTATTTGAAATACAACTTTATTATAAAAATATGTTTTTCTTTTAATAACATACTTTCATTAATTTAAACGCATTAGTAGCAAAGACAGCGAATCTGAGGAAAATGAGCTAAATACATGAGATTTGGAAGAGAGCGGAAATATGACAGCATGTCTAGAGGAAGAGAGATCCATAGCGGAGAGCGGTCAGCCATCAATAAAGACTAGGCTACACCGACGGTGGCGAGAGAGAAGAAAACCTAGACAAATCTTTTCTTTCTAGTTGCACGAGAGCTACCACATGATCACTTGCTAGTAAATATGTTTAAAATATGGATGTGCTAAAAAATATCATCAGCAAATAATGTAAGATATCTGTGAATTTGTACGATTTCGGTTCAACTTTAAGTTGATCGAATATATTTTTATTATAAAAGAGAAAAGTAAATAAAAATTAGATACAGTAAAACTTCTATAAATTGATATTGTTTGGACCATGATATTTTAATAATTCATAGTGATATTAATTTATCTTTTAATTGTGAAAAGTTTTTAAAAATATAATTTGGGATAATCTTACAAAAATAAAATTAAGATTAGTCTTTTAAAACCATAAAATTGAGACTTTGAAACTGAATTTAATTTTTAGAAAAGAAATTTGGCAATAAATTACAAATATTATAGATAAATTCACTTATACAAATTATATATATAAATTCAATTTATGATTAATAATCAACCTCAATTGTTATATTTTAACATCTTATAAACCTAAAAAATGAATATGATGTATATTTATAAATTAAAGACATAAAGGAAATTTTGGTAATTATTATGACATGTTATGGAGTACATTACAAGATTGTAGTTTAAAATATAACATAAAATTATTTTATAGCAATGAACTTTAGAACAAAAATTACTTTACAAAAAAAATCCTAAAAGCATAAATTAATATATATCTATGTATATATATAATAATGATTAAAATATATATATATATATATATATATCAATCGACTAGTTTGAAGACAATCTTTCATTTTGGAACGACCTGCTTGAGTCTGCCTGTATGAATGGGTCTCCAGTTGTTGTCATTGTTTTCTAGTTTCCTAACTACTCCCTCCTTATGGGAGATGTTATATAACGGCCAACACTTGGTGAACTGGAAGCTTTCAACAATGGTCTTGGCGTCTATTGTCTCAACCGCTATCTCTTACGTAAAAAAATATATAAATATAGTGATGATTTATTTATGATATTATTGAGACTATATTTTATATGAGAATTTTTAGAAAAAAAAATCCTATTATCTTATTGAGTTTTGTTAATTTTTACACGAACCCAATTTGGGACTAGCAAAATTTATTGATTTACATATAGATGAAGTTTGTTTTGAAAAATACCACTTTTATGATACCATTTTTAAAAATACCATGAGAGAAGAATTCTTATTTTATAATACTCCATTTTCATTTACATGAGGATATATTATAGAGTGTGTGCTATAATTTTTGTTCTCTATATTTAACAAGAATCAAATGTTAAATAATACATATATATACACATACTTTAATTATATGCTCTATAAAATATTTAAGAGTTTATAGATATTTAGTGTGTGACATTTTCAAAATAGACAAAAAAAAATGGTACTTTGTTATTTTCCTTTGGATATAGTAAAACTGGAGTCTAATATTACACACACAAATCTAGACTATCTAATACCAAAAGTTTCAATATGTTATATCATATATTTTTTAAAAATACTGATACATATAATTCTCATAATTTTTTGATATTATGAATCGGTATATCGTATAACATATAAGAGGGAAAAACTAATATTCACAAATTCTCTATTTTCTGTATTTTTTTTTTCTCCTGTTTGAATTTTGAGTATTTCCTAATATTATTCTTTTTCTTCTTAAAAAAATTTTTTCCTGCGGCAATGATCCCATGCGGCGATCCTCATCTGAACCTTCTCAAAATCCGAAACCCGACACGGGATCGTGATACGACCCGGTTGATCAAACCCATGAAACCGTTCCGCTTGCTCCAACAACTCTCCGAACAAAGGATGGTTAAAGTAAATCACCGGCACCACAACTCGCCGCGTGTCACCGTCTGATTCGCCGACGTGAACCACTAAATGTCCTCTCGGAACAACCCGGTTCGACGTTTTCGGATCCTTACCCAATCGGATCCGACTCTGACCCGAATTCTTCTTACTACCACCACCACACAATCTCTTAGCTCCACGGCTTAAACACCGTGCTAATGACTTGATTCCTGAAACCGGGTTAGTGATTCGGGCCGGGCATTGACGTTTCCCTGATTGGATTCTTCTTGGTAGAATCATCCATTTGAAGATTTTGACAAATCTGTGTCCGATTTTGAATCCTCTAACTCTCTTCATGCTTGGTCTGATCAGATTTTGACAAAAGTGTCTTTTTGGAGAAAACAATGAGATGGGTTTGTTCGAAATCGAGTTTCAAGAAATGGGTTTGGTTTAAAACAAGTAGATTTTGAGAAAGTTTGGATTTTTTTTTTTGGTATCTCTCTCTCTGTGTTATGTTATAGAGTAGAAGAAGAAGAGTGTTTGGGTATGGGGAAGGAGGCAACCCTTTTTATAGGCCTTTTGAGCTATGACTATGTGTGCGTGCGTTTTTTAGATGTGCACTTTGATGTATAGTTTTCCAAATTCAATATTTTTCTTGTTTTTTTCTTTTCTTTTTGTTGTATTTTTGTTTACTTTTTTTTTTACATTTTCTTTAATGTAGAGAAATTGTTATGTTACACTAGTGTTTTGAATATGTGATTCTAATATCTATTTTGGAAGTTAAAAGAAAATCTTATTAATCATGTACCATCTAATTATAACCTTAATGTACCTTATTAAAGCTGAAGATTATAATGTGAGTATGGAGAAGCTATGTTTCGATATTTAGTGGGAATGGACTACCTTCAACACTTCATGGCTTATGTAATAGAGTTGCACATGCGTTACCTAGAAAAGGGTCTCAAGAAATTGCATATCACGACTCATGTTGTTTGTTTATTCCTCTATATGGCTATCTTAACTCCATAAATTGTGATGATACTTACCAAACTAAACAATAGTTATGTCATAAGTCATTACGGACCTTGTGTAAAAGCAGAACTTCTTGGATATGTAGTAATAATGTATATATTATTAATCCGTATTTTCTTTTAAATGGAAAAAAGACATGTAATAGCCTTGTTTTTTCATCATCAACGATTTGGCATTGGCAATATACTTCAGGTTAAGCTAAGACAATAACTCTTTCAGTGATATAGGTTGAATTGAGCATATATCAACCGGAATATTAAAAGGATAACAATTTCATTATTTGGGTATGTGAATGCCATATCAATTATACGGTAGCTGAAATTTCAATCTACCAGATCGAATAGCTTGAAACTTTCATTAAGATGCTCTTATCATATATGAAACCAAGGTACTTATTTTAATTTGTTCCATATTTCTTATTTATTTTCACATGTCATAATCATTAAAATTCAACCAGTAGTTGAATCTTATTTTGATTTTGCAAATAAAAATTTATAATTATGGGAGTTAGTAACATGTTTCTTGTTGTAAGTATCTAGATGATTCGATTTGATATTATGATAATTAACTCTATAATAGGTTTTATTATGTCGTTCTCGTTCCTTATGAATAATATACATATCATATGTATATGTAAGTGTCTCTATGTACATGAACACTCTACTTACAAGTTCATATTATTTTGGCTTTTTCTATACTAACTAGTTCAGATTGAATAATGAGTTTGATAAGACAACTTGGAACAACGCATCTATAAATAAATACTACAGAGATAAAGAGCTCAGATATGTCCAATTAAATAAATCAATTTCACAAATTTTCTATTATTTTATAGGAAAATTATACATAGTTAAAATATGAAAGTTTGAATAATAAAATTAAGAAGAGATTGATGAAGACAAAAGGCATGCAAATGTGTGGGAGGGACATAGTGTGAGATTTGGTCGGCGGTCGACACGGTGCGTGCGATCTTTGTAACATGCCCCGATTCACTGAAAGTGCTTCCTTCAGTTTGAGAATTATTGTGTTGCATTATTATATTTTTGCTATAAATTATACTTTGTTTTTCTTAGGTCATTGTTTATTTTAAAGTTTCAAAATATAAAATACCACATTATATATATATTTCGTATTACATGGTCCGAAGATTTATATATCGACATGAGTTTTTGGAGGTCATACCAATATACCATCCGTTAATATACTGTCGAAGCCATTCGTTTCTACTCATACATATATATTGATTTGCACACGTTCGTAAACTTATGGATTAATGTCTTCGTGATTTAGTCGTATAACCATTAACCAACCATTCCTATTAGCTTCACGATAGAGATTGAGGATCGTACGTATTCTTTAGTATCGCTTATTGATTCATCCATGTGTTTCAAACGTACATTCCTAAGTCCTAACTTTACCATTAGCAAACTTAACTTGGTCCCTTTTCATTTTATCCTAGTACAAAAGCTAAACATTGACGAAGAGGATGAGTGCACCACATTAACATCATCAAAATGTTCATATACTTTACGTATATTTTGTTCTTTTTAAGTTTCGTCACACACATTTCTAGATTCTCTTCTCTTTTTGTTCCAATCCACTATTTCAAAAGAAGAAGATACTCCAAGTGCCACGATTTACATTTTAATAGAACAATTTAAAAACGTGTTCAATTTTATTTGGATCGATGGGAGAAAGAAAAAGAAGAAACAAATTCGAAGCCTTTATGGAAGGGAAAGATAGAAACTAACATTTTTATGTACTTTTGTTTACCTAACAATATTTGAAACCATACATTCCTCATCTCTTCTTATCTTCCCATGTTATTTGAATCATGTTCACACATATGACGTCGTACGTAAAAGGATCCAATATGCAAGAACCATAGATTTTTTGCAAGAAAAAACAATTACTATAGTATTTGTGATATCTATTAATACATAATATTCTGAAATTATATTCAGTAAAAATAATCTTAAGTTACGATAGATATTAATCTGTTTCCCCCATATATATTAATGATTTGTAAATTGGGGACAAAATAAGACAAACTGACATTGATAGATAGATATATATGATCATATGTTAATTTTATTCTCAACAGAGGGAATATAAATCTTTGAGCATAACTATATAATCTTGTAACCCATGATATCACACCCTTAACTAATCTTTAACCAGCTTACCAAATCTAATACACATGTGACGTGACAACTAAAATTTTAATGTCTCTATTAGAGACTATCTAAGACTAATTACCATGCAGATGTTTGTAGTTAATAAGTATACCCTAGCTATCATTATGTTTAACCATTGAATTCTTTTTTGTTTTACAACAAATATTTTATGGTTTGTATAGAATAAGCTAAGGTTTTTTGTTTTTCTTCCAAAGTGCAAAATGAGTAATAACGTGATGAAGGCGACTCGAGCCAAACTCAAGTAGCAATCAAACGTTTGTAATTGTAGAAGAAAGATAAATAAGAACAGCTAACAAAAAGTCAGCGTCAGATTTGTTTGTGGGCAAGAGGACAATACAAATAAATAAATGTTTTGGCACCTTCCAAGTTCTAGTAATTTTGTAGTTAATCCACTAATCACGGATCTTAATGTTTGCTGCCATAATCTTTTTTTTGTTTAATCCTTCAAAAAATAATAGATTAATATAACTAATCAGCAGTTAACTAGTTAAATATATTAGTCGATTATTAATTTAGCTAATGATCGATCGGGTTGCAAGGAAAATAAAATAGTTTTGTTGGATACCACAGTTAAAATTATTAGATATTGTATAGTAGTTAGTTATCATAGAATACACCAATAATTCCAATGCTACATGGTACACCGTTAATTTTGTGGTTACATCTTAAATAAAGCTCACAATATTTTCTTGTGAGTATATATTATTCGATTTAGCTAACTAAAGTGACGTCAAACTTTACATATTCTATTGTTACATATTCGATCAAGCTCAATGTATCTCGACGAAATGTGCTCAACCATTTTTCTAAATCTTTTAACCAACATAAATCGAATATTGAAAATTATATTAAAATCGATTTTGTACGAGTTTTAGTCATATAATCTACAGTAACAAATTGATGCGAACCAAATTACCCAAAAATAAAAAATTCGACTATCCTAACCGTACCAAACTGTTTGAACCAAATTTGCAGGCCTATTGTAGTTCTTTTAATACAAAAAAAAAAAAAAAAAAAAAAAAGCTTTTGACTAATTTGGAGGCAAACATACTCTTTAACAAAAACGATCTTCCCTAAGCCCAATGGATCAAAATCTATGAGCCTAGGAGCAAACAAAGCCTTAAAATACGTATTGGTGAATGCATGTGGTTAGCCTATAATAACGTTTTGGTGCTATTCAAGTACTATCAAGGCCCACAAAAAGGCTCATTTATATTGTTTTGAATGGATGATATAAGATGATAGTGGTACATATATGAGTTGTAATTTGTAATGTTTTGTTATAACCTTTTGTTCATATTATAAATTTAGCATTGTATAATTGTTTATATAGTACTTATATTCTTTCTTGACATTTTCAAAGTACAAACTTACCAATTCAAAATATAGAACCAGTTTGTCAGAAATTAGGATGGTAACATGTTTTTTCTTTTGTCATTTACAAAAACCACCAAGAAATTTCTCAATTATGACTTATCAGAGAAAATTTTGTAATTTTCTTGTCCATTTGTTTTTATCAAAATTGGCAAGATAGAACCGAAGGGACAAAGATAGAAAAGGAGAGCAAAATTTACAGAAAGGGTCCAGCCTGGAACTTGTCAGAGAGACAAAAAGCTGAAACACCCCAACCAAAAAAGATAAGCTAATAATATTATTCTCCACCTCACTCTTCATTATACCATCTTGGGACCTCATCATAATGCTTACTCTTTTATCTATTTTTTTTTAATAACTAAAACGTTCTGGGCGAATTCTAAAACCATATTCTCTAAAGTATAAAACCAATTCATGTAATATAGTTTCGTCTCAAGTAGTATAGCGACCTTTAAACTTTTACCAGAGATTTTTACCAATTAAGCAATTAGCCAAAATTTGGATTTCGGATGGATTGAAATTGTAAATTTTGGTAATTATACAAAACAATAACAAAACAAAAACTTAATTAGGATAATTTTAACATTTTAATGAATATTTGTTTTTTTTTCTTCTTCTCAAATAAACAAATCTCGGGAAAAGAATAAAACAACAGATGGAATCCAAAAGAAAAGAAAAAAACAAGTCAGATGATTTAATCCAACAAGCCCCAAATAGAAGAACTGTGGAAACGTAAAGAAGAAGAATGCTCTCTGGTTCGATATCAACAAAACCCTAGAAAATATCATAAAACCCTCAAGTTATATTTCAATGCTGAAGCATCATCATCACCAAAGCCATTACCACCATTGAAAGACTCGTGTATCCAATGCTCCTAGTAGACGCTGATGAGATCTTTTGTGGCCTGAAACAAGAAACAAAAGAATCAAAATCAAGAACATAATACATTTATGTTGTAACTGTAAGCAAATGTGAGTTCTTGAAAAGTTTTGTTTCTTACTTTTGTAGTTTTTGGAGAGCACCACAGTAAAGAACATTGGCAGGGTGTCCGAACTCGGTTTTGTTGTTTTCGTCTGGATTAACCACTCTAACGTAAGTTTCTTGTCCAAGATACCAAGAATCAAGATTCTCTGTTCTTAGATTCCAGGCTCCAGGGTTGTCCAAAGATATCAAGATCGCTGACCATGCCCCTGGATACACCTGACAAATTCACCCAAAAAAACTCAATTAGTAAGATATCGAAGATCTCGATTTGGTTTGATGGTATTTGGCTTTTACGTTTACCGCATTTTGTATAAGGGATTGAGTTTAATACCTGAATAGTTGAGCGGGCGATACCGTCCCATTTGTTGTAAGTTCCTCTACTGTTTTCTGTCCACTCTCCATAATCCATACTGCAAGCAAGCAAAGGCGTTTCAAGAACCAGTTATTTATAATGCCAAATCACCAAGATATCGATTAGAGATTCAATGTTTTAGTATTATGCTTAAGAAATGCAGAGACTTTGCAGTCAACTAACTCACCCGACGACAAAGAAAGCGTAGCCACTCATGTGATAACTTTGCATTTTAGTGTCGTTGTTTTGAAGAACGACTTCCATGAATCCACGGTAGGTACCATTGATGATCGAAGTCTCCACTTTAGGTGGTCCAGTTAAAGGCCTTTTAGGGAAATCAAGCTTGTACACTCCTTTAACTTTAAGCTTATCGGCTAGTCTAATAGGCGTAGAAGGATTCTTAAACGATATGCCATTAAGGGTTGTTCTTCTCTTCCCATCAATCTTCAATGGTGGCATATTCCTCAGAACGTAGACATCAGTTACATTGATAGAACCGTACTTAAACGAGCCTTGTGGATTAGGACGTGCTCCACTTGCTGATACATTCCATCTGCAACAACAAAGTTTGATTTCAGTTTTTTAAAGATAAACATTTAAAGTTGATGAAACTACCAAGAACCAAAAAAAATACAAACCTGATGGATCTTGCTTGATTCATGGAGAAAGTCTTGTCAAATTCGTCTTGTGGTCCAGGTGGTAAGTGACCTTTAGCTTTTCCTTTAGAGTTAGTATAGTGTAAGATTCCAACTCCGGTGACTCTTCTCCATATGGTTTCATTGACAACCCGAGCACTCGCGACAATGTAGTAATCAGCGCTCGCGTTTTGATCCATTGTAACCAAGAAGGAATAAGTTTGCCCAACATGAATATCCAAGCTTGTGTAATTTTGTTGAACTGTGTATGATCCTTCAGATTCCGCAAGAACTAAGTTGTGACCTTGAATCCTAAAGTTCAAACTCGTCGAGATTCCCACATTTGACACTCGAAGTCTATAAGTTTTTCCTGTTATTGTCACAAAGAGAATATAAGAAAACAAAAAACAGACTCTTGGATATATAAGAAAAAGCTAACAATACTCACCAGGATGAACTGTAATTGTTTCAAAGTCAATCCCATCAGCAACAAGAGTATCATTGTATCGGTAGGGTCCTTTTCCGTTGATTAGAACCCCATCAGGCATTCCAAGATCTTTACCATCATCCAAAGCCTTCCTCAAAGCCTACATATTCAACACAGTCTTACAAAATGCTGGAAACAAACTTTTAAAATGTGAAATGCTTGACGAGAAGGCGAAAACTACTAACCGTGTGGTTCCTTGTGTACCAATCACCAATCGCAATGGTAATATCGCCATCTGGAGTGGAGAAAGGGACTGGAATAACCGATCTAGGATTGACAACAAAGGAGCCAAAACCACCAGAAGCTCTTTGGAAATGGAGAGAAGGGAAGTAGAAGAAACTCCCAATCTGATCCTTAACTTGAAACTCATAAGTCCAATTCCACTTTGGAGGAATTGGACAATTGGTTCCCAAAACTCCATCTTGCCATGATACACGTCTCTGTTGGATTCCAGTCCTGTAAAAACAATCAAAACACATTCATTAAAGCTTTCTCCTTTCTTCTTCTTCTCCACAATGTAAAGTCTCTTAAAACTTAAAAGACAAAAAAATTTGTGTGGTTTCATTCTTACCAATGAAGTAGAAGTCCCTCATCCAACTTGTTTCTCACATTGACAACCAAATTCTCATTGGTCGTAACATTGATTGTAGGACCAGGAAACTTTCCATTAATAGCAATGACCTTGAAACAGAATTAAAAGAGAAGTTATTAGAACCCTAATTGTGTGTGTTTAGCATTAGATCTACTGTTCACTTTTTTCCCTAGAGTTGGATCTGGAGTTAAAAAGACTGAACCTTTCCTTACTCTAAAGGCATATAAAACCATTCATTCAAGTGGAAGTTAAGTAAACTTTGGATAAATCTAGAACAAAACCCTTTTTACATTGTCTATGGAGATTAAAAGTAATGATGAAATTGAAGCAAAAAAAAACAAAAAAAGATTGAAACTTTTTGAGTAAAATCTGAAATTCAAAATCACCCACAAACAAAAGATTGAAACTTTATCAAGAATCAATTGCTAAATCTCTTTACCATTAATAGTAACCTAAAAAAAAGTTAGATCTTTAGCTCACTGGAACAACAGTAATGGTTTTTTTTCAAGAATGTGGAGCAAAACCCAAAAAGCTACAAACTTTGGTTAAAACCCAACTTCGAAATCTGAAACCCCTCAAATCGTAAATCCAAAGAAACAGTAGCAGAAACCTAAAGATCTAGAATTAGAAAGGAACCTGTTGAGGAACACCAAGTGGAGAAGCAGTAATGTAGGAGACTTCGAAGTTATAGAAAGAATAAGGATCTGCAGCGAAGCAGAGACTTATCATGTTCATGAAGAACAGAAGAAGCAGGATCTTGAACAAATCCATGGTTTTTTTTCTTTGTTCTCCGCAAGTTCTTTGCTTTTTGGTTTGATTGAGAAGCAATGAAACAATGTGTTTGGTTTGGTTATAAAGATTTGTTTAAATCTCTGTGTTTGTGAATTTACATTATCAGATTGGGGGAAAAAGGAAGTGAGAAGTGGGAGAAACTAGAAGCTATAAAGGAAAGAGAACAGAGAGAGAGAGAGGAGCCACAGAGATAGAGACAGTAGAGAACGGCTATAATTTTTTTAGGTTGCTGCTTAATTAATTTATTGTTTTATTTTTATTATATTTTGACTATTATTTTACCAGAAAAAAAGCCGCACAACGCGCCTGTAAATTTGCCTAAATTCCAAGAAAAAAAAGGTATATTAATTTCTAAATGGTTAGTTAAGTTTTTAAGAAATGGTTTTGTTAAAGTAGGGGTTAAAGAATAAAGTAAGGGTTTAAGAAATTGTTTTTATTCTATCGAGCAATATTGTTACTTATAAAATTTACGATCACGATAAACCAGATTTTATGGAAGATTTCTCGACAAAATAGTTTTTTGGTAATATACATATTATAAATATTAATTCATTGAATCGTAAGCGCATAAAACTATGACTAACAACTTTATTTGTAGTATCTATAAATTAATGTAAAATTTTGTTTTTAGTAGAATTGTAAATTTGTAACTTCCTATAGATCGATGAGAAACATTGAAAGTTGAAAAAAAAAAACATTGAAAGTTAAATATTTCACCACTAGAGAATTCCTAACTTTTAACATCTTTTTATTTAGTTAGATAAATGAGTTTTTTGGCAAATTAAAATGTTATGTAAGAATTATTACGTTTGATCAAATTATATGTTCGAACTCGAGAATGTGTAATTTCATGTTTGATTATAGAAAAAGCCGTGTTATTGTCTAAATTGTTAATCGTAAATTAATAAGTAAATACACACAATGTAGTTATAGTTATGTGTCTTTAACTAAACTAAATATGAATATGTTTCATATCATTTGTTTAAAGTTTACGTGAAACCATTATATTATCAAACTATAATATTTTTTAAAAATATATAAAAAGTAATTATTTATTTAATTAAAGGAAAATAAAATATTAGTAAAGTGCATATATACCCTAAGCCAAATGATTAAATTTGTTAAGACAATCATTTTTATACTTTAGCATCTTTTTTTTTGTCTATTGTATTTAAATTAAAAGCTTGCTTGTGTTAAGCATCTTATATTCGAATAACATTCTTCATTACTTTTCTTTAAATAGTACTAAATTATTGAAATTTATAGATACCTTATCCTTCATTACAGAAATATAATCTTCTCTTTGTCGGTGTGACCATAAAAATTTTATGAAAATTTAAAGAAACAAAATAAGTTTTCACACACTTGACAAAAAGAAGAAAAATAAAACATAGCCAACGGATATAATGATAATAGCGTACTCACTGCATGATGACAGCAAGAAAAAGAATGGCTCCCATATGGTTTGACAATTTTTTTAATATTTTCCACTAAAAGAAATAATTTTCTCTAATTTATATCAAAAATGAGCTGTGAATATTTTTTTTATTATATAGAAATATTCCAAACGCGTATTTTTCTTTTTTTTTCTGATTGATGATTGCAAATTTACACTGATTGTGGAGAAATTATTGTTAAGAAAAATAATGATGTATTTTGTAATGATTTTATATAATTAGAATTTTTGATTTAGTAAATTTGTCGGTTTAGGGAAGTGCATGATGTACGCAATAATCACATGCTGGCTCCTCGCGTGCTTGTGCTAAGTACTAAATAACTTTACAGTTACATTACTGTATTAATCGTATTTGATTAATGTTTTAGATTTTGATTAATTTGACTGTTTTGATTTGACCAAAAAAGTGAATAATCTGAGAAGAGAAGAAAGAGATAAGATTTTATAATTTATATTATGGATGAGAGGTGCAACGCAACGGTGGGCTACTGCGGATGAGCCACGTGAACAGCTGCCAGACAAAATACGAAAGAGATCCTTCTTATTTATTTTTGACCTTTGTTTTTTGTATTTTTTTCAGAAAACCAAATTGTACGTTTTAGGTTTTGATTTTTTTTTGGCCTTTTAGAGATACATAAAAATTCCATGTTGTTAACGAAAGAAAATATAAAGATTCCAGGTTATGTTCCAAAATAAAAACAAATGATGATTCACATGGATGTATTTTTATGACATTTGGATCCTAAAATTGTATAGGATCCACATTTTTCTTTTGTTTGCATTCATTTTAGAAGAAAATATTTAATGAAAACATTCTTTTGAAGTAAAATAGTGATATGTTTTTTTGATATAAAAAATTTATCATCATTAGAATATAGATTTATTTTTTGTGTGAATGTAAGGTTAATGAGTCTTACAACAATTTACAGAGATTAGTTTTATATATTCGTTGTACATGTTTGTGAGCTTTATCTTTTAAAAAAAACATATTCTTAAACTACTTTTTAATGTTTGAGTAAACGAGAATTAGGCATAGTCACAATTTAGTTATAGATTATTGCAAAAGAGTGTCGGTTTATTTCGTACCCGATTTATATAAGTTCGTTCGATATAAAACCTAGTGATCGAGTAGATGCAAAATTTACATATTTCGAACGTATATTTCAATTTGCCCCCAAAAAAAAAAGAAGAGAATTTATATTTCAATATTTAATGATTAATGGATTCAAGTTCAAAATTACTTTCAAAAAAAAAAAAATAGCGTAGAGTTAATATTTAGCAGTTGTAATAAAAAACTATTAATAAATCTGCCAACTATTTTGAACATGTGTAAAGTAAATTACCTAACTGCTAACTTTTGCTAACATTGTGTGTGGTTGTTGAAATTATTCATCCCAACGAATTTTACTTAATTTCATACTAAATACATTAAAAAAAATACTAGAGCAACGGCTACTTCATTTTGTTGTTTGTGGCTTTGTGCAGGTTCTTTCATCGATCCAAGAATCATATTTGGAAGCATCTTCCAGTTTTACAATAAGCATACAATTGCTAAGTTATGTAATTTGCTGCAGTAGTACCATGAACACATTATTAACCTAGAAATAGAATAGAACATTGCCATATTATGTAACTCCGATCTCAGTTTCATTTGCTGTCTAAATCTTTTTCAATCTGCCAGATAATAATTTTGCCAAAGTGTGTATATATAACAACAGATTATGCATAGATAAACGTATAAATGGATCAAGTTGACAAGTGGGTGTGGACACACGTGGTCCAGTATGAATCATCATGGTTTTATCTTTTGATTTTCTTGAAAATGATTCAAGACATAACTTTTAACGAAACCCAATATCTTTTCTAATTCGTAGTTTGGGTCCAGTCCAGTGCAATACTTTGTTCTGGTTTGGGAACTTGGGCCTGGTCAGGTTTCAATAAAGAATGAAATATATTTTGAATATTTTGTAGAAACTGTTTGATAGAATAGTTTCTTTATTCTGGTTCCCTTTTATAGGGTTTAGATTCCGGACAATTTCTTTGTTCTTCCGGCAATGTTTCTTTGAGCTTTTGTTTGTTATCCGCTAATGGTTTCAAAGCAAGTTCTAATAAAAATTTAAGTTGACAACAAAAAAAAAAGAATAGTTTCTTTATTCATAAGGAAAATATTTAAACTTTCTCTCTCATTTAATTTGCTTGATAAAATTATTATTTTACTTAATAAAATAAATACTAGTTGAGCTTATATCACTTCCCTTATATTGCTTTCTTTACGATCTCTTTTTACATATAACTTTAACAAATTAATTTCCACTAGATAAATGGAAAATCATAAATGAAGCTGTGACTAAAACTGGTAGAGATGAAAATTTAAACAAACAAAAAAAAGTACATAAGCATTCAATCAGAATCCCACTATATTAATCAAATCCAATAGACTTCTTCTCTAACTTTGCCCATTTCACCAAAGTCTTTAAAAACTTCTTTACCTGAAAAACAAGTTAATACAAATCAAACAAATATATTTTATAAAAAAATACATTTACAGAACAAACATAACACATCATGTGAATGTACATATGACTTATACAAATACAAGATTATTTCAAGAAATTGTTAAGGATTTTTTTTTTGCTAAACTAATTGTTAACGATTTAATGTTATAATTACCTCGGATGGATCTCTAAGGGAGTAAAATGCGTTGCTTTCTTTGGGTATAGACGATACTAAGATACCAAAACCTCGGTTCCCATCTCTCAGTACCTGCAAAGATTCATCATGTTGTTTTGGTTAAATATAAATCAACAATTAAAAGGTAATAATCATTATATTAAATATAACTAATGAAATTAACATCAGTTATGTAATATTACCTTGAAAGCATCTTCATCTGTTGTATCATCACCAATGTAGATAGGCAGCATAATTTGTTAACTGTAAAATATAATGAGAATTATAAGTATCTCTAAAGCTAATCACACCTTCCTCCCATGAGTTAGACGCAAACGAGGGCATTGTTTCAAGTGGTCATGAACACGTTGAGCAATCACTGGCCAATCCTAAATATTACACAAACATTTTTATAATAAAATTCATCAAAATCCAAAGCCAAATTTTGTGTGTGTGTGTGTTAATTACCTTTTCGTCAACGTTACGGTAATGTACAGATGCACAAAACTTGTGGTTTTCTACTTTTGCACCTTTGATGTCTTTCATATTCTCAACAAGGGTTCTAAAAACCTCGTCGATAACCGGTATGAACTCTCTAGTCGGCTGAAACAGATTCACTTCCTAATAGAGGTGTAACAAAATGTGTTAATGTTTCATCATTTAGCAAAAATACACGGTCAGTGGATAATGAATTTAACCTGTTGGTCAGTTGATTTGAAATCGTTTGGACCATTAGAAGAAGTCATTATGTCCATTCCATGACTACCCGCGTAATAGAGTTCTGTTAATCCTACCAGTTGATAAACCTGTAATAGCAACCATATATATATATATCAATGGTGAGTTCATAGATACAAGAGATGGTTTTACGGTTTAGGATTATACCTTATCACGGCTTCTACCGCTAATTATCGCGGTTGGGAAGTAACTCGCGACATCTTTAACCGCAGAACGCATCTGAAAGACCACAAGATAGTCATTTTTTGTGCATAAGTGTATATTATACATAAAGAAAAAAAAAAACAGAACAGAGTAAAGTAAAGTTATTAACAAAAGGGTCTTTTTATTTACTGCATCAGACATGATGGCACGATCAGGATCATCGACAATAGGAGAAAGAGTTCCATCATAATCCAAAAATACAGCAATCTTCTTCTTCTTTGCTTGAGCTGCGATTTGCGCAAACGAGCTAATCGCAGAAGGATATTTCACCTGTTTACACAATTCAATAACAAATATATTTGGTGAGATTAAGAAAACACCTAATAGGATAGACAAGACTAGTAATTTACCATCCAAGCACGTTGAGCAAAATCATCTTCTGGAGCAACTTCGACATTGAAATCTTTAACAAGCTTCTTACGCGGTGGAGAAGACGAAATCATTGCATCTAACCAACCGTTAGATCTAACATCATCGAGCTTCGCGGGTTTCTTCCATTGAGTCATCATGAATCTACTAGAAGGTGTCAACTTAGATGATGATGATGATGATACGCCGAGTCTTGCTTTGTTAACCGATGGTGAAGCTTGATCTTTGAGAACAGAGGATGATGTATGGTTTTTTGAGTTTAACTCCATTAACCAAAACGTTTAACAATGCTTCAATGCAAGAAGAAGTACTATGCTTTCTTTTTCTTTAGCTTTCTTTAACTTCAATAACACTTTATCCAACTCGTTTGTCTATAAAAAAACCATCTCTTCATTGTTTTCTGGTCACTGCTTGTTGGCGAAAGCTCCATTAAGCAAAACTGGCCAAGTACCTTAACACCACCATCATCTCCAATTGTTCATCATATACTTAAAAAGATTCAATTAGAAATTAGCCTGCACACAACATATCAACAAAGTCATTTATAACTATAAGTTCATTATTATTTTCTTTATTAAAGTAAGCTTTAAGTGTCGAAAATTTCTTGTAGTTTTACTTTGTCGTAACCTTGATGTTACTATCAGTTTTTTACTATCAGTTTTAGAATGAGTTTAATATATTGCATCGTCCAATCATATTGCATGATTTAGTACACTTCTCGTCGAGCTGGAATATATGTATATACTAAAGAAACATTTTATAGTTTTTTCGATGATATATCAATTTAGTCTAATAGAATCTTTTTCTGGTCTCCCAGAATTTGTTCATTCCATAAGTATCGTGGTATGTTGCGGATTCGAATTTTATTATACAAATTACTAATAAAGGGTTTCGTTAATTAGGATCATTGACTACATGAACAACAATATATAAGATACGTATATTAGCATATCAGATATAAATATAATTATACTACATGAACAAGAAGATTCGTCCAACGACATTACGATTGTTTTCTAACCATAACACGTGGTTGATCACGTGTAAAAGAGCAAATTTGTACACCAATGGTCTATTTGAAGTTCAACTACAACAAACAATATGAATTTACATATTTTTACAGTAACATACACGAATTTATACAATTTCTTTCGAACCCTAAATCCCTAACTCATGAGGGATGACATGTTGGTTCGGTTTGAGATTCGAGTTCACTTTGGGAAGAAAGACTCTTTTCTTGAAATAGTCTAAACTCAAGAGATCGTTCTGAATTTTACCGGTTCAGAATCTTCAGATCATTTAATAGTCCAAATCCTACTCTAAAGATGAATAATGATAATTTTTTGTTTGGATGCAACCAAGTCTGGTTGATCGATTTGGGGTTTTGCTGTGATTTGATTACGTTCTGCCATAAAAAAAAACAAAAGAGTATGCATGCTTTGAGATTCAATTTGAAAATCTATCGTCGGGTCAGTCCATTAATCGATGGTAAAAGGACCAGTAAATTACCATGTCACAAAATCTTAAAAATACCCTCGAGTTCCAAGAATTCACACAATATATGATCAAGACATTTATTTATGAATTGAATAATGAAACTTTTAGAATTTATGCAATGATGATTTGACAGAATATATTAGAAGAAATTTAGAAAATTGTCATGTAGTATATGTATATTGCATGTTCTTGAAAAAAAAATAAGTACATAAAAAAAAGGAGTGAAGATTGAGGAGTGATAATATGAGAATGTACAATGGAGATTAATAGCCAATCACAATTCAAAAGGTGGTTGCCTTTTAGGCTTTTTTATATTCCAACTACTGTCGCAAAAATTTAATAAGATAAAAAGAGACATATCACTTTTCTTTTCACTTTTTTTTTTCTTTTTGATTTTATAAATTCTTAGTTGAAAATATTAATTTTGCAATATTCATTTTTAGTTTTCAATGATAAAAGTTGCAAAAGAAATCTATCACAACAGATTTGCCAGTTGCCACATATCCCACTTTCCATTTTGTTGATATTATACATAGCTAACGATTATATGGTCTTTAACTTATTTTTCAAAGTTGGTAAACAAATTAGTTTAAAAATATTTGCATGCAATGTGGAATATTAAATAATTTATTTTATATGTGGTACCTTAGAAATCGTAGCAAATTATTTGGTCTAAAGGAACCTAATAATTCGAGATATTGTTCTGATTTTCTATGTAACAATATAAAATCAAATTGTTAAACTAAAATATTTTTAATAATAATAGTCAGAGTATATGGTACTGTTTCGTTATTTAAATTCCTAACAACACTGGTGGATGGGGATTAAAAAATCATCTAGATTAGAGAACTTAAAAGTTTTAGAAATTTGTTTAAGAAATTTCATGCCAAAAGTTGAACAAAAACTAGAATAATAATTCTGATTTTAAAAGAAATATAAACCGCTCAGCTACATTTCTCTCCATCTACAAGTTGGATGTATTGAGTCTATTGACCATTCAAACAAAACATCATTAGGGTAAACTCTAACCACAAGTTTATTTTATTTATCATGATTTTCTAACTACATTTATCATCATTTCGTTTTTTTTTTGTCGCATATGTTTATGTATTAATAAATTAAAAAGATATTGTTTCGATATCGAGGAATAAATAAAAATAAAATAAACGGAGAGTTCACTTTCCTTTGTTATATAAATGAAACCCATCACCTATTGTATTATTTTTACAGTTTTTCTAATCATTTTTAAGTTACCACTAAAACTAAGAAATGGTTAAAAGCACTAGTGTCCTGAAACAAGTAAAACAGCTCAACTGCTATATTATTTTTTGACATCACTGCACACATCATTTTTCACCTAGAAAAATTATATACTTTTTTGGGGAGAAAATCAGAAAAACTTACATTAAACGAATTGCAAAACTATTTTTGATTCAACTTTGCTCATGAACTTGTGCTACTCACATAGCTTTTAAAGAAAGAATCAATAAACCATATATATAGTTTTGGTTAGGTATCTATATATATATATATATATAGTCGAAGGGTAACAGTTTCCATATATAATACAAAATATAATTTCATAAGTTTTTAATTGACAAAGTGTGGTAAATATCTTGAAACATAAAAAATAAAAAATAAATCGTTTTATAGACAAAAAAAAATCACAAATTATTCTCTTTATAAGTATAACTCGTAAGGATGCCTTATCTTGCATTGTCTCTCTCTCTTTCTTTTTCTCCTCCCTCTCTCTATTTTGGGTTCTTTGAGTTTGTGAAAGATGTCTGATGAGAACGAAGTCAAGGATCCTCGTATCGATGGTATCAAAACTAAGATCCGAGTCGTTCCAGATTTTCCCAAGAAAGGTTAGCTTCTTTCTTTCTTTGTTTATATAAATCTCTCTCAGTTTCATATATATATTTTTAACTTCTTAAGAAAGATTTTCCCAAGAAAGGTTAGAAGTTTTTGTTTTAATGTCTGTGTTGTTTTGGTTGCTGAGACAAATTGTAGTATATATGTTACATTGTTGTCATTACTGTCAAACACGACTTGGGAAGTTATAGAGATACAATGCAATTACTATTTTCTTGATTCTACCAAAAACAAAATTACTGTTTTCTTGATTAACAAATGTGTTTAGATTAGTTAAGAATAATAATGTGAAAATATTTTGTAGGAATAATGTTTCAAGACATAACAACATTGCTGCTTGATCCTAAAGCTTTTAAAGACACTATTGATTTGTTTGTTGAGAGGTATCGAGACATGAACATCTCGGTGGTTCCAGGTACTATTATTATTTTTGATTAATATATAGTTTTTTATATATATATAAAAAGTCAATTTGATGACAAAAAAAAAATAAAAATAAAAAGTCAAAACAAAAATAATTTATAATTAATTTATAAACCTCGTGTTGAACAAAAATTATGTATAATCATGTTGATGCATCTAGTTGAAGAGATAATATAAAAATTGGGTGAAGTTTATCTGTATTGTTTAGGAATCATGATTCATAACATTGTTGCATAGTGGTAAGAAATAAGAATGTTTGCCACAAGTATATCAAATTTAAGGTTCACATTTTTTAGATTTGAATTAAGACCTTAACCAAATCAAGATGAAAAATTGACAGGAGAATTCAAAATGAGAAAAGGCGATTTTTTTTTCTTTTTCGAATTTACAAAACTAAAAATTGGACACCAAACGAAATGCAGCTTCAACTTGATGTTTGTTTTTCATAAACTGAGTAAATTAAAATTGAAATATAAACAAAATTAAATAGATTGATTAGACATTCTTAAAGTGTAATCTGGTTTGGATAAATGGGTGGTTGATTTGGTGATGCCACCTTTTGAAAAAAGGGTTGGCCTCTAAATAAAGTTTCTTCGTTCTATTTTTTCTTCCTCATCATTGTTATTCAATGGCTCTCTTTATTCTATGTTGGGTGATGGTAAAACATAACTATTATATTTCTTAGTCACTATTGGACTCCATAAATATAATAAAAAGTCTGATATAGTCGGACCTCTATTTAAATGCACATTTTTGCTCGTGTTAAACTGCACATTCATCAAAGATATACACATACAAAAAAAATAAAGAATTTTCATATATATATTAGAAGTTCAAATTCATGTAAACTTGGTCCTTTGTATCATTTAATACTGTACTCTAGAATCTGTCTCTTGGGTTTGTGTTATACGGACAAAAGAGTGGTGTTATTGTTTTCTTTTGTTTAAGTCAATAACTTTGACTTTGGCTCTTCCTTTACAAGAATGTTTTCAAGAAATCTTGTACTAAAGTCGAAGAATTAGGGTTTCTCGTGGGTGGCTCTCGCATGCACGTCGTGTGATGTATAGTGCCCTATTAGTATTGATCCTAATTACAAAATAATAATGACAATTAAAATTTCAAAAGTCTCATATTAATATAGCTTATTTATTTATTTGCTTGTTTATATAAAGGTATAGAGGCTCGCGGTTTCATATTTGGTCCATCCATCGCATTAGCCATTGGAGCAAAATTCGTTCCCCTACGTAAACCCAAGAAATTGCCTGGTTCAACACCATTCCCCCAAAACCTTTATAACATTTTTTTTTCCATTATTCTTAAAGACCAAACAATAAAACAAAACAACTATATGTATCTAAGGTTTATAATAACTATATATTATTAATTCATAATCAGGTGAAATAATATTTGAAGAGTATGAGTTGGAGTATGGAAGTGACCGGTTAGAAATGCACGTTGAAGCTGTAGATTCCGGTGATCGTGCACTGGTCGTAGATGATCTGATTGCTACCGGCGGGACTCTCTGTGCTGCCATGAATTTACTCAGTAATATAATTTCTCGAATTTTCAGCAACATAACTTTAGAAACTAAGTATTAACGTTATCTATCGAATTAAGAGTTCTCATAATTAATGCCAATTGTTTCAAACCATTTTTCTCAGTTTTCTAAAATAATATTGAAAGTTTATTTATTTGGATTTCCTCGAGTTAAATTAGACCTAATCGGTTCAATATATATGAACTCACATTTTCACTAGTCTTGATGAATATTCATTCACTGTGTTAGGGAGAGTTGGAGCAGAAGTAGTTGAATGTGCATGTGTTATTGAGTTACCCGAATTAAAGGTAAGTTAACCTTCATGAAAATATTGTTTTCTTGTTATTTTCACAGTATATATATATAATTAAGTACTTGGTTGTGCGACATTTAAAATTTGCAGGGGAGGGAGAGATTAGAAGGAAAGCCATTGTATGTGCTCGTTGAGTATCGATGAAGTATCTCATTATTTTGTTAATTGGAGAAAATTACTAGCGAGGACGACAAAGCTAAAACCTCATGCATAATGGTTTATAAATTGGTGAAAATACAATTTGGATCATCAATTGGTAGGTTAATTTATGGAATAAAGAGATTTAACGTACGGGCTAAGCTTAAACGTTTACATTTGGATTTTGCAAAATTTCATGTTCCATCTATTTATGTATGAGAATTATACCCCATGGGAATTGAATGGGCTTGGTTCGTAACTAGATACTAAATTAATTAATTATTTTTCTTTGTTATATAGTATTGTGATGTTACGTTTTTTGGTTCATATCTGGTTGGCATATTCTGAATACGAATTTATGTTAGGGCTTGTGTAACAATTTACCTTCTCATTATTTAATTTGAAAACCCTTTAATTTATACAACTTTATGTGTCGAAACCAGCAAAATACATTTTACTAAATATTCATATATGTTTAGTTTTACCTTATCTTATTCAATCAATCATTTAGATTTGGTTTTTATAAAACATTCAAGTTGTTTTGTTTTGTTTTCTTGCTTATGTCGTACATGTTCACACCTTTAAGTAAATATTATATATGAATGATTATAATTACCATTAAGTTGGAGACTCATACTTGGACACATCTAAGAAGTTGAATGGGTTCAATATAAAGAATGAAACTTGAAATATAAGTCTCCAATCAAACTTAACAAATACTAATTGCTTGTGTTTTACTTCAATATATCTCACATTCGTATCTGTTTAGTTGTCCCTCTCAACTCATTGTTTGATGAAAATCACCTACTCTACACACATATTCGACATGTACGTACTCAAAATAATGTTGTACATGAGCTACTATCTCTATATGCTTTATATTAAAATTTTAGTTTGTAATTTTAAAATAGTAAAATAATATTAGTAATAATCTAGCTACCATACTAATTATTGTTACTCTAATCTTATACAATTTGAGATAAGCTTCTTCAAGACTATCTTAATTATTGGTTGGTTTTAGATTTTTTTTTGATATTCCATATGAATATCATTAAACAGTAGAAAGTAAAATACAAAACGGGATATAAATAAATAATACTATCAAAAACTGTTGCTTGAAAGCAAATTAAAAAAAAAAATCAAAAGTTTTGTCTAGAACAGTTGACATACTACCACATGTATTGTCTGTTTTTTTATGTTATCATAAATAAATCAAATAATTAATTTAAGTAATAATGTAAAAGAAGTATTATTATTAGGATTCCCACTTGGTAATGTAATTATAGATCATGGTCATAATGTAAGTTAGTCATTCCACCAAATCTTCAAATTTCATGATTATTTATATTCCTGATCAACTTTTCTAAGTCAAACTAAATCCGCCTAATGATCATCACCAACAAATAAGTAAAGTTAATAAATACTATATAACTAACTTCGGTTAGAAATGTTGAAGTGCATTGTATGGTACTCAAAACCGACGTTTATATGACTCAAAGTAACGTTATCTACTTCAATTCGGTTTTGGCTTTGTTGATATTTCATTCTTCGACCAAAACAAAGACCACCTCTGTCGTGTTCATGCATGGTATATAGTAAAACTCATTATGTATATATGTATCGGTTCGTAAAATTTGAAAGACGAGAATCTTGTCTTTCCGAATCAAACCCATACTCAAGAGAGTTGCAATTCTCACGTAACCATTTTGTTCAAATCAGAATGTACCGTATTTTTAACATATTTTCCTCATGATGTATCATTGTTCTATAGAAAGTACTCATCTTCATGCATCACATAAAATTTGTAATAAGACCAAAACGACAAATATTCTTGTGGAGTTTTAAAATTTCTATAACTTAATCATTAACAAGATTTACATATTTATATTATTGACCTGTAATTTGCATGTGAGTTTGTCTCTTTTGCAGTCAATGAATTATAGAACCACTTGGTGATTGGTGAATATATATGAAAGCTCATTTATTACAATTTTAAACGACAAGAATATTTGCACCCAAAATAGAAAAAATAATAATACAAAAATTGAATTAGATTGTGGATGAGAGCAGCAAACATCATATTCTGCGGTATAATTTTGTGGTTCCATTACTGTTTGGCGGTGTTCAGTTTTACGAATTACCGTGCATGTTCTGCATTTGGTTTTGGTATATCAAACAATTTTTCATGAATATTATGGGGTGTTTAATCAAATTTTTGTTTGTAAATTTAAATAATTTTATTTTCACCTAATTCTGCGAAAACATAAATGATCTCACTTCGTATATCGTTTCTAGTTTATTGTTGAAAAAAAAAAAAAATCGTATACGTTTTAATGGTTACCAATTATAAAACGAGTATTGATAATATTGGAAACCAGCCATTAGTAAACTCTTTTCTACTTTTTCAAAAACTTTTTAAATGTTTTGTGTCACTGATCAGAAACCTTATTCACTAATATACAATATAGTTTATATTCGACATATATATATATATATATAAATATACGAATACATGTGCATTCAAACAAAACATAATTACCTTATTTAATCGAAACATCACTTATAAATTTATAATGAATCCTGCCAAACATTTCTGAACCTTAAACATTAGAAGACCCCAAAGAAAAAAACCAACAAACTGACCAAGAATAGAATAAAATAAAAAATAAAATATCAAGCCGATATAAAAAAAAAAAAAAACAAAAGAAAATGGAAACAAATCATATAAACTTTAATTCTTTTATAACTGTTATTATTATAATTATAATATTTTTTACAATCTGAAGAAGATTAAGAAACAAGGCAACACGGCGCGTGCATCGAAAACAATCAACTCACCAGCTCGACCCGCTACTGAATCCGACCCGAATTCACCTTTCTTTGCAACCCGACCCGCTATTACTCTACATATCAACATCGCTCTCCTCCCACCTCCTCCTCCTGTGCTCGCGTGCGCTTCACCGCTCCCTGAATACGTACAAACCGCCGCTCCTTTACCTCCGGGAAAAACCCACGCGCCGCCGTTGATCCCTCCCGGAATCGGACCCATCGGAAAAAACCTCATCATCTCATTCCCATCAGCCAAACACCTCGCGTCTTCATCACACGCGCCGCCGTCGACTTCATCAGAACCCAATCTCGATTTCACAGCCTCTCTGTATTCCTCAAACCGGGTCACAGCTCTTGACCCGTTTTCGACTTTAAAAATCATTTCAACCCGACCCGGAAACTCATCGGAGCTCCAACTAGACTGGAATATAATCTCCACGACGTTTCTCGACGGATGACCGTCGGGCAAGTCGGTGAGAACGGGCAATGCACCAGACTCAGAAGAACCTCTAGCGGATACGCTTCGTCGGGTCGGGTGATGAGAACTGGAGTCCGATTCGGGTCGACGAGAAGAACGCAAACGCCGTAAACTCGGGTCGGGTTTTGGGTTTTTCTTAACGGATCCGGGTCGGGTATCGACGACGTCTCTAACGTTTTTTCTGCAGCTGTAACTTGGCAATATGAGTTTACCATTGTTGGAGTGGTGATGATAGACGTCGTCGAAGGCTCTTGATTTGCAATGTAATGATTTAACCCACCCGATAGGCATATTCGGATCCGGGTTTGTGTTTCGTGTCTGAAGAAGTTGAAGTTTCGAGATTTGTAATAAGGAATTCGAAGCTTTTTGGTTTAATGTAACGTATGAATTGAACAATGTCCCGCCGTCTTAAAAACGGAGTTTTGTATCGGTTGGTGTTTTCTTTATTTGAAATGACAATATTACCCTTTTGTAATCTTGGGTTTTGAGTTGACCCATGTCAACGTGAGATCTCAGCTTCTTGTCTGATTTTTGTGACACAAACATACTAATTATAAATCATATGACAAAGTACAATGCTTTTGTTTAATTAGAGAAACTAGGTTTACGACGAACAATGTTGTTTTGATTCTATCCCATAATAGCATGTTATTATTATGTATAGCAATGATTATTTATCAACCAAATATATAAAGATGATACGTTATATCAAAAGATCTACCCAATAATTTATATTTTAATGATAACTTATATATTTTGAGTTTTATTAGTTTTTTTCAATAAAATTTTAGTCTTATTTGTAACCAAAATAACTTATCTTCTATGTGTATTCTTCAGTTTTATTCGGGTGTTCATATGAGACTTTACTCCATGATTTTTTTTTGTTTTTTTTTTGTGTGTGTGTTAATTATGGACCTTACGCATGGAGTTTTATGAATTAGAAACAATTGTATTCATCACATGTGTTTGTTTATGAATACGAATTATTTGATGAAAATGATACGTATTCATTGTTTATGGATTAAAAGTTGTTGGAGAAGATTAAATTTTTAAAATTGTATTACAAAGACAAGATGTAATAATTAAAACAGTTGGTGAACATTTTTTAAAAAATACATTTAATGGAGAAAATGGCTATGGCCTATGAGGAATGTGTTTGCTGTTTTAAAACATGTTGAGAGGTGAAATGAGTAAAGTCTTTTGTCGGGTGTTGAATTTATTGAAGTCTTCCCTATATTATTGCAATGACAATTTATAATTTTTATAACTTTATAAAAAATGAAAAATGATACTATATGCAAAATGAAATTATATTAATTTCAGAGATATACTGTATCACCCTTAGGCAATTTTATTTGTATGATAAAGTTCGTTTTAATGAATTCTCGGAAACATTAATACGTGCAATTTACGTTTACATACGAGTATTAAATATTACACCACCAATGAACGATATAACCATTTAATTATAGGAATATTCTCATAGAAGTATTTAATAAGTGTAAGAAAACAATGAGAATTAGTAGTGTTGGTTTATAATTATTTTCGGTCTAAATCAATGTTATCTATAAGAGTGTATGCAGATGGTAATTTTAGTGCCTAAACGCATACTCAAAACCTTAATCGAAAAAGAGCAAGTGTACTAGTGATTCTCACATTTATTTGCTTTCTCATCAGATCCGGGTTCGAACCCCGTATTTTTTAAAAAGAGACTTATAATTTGTTATGATGTCCAAAAAAAAAACCCCCTTAATCGTATAATTCTAACACTTAATTCTTAATCACAAACCTAATTAAAACTCGCAAACTTATTTTGTCCTTTTTTTTTCCGAACATGCTAAATATTTTGCTCATAAGCGAAAACGTTATATATTTATATTTGATGAGAAAAACCTACTTTTTGATGACATGCTCAAATAAAATCGTAAATGAAAATTAATTTTGTTTAAAAGAGTTGTTTTCCTTCCTCAGTGAAATACCAAACTGATTGGTAACGTATATTGGTAACGGATGTGAATTTTAGCTATAAACACTTTGACTGTATAAACTTTTGGTTGTGAATTTTTTTAAATATAAAATATGTAAACTAGCAGAATTTAGTTTTAACAACTTACAGATAAGATCATAAGATGCTTTGATAAACAAATAAAGAAAAAAATAAAAATGGGTTTACAAACTTTAGAAACTGAAAGATAATTAAAAGTCTCACTGGATAAATTTTGGCTGTTTAGATAAAACCTTTACACTTTAAAGTATAAACCAATCATCTCCCTTAAACCTTAGTATTAGATTATAATTTTTATGACAAGAAAACAAAATTGGCTCATTAAATATTTATAACAATAATATGTCACCAATATAGCTTAATGCTTTATAAAAAAAATTAAGAAATACGTATGACGTTGGAATGTTGGATTCCGCAAAACGAACTAGAATTTTATTTTTGAACTAGGTTTTAATTCGCGGTACACCGCGAAACGATTTTTTTGACTAAAAAAATATATATTTAAGTTATATTTGTTAATTTTATTACTTTTTAGTGTTTAAGATTGTGTAACTGTATTTTTGATTGTTATTTTTATTACTTAACTTGCGGGATATTTTTTTGTAACTTGCGGGACTAAAAAAGTTATATTTAAGTTATATGTTTTTTTTTGTTTTTTTTGTTAACTCGTAAGATAACCCGTAAGAAAAACATAAAACTCAGATCCGTTAAATCATATTTATGTAAAATATAAACTTTGAATGTGTTATAGATTTCGAGATAGATTTTGGTTTTTTTTTCCAAACACTCATTTTTAACCAATCAAGATTTTAAAATTTTGGATTCCCTAAAATTTAGTAAAACATTTTTTGTTGTAATCTTCCATTCAAGATTTTGGATTTTTAAGTTTCATATTAGTCATATTTATAATGGCTCAGAACCATTGTCTAAAATTTTCTACCCGATGTGGGACGTTATACATATATGTTTTTTCTTTTATTAATTGAGTAATATACGTCCGTTTTCAAAAATCCAAATTAATACATATGCGAAAAAAAAATTGTATTTTTATTATACTTATGTTTTATGTAATAATGTAAATTTTAAAACAAATAAGATCATATAAAGATATTGGAGAGATATTCAATTTATTAGGGAGACATTTTAGGAAATTTTGTTAAATGTAATAAATATTAGTTTCTAATTTTGCGATTCTGGTGTAATTTAATTACAAATTTTATCTTAAAAGTTTGTTATTTATTTAAATGGCAAGGATTTATTATGCAAATAATACAAAATAAAAGGTTATTTTCCAAAAAGTACTTCAAAAATGTTAATATAGATTACTGTTACAAATTTTTTTCCAAAACAGAAGAATTTTTACATTAAATATTTTCAAAGGATCTGTTGGTGAAACAAACTTAGTTTATTTTTAGATGAAAAGTATGCGATAGGTAATGCGTCAGTATTAAAATTGTTTACGCACAAATAAGACACAAAAGTGTCACATTTCAAGTATGAAGCACAACCTTTAAGATTTATACACTCCAACACATTTCCTTTTCTATTTAATTTTATAAGTTTGTATACATAAATACATATCCCTTAGATTCAGATTGACCAAATTAAATTTGCCTTTTAGTCTTTTACAATTAACATTTTTTTTTAAAGTGAAAATGTGACATTTTTAAAGGGTCAAATTGGTTGCTTATTGATAACTAAAAAAACCTTTAAATCACCTTTTTTAGTTATGTTTTATTAAGCTAAAAGAGATTTTTGATAAATCAATTACTATATTAATAAAATCTCATTTATAAATTCGAAAAGACAGACAAGTTTTCAGAGATGAGAACACTTGGATATCTCTGACAAGATTCCATGGATCTGAGAGAACCAAATCCTATTCACATTATTGCCCGTCAGAAGCACGGTGTGTCAACTCGTTCTGGTAGAAATAAGGAACCTAAGAAAAGATGTTTACCATATCCTTTCAAGCTGTCTAATAAGGACTCTTAAACAAAATACATCAAATGTGATGCAGTGCATAATTATGATAATTTATATTTTAATTATATTATTTATTTTAATGTTTAACTTTTAGGATTTCTATAATATTCCAGAGATATTTTAGGGTTTTAAGTATTATTATAAATAAGCCGTTTAGGCCTTCTTTTGTAGGCAGTTGATTTGATTAATAAAATTATAGAGCTTTTAGCTTTTCAGAGAAGAGTATTCTCGATCCTTATTTTCGGTAGATCTTGAGAGGTCTCAACAAATCTAAGAAGACGTAGGGTTCGATATTCGTAGAGAATCAACGAATTCCTAACGTTATCTCGTTTTTGGCATTGTTAGGAATCAACAGATCCGAGAATCCCTAGATTTCCGGATATTCTAAGAATCAACGGATCTCTAGTCCTATCCTCTAAAGCTTCCGCTCCATCATTTGGTATCAGAGCCAGGTTTCTCAATCGAATAACGATTCTGGTGATTATGGTCAGTGGTAAATTTTGTCTGGCTAAAGAAGAAAGTTTGTTTTCTGCAGAAGAAGAAAACCATGAGATCTACCGAGAGATCTATGGTGATCCCATCTATGACATCTATGAAGATGATGTTATAGTTCTTAAATTAGTTTTTCTAGAAGATCCTTGTGCAAATTTTGGGCAAAATCGGATCTGTGCAAAATCAGGGTTTCCTGCAGAAGATACAGTCTGTGCAAATTTTAGGTTAATTTTGGATGGTGTGAAGTTTAGGTCAGATTTGATGCGTGCAAATTTCGGGTCAAACCGATTTCGTGCAAATTTCGGGTCAAACCGGATCCATGCAAAAATTGTGCAAACTCAGATGTTGGTGATGAAGATGGATCTGCGAAGATCTATTATGCTGAAAACTTTGTTGAAGATTCGAGGGCGAATCTTTCTTGGCCAGAGGGAGCTGATGCAGCGAAGATACAAGATTCGAGGACGAATCTTTTCTTGGCCGGCGAGACCTGATGCAGCGAAGATACAAGATTCGAGGATAATTTATATTTTAATTATATTATTTATTTTAATGTTTAACTTTTAGGATTTCTAAAATATTCCAGAGATATCTTAAGGTTTTAAGTATTATTATAAATAAGCCGTTTAGGCCTCCTTTTGTAGGCAGTTGATTTGATTAATAAAATTAAAGAGCTTTTAGCTTTTCAGAGAAGAGTATTCTCGATCCTTATTTTCAGTAGATCTTGAGAGATCTCAACGAATCTAAGAAGACGTAGGATTCGGTATTCGTAGGGAATCAACGAATTCCTAACGTTATCTCGTTTTTGGCATTCTTAGGAATCAACAGATCCGAGAAACCCTAGATTTCCGGGTATTCTAAGAATCAACGGATCTTTAGTCCTATCCTCTAAAGCTTCCGCTCCATCAAAATGCATTCTAACTAAAATTGCACATTTATGTTAAATATACCACTACTTTGACAAAAAAAAAGAGAGTTAAATACCTCTTGTTTTTAGTATAGTTTAAAATACACCAAACAAATGATTTTATCCAATAACCAAGGATATTTCAATGTATTTTCTTAAATACATAAAAAACAGTATGTTTTGTTTCGTATTTTTATAAAAATAGTATAATTACATTAAATTACACTATTCAATAAACATAGGGGTCTATTGGTTGTGACTTTTAAGACTTTAAAACCAATTTAAAGTCTTAACAGTTTTATTTTTACCAATCAAGTTTTCTTTACTTTTATTTTAAAAAAAAAAATCTACAAGCCACTTTATTTGTTTTCTTCTTTATTTTTTCTTTTTTCTAAAGCCTTAAAATTACGGCTGTAGGAACTTTAGTTTTAAAAATTATTATTTTTTCTCCCTATAATAATTAGAAACTCTCTATAGATTTATATATTTTTTTTTCAAATTTTTTTTTTGTAAATTAATTATAATCATTTTTTTTCCTTTCTTTTGACATCCACTTTTCTTCATAAATTTAATATTTTCAGTATCACAATTGTATTTTCTTATATTATAAATATTAATAAACTTTATTTATTTGTTACTATGTTACATATGGATAAATATTGATCATCATATATTTATTAAAATTATATATAATAGCAAAAAAAAAAATCAACTTTTATATATAGGGGGACACCAAAAGAGGTATTTCTCAAAAATTCGCCAAAATTTCTACAGCAAATGTCTTTACAACGAAAATTTTTAAAGTCACAGTCTCTACAGCCACAAGTAACAGCCGTTACTAATTGACCCCATGGTTAATAGCCGTTCCATGTTCAAATACAACAACTTTTTGATACACATCTAATTATATATAAATATATATACTACAAAATACATCAAATGCATTCTAACTAAAATTGCACATTTATGTTATACATATATATCTAAAAAATATAGGCATAATAACTAAATTTTACCGTAAATTATAAAAATGATTTGACATTGATTAAAAGTTTGAAACTAACCATGAAGGTTATAAGCTAAATATCAAGAAAGGCCATCACATTGAAGAATATATTAAAAGAGTGCTGTAAATTGCTTTTATGATGTGAAATTAAAAATAAATTTTTGGTATCAAAAACAACATCTTATTATATAAACCTTGGTTTTCAAAGTTAGCCATTAACAAGATTGTGACACGTGTTATTTGAATTGATCAGATGTTGACACGTGTCATATAATTAGTGAAAAGAAATTATATAAATTAGTTTTTCAAAAAGGATATTTTCAAAATAGAAAGAAGAAAATCAAAAATCAGAAAATTTAACAATTACTAAGATCGTGACACGTGTTAATTGAAATCGTCAGATGTTGACACGTGTAATATAATTAGTGGTAAGAAATTACATAAATTAGTTTTAAAAAAGAATATTTTCAAAATAGAAAGAAGAAAATCAAAATTCAAAAAATTTAACAATTACTTAGTCGTAATTCTAAAAGGAAAACGGATAGTAATTATAAAATAAAATTATAAATAACAATTGTAAAAATTAGGTGTGAGAAATAAAAAAAATTAACAAATACGAAAAAATATAATAAGTTAGTCAACTATAAGTTAATCTTAGAAAATATTATTATGACACGTGTTATTTGAATTGATCAGATGTTGACACGTGTCATATAATTAGTGAAAAGAAATTATATAAATTTGTCTTTAAAGATAATATTTTCAAAATAGAAAGAAGAAAATCAAAATTCAGAAAATTTAACAATTACTAAGATCGTGACACGTGTTAATTGAATTGATGAGATGTTGACATGTGTAATATAATTAGTGGTAAGAAATTACATAAATTAGTTTTAAAAAAGAATATTTTCAAAATAGAAAGAAGAAAATCAAAATTCAGAAAATTTAACAATTACTTTGTAGTAATCCTAAAAGACAACGGATAGGAATTATAAAATAAAATTATAAATAAAATTTGTAAAAATTAGGCCTGAGAAATAAAAAAAATTAACAAATACAAAATAACCAACTATATGTTAATCTTAGAAAATATTTGCATTATCGTGAATATTATGTAATATTTAAATATTTTCATTTAGTAAGTTACTTTAAATAAGTGTCAACTGTATCGATAAGATATTGGCACGTGTAAATTTAAGATATATTAAAATATTTTAAAATTAAATTTATAAACCTATCATAAAAAAAGAAATTCTACATAAGTAATACATAGAAAAGTATACCTAATTATTATGGATTTTTTATGTCAATTCAAAAATTCTTATTATGTAAAACTTGGTTTTCAGAGTTACCAACCCACGTAATTGTAATATATGTCAAGTAAAACATTAGATGCCAGAATGTAACACATCGATTTTTTTTTAAAATAGGTTACAATATAAAATTAAAAATATATATGGGTTTAATATTTTTGGTTATGTCGGTTTAGGGTTATCAAAGAGATTAGGGTTTTATATTTACAACTAAAAGAAATTATATGTCGATTTTAGTTTATAAAGAAGGATTAAAGTTTAGTTTTTACAAAAAACATGTTATATGGTTGCATGGATTTATAAATGAGGATTATGGTTTAGATTTTACAATTAAACAATATTTTTCTGTTTTAATTTATAAAAGAGAATTAAGATTTAGATGGTACAATTAAACGAGATTTTAGTTTTAACAAAATAAATATGTTTATTAATTTTTTAATATCTTATACTTATTTTATTTATATTTAAATGTGCAATCTCATTGGCTAAAACAAGAGTGGTGAATAAAAGGTAATTAAAAAAGACATTATTAACTTAAAATAACGATAAGAAAAGTCAAAATAATTCGTAGTATAATGATTTCTAAAATATTTGTTTTTCAAAGATGTAATTTTCTATGTTTTTATATTTTAAAAATATTCTTAATCCTTATCAAACGACACTATAACTCATTTGTTTTTGGATTAATGTTAATTTGTAAGAACTTTACCATCAAATTTTGTAATAAGTAATTATCTTTAAGAAATACAATAAATTGCAAAGTGAAAAAATATGCGAGAATAGTTTTCAAAAAAACTAGAAGTTAGGAAATAACATTTTTTAGGATAATGGTTTAATCATGTTTAGGCTATAATATCTAAATTAAGTTTTTTGAAAAATTTGGTAATAGTAATATGAGAAATTCTTACTAATAACCTTTTTGTGATAGCCTTTTGCAAAACTACCCTCTTTTTTTTGTCATTTTCATTTTTGACCTCTCTTAAATTTTAATGGCCATTTTTCGCCAATGTTTGTAGGAAATTTTTGGGGAAAAATTTTTGTCAAAATTTTTTGGTGGGATATTTAGCGAGAAATGTTTTGGAAAGAGTATTCTTTTTGTTGTAAAAAATATTTCTTTCTTCATTATGGGTTATACTTAAAGAGGATAATTTAGTCACTTTGTACATTGAAGAGGGTATTTTTGAAAATAGACACCTAGAGAGGGTATTTGTAGAAAAAAATACCATAAAAAGGTTATTTATGTAAATCCCCAAGAGATTATGAGTTAAACTAAATATATATTTTTATTAATGATTTTATTTTATAATATTTATATTTATTTAAATTCAAATTTATGTATGAATGTAATATGTCATTTAGCAATTTTGTTGTCTAAAACATAAGGGTAAATAAAAGTTTTTGAAAAAAAATTTTAGCTTAAATTAAAGATAACTAAAGTTCAAAATAAGTCCTCATATAGTGATTTTAAAAATATTTTTTACATATGTAGTTTTTTATAATTCATATTTGAAAGATTTCTTAATGTTTTCCCAACGATGCTATAATTTATTTCTAAATTCTTTTTGTTTATTTGCGTTTTTTATATGATTTTCTTTACATATGACTATATTTGTATTTAACATCATAATAATTAATTAATTTTCACTGTCTAAGAATGATTTTTCGAAAAATAGAAAGTAAGCAAATAAAAATTTCTACAAAATGGTATAATCATTTTTTAGGGGATAGTTGCTAAATTAAGATTTTTTAAAATATTTTAGAAATATTACGAATAATGGTGAATAGCTCCCAAATATTTTGGTGATTTGACATTACTAGATTTTTATAATTAACCTTTAATAAAGAATTTTAAGATTTATATATACGTTTATTATATTATTCAAACCAAATAAAATCTATTTCCAAATGAAAATAATTTCTCCCATTTTTTCAAAAAAGATTTGAAAATTATTTTCTTATAAGTTATAATAAAATTTTAAGTTTAATTTTATTTTAAATAAAGATACCCGTCCATCGGAGGGGTACTAAACTAGTTATTTATATCTGTCAGTTAGTGAGTTTATTTGTCAATCTTAGTTCTCCAATCTGTTCCAAATCAAGTAAAATTTCCCTGAGTTAAATATATATTTTTTTAAACTTTAAAAAGACGTATTTAGCTAAGATAAAAGTGATTAGTTATTATTTTATATTTTCTGTAACGTTAAAAAAACTTAATTACATAAAGTTTTGAAATGTCTAACCAATTCCAAAATTATATATTTGCAGATTAGAAAAAGCTAAATTTTTCTCTCTCGGGCACTTTTCCCAAGTTAACTAATTTGGGTAAATGAGTTCAAAAAAACCAGATCTCACCAACTTTTAACTTCCTTTTCCGGAAATTTTCAACCCTCTTTTGACCTTTTCACCGGCCAAAGTTCTTCTCCGATGAATATTTTCTCGATGTTTTACTCCTTCAGTTCCCCTGAAGTTGTGTCCTCCTCCCCGTGACATGTTTTGTCTCCGGTGAATTCTCTTAGGTGATGAACTTTGAGTTTCTCCCCTTTGAAGTCCCTCTTTCCTGCTAAAGCAGAAGTTTTTTCTTTCCTTGGTCTGATTCTTCGACTCGGGTTCTGCTTACCTTTGCAGTGAAGTCCTCTCCTTTCACCCTCTTTCCCTTTTTCTCTCATCATGTCGAGACGCCCCAGACCAAGTTGGTACAGAGAATCTCCTCCCAAGCACCAAACCCCTCTTCCCGAGATGGAGGATGACGATGATGAGGTGGTGGTGCTCCCTCAGGTTGATAATGAAGCTGTCCTTGCAAGACTCAACCTCAGTCTTGTTGGAAGAATTTTTCACAAAGGAGGTAGAAGCCTTGAGGCTCTCATCACTACTCTCCCAAAAGACTTTATTTGGGATGTGGAAGGTCGAGTACGTGGAGTACCTCTTGGTGATTCACGTTTCCAGTTCTACTTTGAATCTGAAGCTGATCTTCAAAAAGTCCTCAGTAAGCGCCCCTGCCACTTTAATAGGTGGTCTTTTCCTCTGGAAAGATGGGAACCCCATGTTGGATCTGCTTTCCCCGACTCTATGACGTTCTGGATCCGCTTTGATGGCATCCCCTCCGAGTACTGGACGGTCGAAACTCTCACCAACTTTGGAACCTCTCTTGGTACGGTCCTTGAAACAGATACCATTAACGGTCGTATTCAAGTCTCTGTTAAGGCTGATGCTCCTCTGAAGTTCCGTAAGAAGACTCAAATCCCTTCTGGTGAGGTCGTCTCTGTAGCCCTCTTTTACGAGAAACTCATTCGCTGGTGTAACTTCTGTCGCCGGATCTGTCATGAAGCTGGCTTTTGTCCCCACCTAAACAAGGAGCAACGTATCTTGTACCAGCGACAATACGAGACGGAGAAAGCTTTTCGTGCCCCGGCTCGTGAAGGGAACCCCTACTCTCGTGCGGTTCTTCCACCGCAAAGGGTCTCAGGCTCTCGACGAGGTCGTGAGCGTCATCTCCGGGATGGAAGCTCTGGCTCTCATTCCCGGTCTTCTTTCTCTCCGGTCAAGGATTCAAGAAAGGAGAAATCTCGTCGGGACTCCCCTAACCGGCGCCAGAGCTCTCCGAGATCGAGTCATCTTTATCCCGATGGTACTTCTCTTCCATACTCTGGTAAAGGGAAGGAGGTGGAAGAGGGGAAGAAAAGGAGATTGGAGTCTCACTCTCTGATTGTGAGGGACCCTCTTGTGCCTGGCTTGGACAAAGGTGAGCCGTCTCATGCTCGTGAACCCTCTCTCTGCAACAATCCGCTTCTGGTTGCTTCAGAGCCTTCGCAAATCGCTGCTTCGGACTCCCAAGCAACAATTTCGGAGTCATACCTCCCCCGCGCCAAAGAGAAGCAAGGGTTCTCGTCCCCTGCCTTTGCTCGTGAGAGGCCTTTTCGATTGAATCTTCAGAAGAAATCGATTCCGGATGGGACTTCCTCTCTTGGTGCCAAGAATCGGAATTCACCCCCTCCTGAGCTTACTCCTGACACGGGTAGTTCAGTGAAGAAATCCCTACGGTTTACAACCCAGGAGACCTCCCATGTTGAGCCCCTTACTCAGCTCTCTTTTGAGAAGCTTTCCCTGGCTGACAAATCGGCAAAATCCAATCGCCGGAAAAGCTGGTATGAGATGACGCTGGAAGAGGATGAAGAGCGTGCTCAAGAGGAAGGCCCAGAACCGGACAAGGAAGTTGGATTGGAGCTGTCGCCTTCGGATGAGGAGTTGGAGGTGAATCTCATGGACATGAGGATGATGGAAAACGACGACCTCCTAGGCGATGATCTCCATGCGGAATTACAAAACCAAGAAGCTTTGACCGTGATTAAGCCGACCTCCCCCGCCTCTGCTGTGGTCTCGCCGAAGTCGGTGGGGCGTAGGTCGTCTTTCGCTTCCATCGAGCATGTTTCGTTGGAAGGTGATTTTCCCCTTTTGGGCCAGGGAAGCAAGAAAAGGCCCAAAAGAAAAGACAAAGCTGAAGGCCTTTCCAGAAGGGGCCAGCCGCAAAAGTCCATCTCTCCAAATTAGTTCTGTTTCACGGAAGATTCAAATTGCAAGAGGTGGTTCTCCCCTCCTCCGTCACTCGAGCAAACCGGGCTCCTCCAAGACCAATCCAAGGAAAGCTAATTCTGTTCCCCGTAATAGGGTTGTTATGGTGTCTCAACGTCAGTGTTCAAGTCATGGTACCGTTCCGGTGGGGCCTTCTAACCCTTCCGGACCCGAACCATGAAGATCCTAGCGTGGAATAGTCAAGGGGCGGGTGCTAAACTAACCAAACGCCGACTGGAGGAGATGTGCCGTATGTATTCTCCAGGTTTTCTTTTTCTTTCGGAAACTAAAAATGATCTTTTGTATCTTCAAGAACTCCAAAATACGCTACGGTTTGATTGTCTTCAAACAATTGAACCGATGGGTATGAGTGGGGGTCTTGCTCTTATGTATTCTCGGGATTACCCGGTTCATTTCTTGTATCTTAGTGATCGATTAATGGATATTGAAACTATTATTGATGGAAATCGTGTATATATTACCTTTGTTTATGGCGATCCGGTTGTTCAAAACCGAGAAGAAGTTTGGGAACGTCTTACCCGGATAGGGATTAATCGCTCTGAACCTTGGTTCATGATTGGAGATTTCAATGAGATTACCGGAAACCATGAGAAAAAAGGGGGGAAACGGAGATCCGAATCCTCCTTTCTTCCTTTCCGGACTATGATTGAAAATTGTGGTATGCTTGAATTTCCTTTTACAGGGAACTTCCTTTCCTGGGCAGGTCGTCGCCAATGCGGTTTAATTCGCTCCCGCCTTGACCGGGCTCTGGGAAACGAAGAATGGCACCATATCTTTTCCCACACAAAGGTGGAGTATCTTAAAAGGTGGGGATCAGACCACAGACCCATGTTAGCCTCCGTTCAAAATAGACCCCATAGAGTTTTCAAAAGGTTTATGTTTGATAAGAGGTGGATTGGAAAACCTGGCTTAAAAGAAGCTGTTAAGGCGGGTTGGAGGTTCTCCAGACATGGCCGAGGCGGCTTTCTTCCCCGAAAGATTAAAACCTGTCGGGTGTCTATTTCAAATTGGAAGAAGTCTATCGTAACCAAATCCGAAAAACTTATCCTGAGCCTTCAATCTCAGATTGACGCAGCTCAAGATAATCCAGAGATTTATTCTGAAGCTCTTTTAGAGTTAAAATGGAAACTGTGTGATGCATATAGAGAGGAGGAGCTGTACTGGTAGACAAGAAGTCGCGAGACATGGAAATACCAAGTTCTTCCATGCTACTACCAAACAACGACGAGCTAAAAATAGGATTACTGGTCTCCTAGACCAGGATAGCAGATGGGTAGATAATGAAGATGGTATTGAGAACTTAGCAGTCTCATATTTCAGAGATTTATTTACAGCCTCCAATCCCCGGGATTTGGATTCTGTCCTCCGGGCTGTTCCCGTGTCCATAACTGAAGAAATAAATCAATCCCTCACTAAAGAATTCTCTTCTGATGAGGTCAAACGAGCTCTTTTTTCTCTCAACCCTGAGAAGACTCCAGGTCCTGATGGCCTTACGGCCTTATTTTACCAGCGGTTCTGGGATATTGTAGGAGATGACCTTGTTAACTAGCCCAAGAGTTCCAGTCCACCAGTTCTTTTGATGAATCTCTGAATGAGACAAACATTTGCCTTATTCCAAAAACCGATAGACCTAGATCGATGAAGGAATTCAGGCCAATAAGTTTATGTAATGTATGTTACAAGGTCCTCTCGAAGATTCTCAGTCTTCGTTTGAAGAAATTTCTTCCGAATTTGATTTCTGAGACTCAGTCGGCCTTTGTGTCCGGACGCCTTATTACGGATAATATCCTAATTGTTCAGGAGAATTTTCACGCTCTCCGTACAAATTCGAATTGTCGGAAGAATTTTATGGCTATTAAAACAGATATGAGTAAAGCTTATGATCGTGTGGAATGGTCCTTCCTTAATGCTCTGATGCTGAAAATGGGTTTCGCCCAAAAATGGGTTGATATGATAATGTTTTGTATTTCCTCAGTGTCGTACCAAGTTATCATAAATGGTACCCCGAAAGGTCATATGAAACCCTCCCGGGGAATCAGGCAAGGGGATCCAATCTCTCCCTTTCTTTTTGTACTTTGTACTGAAGCCCTTGTAGCTCAATTAAATGAAGCAGAATGGCAAGGCAAAATCCAAGGCCTTCAAATTGCTCGGGCAAGTCCCTCGACATCCCATCTTCTCTTTGCGGACGATAGTCTCTTCTTTTGTAGAGCGACTCCTGATCAAGGGACAGAAGTTCTAAATGTTATACGCCGGTACGGTGAGGCCTCAGGTTAACTTCTTAACGAGGGAAAGTCTTATGTGATGTTTGGGCACGAGGTGGCACCAGCAACCCGTACCAACATTAAGAATATCTTAAGTATTCAAACCGAAGGTGGTATGGGTACCTATCTAGGATTACCCGAAAAAATTCATGGATCCAAAACCCAAGTTTTTTCCTTCGTTCGAGATCGACTCCAGAAAAGAATTAGTACTTGGTCTGTCAAATTCCTTTCCAAAGGAGGGAAAGAGGTACTTATTAAGGCGGTTGCTCAAGCTCTTCCGACATATGTTATGTCGTGTTTTCTACTCCCTAAGGCTATCCTTACTAAGTTAAGTAGTGCCATTGCTAACTTCTGGTGGAAAACCAGAACGGAGAGTAATGGTATTCACTGGATAGCCTGGGATAAATTATGTACCCAACTTTCTGAAGGAGGGCTTGGGTTTCGCACATTGGGTGAATTTAATCAGGCGCTCCTTGCTAAACAATTTTGGAGACTCCTTCGCTTCCCAAATTCACTGTTGAGCAGAGTTTTGAGGGGTAGATACTATAGATATAACGACCCTTTACAAATAGTTAAGGCCAACCGTCCCTCCTATGGATGGAGGAGTATTTTTTCTGCCAAGCCTCTGATTGTTTCAGGTCTTCGCAGAACTGTTGGTTCCGGAATGCTTACTCGGGTATGGATTGACCCGTGGCTCCCCACTATCCCACCTCGACCTGCTAAAAGTGTTCTCGCTTTTCAGGATCCGCATTTGTACGTCAATGATTTATTGAATAGAGATACTCAGGAATGGAAGCTTGACCGTTTGAATGCTTTAGTGGACCCAACAGATATACCTCTTATTCTAGGTATTCGCCCTAGTCGGACTTACCTTAGTGATGGGTATAGCTGGGTTCATACAAAATCTGGTAATTATACTGTGAAGTCAGGATATTGGGCCGCGAGAATTCTTTCTCGCCCTCCTTGTGACCCCTCTTTTCAGGGACCGGATGTTTCGGCACTCCAAGCACAAGTATGGAAAACTAAAACCACAAGAAAGCTAAAGCATTTCATGTGGCAATGTCTCTCGGGTTGTGTTGCAACCTGCCAAAGACTTTTCTCTCGACATATTGGTAGGGAGAAAGACTGCCTCCGTTGTGGTCATGAAGAGGAATCGATTAATCATCTCCTCTTCGAATGCCCTCCGGCTAGGCAGGTCTGGGCTTTATCCTCAATACCCTCTTCAGGGATGGTGTTTCCTCGCCAATCTCTATTCTACAATTTTGATTTTCTCTTTTGGAGAGGTAAAGAATTGGAGATAGACGTATCTAATATCCAAAACTTCCCTTGGATTTTGTGGTTTATTTGGAAAGCCCGTAATAGGTTTTTATTTGAGAATATTAGGGTGTCACCTGAGGAGACCCTTCTGCTTGCTACTCATGAAGCAGAAGTGTGGCGGCGGGCTATGGAAGCAGATGTTTTGCCAGGCCCTCCGCCACCTCCTTTGGTAGTCCATAGGCCCCTATCCTCCCCAATTCTGGAATGTCAATGTGATGCCTCCTGGCTGGATTCCTATCCCTTTAGTGGTCTTGGGTGGATTCTACTGGATGATAGAGGAAAATTCTCGCAAGGCCACTCTTGGATTGGTCTTAAGAGTGTTAGAAGGTCCCTCTCACCCCTTCATGCCGAATGGGATTCCCTTCTTTGGGCCATGGAGAGTATGCTAGCGCTTCGTCAATTCAACGCTAGCTTTGCGACGGATTGTTCGGATATCCTTGCTGTTTTGGAGGCGCCATCGGAATGGCCCACGTTTGCAGCTGAATATGCTTCCTTTCGTGATCTGAAGATTTCTTTCTTGAACTTCAATATCCGCCGTATCCCGAGGAAGGAAAACGGACGCTCAGACTACCTTGCGAAGAAAGCAAGATGTCGTGGAGTACAATTCTCCTACACAAGCACATCGGTACCTTCGTGGCTCTTCCTAGAAAAGAGTTTTTTCCCGAGAAACTTGTAATTTAGTTTGAAAAAAAAAAAAAAAACTTAATTACATATATTTTAGTTTATTATAAAAATATTTCAATGGATAATATAATAAAACTACATTATTCGAAACGTGTCACATATCACACCGTTTGTGATTATTTCCATCTTCACGTCTTTGAACAGAAACATCTTTGTTTTTATTTTCAGCATATATCATCGATTCATCATGTATTATTATTATGCGCATCTTAGATACTCATGACGCATATACACATATATATATATATTATATATATGCTAATACAATAGATATATTACGCAATCTCTATCTCTCTCACTCAATTTCTCCGAATCTCTGAAAAAAAAAAAATCCCAAAGTTCGTCGAGTATGGGAAGCTTCGATCAAATCTATCAATGTGATCCGTCTTCTCTGTTTTGTTAATCACTTGCGTCTCCTTCGCTGTGATTCGTGAGTTTTTTTTTTTGTTTTATATAACGACGATGACTTTGACGAGGTCAAAGAGTCTTCCGGCGACGGAGAACGGTGAATCCGATCGGGAGAAGCTTCAATCAGAGAGATCAGTGGCTGGGATACTCTATAAATGGACTAATTACGGCAAAGGATGGAGATCTAGGTGGTTCTTACTCCGCGATGGAATCTTATCGTATTCTAAGATCCGTAGACCGGAGAATGTGAATATGTTATCTCCTTCCGATGATGTGAGGTTAATCGGAGATATTTCTACCGATCGTCTCTCTAGGATGAAGAGTTGTCGTGGTCGTCGGAAACATCACAAAACCATCGGCATTGTTCATCTCAAGGTATATGCATTTTATAGTTCGATTTCATATGTTGAGATTGTTTGGTTAGGTAGTGTCATATTCTTGCTCTGTATCTGGAATCAGTGATGAATTGTAAACTGAGATTATCAATTGATTAGTGTTTTACATTTAGAGACTGAGAATCACAATTAGAGTAAAGAACCAGTTGGTGAGACCCTTAATGTGATTTTTTGTTTTGTTTCTGACAGAGTAAAGTACTATCATATCATCGTCTTCTTCTCTTCTCTATAGCTTGTATTGTACTTCTTTAGTTTGTCACTATGCATTTCAATTCTTGTTTTTCGATTATGAGAGCCTCTCTCTCTCTGTCTCTGGTAAAGCTTTTTTTGACTAGCTTGCTTATCTGTAGTGGGCCACAACAACAGGTATTGCAGTATTAAGGGGGTCTCAAAGTTTTAAAAGTTCATTGCAGATAAACCAAATCGCCAAAATACAAAATCTTCTTTTGGCTGGTGTCTACTACAGCCTAGTATTGCAGGACCAGGGTCTCTGTTTTGGTTGAATACATTTGACTCATTAACACAATTGACCTCAGTTCAAATTTGGGTTGTGTTCGTAGTAAAGCTAAGAATTGTAGAAATTTGTCATCTTTGGTCACATGTAAAAACTCTTTAATCTTTTGATTTTCTTCCTAGGCATGGGTCTGAGTTCTTTTGATTTGTATATAATTTCTTTTTACTTGGCTTTCTTGTTCTTGGCCAATTCCATGGATCATTGACCAGTAGGTTTTGTTATATCTTTGTTTTTCTTTTATATGATTGGTGAATGGTAGGTATAGCAAGTCGGTAGGAAATAATCAAGTGTGGATAGATAAATAATGGAGTGTGGCTATGTGTGAGCTGAAGGCCACCTCTTGGGGAAATTCTAGCCATATATTTTCAGTTAAGTTGTAAGAGTTGTATTTGCTTAATTTAAATAATTCAAAGCTTATCCAGACATAAGGTTTGAGTTTTTTTTTTCTTTGGTCCTTTCAGGTTAACTGCATTCTTCTGTGTTTGCTTTTTTTTTTTATTATATGTTGAAATATAGAGCTTGTGATTATTGGTTCACTGTTCGTTTTTGAACATGAGAGCTTCTAATTTGATCTCAAATTATTTTTACTTCTATAATTGTAACATGTTTATACGCGTTTGAGGGATAAACCTGTAATTATTTTACTTCTCATTCCATTCTTTTGTTTTCCAGCAGGTTTCATCTTACCGAGAAAGCAAATCTGATCATAGAAAGTTTTATATATTTACTGCAACCAAGACTCTGCATCTGAGGACTGATTCTAGAAGTGATAGAGCTGCATGGTTACAAGCTTTAGCATCGACCAGAGGCATCGATCCTATCCAGGCAGTTAGTGGGGATTTCTCCTTCGTATCACCAAAGGATTTATCCATATCTACCGAGAGACTAAAGAAACGGTTGCTTGAAGAGGGAATAAACGAGAGTCTTGTAAACGAGTGCGAACAGATCGTGGATGCAGAGTTTACTGAAGTTCAAGAACAAATTAAACTTCTCCACGAAGAGCGGACAAAGTTGCTTGATGCATTGAGGCAGCTCGAGGTAAAGATGACTTCTTGCCTTTCTTTTATGCCTGTATTGGTCTGATTGAGCTCTTTAAAGTTATCTTGCACGTTATGCCCTTTCATATAATGACTTCGTGGAAAGCTTTATGTTACAGTTGCATAAATGCATTAATAACACCAGAGCATATACACAAAAGCATGCTGGTTATATATGACATTTAACCGCTAATGGGAAGGTTATTCAAATATATGTTTTACATTCTTTTGTGACATTTAATCGCTAATAGGAAGGTTATATCATAAATCTATGCCTGGGCACAACGCAAATTATGCATCATGCATCAAAAACATATATGTCATGTATTGATATTTGTGAATCTTGCTGTTTTTCAGAATTTGTTAAAGATGATTTTGTTTCACATGCATTTCTATTTCTTGTTGGCTATGCTCCAGTGAGATTTTCTTTGTGTACAGATGGCCAATCTTGAAGCTGAAGCCTCAGGGATAGATGGAAAAGTCTACCAATTAACAAATCATAAGTATTCCAGCTTTAGACGTGGAAAATATAATGGTACACACAATATCTACTGCTTAATTATAGCTATATCCCTCTTTCTCGGTTTTATTAATGCCATTAACCAATCAAGCTGCCAGGATCTTTTAGCTCAGAGTAGAACAATAATTATAGCTACGATATTCTTTTTATTTTTATGTTAATATATACAATTTGCATGTTTCTTCTTATGCTTCTTTTACATAGCTTCAATTGAATTGCATAGAGCTTCACTGTGTTGTTTTGCTTGACATTATTTAGTTTCTAGAATGCAGTACAAGTGCTTCATCTGATGATAAGCAAGATTTTGAAGATATATCTGAGGAAGATGAGGCTTCCTTCCATGACACAAAAGAGTCATTTGGAGAACCTGGTGGTGATTCTGTGCAAACGCATTTCAAGAGACGTACAAAGCTTCCTGATCCAGCAGAGAAAGAGAGAGGTGTCAGCCTCTGGTCTATGATCAAAGACAATGTTGGAAAGGATCTCACACGAGTTTGTCTTCCTGTTTATTTCAATGAACCGATCTCCTCTTTGCAAAAGTGCTTTGAAGACTTGGAGTACTCTTATCTCTTGGACCAAGCATATGAATGTGGAAAATCTGTAAGTGACTTCTAAACCTTACTGTTATGTGTAATTTGCTTCCCTCTGTAAATGCAAACAATTTTCTACTCTATACTTATTTTTAATTCCAGTTACTCAAGATTTTGAATATAAACGTTCCATAGTCTTGCATGAATATCTGGAATTTTTCATCATCAGGGGAACAGTCTCCTTAGAGCCCTGAATGTTGCTGCTTTTGCGGTCTCTGGTTATGCTTCCACCGAAGGACGGCACTGTAAACCTTTCAACCCTTTGCTTGGGGAAACTTATGAAGCTGACTTTCCTGAAAAGGGGATTCGTTTCTTCTCTGAGAAGGTAATCTCACAAGTACTCTAATTTAATTGACGTTTTGATGAAACGAACATATATGTCAATTTTCTCTGACACATGATTAATGGTCTACTAGATACAAAACCGGTATTTCATGCAGAAGCTCTCTGATTCAGGAGCAGCTCTTGTAAACACATTAATTTGCTTGTAACTGATATCTAAATTAGAAAAAAAAATCAAACTTAGGGAAGTTAAATTGAGAATATTTTCTTAAGAAGTTTGGCCTATAATTCGGCAGGGTATTGTCCTCTCATAATAGGTCAGCCACCATCCAACAGTTATTGCCTGCCATTGTGACGGTAAAGGGTGGAAGTTCTGGGGAGACACGAACCTCAGGTCGAAGTTTTGGGGGAGATCGATTCAACTTGAACCTGTTGGAATCTTGACTCTCGAGTTTGATGATGGAGAGATTTTCCAGTGGAGCAAAGTATGTAAAATATATACACTACAAAGCTCCCATCTTTTCGACGTTTTATTTCTGTCCCTGAGACTGATAACTCTACGCTTATATTTTGCTCTTAGGTAACAACAACTATATACAACATCCTACTTGGTAAACTGTACTGTGATCACCATGGGACAATGCAAATCCGTGGGAACCGCCAATATTCTTGTACGCTAAAGTTCAAGGAGCAATCGATTCTTGATAGAAATCCCCACCAGGTGATTTCACAGAGATACTAGCTGCGAATAGTTTTTGATCTATGAGTCTTGAATACGTGACATGACTTCATAATCGTATATATGTATAGGTTAATGGTTTTGTAGAAGATGTAATTGGAACAAAACCTGCTACTGTTTTTGGTAAATGGAATGATAGCCTTTACTATGTTGCTGGGGAGGGACTGAACAAGGCAAGGGCCTCATTGCTGTGGAAAGCGACGAAGCCACCACCTAATGTCACAAGATACAACTTAACATCATTCGCGATCACACTAAATGAATTGACACCTTGTTTGGAGGTATATTACAGTGTGCTGCTTTCAGGTTTTACTTATAAATATGAAGTTTGGGTTTCTGCTATACTTGCATGTTGTTTTTAGAAGTTAGCTAATCTTGTCGTAATATTTGTTGATTTGGGTGAAGGAAAAGCTCCCTCCAACAGATTCTAGGCTCCGACCAGATCAACGTCACTTGGAGAACGGTGAATATGAGAAGGCGAATGAAGAGAAGCAACGATTAGAGAGAAGACAAAGAATGGTACAGAGAGTATCTCAAAACTAAGTTCTCTAGTCTCATGAACCTTTTTATGTTTTAACAACTGTAAATGGCTTTTGATTCTGCAGTCACGGCAAATTCAGGAAAGCGGGTGGAAACCAAGATGGTTCGAGTCACAAGGAGAGAGCCAAGGCTACAAGTATACAAACGATTACTGGAAAGCACGGGATGCGAGAAGTTGGGATGATTGCCCTAACATATTTGGAGAATTCACCAAAGAGATGGCAGATTGTGCTTAAGCTGAGGTATTACGAAATGTCAAAAGTTCATACCCTCAAGAAACTTGTTCAACTGGAATCAGCTTAAGATTAGGATACATTTGGGATCTAATTTGCTATGGTTCAGGACTAAGGAGGAACTTGAGTTGCGGTTCGGGTTCGTCATCGTCCTTCTAGAGATCGTCTCTCCGATTTCAGTTTACGGTTTATCTACACCTCAAAGATCTAAAGATGAATTATTCTTTTCATTTTTCTCAGTTCTTTTGTAATAATGTTTGTTTTTTTTTTTCTTTTTGTTATAGCTTCAAAAGGTCTTATAAAGAGTTTATAGAGCCTTACTGTAAAGGGTCACTAAGAGAAATTTAGTGTCGTTCAAACTAGGGCCGGGCAAAAAAAACCGAATCCGAATACTCAACCCGGAATCCGACCCGAAAAAACCGGTTCGGATAGGGTACGGATATGTCTAAATAACCCTATTGGGTTTTATATTGGTAAACCCGTGAGTAAGGGTTAGGGTTAGGTTAATACCTGTTACCTGAATGGGTATCCCTAAAACCCAAACAATATACAAATATCTAAAATATTATTAATTAGTATTTAGTTATCCAATATTATAATTATAATTTTGAATATATCAGTTAGATTTACACCTAAATATCCAAAATAATCAAAATGTCTCAAATTTATTTGTTACATATGTCAAAATTTAGCTAAACTTGATTAATTTAATCTAATTTTTAAAAGATTTTTGCGGGTACCCGGTAATTTGGGTAGTAATCGGATTCTGAAATTTGTAACCTAAACTGACTCGAACCCGAAAATACCCAAACCGAACCCAAACCAAAAATCTAAAATTACCTAATAGATTCTATTTTCCTAAATCCATATAACCCGAATAAGGTCTACCCAATCCAAAAACCCGAATACCAAGACCTAGTTCCAACATTTGGAAAAAATATTCGTTGTGATCTATTTGTACGTAATTCTATACAAAAGAAGCCACTCAAATATGACGAATTTATGCATATGTTACAGAAACTACACTGCACAAAATTTCAGTTATATAAAGTCAAAACAGTTTCATGTGTATTTTTAAAAAAGGTTTTACGATAAAATATACTAGATTTTTTTTAAATCGAATAATTCTACAAAGTTGACGAGATTGATATAAGTTATACTTCTCTCTCTTTTTTTTGTGTGTGGTAATGGTGATATTAATACGAAACTAGGAACCTGTATTTTTTTAGAAATAAAGAGTACGATTGTGAAAAAAGTAAAGTGTAATTAAGATCACAATTTTTTTGCATATTTATCCTTATAACAAATTATAAGAGCATAGAATTTGCAAAATTAACATTAATACAAATCTTATATTTTGCTCTTCGGCTCAATTTGTTGTCGGCCAAACTTAGCTTAGATATTTTATAAGTGATGGGCTATATATCTCAAGCTTAGTAGTCCCATATCTCGTTGATATTAAATGGGTTTTGTATTCAACCATTAATAAGGATCGTCGTATGTTAGATGTTGACGATCATAATTTTCTAAATAAAGGCTTTATATGTTTGGTGTTTTCGTAGGAACTGATGCTATGCCCTGTGCGGTCCAAATATAAGCATAATAAATCTTTATCCTAGTGTAAATATTAGTTAGTGGTTTCAAATAATGTCAATCTCGACGATGACGACTGATTAATTCCGACCACACATTCTCGTCCAATTTTGTATAGAAACTTCTTTTATTGCGACGTAATTCAAAACTAAGAAAAGTTCCGATAATGTTTTTAGAAGTTACATGTATGTTAGTGTGTCTATGGCGATACTAAAGTGCATGTAGATGTAAGTACATATATGATACATAGCAAGATGCCCACGCTGCCACGCAGCCGTGGTCCAGTGGTAAGGGAGAATTGGGGAAATGTTGGAAGAAAATAATCCAGGTTCGATCCACCCTGAAAACAAACTCATTGTTGTGTGAGAAATCTGTTAGTTGGGTCAAGACCTAGTTGGTTTACATGGTATTGGTAGTCAGAAATGCAGGCGGCCTGACTACCCTTAGCATTAGATATATGATCATTACCAAATTATGAGCAAGACATTTTCTTCCTATTTTTCTGTGATAAAGTGAGCAAGAGATTTGATTAAGACGACATAGAGAAGGAGAGTTTGCTTAAATGCATGGCTACCCTAAAAGTTAATTCATTACACATTTATTATTATGGGTATGAATCTTTAATTACTTGTTAGGAAACACTAATTGCATGGACGACTTGTGAGTTGTGAGCTTGATATTTGATTTGTTATGTGTGTATTTCAATAGTAGATATACATAAACCATACTTCAGTAAGACAATTATCATTTGAATAAAATCATTAGTACATGTACACGTTTGAACACTAACTCTCATGATTATATCCAAAACTTACTTTTAACTATGCAATTAATGGATATATAAATAAAGTTCTAAACAAAGCAAAACTAAAATTAGGAAAAAACACAAAAACAATGTATGCATCTAAATTATTAACATAACCCAAACATGAAAGACGTTGTGAACGGTTCAGTGATTTATCTGGATTTAGCTGGATTTTCTCATTTTGTTAAAGTCAATAAAAACATTTGTCCTCGTACGATATATCGTATTTTTCAATGAAGCTAGGACCAAAACTAGTAGTAAACCCGACAATAGAACAATATTTATCGAAACTTCTTCCAAAGAGACAAAGGACAATTGTTAAATAGAATATGCAAATTTGATTGAGCAGCGATTAATACTTTTCGTATTTAACATCTCACTCGATTAAACGTCAATGTCATTTTAGTTTTAGATAATTCAAATAGTTATCTTTCCAGCAAGGTGTTACTCAAGAAACAAGAAACCATTTAACTTCTTATTCATTTTTTTTAATTAAACTCCTTATTTCAAAAGACACAATTCCATTGTCTTGTATCCAAGTAGACGATTACATTGTCTTATTTCAAAGACACAATTCCATTGTCTTATTTCAAAATCTCAAAAATCTTGTATCGAAGTAGACAATTTATGCTACGCAATATATATGCATAATATTTTGTGTTAGAATCGAGAAAACAACTACTATAGATGACAAAATTTTAAATTTATTTACAGCTCTAAAATTTTTCAAAAAGAGAAGGAGCAAATGGGTTAGTGGTTTTCACTTTTTTTGCCTTCTCACATATTCGGATTCGAGCCCGGTATAATTTGTAATGATGTCAAAAAAAAAATTTACAAGAAATAAGTTAATTAATATGCTCAAATATTGTTACGTTTTTTTCTCTGAACATTTCTGAGTAAAATTTCATAATTCATTTTCCTAGAATTTTGATTATGTGATCGGGATAACATATTTTCAATTTTCATAATAGCTAATCATCAAAATCCTAGTATTGCTAACCATTTTTTTTCCTTGGTTCGTTGCGACTATTTAATAAATATCTTTGTAAGACTCCAAATGCAAATTTCCAAATGTGTCCCACATACGGTACATCAATCATTCTACTTCTGTCATTAAACTTAACGTAAACTTCTTACGTTCACATCATCACGGGTCGTCATATACCCCGACCGAACATGAACGTTTCTATTCATATGAATGTTAAACCAATTATAGAAAAGAAAAACACAAAAACATATTCTTCAAAGTTCCTATGGCATGATCTTAGATGTCAAAACATTCGTACAAAGTTTGTGAAAATTCACTATTTACCTCACAAATTGATTGAGTTCTACCTGACTTAACCCTCAAAAATTGAATCTTTAAAATGTTTTAGTCATAGGATAATGAAAGAATATAAACATCATTGAACTTTAGTGTTCAGTTACACCAAAATCTTGGAGATTTGGTCTATTCATAATCTAGTGTTTTAAATTATATATACTTCATTTCTAAGAATACTGAAGACTATCGTTTAAAGAATGTATTGAAGGAACAACTCAAACTAATATGTAATCGTTAAGTGAATCTTAATTACAAGACAGAGTTATAGATATATAGAACTTAAGTCTTGAAGAAAAAGAATAGCAAGCTGCAAATCGGTAATATAATTATCTACTTATAACATTGTGAAAGTGAGACGTTGGTAACAAAATCACTTTCATTAAACGGGTTGACATATAAATAGATTGCTACAAGCCAGGAAGACAGAGAATGTTTACAAAATAAATAGAAAAAGAAAAAAACTATGAAAGTCTCACACATTTATAATTTCACTTTAACAAATTAAAATTCAAACATAAACTCTATCGTACATGCATTTATTCAAACTGTAATAATTCCAAAGAGTATATTGTGCACGTGCATAGCATCGTATGCATATATAGCTGGTATAGTTCAAGCACATTGGAAACCAGACGGAACCTTTTTGTCACAAACGTTGAGAAGAACGCTGAGAGATATAGGAACGTTAAGGTTGATTCCAAGAACGTTAGCCTTTAGAGCAGTGCAGAGACATATCGCAGCGTCGACATCAGCCAAACCTTGGATGAGCGAGCAACATTGTTGAGATGATGGCTGACCCAACTGGATGTTGAGTAGACCGCTTAGGACATTTCCACATACACCAAGCTTGAGAGCATCTATAGGGCAGTTTTTAGATGAACCAGGGTTGCTAGGAGGTGTGACCGGCTTAGTTGGAGGAGTTGGGACAGAAGGGCGGGGTGGAGGAGGACATGGTGTCGCCTTAGGCTTAGGAGGTGGCTTGGGTTTAGGAATTGGTTTGCAGGTGTTACAACTAGTTGTACTAGGTAAGGTGACAAAGAGGATGTTGAGAGCAAAGAAAAGAGCAAGGAAGGCTGAGTTCTTTAAAGCCATTCTTTTTTTTTTGCAAAGATAGATACTGTGTTTAAGGGTTATTGAATGAATATAAATGAAGAGAAGATGTTGGTATTTATAGGCTTCAAGAAGGATGTGAAGAGGTCCAAGAGGACCAACTTGTTTTAGTATAATTATATATTTGTTGATATTTGTATTATAGTACTTGCACTTATCTACATATATATTCAAATTCTGGCCATTTATTTTCCTTTATGTAGCTACGTAGAACCTCGAAATTATTTAGAAAATGGTTTTTGTATTTAAAAATCATTAAAGAAAATATTAGATTTGTGCATTCATATAATTAAGTAGTAACGTCAAATTGTCAATGATGTTACTATCACCACCACCATGTGTTCGTGGATGACCCAAGTGCATAGTTTTTCATATTCTTTTGGCTCGTAGCCATTTTACTTGACGGCTTCTATACGTCAAGGTTTGGGTAATAAATTCCAATCTTTTTCCGAACCTTGCTTGTGGAGACACTCCCAAAATATTTTGGAACTTACACGAAAAAATTCTTATATCATCTTATTTGTTAATGTTTTTGAACTTAAGAATGCATAACGTAGGAAGACATTAAAACCATGCATGATTTAGGTTGGTCTGATTCTGAATATGGTAGTCTGGTTTTAAGGGTGTGTATACACACGAGGTTGTATTAAGTGATACAATATTGAATATACTGTACTCTTTTTTTTCTTTTTGTAGTGACATGTTGCATTATGAGAATTGGTCGAGGAATTGACTAGGACAATCCCATGAAACCGCACTTCATCAATTTACTCATAAGTCATAAGTTAGACTAGTTTCATGTTTTAATGATCTTATGTTATTTAAAAAAACCAATCCAAAATTAAGTAAACTGATGGTTTAATTAATTATGTTGACATGTAAAAGAAAAATAAGTTCGTGTGTGCAAGTAAATAAAACACTCAACTACTACTTCATAGCACATTGACACCCTCACAAAGTCACAAACGCCTCCGAGCCACACCGCGTTACACGTCTCAATCTCACGTCCAAGATGATTTAATATGTAACTATCAAAATCCTATTATCTTCACTTGTACGTACCCTTCATTTCGAGTTATTATATATTGGACTCACAGTAAGTAACGTTAATACAATAATGTTTTCACATACTTATTTTATTTTTTGGTTCAACTCAAAGACGTGTTTTATTGTCGGCCAAAACTATAGATATTATATCTTTGTTATTCGCAATTATCAATTATAAATCCTTTATATGTTTATAGTTTTTGTAGGAATTGACGATATGCGGTTCAAATATAACCAGAGAGGAATATGAAATAATATTAGTGGTTCCAAATGAAGTCAACCTGACGACGACTGGTTAATAATCTCAATCCCTCATTTTCGTTTTTTTTGTAAGCATATGTTGAATCCTCCTTAGTCCTCATCACTAAATAAATAAAATCTATATCTATTGCAAAGTTTGTCAAAAAGGAAGAGATATGCTTGCATTTTTGTTTTTCTTTGTCAAACTGCGAAAAAAATTAGGAGAATACCTATAATAGTTTACATGTACAATATAAACTTATAATTGTCAGAGTCAAGTCAGAAATCACTATCGATATCTGATATAGATGTAAAGAAACTTTGTACATTCGAGTTTAGCTTTTGGAGTTAGGATTTACAATTTGTGAGAGTGTAGCTTTAAGGTTTACTTTGATAGAGTATATAAACTGTATACATTGAAGATCAACTATAAGTCTATAACTACGTTTATGTAGTTACTTAAATAGTGTATGTAGGTATAAATTTTGAAATGAAAGAGGATAATTTAGAAACTTTATATAACATGCATGTTGGCCTAATTATGCAAGCAACTATCCCCTTAAAAAATTAAAATGATATGAATGACAAAAGCGCGTTAACATATTTTAAATTGACAATTTAAGTAAAGTTTTCCTAAAATGTAAAATATGTAGATTTTTTTTCTTCTAATTTTCTTATAATAACACAAGAAATAGAAGTCTTAGACAAAGTGAAATAACCGTAAAACTAGAAATCATCGAAGAATCTTATTACTAAATCTGGGTTTGAACCCGAGTTCTCTCAAATAGAGGCGTATAATTTGTAATAATCTTAAGAAAAAAAAATCTTATCATAAATTTATATATGAAAAAACTATTCTAAAAACTATTTAAAATATCACATTTTTAATGGACCAAAATAGAGTTAAAACAGAACATAATTTAGAACTTTTGTTAAAGTTTAGTATTACGGGAAAAAAAACCATTCAATTTAGTTTTCTCTTCTAGAGACTTGGTAACCGGTGAGTAAAGCTTTTCAAATTAAATAAAATAAAATGATAATTAATTTTTTTTGGTATTTGTTTTAAGAAAATTTATGTTATGGTAGATAATCAATAATTAGTCAATATTCAAAATTTTCTTCTAAGAGGTGAGTTATTATATATACCCATATTTTGTTATGTTTATCTTCTAATATTTCTAAATAATACTAAATAATTCATTACGCAACCTTTATTTAATTTTTATTTTGATTTCTTCATAAAAATATCTTTGCAAAACTCCAAATTTTCCAGAGTCCCACATGCATCCATTTGCTTCTGTCATTGAGCTTTAATGTAACTCACATTCACATCATCACGGGCCATAAAACCCGAACGTGAACATTTTCTTCGTATGAATGTTAAAACTGACATATAACCAAATCTCAAAAATATATTCGTTAAAAGTTTTTATCACGTACGTGATTCTAGGTTATATACGTTCATACCAATTTGTCGAGCCAATAACGTTATGCGTTGATGGACACCAATGAGAAATTGGGAATCATGTTTCAAAGGAAAAAAACTCAAACTAATCTCGAGATATGTAATCGTTAGACAACTATCACAATGACCAAGAATTGTCCAAGAAAATAAAATAGCATTCTACAGCATAAAGAATGTTAATCTGAAAATTGTAAATTACAATTTAAATGAGAGAATTTGTAAATGAGAGGGTTAATCTCTTTCATTTTAGAGTTGAAGATAGAAATAAAGTTTCTTAGAAAAGGAAAAAAAAAAAAAGAAAAAAAAATGGTAAGCATAACGTTTAGAAGAAAACAAAAACAAAAAGACAAAAAAATAAATAAATATGAACATCTCCAATAAGAAGTTCTTACGTGAGTAATAATATAAATCTTTTTTTAAATACAAAATAGTAGAAAAAAAAAACAAAGAGAGAAAGAGCAAGAAGAGATCTTAAACAAGATAACATGAGAAACTCATGTGACACTTGTATTTCAAATTAAAATTTAATTATAGAAATAACTAATGTTAATACATATATTAATTAAAAAAGTTTATTCAAAACACATTTTGGAGTTCTTACGGATGGAAGTGCTCTAAAAGTATCACATTCATTATTATCGCGTTAACAAATTAAAATTGAAACAAACAAATCTAGCTTACATGCATTTATATATAACTTAAAACGACAATATTTTGAGTAGGAAACTGTGTACACGCATTATATGTTTCATATTATTCAAGCACATTGGAAACCAGACGGAACCTTTTTGTTACAAACGTTGAGAAGAACGCTGAGAGATACAGGAATGTTAACATTGAATCCAAGAACGTTAGCCTTAAGAGCAGTGCAAAGACATATCGCAGCGTCATCGTCGACCAAACCTTGGATGAGCGAGCAGCATGGTTGAGACGATGGCTGACCCAACTGCAAGTTGAGTAAGTTGCTTAGGACATTTGCACATACACCTAGTCTGAGAGCATTGATAGGACAGTTTCCGGATGTGCCAGGGGTGCTGGGAGGTGTGACCGGTCCAGGCTTAGGAATTGGGATGAAAGGTTTTGGGACCAGCTTTGTCGGCTTAGGACTTGGGACAGGCTTCTGCTTAGGGATTGGGTTGCAATCACAATCAGTTGCAGCGGTTAACGTGAAAAATAGGATGCTGAGGGAGAAGAAAAGAGAAAGAGAGGTTGAGTTCTTTACAGCCATTGTTGTCTTTTGTTTTCCAAAATATTGAGTATTGTTTGAGAGGATGGGAGATGAAGAAAAATGAAGAGAGTGTGTGAATATATATATGATTTTAGAATGATATGAAGAGTACCAACTTGTAATAGTGTAATTAATTCTTTAAGGAAATTTATAATTCTACAAAACATTTCATTTCATTATTTATATGCACTTATCTATACATATACAAATAAGACATTTTTATTTTCCTTTATGTACATTCATATATAGAACCTTGAAATTATTTTTGTTAGATCGTTCTTGTATAACAATTATAGAAGACTATATATGATATGTGCATTCATAAGATCAGTATTATTGTCAAATTGTCAATGCTATTATTATCACCACCATCATAAGTTCATAACTATATAGCACATTTATTCTGATTTTCTTTGGCCGTGTAGCCATTTTACTTGAGAGTCCGTAATAAAAATCCTATGTGTGCAAAGTGTTAGTCTTAATTAGTCTAGTGGTCTTAGTTCATTATATTCCAGAGATAGCCCTCTTTTCCGAACCTTTGCTTGGAAGAGATGCATTTTTCACAAAACTGGTCCTAAAAGATTCCAGAACTGCCTTGAACAATAAAGGTTACATGTAGGTGATATGTGAACGTTTTCAAAGTTTTGGATATATCCTCGTATGCATAAAATATGAGGACATCAAAATCATTCATGAATCAGGTTAGTCCGTATATATGGTAGTCTCAATTGTGCCGTAAAAGAAAAAGGAAAACAGAAAACAAAAAACAAAATGTGGATGTCATATGGTTTATAACTTATAAGTTACAACTAGCTAATCGCAATTTGGCAAAGAGAATTTAAACAAATTGTATGCATAAGGTTATTTTTTTTTCTAATCATCATCTATTGAATTGAATTGACTTAAATAAGCGATGATGGAGAATATTATTTACATATGAAATTAAATACGGTTAATTCTTTTTTTGGTAAAAAGTTTACAATTACAGTATTTAGTCTTTGGTTTTGCATGTTTTCTCTTTAGAAATACAGCTAAAATTAAGAAACATGTTCACATGTAGTAATAAGGAATCTAAACACTGAGCATAATCCAAACATAATACAACTAAGATGTGAACATATATAGTCATACTTTAAGTAGCGAAAAATCATTTGATCTGAGGAAACGGCTGGTTCTAATGTTCAATAATAAGTTTTGTCCCAGACGAAAATATCATCTTTAATCACGGCAATGTTTGGAAAACATAAGTCAATTAAAATAAATATCATTTCTAATAATTTAAAGTCAAAGAAACGAAGAGATGGAAGCGCTAGTGTGGGGATATGAAGTGTATGATTTATGCTCTAAAGTCTAAACTTGGTTTCATTGATTAGAAGATATAAAGGAAACACTTAATTATGACGATATTTGTAAGACTAACTGGACATAGATATATACGGTATTAATGTGTTATCAGGTGGTTATGTTGTATAGTCTTTTGAGATCATGTTGAACCAATTTCCTCCAGTTTGGTGTTGGAGTCCATTTGAAAATCATAAAGATTAGTTGAATCGCTTAAGTCGGTTGTGGTTAGAATATGTTCTAATTCTAGAGCCTATTCTGATGATCACTCGAATCACCAAAAGTTATCAAAAACAAAAGAATTTGTATATGAAACTCATTTTTAAAAATTAGGTGAAGTAAAAATAGAAATGAAATATTTGAATATATAAGACATTGACCATATATGAAACATCTTTCATTTAATTGTATTAAACAAAAAAGGTTATAACAGAAACAAAATTACGTCGAAATGCGTTTACAAAATAGTACTATAGATAACAAAAGATCAAAACATTAAATCCTTAACTTGCGTACATGCATGCAATTATTCAAACTGTAGTGATTTTCAAGAGAACACTATGCGAGCGAGTAGCTGATATATTTCAAGCACATTGGAAACCAGATGGGAGCTTTCTGTTACAAACATTGAGAAGAACGCTGAGGGATATGGGAACGTTAAGGTTGATGCCAAGAACGTTAGCCCTAAGAGCAGTGCAAAGACAAATCGCAGCGTCGACGTCAACCAAATCTTGGATGAGCGAGCAACATTGTTGAGATGATGACTGACCCAACTGGATGTTGAGTAGACCGCTTAGGACATTTCCACATACACCGAGTCTGAGAGCATCAATAGGACAGTTTCCAGATGAGCCAGGGGTGCTCGGAGGCGTGACCGGCCTAGGGTTAGGACTTGGGACCGAAGGACTTGGGACTGAAGGACTTGGAACCTTAGGACTTAGAACCTTAGGACTTGGGACCTTAGGACTTGGGACTTTAGGACTTGGAACCTTAGGACTTGGGACCTTAGGACTTGGGTTGCATCCACAATCAGTTGCAGCGGTTAAGGTGAAGAAAAGGATGTTGAGGGCAAAGAAAAGAGCAAGAGAGGCTGAGTTCTTTGAAGCCATTGTTGTTGTCAAAAGATGTTTTTGGTGTTTCAAGGATTATTGAGTGTGTTTGAGAGAGAGAGTGAGATGAAGAAAAATGAAGAGAGGGTGTGGGTATTTATAAGGTTTTAGAAAGATGTGAATAGGACCAACTTGTTTTAATAAAAATGAATTATTTACAGATATTTAAAATTCTACAAAATATGTCAAATTATAGTTTCCACTTTATCTATTGTACATTTACAAAAAAATTGTTATATTTTTCCAATTTAAGATGAACCTGAAAATTATTTGGATTTATTTTTCTAAAACATTTATAATTATGAAAATATTTGATTTGTGCATATTCATATTCAATAGTGTTTGAAAATCGGACTAGGGGGCCGACTAGGTGCCAAAGAGGCAGTAAGGAAACGAGTTGCCTCGATTTTTCCATAAGTGGTGAATAAATTTTCAGAGGGAAAATTATCTTAAACTTTGTTATTTGGTTAGAAATCTGCATATTAATGATAATTCAGTGGTGAGTTGGTTAAATTTTAAATTGTTCATTACTCAATTAATCTCTCAAAACCGTTCATAATTATCATACCAAATCTGAATGAAATATATATCGGGAACAACTAATTTCTCGTTTTACCGTTCATGAAACACAACTTGTTTTTCTACATTGTAATAGGTACAAACTTGAAATGAGTATCTATTTATAAGTAGAGATAGAACTACTTAATAGATAGGAAACATTCTTCTTAGGACAATTTAATCCCAAAACTACATAATAGCCGATGTATCGTGGGACTAATGCGAACAAGTCGAGGGCTTGATAGCGTTGATGAAACCATCTTAGTCTTCAAGAGAATGAGCAAATGTAACAGAGTTAAGTTTGAGAAATTATGTGATGTGAACTCATAATTCAAAATGTAGACTTTCTTAATGTCAAATAATAACATTTTGTCCCTAAAGACTATATCATCTTTTAGTTTGGTAGGACAGAAACAAACAAAATAGAGCCAATTCATACTATTTGCACCGAAATAAATCATCATTGTTTATTAGCTATTTGAAGACAACCAATATAAGTAAATTAAGAAAATAACAAGAAAAAAAATAGCTATTTCATACGTCAATTGCATTTTGAGTACCAATATTACAAGTGGTGATCTTTCCACCACCTGCCGTACGTGAGATCTTCGAATTAGCTATTAGTCCCATTTTTAATTTCATAATTATTAGATTTAGTTACTAGGACTCTAGAATCATAATTTTTAATCAATTTTTTTGAGGATATTGAAGACAAATAAGATTTTTTAAGTGGCCAAAACTGATATGAATCTTAATATGGTATCATAACTCGAATACACATTAATATTTTTTTTTGAATACACATTATTTCACTAATCAGTACCTCAACTAAAGCTCAAATTTCATCGAAATATTGAAAGAAAAAAATAATGGATGATGTCGAAACAAATAGTTAAAAAATTGTTATTTAAAAGAGATAATGATTAATGTGCTTATTGCTAATAATTTTTAAATTGTAAACTCATATGATTATTTTTCATCTTTGCAAATAATTTAAAAGAATATAAGTTATGAAACTTGTTTCTCAACTCAAAGACGTGTTTGTAGTCCATATATCACGCTGATGATAAAATCGTCATGTTTAGTAAACGTAAGTTTCTATTGACATCCATATTTGGAAGTTTCGAATTTAGCTCATACTGATTTATTTATTAGTGGTGCTAAATTAAGTCAACACAATGATGTCTGGATTAATTCCCAATCACACATTTTGACTGTCTGAATTTGGAAAGAACTCGTTATATATCCTTGGTCGTCTTTTAAAATCAACAATAATAACAAGGCAAAAAAAAGAAACAGAAAGAAAAAAACGCAAATGACAAACATAAAACAAAACTTACGATATATCACTTAAAATCATTTTTATATTACCTACTTTTTTAAGTAGAAATTTTTAATTAAAAGCTGAACAAAATAAACGTTAAGATCTTGAGCACCAGACGCGTAATAACACTCTTTGTATTTTGATACACCATGTTCCGTGTGAGTCAAGAATTCATTCTACGTAATGCTATAAATGTCTTGGTTTCAATTGTCTGAGTAACGTAAGAATGTAATAAATATGAGAAAATATATATTTGGCATAATTGTCAAAGATATTTTAGACAATTAGAGTACCACAAAAAAAACCATTGACATTCCCACAAAAGAATTGGTTTACTCTTAAAGTCAATAAAAACATTTGCTCTCAAAAGAAATATAATATTTTCAACGATTCTAGGACCACAAATTTTTTTTTATACGACTAAAAAATAGATTACTTCAAACTTCTTCACAAGAAACAAAGAGCAAGAAAAAACGTTAACACCGTGAAGACATAATTGGAATCTTACTGGGCAGGTATTTAAATTTAATTAATACATTTTTTGTAGTTTTTATCTTTTACACGATTAAACACAATTCGTTTTAATTGATAAAAACAAAATATTATTAAGATAGTGATTATTGTTTATATATTTGTAATATTTTTTTTCATAATTATTCAAAGTAATATTTAAATTTTCATTTACAATTGAATATGTGAGCATGATAATACCATAAAACTTATGGTATTCGAATTTCATAATCAGTTATTCCAAATCTCATATTACGTTAATCATAGTGTTAAGTTAACTATCTTTGATCTCTTTTAGTCATTCTTTGACTATAATTGTAAATAAAGTTAACTTTGCAAGACTGTATATTTTAAGTCTGTGTCTTAGAGCTTAATGTAACTAACATGCACATCATCACAAGTCGTATACAATCGATTGCATGTTAAAGATAAATGAAAATTCACATGCAAGAATCTGAAAATAAAACTTCTTTCATTGAACAGGTTGAAAAAAGAGAAATACACTGACGTACGGGAACGTTTACAAAAATAAACTAGAAAACTCTCACATGTTTATTATATCACTTAAAACAGATTAAGATTTAAACATTAAAGTCTAGTTTACATGCAATTATTCAAACTGTAATGATATTGAAGAGAACACTGTGTGTGCGAATAGCTGATATCGTTTAAGCACATTGGAAACCAGATGGGAGCTTTCTGTTACAAACATTGAGAAGAACGCTGAGGGATATGGGAACGTTAAGGTTGATGCCAAGAACGTTAGCCCTAAGAGCAGTGCAAAGACAAATCGCAGCGTCGACGTCAACCAAACCTTGGATGAGCGAACAGCATCGTTGAGATGATGGCTGACCCAACTGGATGTTGAGTAGACCGCTTAGGACATTTCCACATACGCCGAGTCTGAGAGCATCGATAGGACAGCTTCCAGATGAGCCAGGGGTGCTAGGAGGCGTGACTGGCCTAGGGTTAGGACTTGGGACCGAAGGACTTGGAACTGAAGGACTTGGGACCTTAGGACTTGGGTTGCATCCACAATCAGTTGCAGCGGTTAAGGTGAAGAAAAGGATGTTGAGGGCAAAGAAAAGAGCAAGAGAGGCTGAGTTCTTTGAAGTCATTGTTATTATTTTTTCAAGATGTATTTGCTGTTTTCAAGATTATTAAGTGTGTTTGAGAGAGAGAGAGATGAGAAAAAACGAAGAGAGGGTGTAGGTATTTATAGGGTTTTAGAAAGATGTGTAGAGGACCAACTCGGAATATTAAAATGAATTATTTACAGATATTTGTACACTTATCCAGTTTACACACATACAAACTCTGAATTATTATTTTTCCTTTTATGTATATATATATATATATGTAGAACCTCAAAATTGTATTTGGAACTTCATCTTTGTAAAATAGTTTTATTTATGGAAAATTTTGATTCATGCATTCAAATTTAGCTTTAAAAGTTAAAATTGGAATAGGCGGTCGGTTAGGTGCCTGGGAAAAGAGCTTCAGCGATTTTGTGAGGAACGGTAAAAAAATTGGCCGGAAAAATTATTGTCTCTTTTTTTTTTTTTGGTAAAATCTGTAAAATAATAACAGAGTATGTTTGGTTAAATTTTAATCCAACACTAATTGATTTTCAAATTTTTTTTTGAATTTAATGTTAAATTATATTCAAAGATATAGAAACGTGTTTATAGAGAATTTTTTAGAAATACCCCTTTTGGTGTACATCTTTTTAAAAATACCCCCTTTATCTATCTATTTTCAAAAATACCCCTTTTTAAATATAAAAAATTATAAAGTTTTATATAGTTTATAAGGTACTTCTATATAATAATTACTACTGGGAGATTCGATACAAATATTTTAAAATGTTTTAAATAGTTTTAAATCGTTTTTATAAGTTTTATATAGTTTTTAAAAGGTTTTTAAAAGGTTTTTAAAAGGCTTTATAAGGTTTTTATAAGATTTTTATAATTTATTTTTACGCTATTTATGAAAAGTATATAAAGTTTTATATACATATAAAGGTAACTTATGTATATATTTATAAGCTTACACACATATTTGGATAAATTTCAACATTTTTAGTGGGGTTTTTGATAAAGTTTGAAAATAGGATATTTTTAAAAAGAGGTATATGAAAATGGGTATTTTTGAAATTCCTTTAAAGTAAGTGCTAAAAATATTTGAACTTGCGAAAATTCAATCTTTTATTACTCCATTGAAAAACAATTCTTCACTATAATTGGGCATATTAGAGTAGAGAATGATAAAGATTGTAAAGAACATAATAGAGAGGAAATATTCTTATATAGTTGGACAATTTAGTCTAACGCATTTGATTAGTCTTGAGGTTATATAACCCGATGAGTTTTCTTCATGAACTGGCTTATGATAGCGTTGATGAATGAAACCATCTTCCTCTTATCGAATGTGCCACGACCTGGCAGGGCCGAGTAAGCACGTTTGATTGTAACACAATGCACGTTTGGACTTTGAACATATGTGGTGAGTACAATAAGAATATATTTTAACTGCATGTTCTATATTTTTAACAGTGTTCCTTCCAATTAGATTAAAACATTTTATATAGGAAAAAATGTAACTAATTAAGTTTGAGAAGATATGTGATGGGTATATCCCAACATGGAAATACGATGTGAACATATTGAAAATTAAAATTTAGAGTTTCGTAAAGTCAAATAAGAACATTTTTGTCCCGAAAGAAAATATCATCTTTTAGTTTGGTAGGGCAGAAACAAAACAAATAGAGCCAATAATATTTTCACCGAAAGAAAACATCATCGTTTTAGCAATGCGACGACAACCCCAACAAATAAAAGTCAATTAAGAAAATAACATTTAGAACTTCTTCAAAAAATGAAGAACAAGAAAAATATTATTTGTACATAATTTTTTTTATAACAATTCGAAATATTTTATATTAATTTTTTAAATAATTTCTGTTTTTTTGTGTGCAGAATTGTGAATTTGAATCTATGTTTTTGAGAAGATTTAAAGCAAAAATAATCTTACTGTAAAACAAATTAGCAAAAAGATGCTCTGTTTTTATGAACTTAGCAAAAATTAGCGAAATATCAATTTCATCAATCTAGTTAATTAGAGAACATTCTTTAATTTGAGGAGATGTTAAGACTTATTACTATAAAAACTGTTATTACAAGGTATATATACCACTCATTGCTAATAGATTTAAAACTGTAAACTCATTATTTTTTCAGTGGAGGTTTTTTTTCCCATCTTTTCATACAATGTATAACTACGTTCTCTGAAACTTATTTTTTTCTATTACCAAAATTAATAAGTCTGTAAAAAATAATTTGATTTTAATATATATGTATTTCCCAATGAGTTAGACTGTTAGACAATACAATATCATTAATTTTCTATCTCGGTTATATAATAATTCGTATGAGTTAATTAGACAAATATTTTTCTAGTTAAGTAAATTATTTTAAATATATATTTATATTTCTCATTTTATCAAAACCAAAAATATGAAAAATGGGATACTAATTATTTCAGTAGATGCGCCTATCTTCAATTTATATTTCTCATTCGTAGACGTGTTATATTTTTGGGCTCACCTCAGCGACGACTGGATTAATCCCAACCACGCATTTTCATTGTTAATTAATACCTTGCTCGTCTTTAACAAATCTATATAATCTCTCGAAGTTTGACCTTAAATTGGATTGTGTCAGTTTATGAACATGTAAATGTGACTAGCTCTAACATATTTAATGGCTTTTAGACAAATTCATCAAAGTGAATGTTTGTTTAGGTCTCAATTCTAAGATTAATAGTAGAACTTTTTGTTACATGTAAGATGTATCATTTTCCACTACTGAAAGAGAATTGTTGACACAATATTGTAACGAGTTATAACAAAAAATAATTAGCAATATTAACAGATTTTTCTATAGCTAAATTTTATTACAAATTTATAATTTGCGATATATTTTGGAACAGTAATCACATTGTCGATATTACATAATTTTTGTGCAATGCTTAAGGATAAACCTTAAGGCCAAATTCATTTAATGTTCAATCACTTTTGTTTTATGAAATATACTGTGAATACTTGACTTGCTGATAAATTATGATTGCTCATCTTTTACGCTAAATAATTATCACACAATTCTCTAATCACTGTTTCATAATTTTTACCCGTGATGATGGTTGAATCTTGACCGTCACCGATGATAGTTAAATTGTCTCTAGCTAGTAAATTGGTAATGACTTTCTTTCCTAAAATAACGAATCTCTTTTGGCTTAATTCAGATACAGCCGCGATTGCTTTTTTTACAGTATTATAAATATCTCTCCCGTATTGTTTGTCACCACAACACCAGCAATCTCCTTTAAAGCCTACAATTATATGTTAAACGAAACATAAAAAATTAATAAGTAGTTGACAAAAAAATTTTTTTTATAGATATTATTGACATCGAAAAGATCGTAAAGTTGTTTTCTTCCACTGTTCTGATTTTTCTTTGACCACAAAATTATAGCACACAATTTGCAAAATTATTTCAAACAATTTGAAAAATTATTTAAAAATAGAAACGGAATGATAATATCTAATTTGAATAATCTAATAATGACCACAAAATAGTTAAAACTGACAATAAAAATAGATTATTTCAAACTTTTTCACATGAAACAAATAGCACATCGATGATAATATGTATTTTAAAGTACGATAGAATTTGATTGGGCAGCTATTTAATACATTTTTGGTACTCTTTAGCTTTTACACTATAAGACGCCAATTTCGTTTTGATTCTAGCTAGTGTAGTTATATTTCCAGCAAGGTTGTGTATAAAAATTCTTCGAAATATCTTTGTATAGCAGTCTTTTATTTTCTTAGTACATACACAAGAATTTCTATAAATTAATATTTGATAATCTAATACTATAAAAATAGTAATAAAAATTTTGTTATCAAGTTAGACTTAGATGAATTTTCAATAAAATATTATGATATTTATATATAAAAAACATTTCCATAGACATGGGATATACTGATTGATATAATAAGTAAAATTTATATAAATTAACATACTATTGTATGATTTAGCTGTTTTAAGAAAGAGATTGATCTGTCAAATTATTTTTGTGTTTCCAAAATTGTAATACTCTCAATAACAACGTCGTCAAAGTAACCAAAATTTATTTAAAGTTTCAACTTCTTAATATTATACATTCTTATTTCTATAGTTTATAAATTGTTAAAATGTGACAGTTGAGCTTATAAACCTTAGATTAAACTTTTGTATAGAATTTACATAAGTGAACTTGTCAATAATCTTTGTTATTTATCATCTACAGATTCTTTTTTCTTCTAAATATTAAATATCTAACTCGTACCTAGAAAATTTGTAGCATCCAAACATTAATGTTATTTCAAAGTATATTTTGACAATTCTACCGTACAGTCTTAAATGATAAAGCAATTAGAAAAATGTATTTAAACTTATAAATAAATTAGTATCATTATAAATATATAAAATATCAAATTCTGAAATCATAGAGATTTTACAACTTAACACATATCATTTCAAATAAATAAAAGATGATAAAATGATAAAATGATAAAATTTACGTGTAGTAATTAGTATCATATTTTAAATATTCGCTAAACCATACTTAAATCTAGTGACTAATAGTGTGTATGTATATATTTTATTAAAATGAAGTTACTTAATTATTATAAACCTTCTGATGCTTATTTTGGTCATCTAGTCATTTTGGTTAATTACCACATTCACTTAGTGAAAGAGTTCGAACTCCACTAAATGAGTCTTGGTGACATTAAGGATTAATTAAGATAATAATATTATTATTGATTATATATATGTAATATTTTCCACTCATAACATTTCCAAGTATTTCCAGTTTCTTTCATAGTAGTATTTTCTCTCATAACGTACTGTTTAACTTTTTCATTTACAAGTCTGCTGAATATATAATCATGAAAATGTCACACAATATATATCGTATTCGATTTTCATAAATAAGTTATTCAAAACCTTTATTTTATTTTCTTATAAAAGTTATGTCAATGATGTTAACTATCTTTGATTTCTTTTACTCATTATTTGTAAAAATAATTTTGCAAGACTCAAATTTTCTGGAGTGACCAGATACGTAAATATATTTCTGTATCATAGAGCTTAATATACCTAACATTCACATTATAAAAATTCATGTGTAACCCTCCAATTTGTATGCATGTTAAAAAACTTCTTTCATTGCAACTTGTTCGAAAAAGAGAAATTCACTGACGTACGGGAACGTTTACAAAAATAAACTAGAAAACTCTCACATGTTTATTAGTATATCACTTAAAAGTTAAAACATATTAAGATTTAAACATTAAAGTCTAGCGTACATGCGTTTATTCAAACTGTTATGTTTTTTGTGAGCACGAGCTAGTAGTATATGCATAGCTTATAGCGTTTAAGCACATTGGAAACCAGATGGAAGCTTTTTGTTACATACGTTGAGAAGAATGCTGAGAGATATAGGAAGGTTAAGGTTGATGCCAAGAACGTTAGCTCTAAGAGCAGTGCAGAGACAAATCGCAGCGTCAACGTCAACCAAACCTTGGATGAGCGAGCAACATCGTTGAGATGGTGGCTGACCTAATTGCAAGTTAAGTAAACCACTTAGGACATTTGCACATACACTGAGTCTGAGAGCATCGATAGGACAGCTTCCAGATGAGCCAGGGGTGCTAGGAGGCGTGAGCGGCCTAGGGTTAGGACTTGGGACCTTGGGACTTGGGTTGTATCCACAATCAGTTGCAGCGGTTAAGTTGAAAAAAAGGATGTTGAGGGCGAAGAAAAGACCAAGAGAGGCTGAGTTCTTTGAAACCATTGTTATTTTCTTTAAAGATTCAGTTCTTTTTTTAAACTATTGATTGTGTTTAATATATAAGAAAGAGAAGTGGTGAGAAATGAAGAGAAGGCTTGTTTGTTATTTATAGGGTTCTAAAAGAACTAGAAGAGGAGCCAACTTATCTGACTGTAAATAATTATTTGTAATTCTACAAATTAAAATATCATAATTTTTTTTGCCTTTATCTACATATTTACAATCAGACTTGTTTTAGAACTTGGACATAATTTGGATATTTCGTTTGTGTATATAGTTTAGGAAATATTTGATTCGTGCGCTGTGAATTTGTCAATGCTGTTATTAACACCGCCATCATGAGTTCATGCATGACATCGAAGCCATTTTACTTAAGAGCTTCTATAGCTTTAGGCTGTAGATAAGGTTTGGTATATGTAGACTTGCCTCACTTATACGGAAAACATGATTTGGGTTAAGTTCATATGTTCTAGTCTAGAACAGTTAAGTGCCGCTGGTTTAAATTGACTTAAAATTTAAAGTCATGAAAAAATAGTAACACCAGTTAAATAATGAAAACATTTCTAGCTATTTTCATAAAATCAATATATGAAATAAATAAACCGACTCACTAAGCAAAATATTTTTTTTTTTGTATATAAATCCTTAAATTATTACTTTCTTTGTTTCATAAGAATGTCGTTTTAGAGGACTTTTTTTTTCCATAACCCATATTGCACATTTGTTCAAATTCTCCATGTTCTAGAATTTTTCTAAATTTTCGAATATTTTATTTTAAGAAATAAAGGATATTATGTGGTTCTAAATAAATTTAATCTCCTAGTTTGGGAAAAGAAAAACTAGTTTTGGAAGTCAACTAAGGGAAGCTGATTATCAGGTTAATTTCATATGATCTTATGGTTAAAATTAACCATATGATTTCATTTTGGTCCCAAACACTCTAGGATTGATAATCAATATTAAATTATAAACACAGAAAAAAATTCGAAAATTACATATTACAAAATTTATAGCCAAGGTTTGGTGTGATCTGATCGGACTTTTGTAAGAATATAGACAAAGCTTCATCGGACGTGTGTCCCTAAAAACATTAATTTTCCAGACCTAATCAAGCACAAACCCAAAAATGATCATTTGGATTAGCAATGTGTTTTGTCTTTGATAATTACGGATTGCCCATAAAACATTCTTAATATGACTCGTGCAGTCGTCTCCCCTTTTGTTTAAAATTGTTCAATTTATAATTACAATTCACTGAATTAAAATAAAAGAAAGAAAACAAAACCTTGAATCTGAGATGTGACAAAGAGGTGATAATTATGCTATCCCGTGAACCCAAGACTCATTCTATGGACCAAATAAAAAAGTTAGTGTATGCTGTTTTATATTTTATAACGTGCAATAATTAGATAGATGCATCCAAATCAAGTCAGTATATTTAAAATGTTGTTTTACCATTACCTCAACCATAATCTCTAGCTAGAATCGGCTGTGTTATCCAAAGGCCATCTAGAATTGTCTATTTTTTTTATATCGGTTTCAACTTATATGTTCGTGCTATCATATTATTATGAATTTTTTTTCAGGGTTACACACTCATTTTTTAATGTCAATATGGTCACACTTAGCTTTCTCTCATTGATGCTTTAAGAAAAATACCGATTTCAGAAGTGAAGTAATTCATAGTTTGAACAATAGATTAGGTCAACATAGAGTTCTTGCTCTTTTGATCGTTAGAACATGCAAGTGGTATGAATACGATTCTTTGAGAATAAAAGCATAAATAAGAGGCAACTTGATTTAAAATGGATACAGTAAAAGAAGTATAGGAAACACTTATTCGAAATAAATCTGAAAACATGAGAATTTAAAGAATCTTAATAAAAGAAAAACATCAAAATATAAATTAAAGATTATAATTTAACCGATCAAATGGTTGATAGATAGATCAAGCACATACGAATCCAGAAGGGACCTTCTTGCCACACACATTGAGAAGAAGGCTGAGAGAGATAGGAACATTAAGATTAATGCCTAAAACATTAGCCTTTAGAGCGGTGCAGAGGCAAGCTGCAGCCTCAAGGTCAACCAAACCCTTAATGAGGGAACAACAAGGCTTGACTGGTGGCGTGCCCAACTCGATTTTGAGAAGATCCTTGAGGACATTGGCGCAAACACCGAGTTTGAGAGTGTCTTTTGGGCAGCTTCCGGTAGAGGAGTGGCTTGGAGTAGGCTTTGGCTTAGGCTTTGGTTTAGGGACCGGACTGCAGCCACCGCCACACGCGGTGGTCAAGGTGAAGAAGAGGATGTTGAATGTGAGGAAAAGGACAAGGGAGGCTGAGATTTTTGAAGCCATCTCTCGAAATATATATTTCTATTTTAAGTAAGAATGTTTAAGAAATAAATGCTGCTAAAAGAGAGTGGTGAAGATAAATGAAGAGATGGTGTGTGTATATATAGTAGGTTTTTAAGTTGTTTGACAGTTTATTAAAGCTGTCATTTGCAATTATATTTTGAGGAATTATTAAACGAATTCAACTTTCAGTAACAATAGTCAGAGGATCTTTGTATTATTAAGTGGTTAAGATACATTTCTTTTTTACTACAATAATAATGTACAATCATGGAGTTATGAAAATAAAATTAAAAGCACCCTATATTGCTGTCATAGTTTCCTGTTTTTAAATCCGACCCGGATGGTGAACCAGACTAGCTTCCGGGTCACCGGGTCACCGGATCATCGGATTGACCGAGTTTAACCACGGGTTAATTAATTAAAATTTATTTATATATTATATACTTTTATGAATATAAAAGTATAAAAGATCATAGCATATTTAACAAAATATAAAGTCTAATAACAATAATAATAAAGTGACTAAAAATTTTAAATCTAGAAAAAGTATTAAAAAAACAAAACACACTAATAAAACATCACAAATTAAAACATGAACAATTAGCAATATATATTTAACATCAGACAACCATGAATTTTCAAATAAAATAAAAAAAATAAAAAATAGAAAAATTATTATCAACTACGAAAAATGATGTGTTGTGTGTTGATTGAGAAGATTAAAAAGAGTTTTAAAATATTTAAAATATTACATTTTACTTATAATTATTATCAAAATCATAATTTAATTTTTTGATCCGAGACCCGGTGAACTAGTTGAACCAACCGGGTCGCGGATTAATAGCGGGTTTTCTTGAGTTTTTGCGATTTTGAGATTGCTGGATTTTAACGCTAAACCCAAACCGGAGAAATGTCCGAGTCGCGGGTTAACCGGTCGGACCGGTGGGTCCGGTCCGGGCGTGAAAACACTGAGTTTTTATTAATTGATTAGTGTATAAATTAAAACGTAATCATATAATCTTTGTTAGCTAATGTAAAAGCACCCTATGTTTACATGTTTATTTGTTGGCTATTGTAAAAGATTTAAATATTTTAAAATAACGCATTTACTCCCAAACATATACTATAATTTGGGTCATTATATTCAGTTTCACAAAAATTTAAAAATAACGTCTTTACTCCCAAACATATACTATAATTTAATATTTCTTTTCAAATTTATCATGTAATTATTTTTAAAATTAATTATTGAGACCGATGTGGTTTTTAGTTTAGCGTTAAATATAGAAGATTGATTGTGCACATTAAAAACAAATAGTTATACATTTAAAAGTTTTCAGTATATTCAAGAGTGTGTTTATATAGTTTCGTATCAAATGAACTTGTAAAATTTGTAATCACAATTAAACTATATAACAAAACTAGAATCAATGCACATGTACGTGTTCAATAATTTACTCATCATTCCCATGTGTAGTGTTGCCCACGCATATAAGTTTTGGCTGGCGATGGTGTTATTAGTATTTTGGAATTTTATGTGCACTAAAGTCTGGCTTGACGAACTCAATTTTTATAAATATGCACTTCCTTTTTGGCAAGGTGAAAATTAAGTTTACTTTAGAAATGAAAATTATAAAATAAAATAAAATTGGTCTATATATTAAGACTATATATATATATGATTGCTTGAGAGAAGTCTTTGAATCAGATAATGCAAAACTTTTACTTGCTTTAATTTATTCTATGTGATCAGTATGCTCCAAATATGTTTTCCGATTTCTCTATTTCTCTATAACTCAAGATTTCTCCATAATTTAATTTTTCAGGGTGATAATTTACCTCAAACCTCTAGATCTACATTTTTCTGAGTTTCTAATGTAAAATTGCATCCTTTACATTAAAACAACAGTCAAAGATTTTAAAATAAATCAATTAAAGTGTAAATGGTAAAAAGTCATAAAACAATTAAATATAACCCTCTTACAAAAGTTCATCTCTACCGAAAAAAAAAAAGGAAATAATTTTTTTCCCTTTCCATCTTTCGTTCTACTTTATCCCTCCATTTAATCTAAAAATAATGTCGAAATGTCACTTATAAAATAATTTAAATTTCTTTAAGAAAAAACAAAAATTACAATGCATACATGTAACTCGGTAATAATTGATTGATTATATCTTGTTTACCATGGTTGATGATTGCATATCTTGTTTACTATTCTGTCTTATCGTTTTAATTTTGTTTTTGGTGATTTCATATTAGTTCTATATGCATATCAATCTACTTATTTTTATTTGATTTTGAGTTGAAAATTCATGATTCAGTATAAGAGTCTAATAAGCTAAATAGATAAAATCGATCCAAAAAGATGAATGAGCCAAAGACCATAATCCGGAATGATGTGTTTGAAATCATACGTAGATATGAGTAATTGACCAACAATAGCATATAACTTTTTTTTTTTTGTCTATCAGATCATTGCCATCTATTCCTACAATTTCTTTCCTGGATTTTAAGATGTATCATATTTTTTATTTTTATCTCGTAAACAAATTCATGTATTTTCTTACTATCATTTTATTATTGTTAATCCTCATAAAATATAAATTCCAGGGACCATAGTTACAGTCATTTAATTGATGTATTTATATGGAGAGATTATTAGGTCAGCATACATAGAATCTTGCTCTTTGGATCATATGACTCTTTGAGAATAAAAGCGGAAACAAGAGTCTGATTCTAACTTTAAACCATTGATTCAAAATGGACACAGTAAAAGAAGTAGAAGCAACACTTATTCGATTAACAACTGAAAAATTAGAATTTAAAGAATCTTAATCAAAGAAAAACATCGAAAAAATAGATGAAACATTATAACAAAATCAGAGAGTAGATAGATCAAGCACATTTAAATCCAGAAGGGACCTTCTTGCCACACACATTGAGAAGAAGGCTGAGAGAGACAGGAACATTAAGGTTAATGCCTAAAACATTAGCCTTTATGGCGGTGCAGAGGCAAGCTGCGGCCTCAAGATCAACCAAACCCTTAATGAGGGAACAACATGGCTTTACTGGTGGCGTTCCCAACTCGATTTTGAGAAGATCCTTGAGGACATTGGCGCAAACACCGAGTTTGAGAGTGTCTTTCGGGCAGCTTCCGGAGGAGGAATGGCTAGGAGTAGGCTTTGGCTTAGGCTTAGGTTTAGGGACTGGACTGCAGCCACCACCACACGCGGTGGTCAAGGTGAAGAAGAGGATGTTGAATGTGAGGAAAATGACTAGGGAGGCTGAGATTTTTGAAGCCATCTCTCGAAAGATATATTTCTATTTTAGGTAAGAAGTGTTGCTGAAAGAGAGTGGTGAAGATAAATGAAGAGATCGATGATGTATTTATAGTAGGTTTTAAGGGGTTGGTATGTTTATTAAAGCTGTCATAACTATATAATTATGAGGAATTATTAAACGAATTTATATATAAGTAACACTAGTCAATGGATCTTTGTTTTATTAAGTTGTAAAGATATATTTCATATCAATCATGGGAACAATTCTTGGGTTCACCCCTACGGGTGAACCTATCTCATTCACCCCCTCTAAGCTAACCAATCAAAATTAGCCATGTCATCTAATTAAATGAATTAAAATAATTTATATTATTATTTCCAAACCGAAATTAATTTGTTTAATTACAAACTTTAAATTATAACCAATATTTTATTAACCTAAACTTAAATATAATTTCATTTATTTATAAAATCTAAACCCTAAAGTACTAATTTATCAACCCAAACCAAAATATAATTTTGTTTATTTACAAAATCTAAACCCTAACCACTATTTTATCAACCCAAACCAAAATATAATTTCATTTAATTACAAAATCTAAACCCTAACCACTATTTTATCAACCCAAACCGAAATATAATTTTGTTTATTTAGAAAATATAAACCCTAACCACTATTTATAAACCCAAACCAAAAAATAAATTCATCTATTTATAAAATCTAAACCCTAACCATTATTTTATAAACCCAAACCGAATAAAATTTCCTACATAAAAACCCTACAGAATTTGTTTCCTTAATTTGTTTTATTTTATGATTTTAATTTTAATTTATTTTTTAAATATAAAATGACATGGCATATTATTATATTTTGATTGGCTAATTAAGAAGGGTGAATGAGATAAGTTCACCCCTAGGGGTGTACCTAAGAATTTTTCGTCATGGGTGTACGTGGGTGGTTGTTGTATAAGTTGGCATCAAATTAAACTGGGGTGAAAAGATTTTGTGGATATTTGTACAATTTTGTAATCAAAATTGATGAACATGATTACCAAAACAAGATTTAAAATAGAATCGATGCACATGTGTTCACGTAAGTCCCATGTGTATTCATATATGTGATTTAGCTGGCGATTTGTGTCTGAAGAAGATTAGTAATTTGGAATTTTCTGACCATAAAGTCTGGCTTTCACGATTTTGTTGGCTTTATCCTTCTCGTTTGGATTATAAATCTTGCATGCATAATTAATAGCTATGGAATTTAAAACCAGTTTGCAGTTAATTTATTCGGTAATAACCAGTATAAATGACACATTAGTTTGAAGGCTGATAGTGAAAATAACTTTGACTCTATAAAAACATAATCAGTATTTTAGGTGAATTGATTGATGTTTGAAGGTGTTCTTAATCTAGGTTGCATGGAAACGGAAACGCATACGCGGAAACGAAACGTTTCGGAAACGGGAAACGACAATTTTTGAAAATTAAGGAATGGAAACGTTTTGGAAACGTATGTATATATAATTATATATATACTAAAATACCAAATATAAAATCCATATTAAAAAAAAAAAAGAATTTTTGAAACAACACAAATTCAAAACATAAATACTAAATAGTTAAATAAAACTCTAAAAGATAATACTAAAACGCTCAAATTCAAATGTTTGGACCAGCATCGCCGTTATCATTTTTATCAAATAAAACAACCTCTAAATCAGGTTTGTCCAGAGAAAGATCTTCAGACTCAAGTCTCCCAAAATTAGACTCATCTAGTGAATCAAGTTGATCACCTCCAGCATCCCACATATGATTAGGACCATAATTTATATTTATAGAGATTATACATCTTTTTTATTAGAGATAGATACAATCTTTTTTTAATCACAATATATATCTTATATTTTATAATTTTTAAAATCTAAAAACGAAAACAAGAGTTTCCGTCGAGTTTCCAAATAATTTTCTTTAGGAATCGTGTTTCAATGGGTAGTTTCCGAGTTTCCGAGAGTTTCTGTTTCTGAAACGTTTCGGAAACAGGAAACGCACTTCGAAAAGAGTTTCCATGCAACGTAGTTCTTAATCATTTTCTACGTAAGTTCTAGTTCTCTTGTAGTTAAAATACATTGGTATAGCGAAATTATGATTTTTTTAAACATATATCAAATAATTTACTTATTTTATTATATTTAATGAAATTTACTTGGACTAAAATAAGATTGTTATTTCTGAATTTTTGAAGTCTATTTTTAAAAATTGGTATATTTCGAAAATGAAATATAAATTTGTTCTCGAAAAAAGTTTTACCTAGTTTTTTTTCAATGGAAGAAAAAAGGTGACGTATTTTTGAAAATTTCCCTATAAACTTACCGATTCTTTTATAGAGCATTGATTTTGAGGTTTTATAAATTGAATTGAATTTAAATTTATTTTTGAGCACGATACTGTGTTATTATGTTTTTTACATATATTAAAATTGCTATTAGAAACATTTAGGCAATGAGTTCAATTCAGTTAATCTTTAAATAACAGTACTTAAAATTTTATAACATTTTCCCTTTAAAACAAACACATAATATTGTTTTGAAAATTATTATGTTTGTATTAATCACATCATCATAGAAGGCTTAACCTTATTCGTAAATTGCACAGGCATGAATTTGGATGTTAGCCAAAACCAATACGAAAACATACATTTATAGATAAATATGTATATATTGTAGCTATGTTGGGCAACGGAATCCATCGGGAAGGGTTCGTCCACAGGCATCAAGGGCCAAGTTAAGGTGAATAGGAGTGTCGATGGTGATGCCAAGAATGCTGAGCTTAAGCGCGGAGCAAAAGCAAAGCGCAACATCAAGATCAATTAGACCAAAGAGAATAGAGCAACAAGGTCTCATAACCGGTGCACCGAGATTCAAGTTGATAAGGTTGAGAACATTTGCGCATGACGAAAGCTTGAGAGAGTCTCTTGGGCAAGTAGTGTCTGCGAAAACCGGGGTAACGAGGTTGAGGAAGAGAATATTGCTCATAAGGAATAAAGCAAGTGTAGTTGAGGTCTTTGGAGCCATAGTCATCCCAATCTTGTGTTTTCGATAATTCTATATGTTATATGAGTATGTTTGTAAGTTTGAGTTATGTAGCATATATAAGATATGAAGGTATTTATAGTGTTTGAAATGTTCGTTTGTTTGATTATAGATATAGTGATTTAAGTAGAAATGTATCATGCAATGTGTACATGTAACACTCGGTCGAGAATTCCCTAGAGACATATGATAAACCAAATCTTGTTAGGTTTTCTTGTTTGGTTGTATGTTTTTGTTTACTCTGATCACATATATAAAATATATAATAAGGTTCATATATCCATGTTGACCCAACATTTTGGTATTCTTTTACGTTAATATAGAATAGACAATGAAACTTTTTTTTTGTTATGGTCAGTTCCGATATGTGTACTTAATAAAAGGACTTGTCTTGGTTCAGAGCCACAAACTCACATATGCTCATTTATTTTGCTTAAATTCGGATTATAACACTATTGTGGTACTAGTACAATCTACTAAGTTACAAGTTCTGGTTATGAGTTCTGTAGTTAGGTGTTAATTCGACTAGTTAGGTGTTAACACGATGTGGTGTAAGATAGATTGAACAGTACAATTGGTAAAATTACAAACAAAGAAGTTATACACCATATACTTAGTTGAGTGCTTTCATCATAAGTTTAAGTCCTCAGTCTCGTCATTACCACTCACTTCCTCTAACATTTCCATGAACCCTTTCTTCTTATTCCCTCTCACTGTTGTTGTTGTCATCAAGCTGAAATGACTATCTTGAATTGAGGCTTCTTCAAATCTTGTCCATAGCTCTTTCTTCAGGGTACTCTCACCTGCTCTTGTTCTGTTTTTCGTCATTACGCTCTCTGGTTCTTTAAACACTGGAGTACTCTCAACTACCATTGACATGTTTCCTTCTAAGAAAACAATTGAGAAAGTAAAAAGATTGTAGATATGGAGATATCATTAAGACTCAATGAAATGACCAAGACATCAACTTTTATATTACCCGTAGTGTGTTTTGCTTCTGGATTGATGTTTTGAAAATCAACTGAGGATACCATTCCGGATACACCAGTTTCATGGTTTGGTTTCTTCTCATTCACAGGCTTCACAAAAACACATGTTTTAGGAGGAGAAAACCACCAAACTGGCGAGGATTCAAGATCTGTTTTTCTTGTTATTGGAGCATGTTGTATTCCCAAAAGCTCTGGATACTTAGAACAGAGATCGTCTGCTTTATCAATACCAGAGGATCCAGAGCTTTGTGAACCATTAAAAGTGCTAGCTCCCAGTTCAGAGCAGATGGACTTACAATCTCCTTGCTTTCCTGGTTGAGAAGATTCAGGTACCGGTTTGAACAGTGTACAAGTTTTGGGAGGCGACATCTTCAAACAAGGAGTCATTAGAAGCTCGGACTGAATTTTTCTCCTGAGTACTGGTGAAGAGTTACCAAGTCCTGCATTTTTCATCAACTCACCTCCTAAACCATCATCAGTTGTTTCTTTAGAAGCTTGAAGCGATTGATTTACAGCAGCAGTTGGGAAAATCCTTTTAGCCGTCAGCTTTGACGCATTCTGATGTTTAAGGAATTCAGATTTTCCTAACGGTAGTGGTGTCAAAAGAAAGAGTTGTCTACCCTTTTCAGCATTATGATCACCACGCCAATGCACGAGGGGAGAAGGAGAGACTAAAGGCTCAAATTGAGTAGGCTCAGGACTCTCAACATCAAACAGATCTTCTTCGTTGCTTGACCGCACACTGCCACTGCTCATTAGAAGCTGTTGTTCCTGATCCTTTTGAAGTAATTGAGAATCAGATATCACTTCTTGCAATCTAGGAAACCAAGGCTGCAAAATGAAAATAGATTACAGTTCTTAAGCAAATTAACACAAGAAGCCAAAAAAATACACAGTAGGTAAAAAGAAATGATACCTTAAGTGTGGACAGCATATCAGACAAGACAGATCTAAAGGATTCAACTTCTCTCGTCCCTTGTTTGCTCACGGTCTTACGCTTCATGGTTTGCACAACAAGCTCATCAATCTGATATTCCACAAATGATTAGCCATAACTCATGATACAGAGCATATATCACCAAAAAGGATTGACAAAACATGGAAACATGGCTCCACAACCATCAATAAACAAATTGTTCATCTTTTTCAACCATACAAAGGAACAGAGGACTCAACTCAAGTACCTGATGAAGAACAGATGTAATATCAGAATGTACAAGGAAGAGCTGATCCAACTCATAATCATAATCACCACCTCCATGATCTTCTTCTATATGATTCATTTCATTAACTGCAAAAAAAAAAAAAAAAAAAAAAAAAAAAAAACACACTCAGATAATGAAAATTTCGAAATTTCTAAGAAATTTATAAGAAACGTATACTGTATATACCTGTTTCTCTAGCAACAACACCATCTCTTCTGGTCACATAAGGTTCCATTTCCTTAGCCTATGAGGTCGATTTCACTATGAAAAACCTAGATCTGGAGAATCTCAAACAAAACAAGTATTACTGATTTTGGTATCTAAACTTAGCATCAGTCTTCTTCGAATGAGAAACAAAATTTACCAGATTGCGAAGAACAGTGACAAAGAGAGTTTCAAAATCAGATAAAACGATTCCGAATAAACCCTTTCCGCAATTGAAATCGAAATTGAAATTGACTGAGAAGCTTAATGGACCAAGTAAGGCGAAGAGAGAGAGGGACGATTCAAGATGAAGAGCTAACCTGTAGTATGGTTTCCGGTCGGCGGCGATAGAGCGTCGGTGTACCGGAGTTAGGGTTTTTAGAAGAAGGCGAAAGGCGGGATTTTGTAATTTTTCGAATTTGGGGTTTTGAAGATTGAAAGAAGATGACAAACTCAGAGAGAGCGTTGTATATTTTACAGAGAGATATTATAAGAAATAATCTTTTTTTTTTTTTTTTCCTGTTCTTTCTCTATCATTTAAACAGGGCCCGTATACAGTGTGGGCTATTTAGTTGATAATAAAGCCCAATAACTTTGTTAAGCTCCATGTGGCAAGATCATTGTTTACAAAAGGGTTATATAAGAAAGTTGGGATAGGGTTAAGATGTTATGTTAAGTTAGGTCGATTTCACTGTGAAATATTGGATATTGCAATAAAACCTAGATCTATAGGATCCTTAACAAAACAAGTATTAACAATTATCTAGACATCACTCTTGTTCAAATAAGAGACAAAATTTAAACAAATTGCGAAGAACATTGACAATGAGAGTTTCAAAATATGTTAAAACCATTTGGAACCCTTTCAAAAAATTGAAACTGAAATTATAGAGATGTTTTATCGACGTTAACGATTGAGCGTCGATATACCTTGATGCATTAATTGGAAATTGACCATGTGTACTTGCTTTCCTCCACCCTGCTGAATGCCTATAACAACTTATCCGCACCAACAATGATCTTCATCGAACCAATTTGGGAATTCATCGACAACATGACCAGCTGGAGAACTTTAATCAAGCTAGAATATGTCATCTTTGAGGTAGAATTAGAGATATGTCATATATTATACCAGTGTACTGTATCGGTAAATCAACATCTTTGAATTGATCTAATTCAGACCAACGAGCCACCTGAATAATTTGTAGACTCCCTGCTGTTTTTATCCACCCCATGAAGACTACACGACGTTTACTCTAACTCTTGACGCCAACACCAAAGTTTCTCAGCCCATAGTTCTTCCTCCGCGATTCATTTCCTCTTCCCGGCAAAGCTATTGGTTCAAAATCACGAGGACAACAGAGAGGAGAAGCATCTGTGAGACGGCGTCGGTATGAGCTCCACTGGCGGTGTAGCTTCATAGAGGGGAAGAAGGAGATTGACGGCGAAGAACGAGAAAGGATAGTAGTTAGATCTAGGGACCTGAGATTCTGGAGGTTTCACGAGATCGGCTTCGATGGGGGAGGTAGTTGCCGATCTGGTGAATCTAAGCTACCATCGAAGGTCTCTTCTTCTACTCCCTACTGCTTTCCTCTCTCACGACTGAACAAGAATCCTCCTCGACAAAGGAAAGCTCGGTTCTCTTCCTCCTTCTTAAAACAGCTTTACAATGGCAGGATGACAACGGATCTTGGATCACCATCTCCGTTCAACTAGCGTCGTCTAGGCTCACCGGAGGTCCTGTTCCGGTGGGTATTCGCAGATCTGATGGACATCGGCTGCAATATGTTTTGCGTTTGCAGATTAGGATTTCAGCGACCGGTTTAGTTTGGTTTGTAAACCTGGTCGGTATTGTGTCTTTTGGTTTAGTTTGGATTGATGTAAATGTATCGGTCCCTAAAGGAATTTATATGAGCCTAATCCGGAAATTACCCTCTCCGCCTTATTTTATAAATTGAAAGTCTTTTACAAAACAAAAACATCGAAGATTCTCCATTAAAACCTAACGGCTATAATCATCTCACTCTTTGTTCACATAATTTAGTTTCCTTTTCTAAGTATTAGACCGTTGCTGCACTTTTCTGTTTAAGCAATTTGTTTCTCTACGTTTTACGGAGGCGCTTTCAGTCAATAAGAAAATTCCTTCTTCTTTTTTTCAATAAGAAAATTCAGTTATTTTTGCTTCGGCACTTTGTGTCTTGGATCAATAATTTTCTTGGGAGTTCTTTACTGTGTTGTGGATTCAACATCAAACCGGTTACTACTCTTCATCTAGCTATTTCCACCTAAGCTTCTAAGTTTTTGAGTCCGTGAACTTGTCTTGGTGGAAACTGAGACGTGTATTATCTACCGGAGTTAGGGTTTCTAGAAGAAGGCAAAAGCGTGATTTTGTATTTTTTGAATTTGGGGTTTTTTTAGGTCAGCCCCGGCTCAAAAAAAATTTAACCCCTAGGGCGAGTTACATAAACGGTCCCCTAAACACATGCTAATAGAGTACTAGATATAGAAAATCATTAAACTTCATGTCTTGAGCTGCTCCAAGTTTGCATCATATAATATGCTGCACTCCTCTCTGATAAATCCTTCTTTGAATCTGAAAGATAAACCCAATAGTTATTCCAAAAAACGGTTTTTCCGAAGAACTTTAGCTGATGCAAAATCATGAATAACAGTATCAAAATCCATGCCTTCTAACATATTTTTCTCAATGCATAAAATGGCTAAACCATTTAATCTTTCTTGAGACATTGAAGATCTCATGTAATTTTTCAATAGCTTTAACTTGGAGAAACTTCTCTCAGCAGATGCTACAGTAACATGTGTAGTTAAAAGAAGTCGATAAGCAATTGAAACATTTGGGTAACATCCAATATTTTCAACAAATTCAAGCACATCACTAGGTGTCATTGGCACATCTAGTAAAACCATTTGCAATCTCAACTTTCAATTCAGAATAAAAGTCATTTAAATCAACATCTGATACAATGCCATGAGAAAATGTTTTCTGAAAATTAATGCAATGCTCTCTTAATTCATTTTCATCAAGTGACTTTAGTTTCAAAGAATCAAATAAAAACCCAAAAACACTTTTAAAAGTAGTCATTTGCTCAAACCTATTTTTAACCGAACTTGCCATATCTACGACAACAAGAAAATAATTAACTCTAAAATCATCTTCAACGGATAAAACTTCTCTATCAACCTCATCAGATTTGTTCAAGCAGTCAAGCTTAACAATTGACAACTAACAAACATCAAACCCAAAAAAAATTAATACTTACAGAGTCACAGATGAAACTGATGACTGATCGGTAGATGTAAAGTAGGAAAAGTGAATAGAAAACAAGAATTTAGCTCTGATTTGAAAAATCGAAGAGTAAAATTTTTTGTTTTAACTATGAACTTTAATGTTTTCTTCTCCCGTTTCATAATTTCATTTACAAATAAAAGTGTTAAAAAGAAAAAATTGGGACCTTTGTTGTTGGGCCTATGGGCGGTCGTCCGTCTGCCCAGCCCATTTAAGCTGGGGCTAGTTGAGGTTTGACTAAGATTACAAAGTGAGAGAGAGAATTATACTCTTATACTATAATAATAATTAAAAGTGTTTTTAAGAATTATTAAAAACCTAAAGTTATAAGTTTATTTATAAGAATATTAATAATTACATAGTGAAGAGTTTCTAAATTGGAAAACACTTTACAAAAACGTCTTATATGAGATGTTTAAGATATAATGTCCTAAATTAAAAGACACTCAACCATTAAAATAATATTTCCTTTTTCATATAAGTTTTTTCAAGAAACTCAACCATTAGAAGAAATCAGTTTTTTTTTTTTCTTGTATTTTTCTTCTGCCAACTAATATTATTTTCATTTATATAATTGTTTAAACTTTTTATTTTTTTAGGTGCTTTATAGCCAACTATAGCCCATACTATATTCGGGCCTGATTTTTTTTTTGTCAACAATAAAAACTATAAAATTGACTCAAACGAGCCAATTAGGAGGTAAATTGTTTACATACTTAGCATAATGCAGAACGGAACAACTATACGTGCCAAATAATCCGCTTTTATATTTGTATTTCTCGAAATAAGATAGAGAATTCTTTCCTATCAGAGTTTATGTCATTCAGGCCTGGTTCATTACCAAAAAAATATAATAATCTGGCATGTTTCGGATATAGTATGGTAATTAAATTAAAAACATTTCCCAACCAAACAAGTTGTCGTCGTAGTCTAAAAATGAATTAACTATAAAATTCACTTCTTAGATTGCTAGTATAAATCTTAACTTAACAAATTAAAAATTCCCATCGGAAACTCCACACTTCGTTCCAAACTCTTAACTTTAGATCGCCAGCTAAAGTAAAGGGCTAACCACATGGTCGGTACACAGTACACCTACATATTCTTGATCATTTTGGTTTTACATACATAGATCATTATTATAACCCTAAGTTGCATTTAAATAGTCAAACGAATATAATCTTATCACTCACTTAGTTCTTTTACTCAAACAAGCCCACTTATCCTATAAATATTGACCAATACACTCTCAACTTCTTCACTAATCTCAAACATAAACAACACTCAAAACTTCTTCCAAGGCTAAGCAAAATGGCTCTTAGAAACTCTCTCGCCATTTTCCTTGCCTTCAACATCCTCTTCTTTGCCCTAACCGAAGCAGCCCGTTCAGGTTGTCCACCATCGTCGTCTTACAACAAACCCAAGCCAACCCCAAGCGCACCCGCCATCGAGACATGCCCAAAAGATGCTTTGAAGCTCGGTGTTTGTGTTCAGGCGCTTAACTTGGTGAATGTGACACTAGGTGCTCCTCCGGTTAAGCCGTGTTGCAGCCTCATTGATGGTTTGGTCGATCTTGAAGCTGCGGTTTGTCTTTGCACCGCAATTAAAGCTAGCATTCTCGGCATCAACATTAACCTTCCAATCAATCTTAGCTTGCTTCTCAACGTTTGCAGCAGAAAGGCTCCACGTGGCTTCCAATGCCCTTAATCTAAATCCTGAATTTAGGGTCATGCATGCATGAAATGTGCTTGACCAACTTTTAAATTGTATTCCTTCCCTTATTATATGTTTTCCCTTTATTTTGATTTGGTGAATGACAGAATGAGCAACAGGAAGATCCTCACCAATCAAAAATTGAGTTTGTGTACTTTCTGTATGGCTTTATCTTGTAATAAAATATTGCTTTTTATTTCAGTTTTATGAACTTTGTTTGCGTCGCTTTATAGGAGACTTTAATCTGGTCCGTGAGTATTGGATTTGTTCATGCATGCACACGTGCAGTTAGGAGTATTCACGAATCACGTAATATGAACTGTACACTGATATTAAAATATATATACCTAATCATGGTCTACAGTGTTGGTAGCAATCGGGACCAAGAAAAGATATATATTCAAAAAGGTTATAACCTAGTGCTAATAAGAAAATTTAAGATATATATTTAGAATATTCAAGAAAGGTTATAACCTATAATTATCCTTCTTTGAACCAAAAAAGAGTACTATATTTTTATTTAGAATAAACTTCTATACGTACTCTGCAGTCTTGAACTCCGAAACCTGGTTAATAGAAACTATTTACAAAATTTCCAAAAATTATTTACAGAAAAATGCGACCTTTTTTCCGTTGATATCTTTTATTTTAAGCAGGTCTCACACGAATCACAACATAAGATCGACGGACGAAACACAAAAGCTGGTTAAACCAAAATAATAGGAATAAATAATAACTTTAGATTATAGAAATGTTTAATATGTACGAACTATATAGAGCTGTAATCTATAACAAAATAAAAAACACTATACAGAGAGATTAGTTTTGGCTCAATACTTATAACCTCACGTACTTTGATATGAAGTAACTTTTGATTTTTACTACTATGTACACTTTCTACTCTTTTCTATAAACCAAAAGAAATCAGATGGAAGAAACATATATTTATCTACTAGAATCATATGGTGAAATGAAAACATTAAAACTAACTTTGCCTTAGTCTACAAGAATTGGTTTAAACTTCAAAATTATATGTGATTATGTGAACCATATCAACTTTTCACTTTTCATTTATTCTAGAAATGCTGTGTATTTTGTTAATTAAAAATATGTTCATAAAGTAAAGAAGCTAAGGCGATGATCATCCCAATATCATTTTCACGTCTTTTAGATTATACTTTGTACTTAATTAAAGAGAAAATCATTATTAATAAAAGAAGAAAATTGACCAATCAACTGATCAATTTTATAGTAATACTATATTATTACAAGCCTGTCGAAGGAATAACTAAATTCTCGATCTCTCCAATAGCTACTACCCGTGACCATAGTTTGGCATGTTCGACATTAATTTTTAATATCCGCATATAATAAAAGATGGCACTAATATATACACGAAACTATTATATGTTATTTAATCAGCAAAAGGATCAAAGTAGTAGTATGCTCACGTACGTACGCACATATATATCTTATAATACGAATCAAGGAAATGTATTAACCGAAAGAGAAATAACAACGATGATTTTGTCGTTAATAACACCATTATTGGATCTTAACTCTAACAATTATTTTATACTGTTCATACTTCATATTGGACATTGCTTTCTCTTCAAATTTGCAAAGTTTTAATTGGCCGCATTATATTAATCTGAAATATTTTCAAGTAAGACAAAGTTAAATTATGACTTTTTTAATTTATTTTTTTGCACACTATGAAATTTAACTTTTTGATGATAAATCTGTGCTAAACCATCTAATAAAGCCTAACGTTGAAACCATACGATTGAGATATTTTCATATTTTAAACCCCAAAACAAATCCAAACTACAATAGTCTACCTGTCCATCTTGTAAGTTGTAACATCTATTATACGGAATGAATTAATAAGTCCAACCATTAATTGAGAGTACTAAAAATATTATCACATGAAAATGAAGTCACAATTTTGTCTTCGTGTGAGAGATTATGTGATGTTTAAGAAGTAATGGTGATATAAGTCTGCCCCGTGACCAAGGGATAATGATATGTTCACATGGGCAAGCGTGAAGGAATAAAGAACAATGATTCTATTTTAATTAGATGTGGTTGGTTAAGTATATTTGCCAAGGGTGTCGAATACTAACACAAATAGATGTTTAATAATTTTGAGAAAATAACATAACTTTGCTTATAACTCGGTGCCTATAATAGTAACTTTTGAATAATTGTTCTTTACTATCGTAATAATAGCTGGTACGGATAAATTGTTAAACATTATTCGAAACTTAATAAAATGTATGTGATCGGCTTTAAATTTCTTAGTAATAATAAATGCAAAACAAAAAAACAGACATGTGTATATATTCAAATTAGACAACTACAAATGTTTTTAAAAAATAGTAGATAACCACATGCATGGAAGAATAAAAAGCATGATAATATTAGTTGTTAGTTAATTATATATATATAGAAGCATATTATAACATGAAAGTGACTTCGAAGTGAGCGGTTTAGTATGAAGACTAAAGAGACATGAGACATTTTTCTGGTTATGTGCGAAGCTAGATTTCATATATATCACTTTTGAATGGGATGCAAAATAAATTAGTGATCGTACTTGTTGAGTTTTAGATAATAGTATTTTAGATGAAGATTGAGAAAGTCTTACAGGTTGTGATAAGGGTGGTGTGGAGGTTTACATTAGACCAAGAGACTCGCTGATAAGGTAACACTTTCTCTGAGCAACAAAAAATTTTCATCGAGTAATGCACTTGCAACAGTTTCTTGTGTACCAAATTGGTTAAGGCTTTGGTTAACAATAAACCAACTATATATGTCTATTGGTGGCAAACGATAAACCAGCTACGTGTACCACTAATCATCAATAAAAGCTTTACGTTGAGGAAAAAAAGAAGAAGGACTATTTGGTATTTAACGTGGTGAAGGCATGTAAGTATCATGGACCAACGATTTCAGGGCCTCATTTTTGTTTCAACATTATTAGCCATAATTTCTTTGGGTCAAGTCCATTCACTCTACATACTTTATGACTTGAGTCTTTGACGTGGTGCAATTGTACAAAAGATGGTTCTAACTTCTAACTCCTACAACGCAAATATATCCATATTTTCAACAAAAGATTATCCTATAACGAGGCATTACGAAATATAGTTGTTTGTATGGCCTAATTTCAAGAACCGACTTCTCTATTGTTTCATTGGTCATCGAGTTTCATCGCTATACGTGACTTGATATTTCAAAGTCTCTTTTCATCGCTATACATGTTTTGAGGTTAGCCTTGCGTTGAAATTTGATGGCTGTCCACGCAACTCTAGCTATGTCGCGTTTGTTAGCGTTGCTACTTGATGTTTGAGTTTCTTTTGCTGCCTTGGTTCACATCATCCATTAATTGCCTTTTGCTCTCTTTCTTCAGCTAGATATTGTAGTTGTAGTGTAACTTCAATATTATTTTTGCTCTCTTTCTTTAACTAGTTTGGTATTCATCTAGCCACTATCCATCTGTCAAGTCATTTATATTTACGTGACAGCTGAAACTATAAGATTAATAAATCTTAGACTACAGCTCTAGAAGAACAAAAAGAAAAAGTCTTACTATATCCTTACAAAATTGCATCAAGTTATATGTGTTCTTAGTCTTTCATACCATAAATCAAATTGGGAACAAAAGAAATCAAATTGAGAGAGTCTAGAAATAGGGATGGCAAGATCGAACGTAAGAGGTTAGACAAAGTTATGACGTTACCAAATTTTGATCAAAAACCTTTGGATCACATTTAATCTGTTCACTAATGTAAGAAGTTGAGAAGTCTATAGTGACTTTGTCGTCGTTGGTAATCAATATCATGACTTTCTCACCACGTACGTATGTTCTTGTCATGCTCAATTTCGATTCTAGTTCAGTAACAACTAGCAAGTCACATACGCACCACAATGGATACGGGAATCGATCAAGTACAGTAACTTAACAAGTCACCTACGACGGACACTAGTTACATGATTTCATAAATTTACTAAAAATATTAAGTAATTAATTTTCCCATGCAAATCCTTCAAATAACATTAAATGCAATTTTTTTAATTTAAATTAAAACAATCATATAAACTTCAGTCGTAAATATATTTGAGTTTCTATAAATATAAGCTTAGATAAAGCTTACATTGAGTTATTATAATTCATTATCTGATCTTCTCTATCGTTGCACACAAAAATAAAATAAAGTAATAACATCTCTGAACCCATCCATCATCCATGGATAGAAGATTAGCGTGGGTCACACAGTCCATTGATGCCTTGTATTCTTTAATAGATAAAGATCCTTTTATACTACAAAAGATTGAAGCATCGTCACCGTATGTCCATACGCCGCTTCATGAAGCATCAATGTTTGGGAAAACACTTATGGCCATGGAATTGATGGTGTTGATGCCATCGTTTACGTATAAACTAAATACACATGGATATAGTCCATTGCACCTTGCCGTGGAGAACAATCAAGTCGAGATAGCACTAGAGCTAGTCAAGTTCGATCCCAATCTTGTTCGTCTTCGCGGCAGAGGAGGTATATTTCCTGAATAATAATTCTAGACTAGCTATGTTCTTTAGATCGAACTCCATATATATATATATGGCCCTCCTTCATATATAGTTTGTAGATAGGCAACGTCTAACATTAATGATATTTTGTTCAATTTCGAAACAGGTGTGACACCACTACATCTTGTAGTGGAGAAAGGTGGAGCCGATCTCCTCACGGAGTTACTCATGGCTTGTCCCAAGAGCATTGTGGACGAGAACGTAAGTGGTGAAACGGCTCTACACATGGCGGTCTTGAATGGCAGATATGAAGAGCTCAAAGTGCTTACCGGATGGTTGGAAAGAATGCGCCAAAAGGGGGCCTCGTCTATGGAGAGAGACATTTTAAACAGGAAAGATCGTGAGGGCAACACCGCCTTGCACTTCGCGGCGTATCAGAATAAACATCAGGTGTATTTTTAAATATTCTTCTCTTATATATGTTGTACTTTGAAAATTAAAGGCATGATATATATATAGGAGTATTTCTGTTATTAAACCATAACAACACAATATAATTTGATAACTCACTTGTTAGTTTTATATATCATATACATTAAGGTTTGTAACTTTTTGGTGCATGGAAATTATGTTTTGGACATGCAGTAAAACCTCTGTTGGAATGCCTCTCGCTTGACCGGAACATACAGAACAAAGATGGTTTAACATCTCTTGACATACTTCGAGCCAACGGTCGCTACATGGACAAAGACACTGAAAAACTGATAAAAAGTTACGGCGGAAAGAGCAAAGCTGCTCTACCCAAAGTCAAGAAACCGAGTGAATTTTTGAGATCACCGGTTACGTTCTGGGAATATTGTTCCATCCAAATTACTCGTTACAAAAGCGGCATATCAGACGGAACCAGAAACGCGCTTCAGGTGATAACCATACTCATCACCGCGGCTACGTATACAACAGCTTTGCAGCCACCAAGATGCGAAAATAAAGAAGATTCAGGTTCTTATGATGAAACATGTCTACTACTTTGGGGATTCAATACGGAATCTTTTTTTTTCTCCATGTTTTTGAATTTTATTCTCTTACCACCTGGTAGAGAGTACACTTGGTTCTATATCTTGATCGCAATAGCAATGATGTTGAACGGCGAGACAACAGCATTCTTTCCAATACTTCTCGTGGTTGCAACCATTGTAGGATTTTTTTGTTATCTGATCTTCGTATTCTTGAAGTGGAAATTATCTATCCAGCTGAGGACAATAAAGCCCAAAAGCCAAATGATTTTGGAAGGTTTATCGACAATAATTTAATTAAAGCCTTTTTTCTACCCGCGTATGTGAAAATTGAAAAACGATCTGTTATTTATATTGTTTACCAAATCCATTGATTACAATATGTAATCGTTATTAAGATATAAGCAGGAATGTTTTATATTGTCGTGGAGAGCTTTGATCACGTTTGTTATTTGCCAGCATATTGGCTTTGCCATTCAATGTCATATTATTGATTCTTTTCCTTACCTATGTCTTTTTTTTCCAATAAAAATGCATTAAATATATATTAAAAAATTCAATGTTTGTGATACCCGAAAAAATTAAAAAATTAAAATCAATTTTATGATACAGAGAAAGTATTGTTTTTGTGGAACATGTAGACATCATCATCATATGATTTGGCTGCCAATAACAAGAACAAAAAAAAAAAAAAAAATCATTTCTTTTTTACTTCGATTAGGACATCATTATTAAGAATATCTTAGAGGTAAGATTTGCTTAAGAAAGTAACTTATAGATTTCGGTGGATCATATTAATACACACTTGATAATATCGTCCATCGTGTTGACTGTTTCCATATCATCGTTGCAACGTTGATTTGTCATGTTCTTTTCTCATTTTTAGTTTTGAAACGTGAGGCCGGTAGCAACTTATTTCTACTTTCACAATTTGGATTATATGAGAAGCGGAGGATTTTTCACAAAATCTCCTTATATATGGTTCTTCTTAATTAAGCCTCTCCTTGAAACTACTTGAAATAGTTTCTTGGTACTATAGATAGCAAACTTCATACTATAAATAAGGGACAATATACGATCGCATTTAGTTAACTGCAATACAATATAATCACATTCTATCATAAACAAAAAAATCATGGTTTTCTCTAATGGCATCTTTTATAGTTTGTTCATGTTCTACGTTCTTGCAACTCTTTTTTTTCCTGAGTCGGTGTCATCATCATCATCAGCATTCTCAAATGCTGCATCGGGAAAGCTAAATTCGAGACGCTTGTTTATGTTTTAAAAAAAAAACTGTTAGAATCATTAATTCATTGTCCGGCAAACATGTTTTGAATGTAACCTGCTCATCTACGGAAGATAATTTAGGGTTAAAACGTATTCCTTGGGGCCAAAGTTGGGAGTTTAAATTTAGAGTAAATTGGAAAAGGAGTACAGAGTTTACTTGCCATTTTACGTGGCATAAAGGTGGATTTCACAAGTTTCCTATATTTCAACACGGTAGAGACAATGAATTTACAACTAGGTGCAGCGTATGTATTTGGGAGGTCAGAGCAAAAGAAAATGAAAAACCGATTTGTCGTATAAGAAGAGATAAAGGACCTGCTTGGTGTTTTAATTGGGCAAAATAAACTCAAAAATAGTTATATAAAAGAAAAGAAGCTAAGTATTATATCTATATCTATCTCAATTCTCATGTATATTGTATGTAATTTTAAAGATATTTTTCTTTTGTTTCATTTTATCATAAATCTAATTTTGTTATGCTTATTCAATATTCAATACTAAATATAGATATTCCATAGTATTTTGATATTTTTGTGAGCAGTTGAATATTTTAAAATTACAATGTTAATAATATTACGAAAAATGTCTTATAATCAAATCTTTTCACATCCCAAAAATAGCGGTTCAACTTTCATAAAGAAAAATATACAGAAAAAAAAAGAATAGCTAGATATCAGTAATTCACCAATCAATCTGTAACGTCCCGACCACCTTTTTCCAGTGGATCCCATGTTCACCACTAGCTCATGGGCCTAGATCTCTTAGTGGACCTCACGTCTTCTCACTAAGCCGATGAGCCCATCAATGTCCGACTGCCGGTTTGCAACGTTCAGGAGGCTTAATGATTTGTTTACCGACCCTACAAATCACCACATGATCTTTTCCTGTATTTTGGTCCCGAAAGGTCACCCATCTTTTGACTACTCCAGCATAAGTATACTTTACTGTGGAGTTCTTTTAAGACCCTTGACCGAAAAAATAAATGCACTTTAATGACATAGCTGACCAAATTAATTCATTTAAACCTCTCCGCAAACTGGGATCTCACACAATCGAACAATTTTATAAGGATGATTAATTTTCAATGATAATTATCATATTACTAAAAGCCTGTCCAAGGAATAACTAAATTCTCGATCTCTCCTATAGCCTACATTAGCATGTTCGACCTTGTTTTATAAATTATAATCTGAATATAACAAAAGATACCACTAAATAATACACGAAACTATATCATTCAATACTACAAATGACAGAAAGGTATTATCGGAAAGAGAAATAACAACGATGGCTTTATCGTTAAATATGGTTTCTGTAAAACGGTTTTGTTGTTGGATGAACAAACAATGTAGGAGGGGTTGAGCCTGAATGATTTCATAATGGCGGCCAAGATATCAAGACTTCTGATCTTTCCCCTAGGAAAAGAGCTTGGGCATGACCTTCCTTATTTCATTTTTGTTTCTAACATTTTTCTTTGATTAATATGTAATTTATGTGATGTATTCTTCTTCCTCTACTTGTTCATTTCATAAGGACAGATGAAAATGCTTAAAGAAACTGAACTTTATTATTATTAGATCATTGTTTCTTTCTTTTTGCTGTTGTTGTTCAAACCCAACAACATTCTGGGACTAACACAAATAATGTCTCACATATGACATAACATAGCTACTTGTTGCATTCTAGAGTGCGGTGGTTGGAGGAGCAGCGTTTTTCATGCACTGTTGTTTTAGCATAGGTGGGAAAAACGGGTTGAATGGAAGGTTGGGTGTGCAGTTAGCTTCAGCGTCTAGGAAAGCTTTACAACAAGCTGGACCAACGGTCCAAATTTTGCCGGTCATGACGGCTTGTCTGATCTCTGCCAAGCATCCTCGCAAATCCATAACTGTCGACCAGCACTTGGTCAGGTCGGGCATTCCTGGCATACCGGGACTCGGTTGGAACGGATTTGGAAACGGAAACTGGATAGGGGGAAACTGCGGTAACTGAGCATTAACCGAGGCTGCGATGCATAGCATAACCACTAGGAGAGGAAACACACTCTTGATCGACATGATGGGATTATATACAACAAGAGAATTAGAAGACTTAAGAGAGAAGTTTCAATATATGTTAGATGATTTGTAGTTTGGTTTTTGTTTGATGAATTTATGTATGGCAATGTGGTCAAATTTATATGAAAGTTATGGAATAGTAGGAGCGGATACAAAATAGGATTGCAAAACGTATACTAGTTAACATTTTAATCAATTTGGAAAGAAATCAAATACAGTCGAAACGTTTGATTTATGGAGTAATTAGACACATTGAATCTGATAGTTATATATATCAAGCACTTTGACCAAGACAGTAAAGAAAAATATATTTTTCTTAACCAGTCTCGCTTTGGTTAGAAATGGATAGGAGAAGACAACTGTAGATGACAGTAGGGAAACCATTAGCAAATTTTCTAAAAAGCATTAATCAGGATTTGCTAATGTACGTATTTTTTATATAAGCACAACCATTTGAGATTAGTAAAACAATTTTATCACATGGAATGGAGTCAGAAACGTAATGCAGGTTTTCATCTAGTTCTTTAGCGTAATTATAGAAGTGCGTAATCCAAGAAGTTAGATTAATTTCTGAGACTTTACAGTTTATTATTTTTAAAACAAGATTAATATATTTGTTTATATTCTTAATAATCGTGAAGGCTCGTACATATATTGGTATAATTCGAAAATTTGGGGGGTTGTCTAGTTAATTAGTTTAGAAGATCGACTTCAACCACCAAATTTTGTTTTAAGGATATATAAATTCTTACCACCAACTAAGTTGTTAATTAAAACTAGAACCATATACTACTAAAGATTACCAGCTCATTTGAACAATAATGACAATTTAGGGTTTTCTAATAATCAATCCCTTATCTCTTAATGAAAACCCTATAAATAGACACTAAACACATAACATATCTCTCCACCCATCTCAAACAAGCTTAAACGCACTACTACTTCTTTGAGTCTTTTCCACTCCACAAAACAAAATGGCTCCAAGAACCTCCCTTGCTCTTTTCCTTTCTCTCAACCTCCTCTTCTTCACTTACACCTCTGCGACATGTTACAAGTGCCTCCCCACCCCGACCACCCCAAGCACGGGTACTTGTCCTAGAGATGCCCTACAGCTCGGTGTTTGCGCTAATGTGCTCAAGCTAGTGGACCTAACATTGGGAAACCCACCCGTTAAGCCATGCTGCTCTCTTATCCAAGGCTTGGCTGACCTTGAGGCTGCGGTCTGCCTTTGCACTGCTCTCAAGGTTAACATTCTTGGAATCAACCTTAACCTTCCCATCGATCTCAGCGTTCTCCTCAATGTTTGCAGTAGAAAAGCTCCAAAGAACTTCCAGTGCGCTTAAGTTTAAAACATAGCTACTAAATAAATGATTCATACAGTTTACGAATTTTTGAACCTATTTTCTTATCTTGTTTTATTTTAAAGTTATATTTTGTTGTAATTTCCCCGTATTGTTTAAAATGAACGTACTCTCCCATGCAATAATGGGTAATGCATGGGTTTGTGTCTGCATGTACTTCTTTGCTTCGTTATTCCTCCATCTCTTCTTTAATTTGTAAGTGTATTTTTTGAATTTGATTAATAAAAGTATTAATCGATTTCGTTGTCTATATTGCAATCTTCGGTGTCAGCATTAAGATCATGTACTACTGATGTACATCGGACCATTCTGACAATAGGCAACATATTTTGGCAAGAATAGTGTGGATTTGGTTCCTGAGAATTAGTCTTTTGGTCATGCACACGTGTATTTAGGAGTATTCATTTTAAGAAGAATATACAAACACTAATCAGCGATTAATTAATTCTTCATCAAAAAGCCATGCATGGTCTACAGCGTCTATAGCAACAGGGACGTGCGGTAAATATTACCTATAAGAAGGTAACTTGATATTGGTGATAAAAAGTTATAAATATGAGAGATATCTCATATTTTAAGCTAAAAGTTGCTTAAGAGACCACCAATAAATATGGTCTAACTAAACTCAAGAACCAGTTAAATTTCAAATGAACAAAAGTAAATAAACTTTAGAATACACAGATTTTATATGAACGATATATAGCTGTAGAGAGTTTTATAAGTTTTATAATCAAGATTAATCATTGTTATTTAAAGAATGAGACATTTACTTTCCTAACTATCTATCTTCACAAAATTTCATTATTAACTTTTCTTTAGCTCAATGCAGTAAGATCTGTTTCATGTCGTTTTCATTTTTAAAACTAGAAAATCATTTTCTTTCATTTTTAACTTCTGCCCTGATGAGAATTCAAAAGACACACCAATACTCTAGATAGTTTGTATATACATGTCAATTAAACTTTTGGCGAGTTTGAATTTTATCTGTTAACGAATATATGAAGTGTGAACCATGTTTTTTCTGTAGCAAACAATAAACTATGAAAACCTAAGCATCAGAATTTACGTGGTACTATCGTTTATGTGAATCAAATCTTTGGACATCCATATATGTCGGAACAACTTTAAAAAACAAAAATATACAGCAAAAGTTCAACTTTGATCATTGATTTTATGCCATTACTATATATCTGTATGTAGTCTTTACAATTATATTTTTCAATTCAAAATAGAATAGATAGTTTTATCTTTAATGCACGACTCTATTTACTCTATAATAGTGTAGCCGAAAGATTTATGATGAAACATGCATATATTAATCTTCTGTAAATCATATGGTGACATAAAAATAATTATGTTCATTAAGAGTTAACGTCGTGCCTAAGTGCCTTAATCAACAAAAAGATGATCACCACAGTATCATACCGTCTAAATTTTTTATTTTCTTATCTTGTTGTTTTAAAATATATTTCCTAGTCCGCACAGCCGTGGTAAAAGAGAATTGGGAAAAGATTGAAAGGAACTAACCCAGATCCTTCTTAAAAACAAAAATCATTGTTGTGTGGAAACTCTACTTAAGAAATATTATGTCGCATTGTCGTTAATTAAAAAGAAATTATGAATTGCCTTATTTTTTGCTAAACTGTTAATATCATTAGAAATGAGAGTTTAGTGTTACAAAGTTGTAAGACTAAGAGATTGAACCTTGTAAAAAAAACGGTGAAAAACCAAGGAACAATTAGGAAAACAGACTTATAGAAGGAAACAAAAGAATCTTTTCATCGAAGCCACAAGGGCATGAGTTTCTTGAATTTCTTCATGTGAGACCTTGATGTGATCGAGTTTCTTCATTATGAATTGCCTTATATAAATGTATAATAAGAAATCTATATATATATAATTACCTTTCCTCTCTTCTCCTTCCGCCATATATAAAATTACCTTTACTCTCTTCTCCTTCCGCCACGTCAGCGCCACATCATCCACCATATCATCATTTTCTTTTTTACTAAATCCAAAAGAATATGGGCTTGAGGTACAACACTTCCACAACAATCAAAATACAAAATCTAAAAAAGCATGGGCCTGAGATCTAACACATAACAATCTCCGGTTAAAAAAATCATAAAAACGTGGGATACACGAGTTTGGAACTGGATGATTAAACGGAACATGGAAAACATTTTCTAGAACCATTGTTTACAAGAGCGACACATTTGCAACAACGATACCGATTTCAAAATCATTGGCCGGAATACACGGGTTCGAACGTAGGAAAAAACGGGAAACAAGCCAGATCCTAGAATATATCAAACCCAGACACCGGAAACTTTATCTCTCTAATCACATTCTTAGTAAAAAAAGAGAATACCGTATAAACTTTCTATCGACCTCTGAAGAATACCAAATGATGATAAACATTTCAAATACTAAATTACTATAAAATTGAAAAAATAATCGATATGAAAAATAGAATAACAAAAAATAACAACAGTAAAAAGCCAACAATACAAACAATGCAAAACAAAAAAAAAACAACGAAAAATTATAATATAACTAAAAATAAAATAAAAAATTTATAAACCTCCCGCGCGCATCGCGGGTCAACAACTAGTAAAGAATATAATTGACCAATCAATTCTATAGTAAAGAACGATTTGGCATGATGATTATCATATTATTACAAGCCTGTCAATATAATCCGAATATAACAAAAGATACCACTAATACAGGAAACTATATGTTATTTATTCAGCAAAATGATTAAAATAGTATGATCTCGCACATATATATCTTTCAAGATAAATCATAGAAACCAATATATTGTCCGACATAGAAATAACGACGACGATCTTGTCGTTATAACACCTTAATATATGATTCTCTAACAATTATATTACATTATTCATATTGGAAATTGCTATCTTTTCAATTTGTAAGTACTCAGATATTTTTAAGTTCGATGAATTCAGATTATGTTTTTTTTTTTTTAAGTTAGACAATTTTTTTTTTTTCTTCACACTATGAAGTTGACCTTTTGATGCCAAATTTTTGCTAACCCATCTAAACAATACTAACATTGAAATATTTCTATATTTTTAACCAAAAGAAAAATCGAAACTAGTCTATCTGTCCATCTTGTAACCTCTGTTATACGGAATGATTTGATAAGTCCAACCATTTGAGATTGTTAAAAATATGATCTACTAAAAATGAAGTCAGAAACATTGTCTTTGTGTAAGATTCTATCACCAATCTCTAATGATGGTGATATAACTCTGCCTCGTGACAAATGATAAGATATTTTCACATGGACAAGTGTACGTGAAGGAATAAGGAATAGTCATTTCATTTTAGTCTTTAGTAACAAATGTTTATTAATATAATTACGAGAAAACAGAATCCTAGAAGTCTAGAACATATATTCATTCTAATGTAGGTAAGAAATTTGATTATAACTTGGTGCTCTACTATTAACTATGGAATAATTTTTCTTTACTAAGGCAATAATCTATCACAATTATTTTATTCATATTGGACATTACTTAATTTCCTCTAAAATTTGCAAAGTTAATGGGGTAGTAATTAGAACAGTTATATGAAGTATTATTTAGGCGAATTTGGATTTTTTTTTTTTCACACTAACAAATTGAACTTTGATTTCAAATTTGTGCAACACCATCTAATAAAAGTCTGCGTTGAAATCATACGATTAAGACTACTAATAGAAATATCTCATGTGCAAAACAAAATCCAAACTAGTCTATCTGTCCTTCTAGAGTTATACGGAATGGTTTAATAAGTCCAACCATTTGAGATTGTTAATACAATTATCAGATGGAAATTAAGTAATAAACTTTGTCTTCGTCTGAGAGATTATCTGTAAACTAAATGATGTTTAAGAAATAATCCAAACTAGTCTATCTGTCAATCTAGTAATTATAGAAGTGTGTCTGTATTATAATTAGAAATTGCACATGTTTTGAAATAACAGATAACCAAATGTATAATTCCTAAGGCTTTTAGAGAGTAATTTATCTCATATCCTCATTGCAAAATAGCCAGAAAAAAAATTATTTTTATATACTTTTAATAATCTTAAACATAAATTAATATATTTCTTTTTTATACTTTTAATAATCGTGAAGGCTCGTAGATAGATCCATATAATTCGAAAACTTGGGAGTTGTCTAGTTAATTAGTTTATAGGATCGACTTAACCACCAAATTTCTTTTATGGATATACAAAGTAGAACCAATATACTCTTAGCGATTACCAGCTAATCTAAATTAACCATGGAAAATATTAAGTGTTCTTTAATAATCAAATCATATCTATAAAACAATTAGTCAAATAATCCACCTATTAAAGAAAAATTATCAATTAAACATTCACATTTCTCTCCTAATGAAAACCCTATAAATACACACTAAAAGCTTAACATATCTCTCCACCCATCTCAAACAAACTTAAAAACACTATTACTTCTTGAGCCTCTTCGACCTCACAAACAAATGGCTCCAAGAATCTCCCTTGCACTCTTCCTTTCCCTCAACCTCCTCTTTTTCACTTACACCTCTGCGACCACCCCGAGCAGAAGGACTTGTCCTAAAGATTCCCTACAACTCGGTGTTTGCGCCAATGTACTCAAGCTTGTGGACCTAAAATTGGGAAACCCACCAGTAAAGCCATGCTGCTCTCTCATCCAAGGCTTGGCTGACCTTGAGGCTGCTGTCTGCCTATGCACTGTGCTCAAGGCTAACGTTCTTGGAATCAACCTTAACCTTCCCATTGATCTCAGCGTTCTCCTCAATGTTTGCAGTAGAAAAGCTCCAAAGAACTTCCAGTGCGCGTAAGTGAAAAACTTATGGCAAACCTATAAAATGAACGAATCATACGTTTTATGAAGTCTTGAACTTTTATTCTTTTCTTCATGTTTTATTTTAAGATGATCTATTTTTTGTATTTTTCTTGAATTGTTAACGTACGTTTTCATGTAATAATGGATACTGCATGGGTTTGTCTGTGCATGTCATCGGCAAATTTGTACTCCTTTACTTCATTGTTCCTTTATATCCTCTTTGCAACTGTATTCTTCGAATTTTACTTATAAATTCATTTCTCACTATGATTACATTTTAACTTAACAATTAAAAATCCCCACTGAACACCAAATTATATTTTCACCAAAACACTACAATATTAATTCAAGGCTAATCAAGCAAAAAGGCTCTTCGAAAGAGCCCGCTCCGTTTTCTACCATTGTCAACTCCGTGTGGTGGACCTCTGGGGAGAAGTCCACTCTAAAACACTTCGGTGTGTTTCTATCGGGGCTGACCGGATCAGTCGATAGGATTTATATATAAAAAAAATTCATAATCAATGTCAATTCTTAACGAGTAAGCTGATCATTGTTTTCATATACTATTTTAGGAGTCATTTGTCTTTCAATATAGGAATTTCAAAACAAATGTCTTTCTAACTATTTATCTAGAATAAATTTCATTATGAAATTAAGTTTTTCTCAGTATGATCTATCAATTTCACGCAATAAAATTTTTACTTGTAATCGATCCGATAAACATTGGGTCAGCAAAATTTTGGTTTGATTTCTGGTAGCATGTGTCAAGCTATATGAAAATGAATGGATTTTCGACTCAAAAACAATTGACAGTCAGTAAATTAACTGTATAGTTCCCTATATATTACATTAGGTCTTGTCTCAACCGATATTAGCTTTGCTAAACATCCATTTTCTTTATTAGTTTATATTTTATTTTAACTTTTCTTCAATGGTTTTTTATATTTTTTCCTTTACTTTCAATCTTGATTTGATTAACCTGCTGAGATATTGAAAAGAACAATTACTTTTGATTTTTAACATGGATTTGATCCTAATTGTTTTCTTTTTGAATCCTATATTCTTTATTTGATCTTCAAATAACCTGCTGAGATATTGAAAAGAACAATTACTTTTTTCTTTTCTTTTTTTAACTTAAAAAAAAAAATCTGATCCAATAAGAATTAAAAGAACACCACTAGTTGAATATACGATTTGAAGATAATTCATATTTTATTGTTGTATATGTAAAATTTAAAGTTTTCTTCCTAGGGTTTAGGGTTTAAAATTGTAACAAGTTTGAATTATGATTTTTTTAACGAATATAATGAAGTGTGAAGCGTGTTTTCTGGTAACATATAATATTCTATGAAAACCTAAACATTATGGCTATTTGGTATACAGTACTATTGCTTATGTGAATAAAATCTTTGCACATCCCAAAAGTCTCGGGTCAACTTTCAAAAAGAAAAATATACAGCAAAATTTCAACTTTGTATTCACTTAATTATTGTTTACGAATTATGATCATTGATTTTATTAATTCCAGTATTACCTGTACGTAGTCTTACAGAGGTATGTTTATATTCCTTTTTCTAAGAAAATGTATAATAGTTACTTTTGATATGTTAACCACCTATTCTTATAGTCTCCTATCAATTTCTTTAATTCATTCTTCACGTCTGTAATTAATAAAAAAAAATTTCGTTATTGTAAAAAGAAAGGAATAGATTTTTGCATGATGATTATCACGAAACTATATATACGTTATTTTTCTAGCAAAGTGATAAAATAATATGATCTCGCATATACATCTTATCCAATATAACTCATATAGACGTATTATCCGAAAGATAAATAACAATTTTTTTTTCATACTGAACATTATACTTTCCTTTTACATTTGGAGTAAAGTATTATTTTGACGAATTTGGATTTGTTTTTGTTTTTTCACAATATCAAATTGAACTTAGATGTCATATTTGTGCTAAACCATCTAATAAAGTCTAACGCTGAGACTACCAATACAAATATCACATGTCGAAAAAACAAATTCCAAACAAGTCCCATCTTTTCTTCAAATTATACGGAATGATTTGATAAGTCCAACCATTTGAGACTACTAAATACAATTATAACATGGTAATGAAGTAATAAACTTTGTCTTCGTTTGAGAAATTATCTGTAAACTAAATGATGTTTTAGAAACAATCCAAACTAGTCTATCTGCTCAATCTAGTAATAATAGAAGTGTGTATGTATTCTAATTAGAACTTGCACATGTTTTGAAATAATAGATAACCAAATGTATGATGATGTCTAAGGCTTGTAGATAGTAATTTATCTCATATTTTCATTGAAAAATAGCCAGAAAGAAAAAAGAAAATATTTTTTTAATATGCTTTTAATAATATTTAAAATGGATAAATATTTTTTTATACTTTTCATAATAATCGTGAAGGCTCGAAAATAGATCGATATAATTTGAAAACTTGGGAGTTTTCTAGTTAATTAGTTTAGAAGATCGACTTCAACAACCAAATTTCTTTTATGGATACACAAATTAGAACCATGTACTCTTAGAGATTACCAGCTAATTTGAACAATGACAATTAAGAGTTCTTTAATAATCAAATCATATCTATAAATACATACTAAAAGCTTTACATTTCTCTCCACCCATCTCAAACAAACTTAAACGCACTACTACTTTCTTGAGCCTTTTCCACCGCACAAACAAATGGCTCCAAGAATCTCCCTTGCACTCTTCCTTTCCCTCAACCTCCTCTTCTTCGCTTACACCTCTGCGACCACCCCGAGCAGAAGGACTTGTCCTAGAGATTCTCTACAACTCGGTGTTTGCGCCAATGTGCTCAAGCTAGTGGACCTAACATTGGGAAACCCACCAGTAAAGCCATGCTGCTCTCTCATCCAAGGCTTGGCTGACCTTGAGGCTGCTGTCTGCCTCTGCACTGTACTCAAGGCTGACGTTCTTGGAATCAACCTTAACCTTCCCATTGATCTCAGCGTTCTCCTCAATGTTTGCAGTAGAAAAGCTCCAAAGAACTTCCAGTGCGCCTAAGTTGAATGCTAAGTTGAACCTATTTTCCTATCTTCTTGTTTTATGTTAAGGTTTTAAAATGTATTTTTCTTAATTAACGTACGTTCTCATGCAATGATGGATAATGCATGGGCTTGTGTATGTTTGTAATCGGCAAGTTTGTACTCCTTTACTTCATTATTCCTCCGTACCCTTTTTGTAACTCTATTTTTTGAATTTGATCTAATAAATTCACTTCTTACTAAAGTTTAAATTAACATAAGTAATTCAAAAAAAAAAATAACATACGAAATTAAAAACCTCTCTTGGAAAAGAATAATAAAAAGCCCTATCGGTCCTCGTTACAAAAAATGCTTGGCGAAGCTCGGTGTTTATAAGACTTGGTTTTTTTTTTTTTGAATCTAATGTTAAATTATATTCAAAGAAAAAATATCGTTTTTACAACTAGTGCAACGTGTAATCGAAATTTAAATAAAAAAACGTTTGTAAAAAGATTTAACGCCTAGTGGAAAACCAAACTTGTAAACCTTTCTTGTATCTTCTATCTCCCATCCGTTAGATTGTTGTGAGTTGATTACGAACCTGTCGATCGATTATTTACAAATATGCAAACTTTTTCCCTTCAGATTTCATCACGATCGACGGACTGAACCCAAAAGCTGGTTATACTTCAAACTAACAAGAGTAAATTAAGAAAAAAAAAAAATCTGTAATATTTTAGGAGTTATTTTTCTTTTCAGTATGAGATTTTCAACATAAATGACTCTTCTAACATTTTATCTCGACTAAAATTCACTATATTATGTGTCAGTTATTTAGGAGCAATTTTAAATTAACCGTGAAAATTTTACGCCTGTTCTATCCGATTAATCTTTAGTCGGTAAAGTTTTTGTTAGATTTTAATTAGATTTTTCATTCAAAGCCATTTGACAATGTCTTTTTCTTTACTTAAAACTTTGATTAACCCGTCAAGAGTTAAAAAAAAAAAACAATTACTTTTGAATTTTAACATGGTATCGTATAGGCCTGGGTGTTCGGGTACCCGTTCGGGTTCAGGTCGGATATTTCGGGTTTTCGGGTTTAGAGATATAGAACCCGTTCGGGTATTTCTAGATTTCGGGTTAGGATCGGGTTTGGTTCGGGTATTTCGGGTTCGGGTTCGGGGTATCCGGAATTCTCAAAATTCAAAATTTGAGTATCCAAATATGTCCAAACTAATAAAAAATTTCGAAACCTATATATTTTTTGACTTAAATTTATTTGAATAGGAGTTTATAACTTTAAAACAATCCAAAATATACAAAAACTGGATAATTTGACATTAGATTATTACAAATACATATATATTATTAATAAATTATTATTATATATTTATATTATGGGTGTATTCGGATATCCGTTCGGGTTTCGGTTCGGTTCGGGTTCGGGTTTGGATTTTCGGGTTTAGAGATATAGAACCCGTTCGGGTATTTCTAGATTTCGGGTTCGGGTTCGGATCGGGTTTTTCGGATCGGGTTCGGGTCGGATTTTCGGGTCCGGGTATTTTTTCCAGGCCTAGTATCGTAATCTATATTTGATCTGAATAATTCTTGGGTTTACTCATAGAGGTAAACCTCATTACTCACCTCATATTAGCTTGACCCATAACATAGAACAATATGTCATCTAATACTAAATTTAATAATAAATCAAATTTTAAATAATCAAAAAGAATTAGAAGATAAAATTAATTTGTATACTTTAATTAAACAAGGTTAAAATTTCAGTTTTGTTTAGATTTTACAATAACGAAATTATATGTTGGTTTGAGTTTATAAAGAAGGATTAGTATGTAGATTTTACATTTAAAAAAAAAATAAGTTGAATTTATAAAGAAGTGGTTAGAGTGTAGTTTTACAATTAAAACAAAATTACTTTCGGTTTGGGTTTAGAAAAGAGTGGTTTGTATTTAGATTTTATAATTAAGTAAAATTATATGTTAGTTTGGATTTATACAAGAGTGGTTAATTTAATAGTAATTCATCTAACTTATAACATGATTTTATTTATGTATTTCACGAACAATATTGTCGATATTTATTTTGTTACGTCGCTAAATTATTTGTTAGATATATTTTCTTCCACTTATATAATTTGCTGTGAAATAACTAATTATCACATAACGATGCCAAAATTTATGTTTTACCTTGTTTTATGTATATAGTTTAAACCAACATGATTTGATATTAAGTCTATCTGTCGGAATGATTTGATAACTCCAACCATTTCAGACTACTAAAAGTATTATCACATGGAAATGAAATAACAAACTTTGTCTTCGTCTGACTCAATGATGGTTTAGAAATAATGGTGACATTTATCAACAAAAAGAAAGGAAATAATGGTGACAAATTTGTAAATATATCACATGGACAAAGCATGGAGATATAAAGAAAATCATTCCAACTTCGCTCGATGTGCTTAATTAACACAAATAGATGTATATAAGTGATAAATAGCCTGCTAGATATATAATATTTGCTTAGAACTTGGTGCTATACTACTAACTTTGATATATTTGTTCTTTAATTACTAACTTAATAACATAAATCTATAATCCAACTAACCAAGAAGTCATAAGATTGATTGACAGCTGATACAAGTAAATCATAAATGGCTGGCTTGAGCTTAATTAAAAGATGAATGTGATTCATATAATTCAAAAATTCGTGAGTTGTCTACTTCAACCACCAAAAATTTTTAGAGATATACAAATAAAAACCATATCCTCTTAAAAATTACCAGCTAATTTGAACAATGACAATTAAGTGTTCTTTAATAATCAAATCATATCTATAAAACAATTAGTCAAATAATCTTCACATTTCTCTCTTATTGAAAACCATATAAATACACACTAAACACTTCACATTTCTCTCCACCCATCTCAAACAAACTTAAACGCACTACTACTTCTTGAGCCTTTTCCACACCACAAACAAATGGCTCCAAGAACTTCCCTTGCACTCTTCCTTTCTCTCAACCTCCTCTTCTTTACTTACACCTCTGCGGCCACCCCGAGCAGAAGGACTTGTCCTAGAGATTCTCTACAACTCGGTGTTTGCGCCAATGTGCTCAAGCTAGTGGACCTAACATTGGGAAACCCACCAGTAAAGCCATGCTGCTCTCTCATCCAAGGCTTGGCTGATCTTGAGGCTGCTGTCTGCCTTTGCACTGTGCTCAAGGCTAACGTTCTTGGAATCAACCTTAACCTTCCTATCGATCTCAGCGTTCTCCTCAATGTTTGCAGTAGAAAAGCTCCAAAGAACTTCCAGTGCGCCTAAATTGAATGCTAAGTTAAACCTATTTTCCTATCTTCTTGTTTTATGTTAAGGTTTTTAAATGTATTTTTCTTAATTAACGTACGTTCTCATGCAATAATGGATAACGCAATACGGGCTAGTGTATGTTTGTAATCGGCAAGTTTGTACTCCTTTACTTGATTGTTCATCCGTACCTTCTTTGTAACTCTATTTTTCGAATTTGATATAGTAAATTCATTTCTTACTAAAGTTTAAATTAACATAAGAAATTCAACAACAAAAAAATAACATACGAAATTAAAAACCTCTCTTGGAAAAGAATAATAAAAAGCCCTATCTGTCCTTCTTACAAAAAATGCTTGGCGAAGCTCGGTGTTTACATCATCAATATGCAAACTTTTTCCCTTCAGATTTCATCAAACTTAACCTTGAGGCTCGGTTATGAAGTCTTGTTTTATGTATTTTTTGTAATTTTCTTGAATTGTTTAAATGATCGTACATTTGTATGTTCTCATGCAATAATGGATAATGGGTTTGGCTGTGCATGTAATCGGCAAGTGTGTACTCCTTGGTTTCATTGTTCCTCCGTCTCTTCTATCTACAGTAACTCTATTTTTCAAATTTGATATAATAAATTCACTTCTTACTATAGTTAAATTTTAACATAACAAATTAAAAAGCCCTATTGGGGGAAAAAGTGATATTCTCACCAATCTCAAGCACAAATTAAAACACTCCAATATTATTTCAAGGCTAGTTAAACAAAAGGGCTTTTGGAAACTCTCTCGCGATTTTTGTTACCTTCAACATCCTCTTATTTACCCAAACCGAAGCCAACCCCAAGTTCTCTTGCCATGGAGACATGCCCAAAAGATGCTTTGTGCACTTGTTATAAGTGACAATATTAGGTGCTTCCAAAGCCATCTCTAAATTTTTAAAGGTCACAAATCTAAAAATATAAAAAGGCTGGTTTTATATTTATTAAGAGTCGAATTGTGGATTGACTACTTTTAAACTGCACTACTAGTTTATATGGTCTCATCCCAAACACTACTCGAACTGGCGACCTCTAAGCTTTTACCAGAGATCATTACCAATTGAGATACTCTGCACTACTTATTTTTAGCTTCAATTGATTTTCTTTTTTAGTTTTTTTAATATTTTAAAATTCTGATCCACTATAATTAAGAGAACACTAATACTCTATTGTTGTATATGCGACCCGATGATAATTTAAAAGAATACCAATACGTTATCGTTTATTTTTAACGTCTGCATTTCACTATGGTAAAGATTGTACATGATTACAATGCAAAAAATTAATCAGAAACTGGGATACAAAGTAGTGAAAAAGAAATTGATTATCGTTCAATCGGAGATTTGGCCAATATCTACTGCTTTGTTGTTTGCTCTATGTATCGAATAAAATTGGACTGATTCAAATTTTTATTTCCAATGTGTGGTTTCTTGATGTACCATGTCAATGACTTGTTTAGAGTCTCCTTCGAATATTACTCCCTGGACTCTGATGTCCTTGACTCCAAGTGTGTTGCATAGCGTAACCAATAGTCCAATACGTTATATATATCCTTATATAAGTGAAATAACTTAGAGTTAAGGATTTAAAGTTATAGCGAGTTTGCATCATGATTTGTTAACGAATATTATGAAATGTGAAGCATGTTTTATTTAGTAACAAATAATATTGTATTAAAAACTACCTATTGCTTATGTGAATCAAATCTTTGGACATCCCAAAAATATCGGGTCAACTTTCAAAAAGAAAAATATACAGCAAAAGTTCAACTTGTTATGTTTTCATTTGATTATTGTTTATGATCGTTGACTTCATGCCATTATTACCTGTCTGTAGTCTTACAGAAATATGTTTATTTCTTTCTTGTAAGAAAAAACTATATATTGACGACAAAAAAAAAACTATATTATTTATTTTTAATGTATTTACCAAAAGATAATCATATATACACTATATATATATATATATATATATATATATTAATCTCCTATTATCATATGATGAGATAAAAATTATTACGTTCGTTAAGAATTAATTTTTCCTTAATAAACAAGACGATGATCACCAATTGGTTTAAACTATTTGAAACCATGTAACCTTCTTTCATTTCTCACGTCTTTTAGAGATATTATGTAGTTAATTAAAGAGAAAAACATTATTTAAAAAAAAAATGACCAATCAATCGATCAATATTATAGGAACGAATGATTTTGGCATGATGATTATCATATTATTACATTTTTTTTTATTTTAAAGCATAGAAATGACCAATCAATTAATCAATTTTATAGGAAAGAATGATTTTGGCATGATGATTATCATATTATATTATATTAGCATGTTCGACCTTAATTTATAATCCGTATATAATAAAATAGACACCATTAGTACACGAAACTATATGTTATTTATTGAGCAAAATGATCAAAATAGTATGATCACGTACACTATATCATTCAATATAAATCATAGAAACGTATTATCCGAAAGAGATTGAGATAAGTCCAAACTAGTAAATCTAGTTTTTGGGTTTTGTAAACCCAAAAAAAAAAATCCAAACTAGTCTATCTGTCCTTCTTGTAACCCTTGTTATATACGGAATGATTTGGTAAGTCCAACAATTTAAGAATACTAATACAACTATCACGTGGAAATGAAGTAATAAACTTTGTCTTCGTCTGAGAGACTAAATGATAATGGTGATATAAGTATGCCCCGTTACAAAGGTATTTGTTGAAGGATAATATTTATGAGACTTTGCACAATTAGTTTCCAAAAATAAGATTAATATATTTGATTATATTTTTAACACTCGTGAAGTCCCGTACATACATTGGTATAAGTTATACTGTATAACTAGGAACTTTGGGAGTTGTCTACTTAATTAGTTTAGAGGATCGACTTCAACAATACCAAATTTTGTTTATGGATATATAATTTTTTACCAGCAACTATAGGTTTTTAATTAAAATTAGAACCATATACTACTAGACATTACCAGCTCATTATAGTGTTCTTTAATAATCAAATCATATCAATAACAAAATTAGTCAACTAATCCCCTAGTAACGACAAATTATCTATGAAACCTTCACAATTCTCTCCTAGTGAAAACCCTATAAATACACACTAAAACACTTACATTTCTCTGCACCCATCTCATACAAACTTAAACCATATATATACACACTAAACACTTAACATTTCTCTCCACCCATCCATACAAACTTAAACCTCCTCCTTTTCCACTGCACAAACAAAATGGCTCCAAGAACCTCCCTTGCACTCTTCCTTTCTCTCAACCTCATCTTCTTCACTTGCACCACTGCGACCACCCCAAGCACAGGTTCTTGTCCTAGAGACGCCCTACAGATCGGTCTTTGCGTCAATGTGCTTAACTTAGTTGACCTAACATTGGGAAACCCACCTGTGAAGCCATGCTGCTCTCTCATCGAAGGTTTGGCTGACCTTGAGGCTGCTGTTTGCCTTTGCACTGCTCTCAAGGCTAGCATTCTTGGTATCAACCTTAACCTTCCCATCAACCTCAGCGTTCTCCTCAATGTTTGCGGTAGAAAAGCTCCAACGAACTTCCAGTGCGCTTAAGTTAAAAAAAAGTTATGACATACCTACAAAAAAACATAATAATAATCAATAATCATATATACAGTGTATGAATAATAAATCAATACTTGAAACCGTTATCTTATCTTCTTGTCTTTATTTTAAGGTGATTTCTTTTTTCTTTGTATTTGTATTTGTATTTGTCGTGGATTGTTGGAAACTGACGTACGAACGTTCTCATGCAATTACCCAATATTGGGTTTGTGTGTAGTCGGCAAGTTTTTTCCTCCTTTGCTTCATTGTCCCTCCATCTCTTCTTTGTAATTGTGTCCTTCGAATTTTATTAATAAAACTATCCATCTTTATGTTTTTTTGTCTATATTGGTTATCGAGTATTTATGCATGTCTATCTTATAAATCAAGATAAAAAGATAATATTACATACATGATACATATATACCACAAAAACATGTCTTGGCTAGTACAGTATTACCTTAGCTTGTAAGCATTAAGACATGTAACATCCATTGCCAATTCTATAACATGCAAGAATGGTGGGGAATATTTTTTTTTTTTTCTATATAAGACTAGATAACAATGTGTTCAAGATCAAACTCTTCAAACAGACAACACTTGCAAACTTGGGAGATATTTAAAATAAAGAACTATAAGTATTGTAATGTTAAACGTAATATACATAGTAGTCAAAATATATTTTGACATCGAAATTAGAACTTTTTGCCAAATATCAAAGATTTTAAAAGTAGTACATAAACTAATTACTAATAGATGAAAATATCATAATTAAGTTGGTAATCGATTTTTGGCTTGACTTGGGACGAAAATGTATTTTTTTTCCTAACAACTCATTGGTATATATTTTTTGAGAACAAAACCTTGAGTTTTAGTTATATGAAATAGTTAAAAGTCACAATTTTGTTTTTACTTGATGACTGTTTATGATCATTGATTTTTTTTTACCATTACTAACTGTATTTAGTCTTACAGAAATTAATGTGTTTTTATTCTTTTTTGTAAGAAAATCTATAATGTAGTAACCGGAAAAATTCAAAATGGAAACATATGCATGGTGATATTAAAATCTACGTTCATTAAGAAATAACTTTGCCTTTTGATAGGATCTTTTAAGAATTACATTTTTCCTTTATCAACAAGACGATGATCACTACTACAGTATATATATATATATATATATATATATATATATATATATATTACTTGCCGTTATTTTATTTTGTAGTATATTTTGTCGTTAATATAATAAAAGGATCTCGCACATACATCTCATTCAACACATATACATGATTTATTTACCAAAAAATAAAATATATACATGAATATTTCGTTATAACAACTCTAACAATGATTATATATTATTCATACTGGACATGCTTTCAAATTTATATTTTGCAAAATTGCAATTGGCCAAAATTTAATCTAGACGAGTTATGATTTGATTAAGTCCAACCATTTGAGACTACCAAATAGTATTATTACATGGAAATGATGATTTAAAAATAATGACAAAGGGATTCGTTAAATATATATATCACATGCACAATGCATGGAGGAATAAAAAAACTCATTCCAATTTCCATGTGCTTAATAATTAACACAAATAGATGTTTAAATGATAAATAGCAGGTTTTAAAAAAAACTTGTGAAACCTAGATATACATAATGTTTTCTTAGAACTTGGTATTATACTACGAATTAACTTTGATATACTAATTACTAACGTAATAACTAATAACATAACTCTGTACTCCAACTAACCAAGAAATCATAAGATCGATTGACAGCTGATACGAGTAAATCATAAATGGCTGGCTTGAGCTTAAAAGATGAATGTGATTCATATAATTCAAAAACTTGTGAGTTGTCTAGTTAATTAGTTTTGGAAGATCGACTTCAACCACCAAATTGTTTTTATAGATATACAAATTAAAACCATATACTCTTAAAGATTACCAGCTAATTTGAACAATGACAATTAAGTGTTCTTTAATAATCAAATCATATTTATAAAAAAATTAGTCAAATAATCTTCACATTTCTTTTTTATTGAAAACCCTATAAATACACACTAAACACTTCACATTTCTCTCCACACATCTCATACAAACTTAAACGCACTACTACTTCTTGAGCCTCTCCAACCTCACAAACCAATGGCTCCAAAAACTTCCCTTGCACTCTTCCTTTCTCTCAACCTCCTCTTCTTCACTTACACCTCTGCGGCCACCCCGAGCAGAAAGACTTGTCCTACAGATTCCCTACAACTCGGTGTTTGCGCTAATGTACTCAAGCTAGTTGACCTAAACTTGGGAAACCCACCTGTAAAGCCATGCTGTTCTCTCATCCAAGGCTTGGCTGACCTTGAAGCTGCTGTCTGCCTCTGCACTGTGCTCAAGGTTAACCTTCTTGGGATCAACCTTAATCTTCCCATCGATCTCAGCGTACTCCTCAATGTTTGCAGTAGAAAAGCTCCAAAGAACTTCCAGTGCGCGTAAGTTGAATAGTGTTTATGAAGTCTTGGACCTATTTTCTTATCTTCTTGTTTTATGGTAAGGTGATTTCGTTTTGTAATTTTCTTGAATTGTTTAAGTGAACGTACGTTCTCATGCAATAATGGATAATGCATGCATGGGTTTGTGTATACAATACATGTATTTGGCAAGTTTGTACTCCTTTACTTCAATGTTACCCCGTCCCTTCTTTGTAATCTATTTTTTGAATTTGATATAATAAATTCACTTCTTACCAGAATTAAATTTTAACATTATAACTTAAAAAGCCCTATTGGAAAAAATAATTTAAAAGCCCTATCTGTTCTTCTTACAAAAGATGCTTGAAAGCTTGATGACTTGTTGAATGTGACCATCCTGTCTCTATATATCTGAAGACCCAATAGAAAAATCAAAACTCTTACTCAATTTTTCTTTTTCCAATATAAGGGATTTTTACCATAAGAAAATTTCAAAATTTTATTTTGGATCCATAGCAAATGCCTAGGTGCAACCTCATTGACGGTTTGGCTGAACCAGATGATGCGGTTTGTCTTTGCACCGTGAGTAAAGCTAAAATTCTAAAACTTGTCGATTGCAGCAGAATGGTTTCCAATGCCCTTAATTTGAAAACGTAAATTTCTAAAACTTGGTTCATAGACTTATTTATAAATATGAAAGTTGTTTTCCCATCAAAAAGATTGATAAACAGAAACCAATAGCTGGTTAAATCTTAAACAAACGAGAAATTAACAAGAATTTATTTAGTAAACTATTTTACGAGTGGCCATTTCTCTTTCAATGTGGGATTTCCAACACACAAAAAAAAATGTTCTAACTTTATATCTTGACTTAATTTCACTATAAAATCCCTAAGATTAATTTTGTCTCAGTTCGATTGGATCAATTTCAAACCGTGAAAATTCCATGTCTCTAGTCGGTTTAATCTCTAGTCGGTTGTCGAAAAAAAATATTATAATCTCTAGTCGGCAAAATTTTGGTTTGATCTCAATTAATTTTCTCATTCAAAATTAATTAACAGTGATTAGATTAATGGCAATTTCCTTATATATAATGTTAAGTCTCGAGAGTTCAAAAAGAACAATTGCTTTTTTATTTTAACATGGTATCAAAGTCTATATTTGATCTTATATTCTTTTTCATTTTGAAAAATCACATATTCTTTATTTAATGTTTTGCTTTTTTTTGACTCATTTTAAATTATAACCTAATATAATTATATGAGAACATCAATACTATTTATGTATATGCGACCCGATGATAATTCAAAAGAATACTGATAGTCTATTGTTATATACAGTATGTGAAGTTATTTAGGATTTAGGATTTAAAGTTATAGCGAGTTTGCAATATGATCTGTTAACGAATATTATTAATGTGAAGCATGTTTTCTTTGGTAACAAATAATATACTATACAAACCTAAGCGTCAGAATTTTGGTATACAATACTATTGTTTATGTGAATCAAATCTTCGGACATCCCAAATATATCGGGTCAACTTTCAAAAAGAAATATATTCAGCAAAAGTTCAACTTGGTTCTCACTTAACCGAATACAAACCTGAAATGCCTAACGAGAGAACAAACTTGAAAGCTGAAACATTAGAGCAAAAATACAAACTTAAAGAAGTTTGATAGATCATGTTTAACGAAGTTGTCAAAGCGGTGTATGGTAGGCAAAGCTGTGATGGAAACCCTTTTCAAAAGTCTTTTCACCACTGACTGTAAAGGAAGTCACCATTTGATTATTTTTTATGATCACTAATGTTATGCCATTATATATTACCTGTAGCTTTATGTATAGTCTTACAAATATGTGATCTATAGTATTTATATTTGATGTACTAACCGAAAATTTCAGATATAAACTTCTTCCATTTTTGACGTCTTTTAAATAGATTATGTAGTTAACTAGATTTTAACCCGCGGTACACCGCATGACAGACATTCCTAAAATGTATTATTTTTATTAATTTTGTTTGGTATATAAGAGTGTACAACTATATTTTGATTGTTAATTCTATGATTTAAGCCGTAGAATATTAAATGATAATTTATTTTTTATATAATCGTAATTTGATCAATTTAATTAAATAAGTATAATATTTAAAAAAATGAAATGATATTGACATAATATTCGTTTACATAATATAATTTCATATTAAAATATTTTGTGAGTTATATTATAGTAGACAACCCGGAAAAATATATATAATCATAATTATGTAAATTATAACCCGATCCATCACATGCTACTTTAGTACATCCATTTTTGTATCGTTTGAGTAATATACATCCGTTTCTAAAAATTCAAATTGCAACATATGCAAAAAAAAAAAATATATTTTTATTATACATATGTTTATGTAATAATATAAATTTAAAAACAAATAAGATCATATAAAGGTGTTGGAGAAATATTTATTAGGGAGAGATTTTAGGAAATTTGTAAAATCTAATAAATATTGAAATCTAATTTTGCAATATTATTATGATTTAATTACAAAATTTGTCTTAAACTTTTCTATTTAATCAAATGGCAAGGGGTTAATTATGAAAATATCACAAAATTAAAGGGTAGAACATAAAAGATACTTCAAAAATGTTAATATAGATTAAAAAGAATATAATTGACCAATAAATACATCAATTTTATAGTAAAGAATGATTTTCGCATGATGATTATCATATTATTAATTACAAGCCTTTCCATGGAATAACTAAATTCTCGATATCTCTTGTAGTCAGCTAGCTACACGTGAGCCATACACTATTTGCATGTTCGACCATTATTTTATAATCGGAATATAACAAATGATGCCATTATTAATTCACGAAACCATATGTTATTTATTCAGAGAAAAAAAGATCCAAGTGGTAAGATCTCGCACATACCTGATCATTCAATATAAATCATTAAAATGTATTATCCGAAAGAGAAATAATAACGATGATTTTTTCGTTAAATAACTTAATAAGTACAAGTCACTTGCTAATAAAAACATTTCACATTTGATTTTTCTATAATTAAAAAAAATTATCAAAAAAAGATGCAACTTCTACCATCTTGTTTCTAATTCTTTTTATATCTATTTAAAACAAACACTATACTACAAAAAAAGAAGAAAAAGAAAAGAGAACTCTTAAATGTTCTCACTACTATACCATGATTTTGGGAAGTTTGGAACCATCTAAAGATTTCTTAAACCATTTCACCATTCTCTACAAAGGTCCAATTCACGTTGGACTCGTATCCATCCCTTGCTCTTGCTTTCTCCACATTTCCATCTGATAGAGTTCATGAGCTAAGACGATTTGTGAAATGATTTTCTCGATCGTAATAAACATTACAGTGTGTGTTTATATACAATAAATTAATGTAAATCTGAATCTCATGTCAATTAACTTAACCATTAATCCAGGTAGTCTAAATACGATCACTTTTTATTTTTTAAATCTTTCTCAGATCTACTAATTTGAAATTGCATTGAAAAAAACAATTTTAATCAGTTTAACTAAAAGAAAGACAATTGGATATATAAATTCTTACCACCGACTAAGTTGTTAATTAAAATAAGAACCATATACTCCTAGAGATTACCAGCTCATTTGAACAAATAGTACAAATTAAATGTTCTTTAAAAAAAATTAGTCAACTAATCCCCTAGTAACGACAAAATATCAATGAAACCTTCACAATACTCTCCTAATGGAAAACCCTATAAATACACACTAAACACTTTCTCTCCACCCATCTCATTCAAACTTAAACGCACTACTACTTCTTGAGTCTTTTCCACTCCACAAAACAAAATGGCTCCAAGAACCTCCCTTGCACTCTTCCTTTCTCTCAACCTCCTCTTCTTCACTTACACCACTGCGACAACCCCAAGCACTGGTACTTGTCCTAGAAACGCCCTCCAGATCGGTCTTTGCGTCAGTGTGCTCAACATAGTGGACCTAACATTGGGAAACCCACCCGTACAGCCATGCTGCTCTCTCATCCAAGGCTTGGCTGACCTTGAGGCTGCTGTCTGCCTTTGCACTGCTCTCAAGACTAGCATTCTTGGAACCAACCTTAACCTTCCCATCAATCTCAGCGTTCTCCTCAATGTTTGCGGTAGAAAAGCTCCAACGAACTTCCAGTGCGCTTAAGTTATAAAAAAAAGTTGTGGCGCATACCTACAAAACAAATAAATCAGTAATCATATATACAATGTATGAATAATAAAAAATAATCATACAGTGTGTGATTACTTGAAACCGTTATCTTATCTTCTTGTCTTCATTTTAAGGTCATTTCATCTCTTCTTTGTATTTGTGTCCTTTGAATTCGAGTAATAAAAGTATCGATCTTTATGTTTTATTGTTTATACTGGTTTCGAGTATACATGTGTATCTTAAAAACCAAGATGAAAAATAATATTACATACATGATACATACATACCACTAAAGCCTGTCTTAGCTAGTATTTCCTTGTAAGCATTAAGACATGTAACGTCTAGCTCATCGTTCCATATATAACATGCAAGAATGGTTGAGATATATATATATATATTTTTTTATCAAACTAGATAACAATTTGTTCAAGATCAATTCTTCAAACAGATAACACTTGCAAACTTGCGACATAGTTTTAAAAAAAAGAACTATACATATGTAGTGTAATGTTAGACGTAATATACATAGTAGTCAAAATATATTTTGACATTGAAATTGTAAATTTTTGCCAAATATCAAAGACTTTAAAAGTAATAGGTGAAAATATCATAATTAAGTTGGTAATCGATTTTTGGCTTGACTTGGGGACGAAAATGTAATTTTTTCCTAATAATTCATTTGTATATATTTTTTTAGAACAAAACCTTGAGTTTTAGTTATACGAAATAGTTAAAAGTCACATCTTATACACATACTAATTGGAAAAAAAGCTGAAAAATATCCGATTTATTTTTTATTTGACGGTTAATACCTTATCTTTTTTTATTGGAAGAAAAATATATCATCGTTTAAATATAATTGGTCTAAAAATACATCATATTTAAATTTGTTGGTGAATACGAACCTGCAGCTTAACGGTAATCTCTCGTGCTTCAATAGATATATATATTCGTTAAACAAAAAGCTTTGAATTTTTTGGCGTGGTCAGGTGGTAAAATCGTTTGGTAATAACCCACAGTACATGGGTTCGATCCATGAGTCTTCCCTTTTTGTATTTTTTTTTACTAAAGATGCAGAGCAAATTGGCGGCAGCAAGAGAAGATGGAGAACGTCTGAGAATGGAAAGCTAGGGTTTACGAAATCCAGAAAGCTACACTCAATTTCAGATCTCATGAAATTATTGTTGGAGATGGAAGGGAGACAATAGCTTTGTTGAAGAAGACAGAGATTGGATCTCCTTCATGAGGAAAACGCGTTAACGGTGGGAACTCGTTGTCTTCCTCGTCTTCTCCTCTGGACTCTGTTGTATCTTCATCACCATGACTGCTTCTAAATTTGACAAACTCAAACTTCCCAGAACCATCTATGATATACGTTTCTTCTTCTCCCAATCTTAAAAGTTCAATTTTTTTGTGTCTATCGTAATTGGAATTGATACAAATCTGTAATATTGTTCTTTGTTCCAACAAAACGAAAATCAATCGAAGATTGACAAAACAAACCAAAAAAAAAATCAATCGAAGAAGGATTTCGATTGACAAAAAAAAAAAAAAAAAATCATTGATTTTGCTATGGGGCAACGATCCCACAATTCCTTGGTTATCAAAACCGACGTATTGCCACCAGACCACAATATTACATCACTTGTCAGTTGAAATGAATAACATATATAGGTTAAAATATCTGAGGTTAAAATTTAACGCCGTCAATTGATTTTGTAACACCGTTGACGACTGTTAACTCGATGATATGAATTTGCCAACCGATATATATACGAATAATTTTTATGACAAAATGAAATAAACAAAATATTTTTCTTCCAACCAAAAAAGATGAGGTATTAAACATCCAAATAAAAATTAAATCGGGTATTTTAAAGCTTTTTCCCCCATACTGATTAACAAATTTCTCCAATTAATTTATCAAATAAAATAGTGTTAAGTCAAAAACGAATTTAACTGAATTAACACGTGATCAAATTTGGCATTTTCAGACTAATCTATATATATAAAGTTACATTTTCTCTCTTCTCCTTCCGCCACGTCAGCGTCACATTATCCACCACATCATCATTTTTCTTTTTACTAAATTCAAAAGAATATGGGCTTGAGGTCCAACACTTGCTCAACAATCAAAATACAAAATTTAAAAAAACATGGACCTGAGGTCTAACACATAACAATCAAACCGGTTAAAAAATCAGAAAAACGTGGAATACACGAGTTTGGAACTGGATGATTAAACGGAACAGGGAAAACATTTTCTATAACCATCATTTACAAAAGCGACACATCTGCAACAACGATACCGATTTCAAAATCATTGGCCGGAATACACGGGTTCGAATGTAGGAAAAAAAACGGGAAACAAGTCAGATCCTAGAATATATCAAACCCAGACACTGGATACTTTATCTCTCTAATCACATACTTAGTAAAAAGAGAGAATACCACATAAATTTTCTATCGACCTCTGACAAATACCAAATGATGATAAACATTTCAAATACTAAATTACTATAAAATTGAAAAAATAATCGATATGAAAAATAGAATAACAAAAAATAACAACAGTAAAAAACCAACAAAACAAACAATGCAAAACAAAAAAAACAACGAAAAATTATAATATAACTAAAAAAAAAAATTATAAACCTCTCGCGCACAACGCGGATCAACAACTAGTCAATATATATATTAGAGATGCCTTCGTATACAATCCAACGTAAGTTACAGATGTGTTATATGTAACTGTGACACATGCGAAAATATATAAATATATATGATCGAACTTCGTTCCACTTTCAGTAGTTTGGATTTAATTTGTACAAAAGAATCTATATAACTCACTCCATGCTGAGACTTCTTCAACTATATAAAATCATTTACAAACAACAAATTTATTCATTTATTTCCGATTAGATTTTGTGGCAGAGATAAACGCATGTGTATCACTTTGATAATCAAGCTCTAAGATTGACATTTGAAATCAATAAACCCAGAAATCCCTAACTCTTTGAAAACCCTGAAATCTCCAATTTTTATGAACCCTAAAACTGTGAACATTCATGTTTCAGGAATCGTTTGTAAGACAAAATATGTTTGATGACGTAACGGTGTCGTTTGGTCTCGGATCGTGGGTAATTAATCGGGTAAACAAGATCATGGTACAATAAACATGGTTTATGGGTTAATCTTGGTTTAGGCAAAGAAATAATCGGGTTCGATCGGAGGTGTAGGAATTAGTATAAAAACATAAGTCTATGTAGTATTATTAAGAAACAACTTAATTGTGGTGTTTTATTAAGACCCGAAAAGTTCATGTAGAGATATTGAGAATGTAGTTTGTATAGGGGGGAATATTCAGGCAACCCAAAAAAAAAAAAAAAAAAAAATCCAATTAATTTATCAAATAAAATAGTATAGTTTAAGTCAAAAACTAATTTGACTAAATTAATCGATGAAACCCTCCCGTGATCAAAATTTGGCATTTTTCAGACTAACCATTAATTTTCCATTTATATATTAGAGATGTCTTCATATACAATCAAACGTTACAACTAGATGTGTTATAACTTATACTTATAAAAAATTGTGACACATAATGAAATATATAATATCTATGATCGAACTTCGTTCCACTTCTAGTAGTTAGATGAGTTTGGATTTAATTTGGATTGATTACTAAAGAATCTATATAATTCACTCCATGCCGGATACTAACATCCAATACGTCTATATATATATGTATATATATATATATATATATACTAGTTATTGACCCGCGCTGCACGCGAGAGTTTTATAATTGTTTTTTATATTTTAAAATTTATATTTTGATTTTTCTTTGTTTTTTGTTTATTTTTTGTTTTTACCGTTGTTTTTGTATTAATTTAGTATATGAAATGTTTATTGTTATTTGTTTAACTTTGATTTAGGTCAAATAGTAGCTGTTAGAACCTTACATTTCAAAAGCCTTCAATTCTTGTAGGCCAAATTATTCTGGTGAATCCACTTATTTATTTATCCAAGTGTTTTCATTTTACTTTTTAGTTTTTTTCTACTTCTTATGCCTAAAATCGGTTGTGTTTTCGTTTGAGGTGGCTTTGGATGACATCAATTTAGTGGTATATCTATTTGTATAGTATAAATATCCTTGCTTTGTATTTTGTTTTTGTATTTAGCCCCATTAATCAAAAAATTGATCATTACTTTATAAATAGATACTTGTTTTATTTATTTTGGACATAAATGTTTTTTACTATATTATCTATTTTCTTAAAACCACTATTGAATATAAAAATAAAATAAAAGCTAAATTATGAGGTAGAAAAGAAATTAAAAACTAAAGTGTTGTAATTCTAAATCAATGTAAAAAATTAAGATGAATGATGATGTGGGGTTTATATTATACATTATATTTGTTAGTATAATCAATAATTAGTAAGTTTTTTTAAACTCTGAATCAATTATCTTTTTGAGTTTTATAATATATAGTATTAAAAAAAAACTTTTCATATTCATTTTGGAAAAACTTATTTACATAGGTTTAAATATTAAAATTAAATGATAAAATGATATAATTAATTTTAAAAATTAAATAATAAAATGAGGTGGATGATGATGTGACTTAAGAAGAAGAGAGAAAAAGTTAACTTTATATATATAGATATATATATATATCAATGTTTATATATTGTTTGATATAAATTAATAATTTTTCACCTTTTAATGATTTTTAGTAGTTATTAGTTTTCTATAATTTCTATCTAAATATCATATTTATGATTTTTTTTTGTTGTAATGCATGTATTACAGTCTAATTAGCGCCTAACGTTTTCTTAATATATATATATATATCAGAAAAAAAATTCTATTTTTTTAGTTGCAATTTTTTTTATCTATTAAAATTCCCCAAAAAAGGGAAAAACACCTCCATATCAAATTTTTTATATACCCATGTATACAAATTGACTTAAATACGAAGGTGTATTAAAATCAAATATATATAATATATCTAGAAGAACTCTCGACTAGAAATCCCAATTATTTTTTTCATATTCTGAGATTAAACTGTTATTTGAATCCATTTAATAGGTTACCTATAAAGGAAATTAGCTCATGTAATCCTGAAATTCAATACTGGATCATTAGTTTGTCCTATCATTGCTTACTTCCTGGGCCGTTAGCTTTAGAAGCCCAAGTCCACAAAAAGATGTTGTATCTTTATGATAGTTTTAGAAAAATAAAATTTGGTGGTATTTAAAAAAGAACAAATCATGATATTTTTGAGAAAAAGAAACTTAAAATATGATACTTAAGTTAATTTATCTCTATTTTAATTAAAATAAAAATACACAAAACATAAGAAAATATAAAACTAATATATTTGTTTGAGAAATAAAAAACATTATCTCAAAATCTAACCGACTTCTCTCATCCAACCACTGTGAAAAAGCACTCACTCACACTTTTTCCTTTCTCCGTCACCAAAAAATAGAAGTTTTCCCGAGAAAATCCCAAATCTCATCTCTCTCTCCCTCCCATTTATGAAAACCCTACCTTCCTCTCTAGATCTCACTTTCCCAGAAATGGCGACGATTCCGATGGACATCGTCAACGACATATTCCTCCGATTACCAGCTAAAACCTTAGTTCGCTGCCGTGCTCTCTCAAAGCCATGTTACGATCTAATCGACGATCCCGATTTTATCTCATCTCATCTTCACCGCGTCCTTCAAACCGGTGATCATCTCATGATCCTTCTCAGAGGCGCTCTTCGTATCTTGCCAAAGTTGAGAGAAAGCTTGAATGTTTATTGATCATAAGAGAGATATATATAGTACAAAGGATTAGGTTTAATGTTAGAGATTAAATATCCTAATCATAATTGGAGTGTAATGGACCGGGCCTAATACTCCCCCTCAAGTTGGAGCGTGGAGGTCACAAACGCCTAACTTGCCGAGTAAATATCGAAACTGTGGACCACCGAGTGCTTTTGTGAGGATGTCTGCGAGTTGTTCAGTGGTGCAAACATGAGTTGTTGCAATGGTGCCATTGATTATCTCATCGCGTATAAAATGACAATCATTCTCAATATGTTTTGTGCGTTCGTGGAAGACCGGATTGGCTGCAATGTAGAGAGCGGACTTGTTATCACAAACGAGCTTCATAGGAGACGTATGAGGAACACCAAGAGAGTGAAGGAGCTTTTTCATCCAAAGAAGTTCTTGTGTTGTATAAGCCATAGACCTATATTCTGCTTCTGTAGATGAGCGAGAGACCTTGTCTTGTTTCTTAGTTTTCCAAGAGACCGGGGAATCACCGAGCATAACGACATAGCTATTGAGAGAACGACGTGTGAGGGGACAGCTGGAGTAGTCTGAGTCGCTGTAAGCAGTGACCTGGAGATCAGGATTAGAGGAGAGAACAATGCCTTGTCCTGGACAGCCTTTTAAATAATGAACGGTGCGAAGAGCTGCTTCCCAATGTGCCTGGCGAGGAGTCTTCATAAACTGTGCGAGAATATGGACTGTATAACTAAGCTCCGGACGTGTCACTGCTAAATACACAAGGCGACCAATGAGACGACGATACTGTGAGGGATTATCATAGAGAGGACCATTATCGGAGGCAAGTTTGTGGTTCTGCTCCATTGGTGTATCAACAGGACGCCCTGCTGTAAGACCACATTCGGAAATAATGTCGAGACAATATTTTCTTTGAGAAAGGTAGATGCCATCCGGTCCGCGAGAAACTTCAATGCCCAAAAAATATTTCAATGCTCCTAAATCCTTCATGCGAAAGCATGAGTGCAAATATTCTTTGAATTGAGCAATAACCGCGGAGTCGTTGCCAGCAATGACCAAATCATCTACATAGATGAGGATATGGAGAACAGTAGAGCCTCGAACACGTGTGAAAAGAGAGTAGTCTTTACGACATTGAACGAAACCATATTCCAGTAACGCGGTGGAGAGTTTGGCAAACCAACATCGTGGAGCTTGTTTTAAACCATAAAGAGATTTATGAAGCTTGCAGACTAGCGACGGATCAGACGGTTTGAATCCCTGTGGAGGCCTCATGTAAACTTCTTCATCTAAATCACCATGTAGAAACGCATTTTGTACGTCCATTTGATGAAGCTCCCAGTTTTTAGCAGCAGCAAGTTTGAGAAGAATGCGAACTGTATTCATTTTAACCACAGGAGCAAATGTGTCATCGTAGTCAATGCCTTCTTTCTGATGATTTCCCATGACAACCAAGCGAGCCTTATGACGTTCAATGGTTCCATCTGCATTATATTTTATCCGATAGACCCACTTGGAGGCTAAAGCCTTCTTTCCAGGAGGAAGTGTGGTTAGAGACCACGTCTTATTCTGTTCAAGGGCATCCACTTCGTTTCGCATTGCACCACGCCATACCTCCTTTGTAACGGCGTCATAGTAGAATACCGGTTCTTCTTCAATAGTAATTTTGGCCAAGAAGGCAGCATGTTTTGCTGAGAAACGATCACTACAGACATAGTTAGCGATAGGATAAAAACACGTACCAGAAGGTGCCGAATTGGTGTGAGCTTGGTCGAGAATGGGGTCTTTATCACATGTTACGGAATTTGTGACGTATGGTTTGAGAAGAACCGAGGGAAACTTTTGACGTTTACCCTTGCCCATGTCGTCAATAGGAGGGTCCGGTGGAGATGGTGAATATTCATCAAGATCAGAGGGAGTAGCACTGCCAAGTGAAGAGGATTCACTGTCCTGTGAACGAGGAGATCGATCGATCTGTTGAGGTGATCGATCGATCGTTGGCTGAACCGTCGGGCCGAGAGGAGAAGATCGATCGATCGCTGGCTCAACGATTGGACAGGGAGGAAGAGATCGATCGATCGGTTGCAGCGATCGATCGATCGGTTGCTCTGGTCGATCGTTTGGTTGCAGGGGAGTGTCGTCGGGCTGAGTGAGAGGAGGAGTGTTGAGAGGAGGATGATTCTCGTCAAATATCTCGATCCTTGGAGATGGAACTGCGGAAGACGGTGGTGATGGAGAGATGAATGGGAACGTTGTCTCATGAAAAATTACGTCCCGAGAGACAAAGAATTCTCTCAACTCTATATCAAAAACACGCCATCCTTTCTGTCCGTGTGGGTAACCAACGAACACACAACGACGACTACGAGGTCCAAACTTGTCAGTAGTAGCGGTTTGACGTTTTGCAAAGCATAAACTGCCAAAGACCCGAAGATGAGTATATGATGGAGGTGCTTTGTGGAGGATTTCATAAGGTGTTTTATCATCAAGTAATGGTGTGGGTGTTCTGTTGATGAGGTAAACAGCAGTGAGAATACTTTCACCCCAAAACTTAACGGGTAACTTGCCTTGAAAGAGAAGAGAACGTGCAACATTCAAAATGTGACGATGTCGACGTTCAACGCGTCCATTTTGCTGTGGAGTACCAACACAGGAAGTCTGATGAAGGATTCCTTTTTCAGCAAAAAACTTTCGGAGACAGATAAACTCAGTTCCATTGTCGCTTCGAACGGTTTTGACTTGTTTGCCAAATTGTCTTTCGGCCATTGAACAAAAATTTTGTAGAACAATGGACACCTCGCTTTTCGCTAATAAGAGATAAGTCCAAACCGCTCGAGAATGATCATCAACAATAGTGAGAAAATAGTGTGCTCCGGAAGAGGATGGTGTACGATATGGACCCCAAACATCGCAATGAATTAACGAGAAACACTCACTTGCTTTATTGGAACTATCGTGAAAGACATCACGAGTATGTTTTGCAAGAGTGCAAATATCACAAAAATCCTTGTAAACACTAGAACTAGTATCAAAATCCTTGAAAGAAGATAAAACCGAAGATAATGCTTTCTTCCCCGGATGTCCCATTCGTTGATGCCACAAGGCTAAGGAGTCCGTCATTGTAGTCTTATTGGCTTGAACTGGAACTATTCCGCGAAAGTGATAAACCCCATTCTCTTCCTCACCGGCGCCAATCGGCATCTTCGAAGAACGGTCCTGTATCACGCATAACTTATCAGTGAAAATTGCAAAACATGAGTGTTCTCGTAATAGACGAGCAAGAGAAATTAATGTGCAAGATAAATCTGGGATATAGAGAACATGTGTAAGAATACGGTCGCTACTAAGGTGAAGTGACCCTTCTTTAGTAGCAAAAGAGTGCTTTCCGTTAGGCAAGACAACAATGCTACTGGGAATGTCATACACATCGGTTAGCAAATCCTCGTCACCGGTCATGTGGTGTGATGCACCAGAGTCTATCAAAAAATCCACACTTGTATTCTTACCAGATAGTGTTTCGGAAGAGGAGGTTGATGGTTTAAGAAGATTCACAATGGCAGCTAATGTTTCTTTGGAGACACCAGGAATACCCGAAGACTCAACATCATTGGCAGCAACGACGTTGTTTGCGCGTGGCGGAGCACTTGTACCTCTACCACGTCCTCGGTTGCTGTTGTTGTTACCGCGACCTCGTCCCCATCCCTTAGGATAACCATGTAGGAGAAAACATTTGTCGACGGTATGATTGGTGCGCCCACAATGTGTACAAAGGAGGTTGTTTCGGGTTCTAGTGACGGAGGCGATTGCATTAACACCACTTTGAACAGCGAGACTAACAGCTTCCATGCGTTCTTCTTTACTTCTTGAGACCATGAGATGTCGTTCTTCAGCTATAAGCTCAGAATAAATGTGATCAAGAGTGAGATCTTTTTCGCGAGTGAGCCGTCCTAGCAGATTGGTACGAGTAGTGCCAAACCGTGAGGCATCCAAGCCCATGAGAAATTGATGAATTCGTTCATGATCGCGTCTCTTGCGATGTTGAAGAGAAATCTCACAAGTAGGGTTGGTGCAACAACAACCAATCTCAGGTTCATAATCATCAAGATCATCCCACATGAACTTAAGTTTGCCAAAATAAGTGGCAACATCTTGTCCAGTTTGTTGACAAGCTGCGATGTCGGCCTTAAGCTGGTGTACTCGTGGAGCATTCCCTGCAGAGAAACGTGCACGCAAACTCTCCCACATCACCCAAGCGTTATCAACAACAGAGATGGATTGATGAATTTTCGGATCTATGCTTGCATATAGCCAGCCTATGAGCATTGAGTTTGCCGTTGCCCATTGTTCATAATCAGCGGATGTTGTTGCTGGTCTTGGTAAGGATCCATCGATGAGACCTAGCTTCTTTTTAGCACGGAGATTGTTGCGAGCTAGTTTGGCCCATCGTTCGTAGTTATCACCGTTGAGTAAAATTGGAGTAAGAACTTGATGAGGATGATCTGAAGGATGTAAGTAGTAAGGAGAATTGGAGATTTTAGCTTCGGAGGTCGAAGTCAAAGTTGTTGAAGAGGTTCCGGAGGGCGGACTAGGAGGAGGAGTAACCATAGCTAGGAACTATGGAAGGAGAAAGAAGAAAAGAAAAATTTTGTTGTTTTTTTTTTTTTTTTTTTTTTTTTGGAACGATTTAGGGTTTTGGCTCTGATACCATGCCAAAGTTGAGAGAAAGCTTGAATGTTTATTGATCATAAGAGAGATATATATAGTACAAAGGATTAGGTTTAATGTTAGAGATTAAATATCCTAATCATAATTGGAGTGTAATGGACCGGGCCTAATATATCTACTCTGTAGATCTCGATTCACTCGATTCTGTCTACGACGTTGATCATCCGATGAAACGTGGTGGTCCGACTGAAGTTTTCGGATCCTGTAACGGTTTGATCGGGTTATCTAATTCTCCGACTGATTTAGCTGTTTTTAATCCGTCTACTAGACAGATTCATAGATTACCTCCGTCGTCTATCGATCTTCCCGATGGTTCGAGTAATCGTGGTTACGTGTTTTACGGATTGGGATATGATTCTGTGAGTGATGATTATAAAGTTGTGAGGATGGTTCAGTTTAAGAGAGATTCAGAGGATGAACTTGGTTGTACTTTTCCTTATGAGGTTAAAGTGTTTAGTTTAAAGAAGAATTCGTGGAAGAGGATTGAATCTGCTTCGTCTTCGATTCAGTTGTTGTTTTACTTCTACTATCATCTTTTGTATCGTCGTGGTTATGGTGTTCTTGCTGGTAATAGTCTTCATTGGGTATTGCCTCGAAGGCCTGGTTTGATTGCGTTTAATCTCATTGTCAGGTTTGATCTTGCCTTGGAAGAGTTTTCGATTGTTCGGTTTCCGGAAGCTGTTGCGAATGGTAATGTCGATATTCAGATGGATATAGGTGTTTTAGATGGTTGTCTTTGTTTGATGTGTAACTACGACCAGGAATATGTTGATGTTTGGATGATGAAAGAATACAATGTGAGAAGTTCTTGGACTAAGGTTTTTACTGTTCAGAAACCGAAATGTATGAAATCGATTGCGTATATGAGACCTTTGATTTATTCTAAGGAAAGAGATAAGGTTCTTTTGGAGATTAACAATACAAAGCTAGTGTGGTTTGATTTAGAGAGTAAGAAGATGAGTACTCTTAGGATTAAAGACTGCCCTAGCTCATATAGTGCAGAACTGGTTGTGAGTAGCCTTGTTTTGGGATGTAAAGGAGATCTTAATAACATGAAGTTGCGGGAAGAACAACGTGCGAAAGAAGCTGAAGAAGCTAAAGTGATGCAGAACAGTAGAAAGAGGTGTGGCTTTATTCTTCTTATTCTCCAGATATGATATGAGAGCAAACAAATCCAAGTCATATGATAATCATTAATATCATTTTATGTATTGATATACTCAGTATCTTGTTTGTTGTTCATGTTAGGGATGATTTCCTGTCTAAGGGGTTCAAGCTGGTCTTATAAAGTAAAAAAGCAAGAAACAAGAGCATGAACTAGTAAAAGGTAAGTGTAAAACTGACCATTTTTAATGGTATTTAGTTTGCTGCAATATCATTATTTTCGTTGCTTGCCTTTTTTTTGTCTCTGTTTTCTTTTGTCGCGGGCGAGCATTTTTCGTATTCGGGTGGACACAAGAGTCAAAGGCAGAAGTCTGTCATAGGTATTGATTGCTTAGAGCATTCTTCAGAAAGTGTTAAGTAGTCATCATCATTAGGACCATTATCTAAGCATATCACCATATTCATTCAAGTGTTGTTTTTTAACATCAGTCTTTACGGGAATTGTTCGATCTGCAAACCATCATCAAGATTTGATTTTTCAGGGCGGAGATAAGGGGACTGGACCGAATTAACTTCAACAAAAAAGCTTTGAATACCACAGGAGATATAGTAAGTAATAAACAACTTAACCTAAGTATATGTCTTGAGAGAAGAAGAGAGTATACTTCATATATACAAGTGTTACTGGTTTGTAAATAAGTGAAACCTAGAATCCCCTACATAACTCTTTTGAGGCTTGTTATTACTTAAATACCACTAACGCTTTGTACTTCCTCCTTTTAAGTCTCTGCATAAACTGAGATTTAGTCAGAACAAAATATTCGTATCTACCAAATGAATCACTAGTATGAACACATTCAAACGAATACAAAAGAGCTTATTGTTGGTTTTAATGATTTCTGAAATCTATGATTTTTCAACTGTCGATTTTTTAACTAGTCAATAAGAAACACTACACCGTCTGCTTATCTTATAAGCCTCGTCGAAAAGCTGTGTTTGGTGAGCACTCCTAGTCACGAGGAACAGTATATTGCAAAGTCCAGTTTTCTTATTTGGATGTGACAATGAAAGATTGGATTGCACGAAAGAGACATTGATGTGAACTGAACCTTGGGATATGATTCGTTTATTCGTGAAAGATTGGATTGCAACGAACAGTCCACTTTCTAGACTTTTTAATGGGTCTATAAAGTGCAGCACCATTTTGACTTGCCAAACAATATGAAATGACCATTTCGACTAGCCAAATGATGTGAGGACTGTTTTTACTAGCCAAACGATACGAAACGACCGTTTAGACTTGTCAAACGATGTGAAACTACCATTTCGACTAACCAAATGATACAAAACGACTATTTTATTTTTTGAATTGAATATAAAATTTTATTCAATCAAGTGTACGAAAAATGTTTCAATTGGTTTGAAATATTGGAAAATATTTGGAAAATAAAACAGAATTAAAAATTTATATCTTAGCGGGTGGAGAACCAGAGGCGGAAACCATTGTCATAACGAAGATCACATATGTCTCAGATCGTGCTGAGACTTCAAAACGACCATTTTCATATGCCAAACGTTATGAAATGACCATTGCGACTAGCCAAACGATCTAAAATGACCACTTTGAATAGCCAAATGATATAAAATGCCTGATTTATCTACCAAAAGTTTCTTCCAAACCAATTCTTAGAACCGTCCTTTCATTCACACTTTCTGTGAGTTAGTCCAAAAGAGAATGTGGTACATAAGAATACACATACACTTAATTGGTGCTTATTCTTGTGGCCAATTTTTTTAAAAAGTTGTGTTTCATAGTTCATTGTATATTTTTTTTTATTTTACTTTTGAAAGACTCAAAGTTGCATTTTTATAGTTATTATTTAGAAACTATTAACATATAGCAAAAAGAAAAAAGAAAGAAATAAAACTAGAAAGCTAATAAATCTTATAATCTCTAAATAAATTAAAAAGGTTTGACCAGACTATTAAGATTTAAGACCAAAGAAAGTAAAAAAAAAAACAAAAAAAGAAAAGAGAAAAGTCCTTTCTTTTTTGTTTCTTTATTTATCTGATTAACCAAGGAACGTCTTTAAAAGACCTTTAACCATAAATGACATTATTTATTACTTAAATTCAGTGATTCTCATTATACTATTTAATTTCATACAAAATGCACATCATCTAGTCACAATTAATTAAAATTAAAATACAAAGTGTGAAAACGTCTGTGAAGACAGAAGAGAGAGAGAGAGAAGGAGAAAATAAACATTACGGCTCTTTCTCTCTCTCTCTCTGTGTGTGTTAAACTTAAACCCAGACGAAACCTCCGATCGTCTTCTTCAAATCTCTTCATCTTCCTCCTACCTCACCTATAAAGACAACACCGTTGCTGTTATCTCTCCGGCGAATCGAATTTTGGATAAGGTTTTGGTTGAAACCAGAGGTATATAGAGAGGAGAGAAGAGGGTTTTGCTCGTCTCTCGATGACTCTAAGCCGTTCATCAGCCGCCGATTCATCTCACAGCTCTAACCGATCTTTCTCCGCCGTGGCTGGAACCGATCATCACAAACGTAAGCTAGACGATTTCGACGCTTCGTCGTCACCTGATTACGTCGGCGTTGTTGATTTCTTCCACAAGATGAAGAAACACGAGGTTGACGCTGATCATACGGCGCAGCAGACTTTGGTTTCTTGGAGATCCGGTGAGAATTTCGCGTTTAATCGGTCTTTCTCTTCTTCTTCTCCTTCTCCCGGGGAGTGTTCTTCCTCGAATCGTTCTGAGTCGACTCGGTTACAAATCTTCGTGAGGATGATGTCTGGTGGTAAAACGATTGTGATCCACGCTGATAAAAACGATACTGTGGAGAAGCTCCATGAGAGGATTGAGTGGAAGACGAAGATTCCGGTGACTGAGCAACGAGTTATCTATAAAGGTAAGCAGTTACAGTACGAACACTCACTTGCTTACTATTCGATCGAGCAAGACGCTTCGCTTCAGCTCGTTGGTAGGATGCAGAGTACAGAGCACCCTGTGGCTTGGCAAACGATTGATGATATTATGTACACAATCTCCAGAATGTACAGAGGTGAAATTATTCAGTCCAACATCAATGAGAAGCTCGGTGCTTTCTTTGCGATGATTCCTGTGGAGACTGATGAGTCCATTGCCAAATATTTGAAGATCTTTTCGGATTCTTCGGTTCCAGCTGCTTTAGTGATGCTCTACGCTTCTCCTTCAGAGAGGAACAAGTCGTGTGCTAAAAGTTCTGTTAAGCTCTTCTTGAATAGTTGCTCAGCCTTGCCCAAGAATCAGCTGAACTATTGTTTACCGATAGTGTTAGATTTCTGTAAATTGCTTAGGAACGTTTGCCCTGATCAGAAGCTCTATGTTACTTGCCGGAACACCTTGGGCTCAATGCTGGAAACGTTTGATAACCCTCGTGTATTCGAGGGTGGATTGACGGCAGTTGGGGTGGAGATTTTCCCCTTCTTTACCGAGTTAACTGGTCTTTTGGTGAATGAGTTAGTCCAGGATTCAGGGCCTAGTTTCGGTGACTTTCATAAATTATCTTCCTTTTGGCAACACTTGAGGAAGGCCATTGAAATCCAAGTTGCCTACCCAATGCCCATTGTCTCGCCTCTGCGGAATAATGGATTGGATGCGGAAATCGGACATCTCCATAGGTTATTTGGAACCTTGCTGACTACAATGGATGTTTGTATGTGTAGGGTCATCAAACCTTCGCTGCCTGACAAAGAAGTTGGAAACAGTGAAGCTACGTCTTCATCGTGGTCTCAATATCTTGCCATTCTGAAGATTATCAATTCAATGTCTAACCTCTATCGAGGTGCTAAGGGACAGCTAGCTGTTATTTTAAATAGAAACAAGGTTTCATTCTGCACCCTCATTCTGAAATTTGCGAAAAGAGGAGATGACCACCAATGGATCTTTGAGTACAAGGAAGCTACCAACTTTGAAGCTAGGAGGCATTTGGCAATGATGTTGTTTCCTGACGTGAAAGAAGAATTTGATGAGATGCACGAAATGCTAATTGATCGCTCCAATTTGTTATCAGAATCTTTTGAATACATAGTTGGCGCAAGCCCTGAAGCACTTCATGGTGGACTGTTCATGGAATTTAAGAATGAGGAAGCGACAGGTCCTGGTGTTCTACGAGAATGGTTCTATCTGGTATGTCAGGAGATATTCAATCCAAAAAATACCCTCTTCCTTCGATCTGCTGATGATTTTAGAAGATTCTCTCCAAACCCAGGTAAGCTTTGTGCCAGGTTATGCTACTTTTCTCATGACATCACCAGCCTAGATGCAAAGTGAATTTAGACCTTGCTTGCCTATAGTTTCTTACTAGCTGATAATCCTGTTCGCTGTTAATCAGTCCTTAAATTCAGTATTGCATAGTCTGTTCTTCCTACCGTGCTCATAATTTGTTTGGTGGTTATGTGAAGTAAACATGCACAAGTTAAACATTAAATATATATGATTATTGTGCTGTTATTATATGCAGAAAGGGTTACTATTGAACTTATTAGAATCCTAAATTCTTACATAAACGGTTGATCATGGTACTTCTTTTCCTGTTTAATTATCTGTGGTGAATCTTCATGAAGTTAAAAATATATGGAAGCTACCTTGCCTTGGAATTAAGAATGAAAGCTTTTGTGATGTTACTGTTTGCTTTAGTTAGATATTTATTGTCTATGATGCTCAAATGTTGATTCAGTAATATTAGATATTTTGTCTTATTTTCAGCATCCAAGGTAGATCCGTTGCATCCTGATTTCTTCGAGTTCACGGGTCGTGTGATTGCCTTAGCTTTGATGCACAAAGTTCAAGTGGGTGTGATGTTTGATCGTGTATTCTTCTTACAATTGGCTGGACTGAAAATTTCTCTGGAAGATATTAAGGACATGGATCGAGTTATGTACAATAGCTGCAAACAGATTCTAGAAATGGATCCAGTGTTTTTCGATTCAAACGCCGGCCTTGATCTAACATTCGTGTTGGAAACCGAGGAGCTGGGAAAGAGGGATATAATAGAGCTATGTGAAGGTGGGAAATCCATGGCTGTCAACAGCAAGAACAGGAAACAATATGTCGATCTCCTCATCGAACGTCGATTTGCCACACCAATTTCCGAGCAAGTAAAACAATTTTCCCGGGGTTTCACTGATATGCTTTCAGATTCCATACCGCCCAGATCCTTTTTCAAGAGAATATACCCAGAGGATCTCGACGGAATGCTTCGAGGAGGAGAAAACCCGATAAGCATAGATGATTGGAAAGCACATACAGAGTACAACGGATTCAAAGAGACTGATCGCCAAATAGATTGGTTCTGGAAGGTAATAATAAAGTAAAAGCACTTAATAATTTGCTCAAATTATAAACTTTGATACTGTGACTAAACCCTTCATCGGATTTTGTAGATACTGAAGAAAATGACAGAGGAAGAACAGAGGAGTATACTGTTCTTTTGGACATCACTTAAGTTTGTACCAGTGGAAGGGTTTAGAGGATTATCATCAAAGCTTTATATCTACAGATCATTCGAAGCTAATGATCGTCTTCCATTGTCTCACACTTGCTTTTACCGTCTCTGTATACCAAAATACACAACGAGCAATCTCATGGAACAACGCCTTCGATTCATCGCTCAAGATCATGTCAGCTCCAGTTTCGGTAAATGGTGACGAGTTTATCAAAAGTAAATCTTGTTTCTCCTTTCTATCTATCCCTCTCCCCTCTTTGATCTTTAAATAGGGTTTAGTAGATTGGTGCTTTTGGTGTATAGATTTAGAGTTGTGGTCATCAGTCTCTGTTATATGACCAAGAGAGAAAGGTGAATGAAACCTTTCTTAACTTATGGTTAATTAAATTTTAAACTTATCCCGACAAGTAATATATAAGTAAAAAAAGTGTTCTTTTGACATATCTCGTGTTTTGTTTTTTTAGTCTTGTCTTTTTTTCTTTATTTTTCTTTATTTGTAAATGTTTTTTTTGTCTTGTCTAGATTTATCAAAATCATGTAAATAAGAATAAACATTAGGGTACAATTTCTTTGTATAATAAATAAAATAAATTAGAACATTATAAATCTTTTTATATAAATATATTATTGAGCAAACAAACATCAAACTCTCTCCAAGACCACCACCACCTCAATGGTCTCATCACTCATAATATTACATTAAGCATACTAACACCTTAATAATGTTATTATTAAACGAAACTCATCATCATACCACCTTTATATATAGTAGGACTTAAGAAGAAACAAAATGTTCTCATAGGTAAGAGAAAGCTTCTTTTTATTACACTGCCTTGCCGTCAACAGCGGGAGCTTCAGCAGCCGGTTTAACATCTTTCTCCTCCACAGCTGCTGGAGTTTCAACTTGTTTCTCCTCTGTAACCGGAGCTATCTCGGTTTTCTCGGTTTCTTTCTCTACCTTTGGTGCTTCTTCTCCTTTGATTTCAACTTCAACCGCGGTGGTTGAGTCATCTGTATGAACGGTTTCCTTAGGCGTCTCGGTCGTTGGCTCGGTTGTTGTTGTTGTTGTCTTCTCTTCTGTGTTTGGTACTATCTTCTCGACCTGCACATACGAACCCGCCTTTAAAGAGTATTTGATAGATCATTCACTAATGGTGATGGGACTATTAACAAATCTTATATATGTCACAGCCTAGGATTCTACCTAATAAGTATCATTAATATAACTACTTGAACGTTACAAATGGATCAAAAGAAATGATATAAGTACCACGTACCTCAACACTAGCCATTTTGGAGACTCTGAATAAGAATGATATGAACAAAAGCTGGAAATATCTAAGTATGGGTGATTTTAGAAGAGGAAGGATAGGTCTGTGAGTGAGTTTAAAGAAGAAGAGAAAGATGGTATTTATAGACTTAATCTTCAAAAAAGTAGAAACACAAAAATTGATGAATTATTAAAATGGTTTGAAGCATATGGATGATGACAGATGTGTTATATTTACAGGTAAGAGCATATCACTAATCAAAGTGTGTAAAGTAAAGTAAACTGTATATAACTTGTGATGAAGTGTTTATGTTTGGCTCGTGGAGAACATATTTCTGTAACCCGTCTTTATCATATGTACTATTTCTTTCCTTTTTTCTCTTCCCATAAATTGTGATACTTTTCTGAAGTTAAATTTGTATTTCATGTCGACTATACTAGATCATTAGGTCTTATCATATTACAAATGATGATTCTATTATTCATGAAAACGAATATAATCTTGTATATCACTTGAAAATACATCAAACATGTATTTATATAGAACACTATGTTGAGTTCTCGAAATCAAGCCAACTTTTCATTAGTAATGATATTGTCTGCTTTGGGCCAATAACTCAAGCATTCACGGATTTGTTGGACTCTTTCCCAAAAAATCTCATACTAATTAGAGTTGGACTTGACTTATATATTAAAAAATTCTCTTTATAATCTTCCGATGTGGGATATTGGTTTGTATTTATTTGTTATTTGTATTCTAATTGATGTTTTTAACTTTTTATGTGTATTTATTTTGTATTTTTGGTCAAAAAAAAAAGCGAGAATCATATAAATAACACCTATTGATACCAAAAAATTACGTAATAGATCATTTTTGTTTTATCAACCTGTTTAAAAATATTTTATGAAAATACTAAAATAACAATGACCTCCTTCGAACACTCTTTTTCATATAGTGAATATACAAGAGAAAATAGTCCTAATAAAGTCCAAATAAAACTAAAATGTTGATAATGAGTTTGGTTTTCACTATTTTGGTGTGTTACACTTGGAGGATATGTATATATAGATGACATCCATGTGTCGTTATTATGCTTTTCCTTTTCATATTTTCAAGATTTTATTTCTCAAACTTTTAGAAGTTTAATTCTCTCACGTCACCTCTTAATTCTTATTAATTGAAATCTCTTTTTATTCCTCGTAGTAATTTGGACCATTACTTTCAAGTTCCCATGTTTTGATATTCAAACCGAACTTTATACCACAAAACGAATCATTCGATTCTTTTCTTGCTTTTGCTATTTCATTTTTCATACTTTTGTTTTGAAGAGAACCCAAGTTTTGATTCTGAAGTGTAATATAATTCATCGGCTTATCACATCTATATCATAATCATTATATCCAAGTGGCAAATCGTACCAAAATAAACCGAGACATTTTGTTCTTGTAATACACAGCTAACCAAATCGTACCAAATTGAACCGGAGATAAATAGTACTAATATGGGGAATCCAAAATTTTATAGAGAGCATCAGTTTTGCAACTTACAATCAAAGAAAATAGAAAAACAGAACCAGAATCTATTTAAGCTGAAACAGATGAAATAACTGTTAAGATTCGGTTTCAAATCCAAGTTTCTACACAGCTTGAATGTTTCCAACATCTGAGTGAAGTAAACCACAACTGTCTGAAAACCATATCGTCTATGTCTCTCTCTACTTCACGAGTTTTCTTAATACTGATTCTGCGCGCTGCTCAAATCGTGGTAGAGCCCATTCGTGCTGAATTATGTCGAGACCATCCTTCTCTGCACCCAGACTCTGTTCAAAAGTACAATGCAATGATACTGATTCAGATATTGTATAAGATCGAAAATGAAAACATAAACAAAAATTGAATCAGCACTTTCTTGTGCATGATCACAACTCACAAGTAAGGTTAGTATAGTTTATATGTGATTTACCTTTGATGCATCAAATCCAAACCCACCCATTTGCATCATACGTTGTGTGTCATCAATGGCTGCATAAGAAACAGAAGTATAAACCATTATTACCAAATTTTTTTACTTTAAATGAGTGTGAGAATATTAGTATGCGAAAATTAACCATTTTCATCTCCGAGAATAAGACTGAACAAGCCTCTTAATCCAAACAAGTTTAAAAAGTACCTGAAAAGTGAAAGAATTACTCATGAAACAAGAGAAGGTGCAATATCCAGAAGCAACTAAGATTAGCATATCGGAAATTTTGAGAGGACTGCGATAACAGAAAGTCCTTTATGTAAGCTTGGGAACTTACCAAGAACGACTACTCACGTAGCTAACATCAACAGTGCTCAAGTCAATGCCATTCTGTAACATTGATCTGAACCTTTGAGTCAATGGGAAAGGTATTTTGGCTGCAAGATAAACGAAGAAGACTCAGATGCTATGGAATTATTAAAACTTGCCGAGACTAGATAATCAAGGAGATGATTAAATGGTGCACAATCACATCGGTAAAACACCCGGGTATTAATAAAATATATGACTGAAGATAATAAACGAGAAGTGAAAATAAAGGCAGAAACTTTGTTTAAGGTTATAAACCTGCAACAAATCCAGAGAAGAAGAAGTTGACCCATGCAAAAGTTAGTGTCTGCAAAATGGAAAGAGTCAAAGAGATATCAGTTTCTGATATTACCAGTAACGCAAAGACATAAAAGAAAATTTTCAAACTCAATCTACCTGGGGAATAATCATGGAAAGGTTTTTCTTCATCATATCCATGGCCATGTTAGGATCAGAAAACATAGCAGCTTGTGGATTTGTAGCTTCCCCCTTGGGAACATGTAGCAAACCATTCTCCTACAGCAAGCAAAAACACATATTTCTCAAATTCCAAATCCATAGATACACTCACAAGAAAGTATCGAGCTGTTCACTCCCATTTCCGTCAAGCAAAACAAAGAGACAATAAAAGAAAAACAAGAGACCATAAATAGCTTTCCTCGTCCTAAGCTACACAGCATAAACTAACTATCAACCATACCGAGATTAGTAACACATAAAGGTACCATAATTATCATGGAAAGGTAACAAAATTCTACACAAACGATCACAATTGGTTAAACACTGCTTCAGGTTAACACGATCCCATAACCCTTATTACCCATTGGAATGTTTCTATCTTTTTAAAAAAGCTTTGATGAACAAAGCAAAACAGAACCTAAGCTACACTTTGACAAAAAATATCACAAAGAATGCTATGCACATAGATTATGATCTGTTCACGACTAACCCACACAAAAAAAAATCAAGCTTTTCAAAGGAATCAATCACACAATGGAAAATCTCAAAATCAGAAACAAAGAAAAGACCAAAAAAGGTCAAATCTTTGAAAAACTCATTACCTCGTTAGTAAAGTAGAATCTCCGAGTACGAAATGATCTCAGTGGGATAAAATTAGCACCAACTTTGAGATTACGAGCTCTGATTACAACTTGCCTAGATCAACAACAAAACAAAATCAAATCGAATCGAATCAGCTAACAACAACTCATAGATCACAGTTCCAGTGAACGGAGAAGACTCACCCTTCCTTAACCATCTTAGCATCTGGAGTTGGAGAAGAACGCATAAGCTTAGAGACGAAGTATCTCAAGATACCAATAAGAACCATCACAACTGAGAGAGGAATCAGAACCCAATCTCTGATCGCCGTATCAAGAACTAGATCCTCCGCCATTATAAGTCCTCTCCTAAACCCTAATTATCTTCTTCTCTAGCCCCTGCTTCTTCTGAGATCTTCTTCTTCTTCTCCTCCTCTGTTCGATTCGATGAAGCAAAACTCGATCTGAGAGACTTCTCTGTGAATCAGATAAATAAATTACTTATCAAAAACAAAAAAATCTGAAACCTTCTGACTCAGTTCTTTATAAAACCCAGGGACAAAATCGACAATACACATTACGATCTGATAACTAAAATTCGAAACCTTCTATCCAAACCAGAGGCTCTTTATAAAACCCTAATATGTTGTTGTCTATTAAACCCAAACTTTTAAACCCTAGCTTCTGTCTTCTCGTCGCTTCCTTCTCTTTGAACTCAAAAACTTAGAATCTTAGGAGGCGAAGAAGAAGAAGATGACGGTAGAAGCAGTGAACCCTAAGGCAATCAGCTAACGATAACGATTCTTGATCTTGTCCAACAAGCTACTAATTACAAACAGCTTAAGAAATGAGCTAATGAAGCTACCAAGACATTGAATCGTGGTATCTCTGAGTTCGTTGTTATGGCTGCTGATGCTGAGCCTCTTGAGATTCTTCTCCATCTTCCTCTTCTTGCCGAAGATAAGGTATTGCTTTTTTCCTTATCCTTCTTTTCTCAATTAGTAGTTTCTTTGGCTTTGGAGATTTGTCAGATAGTTCAAAAGTTTTTTGCAAGATTCTGAATATGTTATTTTGTTGTGTATCTTCTTCGCATGATGAAAAAGTAAAGATTTTTTGGGTTATTAGACTCTAATTTTGAGATTGTATGTCATGATTTTCCGATTTAGCTATCACTTAATTAATTGATAGCTGTGTAGATCTTAGTTTTTGAGTGTAGGAGACTGATTCAATTCAAGGTTCTTAGTTATTAAGAAAGAAGCTCACTTTGTTCTGTAATGACATTGCTTATGTGTTTCGTTTAGTCAGTGGTTCTGTTCTGTATTAACATAGCTTATGTGTTTTGTTTAGTCAGTGACTCTGTTCAATATTAACATTGCTTGTGTTTAGTTTAGTCAGTGGTTTTGTTCTGTATTAAACATTGCTTGTTTAGTTTAGTCAGTGATTGTGTTCTGTAATAACATTGCTTGTATTTAGTTTAGTCAGTGATTCTGTTCTGTATTAACATAGCTTATGTGATTAGTTTATTCAGTGATTCTTGGTCTTGGGATGTGAAATATCAGAAATTTAGTTTCTTTGTATCAAACTCTGTTTCATGAAATATTTGGTTGACAAAGGAACCCAAGAATGTGATTCCCAATTCTTGTTGTTTTAGCGTATACAAATCTTGCAACATCTAAGTTTTCTTTGTCATTGAATTGTTGTAGAATGTGCCGTATGTGTTTGTGCCATCAAAACAAGCCCTTGGAAGAGCATGTGGTGTAACAAGACCCGTTATCGCTTGTTCGGTCACATCCAACGAGGGTAGTCAGTTGAAATCTCAAATTCAGCAACTCAAGGATGCCATTGAGAAGCTCCTCATCTAAGTTTTTTGGTGGGCTTTGAATGAATGATGGGTCTCTCCATTTATAAGGAGTATGGTTTTGACTATAGTGGGGATTTGTGCAACCTTAGCTTATGAAAAACCAAAAAAAATGTGAACATTTCCTATCTGTTTTGAAGATTGTAGTGCTTTTATTTGATTTTGCGTTGGTGCACAATGCATCTTTGAACAACTACTATCAATTTTAATTGAGTTTCTTAGAATTTTGGTTGCTCTTTTTTTTTTGGTCATAACAAGCATGGAAGAATATAATATCAACGCTCATTGATTTTCCCCTACTCATTTAGGTGTAATGAATTAATCAGTGAAAAATGTTAATTGTGAAGAAAATATATTAATTTTTGTGCTAACAATCTTACTATAAAGTTGACAAAAAAAGGAAAAGAATCTTATAATTGTTTCAGAATTGATGAATCAATATCTTACAAACATGGTAAAATATAATTAAAAAGTAAATTCAAATTTCCATAAAATACAGTTGAATTTAAGAATATATCAATATTTAACATTTGTCTCATAAAATTAATACAATATTACAGAAACTACTTATGTAATAATATATTATGATTAATGAATGTTATTAAGTAGCTTAGACCTAAAAATAAATTAAGAAAAATAATCCAAACATCTCTATCAGAGGGTAAATATGACTATTTACATGGAAGCCCGACTCTCTCATTTATTGTACTATATAAAAGCTCTCCTCTTTAGAACAGACCTCAAAAACAATCTTACGGATCTTTTAAGATTCTCTCTCAAATTCATTCGTACACAAATTCTGAAATTACAATCTCAAAATCCGAAAGGTAATAACGAACCCTAAAACTTACGAACACCTAATCAGATTCTATACTAATCTGATTTTTTTCTGTGATCTTCGCAATTAGATTTGTTGAATTCGTGAAACCCTAATTTTGTTACTCTTTACGGGATATATTCCAGAAAGAAGAAGACGAATCCTTTTGGATCGGGAGTAGCATTATGTCGAACTGTTTGCAATTGAAACCGGCTTGTATAGGATGCGGATCACAATCCGATTTGTATGGAAGCGCTTGTAGACACATGACCTTGTGTTTGAAGTGTGGTAAAACCATGGCGCAGAATAAAGCTAAGTGTCTTGATTGTGGAACCGTCCTCACACGTTTGATTCGGGTTAGGTTTTTCGCACTTACTGTTTTCTTGATGGTTTCTCAAGAAAGTTTCCGTTTTCTTAATATGGTGAATTTTGTTTTAGGAATACAATGTTCGTGCTGCGGCACCGACAGATAAGAACTACTTCATTGGTAGGTTTGTGACTGGTCTTCCTAATTTCAAGAAAGGCTCTGAGAATAAATGGTCTCTTCGTAAAGATATACCACAAGGTCGTCAGTTTACTGATGCACAAAGGGTAAGTTTTTGTTTATGTTTTCGTGTTTGGTTCTTTATTATTACCATCCGTTGTGGTGGTTTTTTGTTTTGATTTGTGTGGATTCTGATGTTGTAGGAGAAGTTAAAGAACAGACCTTGGATATTGGAGGATGAAACTGGTCAGTTTCAGTATCAAGGACAACTTGAAGGCTCTCAATCTGCAACTTACTATCTCTTAGTGATGCAGAACAAGGAGTTTGTTGCGATTCCTGCTGGTTCTTGGTATGGAGAAACAATATTCAATAGCTTCCTTCTGTTGATGTGTTGTTTCTCTATTAGTGTTTGGGGTCTAAGGGAAAATTATGTGGTATAGTTCAGACGAGATGTCTTTTTTTTTCGTTTCTTTATTTAGGGTAATGTCATTGGATGGATCAGTTTCTGAAGTATTTGAGACTGTTATTTGTGTTTTTTTAACTTCTGTTGTTGTTTGATTGTGTTAGGTATAACTTCAACAAGGTTGCACAGTATAAACAACTTACATTGGAAGAAGCAGAAGAGAAGATGAAGAATCGTAGAAAAACTGCTGATGGGTATCAAAGGTGGATGATGAAAGCTGCAAATAATGGTCCAGCGTTATTTGGAGAAGTGGATAATGAAAAAGAGGCCGGTGGAAGCAGTGGAGGTGGTGGCAGGGGTCGTAAAAAGTCATCAGGCGGTGATGAAGAAGAAGGAAATGTCTCTGACAGAGGGGACGAAGATGAAGAGGAAGAGGCATCACGGAAAAGTAGACTTGGACTTAATAAGAAGAGTAATGATGATGATGAAGAAGGTCCAAGGGGTGGTGATCTTGACATGGATGATGATGACATTGAGAAGGGTGAGTAGTAATCTATATATGTAGAGGATTTTTCTTCATTATCTGTTTAACAAAAGTGATGAATTGTCTTTAAATCCTTAATTTATTCAGGGGATGACTGGGAGCATGAGGAAATTTTTACTGATGATGATGAAGCGGTCGGAAATGATCCTGAGGAACGTGAAGACCTTCTGGCACCTGAAATTCCTGCTCCTCCGGAAATAAAGCAGGTCTGTATTAACTATAATATTTCACTTGCACTGTACAATTTTCTTTGAAACTGGATATAGTAATCTCTTTTGGTAATCCCATTTTTTGTATGTTATCCAAGTTTCAGTGTTTATATTAAATACTGGATTATTGAGTCTTTTGCTTTCGATGAGGTCGTAACTCTCTTTTGACTTCCCTTCTAGGATGAAGATGATGAAGAAAATGAAGAAGAGGAGGGAGGGTTGAGCAAATCTGGTAAAGAGTTAAAGAAACTGCTTGGTAAGTCTAATGGTTTGGATGAATCTGACGAAGACGATGATGATGATTCAGATGATGTAAGCCCTCTTCAATTTTCGACATACTTTTACTTCTAAACATATTGTTCAATTTTCAAGCTCACTAACTGGTTTGGATACATGCAAATCATTCTGAATGTCAATTCTTAGGAGGAGGAGGAGACAAACTTCGCTCCAATTACGAATTCAAAACAGAAGGAGGCAGCGAAAGAAGAACCAGTCGATAATGCACCTGCAAAACCTGCTCCATCTGGACTATCTCGTGGAACACCTCCAGCAAAACCATCTAAGGGAAAGAGAAAATTAAACGAAAGCGACTCTAAAAAGCCTAGCAGCTCCGTTCAAAAGAAAGTGAAGACTGAAAATGTAAGATACTTGGTTGTGCTTATGCTAATATCAATCTATGGATGAGGTGAAAGTATAAGAAGTAAGGAGGGCTTGTATTGTCGTTGAATTTCTAACAAAGTGGCTTTTGTAATCACTGTAAGCAGGATCCGAAATCTTTGGTGAAGGAAGAGAGAACAAAAATGGTTTCCAAATCCAACACACCAACAAAAGCAGTGAAAGCTGAACCAGCTTCTGCTCCTGCATCATCCTCAGCTGCGACCGGGCCTGTGACTGAAGAAGAAATCCGGGCTGTCCTGATGGAGAAGAAGCAAGTCACTACACAGGATCTTGTTTCCAGGTTTAAGGCAAGACTCAAGACCAAAGAGGTAAAAATATCTTGATCTAATTTTCCTTGTTGAATGACCATATTGGTTTTGATCCTGAGCTTATTTCCGATTGTTGTTGTCTTTTTATACAGGACAAGAATGCTTTTGCCGATATTCTGAGGAAGATCTCAAAGATTCAGAAGAACGCTGGTTCTCAAAACTTCGTCGTTTTGAGAGAAAAATGAGAATTTGGTATATTTTCATTAGACTTCAGAGCGAACTCTTTTCTTAATATTTCCAAAATCTCTCATATGACTTGGTTGGTACAAATAAGTATGTTTTTGTCATTTCTTGATTCTAAATTGTTTAATTCGGATCGATTTTGGTTACCATGACATTAATCGTAAATGATGGGTTGGATATTTTCTTACAAGTTTATTGGTCACATTTTCAAGGTTTATAAATATAAATAAGCAATGATCAAGTAAAATTTTAATATAAGGGAGTAGTTTAACTTTTCAATATGAACATCTTTGATGAGGTGAGATAACATATAACATCCTAGAGGTAGAGCCATGCCGGAAGAACTCAGTGTGTTAACTCTTAAGTGGACGATGTGGAACCAAATTACGATTGTACGAGAACCAAACTAAACCATACCCAAATATAACAAGAAATGTCAAGACTCAAGAGAAAGAAAGAAAGAGACAAAAAAAAGCCCAATTGTGAAGAGGAATATATCCATAAATGCCCAATATAGTAGGATTCTATATTTCTATTATGATTAGTATTTATATTTAGAAACAAATTGGAAAATTGGAGCTAATCAAAAGTAAAAAAAAATAAATAATTGGAAAATTGTAGTTTGGAAATAAAAGAATGATAAACCCACTCCAAGTATGAAATAAGAACGTTGTGACTCTTTTATAAATACCTCCTCTGTTTCATTAACGTTTGATACAAAAACAAAACAAAACAGTGTTTTCTCCTAATCCGTGATTCTCTCTACTACTACTTTTCTCCAAACATCAGAACACAATCACATCAGAGAGAAGAAGAAACGAGTTCTTCTTGAGCAAAGCAAACGCTAAAACTTTGCTTCTCACTTTTTAATTTTAGTCGAGTCAACCTAACCGTCAAAGCACGCAAGAACGCAAGATCGAACATAGTCTTGGTGAGCAAGCAAAAGCTAAACCAGTAGATGCAGAGAAAGAGAAAGAGAGAGGCCAACCCGAGGAACCAAACCTAACCGAACCTCACGTTCAAATAGAGGCAGAGACAGAGAGAGAGAGAGAGTCCGATCTGAGGAACCAAACCAAACCGAGCCTCACGTTCAACCTAACTTTCAAGAACTCAAGATGGAATCTGTGACAGAAGACGAAATCCGCAATGTTCTGATGGAGAATAAGCAATTAACTACACTGGAACTCGTTATGAGGTTTAAGGACAGACTTGGAACCAAAGAGCACAAGGATGCATTTGCCGATATTCTCAAGAAGATTGCAAAGCTACAAAAAGACGCAGCTTCTCAAAAGTACTTTGTTGTTTTGAGAGATGACGAGTCTTCTTCTACTTTGCTTTCTTCAGAACTCACTCGTTTGTCTATTTCGTGATTTCTTGTGAGTTGGTAACAGAGAGAATCTTGTTTTTCGTTTCTTGACTTATTTTGAACATGATTTCACTGAACAAGTTTATATGAACTCTACTTTCACCACTTTGTTCTCTTTCATTGGGGTTTTTGGTTTCTTGCCACAAACCAAAGATATGTTAAAGGTTTCTTCTTATTTATATGCATACACAATTTGACTTAGCTTGTCTATTGTATAAAACAGAAGCCTGCGTGCACATATAAAAACCAGCAACAACTTTAGTATAAACATATACCCTTCTTTAAAAGAAAAAAATTGAATTAGGTTATTAGTTTCTTTAATCTTTTGATTACAAGTTCATTATTATTAATTTAACTAGTTATTTTTATTTTTTTACATAGTACGAAACTTTTACCTTTTTCTGAATTTATTAAAAAATTTATCGTTTACAATCGAATATGCTTTAATATAATAAATTTGTATGTTGAATATGTCAAAAATTAGTATAGTTTTACACATGTATTCAATAACTATAACGTAAACATATATACATACAATATGAAATATTGAAATCAAATGTATTAGTTTTTTTTTTCCTAGAGTACATTTAATAGTGAATCCAATGATAATTATGAAAGAAACTAGTATTTTTTTTATAAAAAAAAAGACACAAGCTAAATTACAAGAGTACTTACACAGTTACACACTTACACTATGACACAACTTATTCTCATTATATATCTCCTTCACATGTAATTGTTTTTACAAAATCGACCATTACATAGATCTTTACAGAATAAGAGACATTCGAAACATATTTTGATATATATATCTTTGTGTTCTTCTAACTCATGGCAGGAAGAAGGATTATTCCAGATCAACCATATGAGGAAAATAACGCATTTAACATCGTGATAACTTTGTCACCATTTGATGCAGATTTGAGTAATACGATAATGATGCCAAAACCGTTACTAGAAGCTAACTTATTTCGTTTCATGGTAATGAGTACTTACGTCGGAACGTTACAAGTCCCCGACAAGCCAAGGATGATTGAACTTTTTGATATTGATACTCAAAGTCTCAAACTACAACATTTCTTACCATAAAAGAAGAAGGACAACATTTCAAATTCGATGGGTGGTGCAATATTCTCAACCGAAAAAATTATAGGGCAGGCGATAGAATTGTATTTTGGTGGGATTTACGCAACAGTAGACTTTAATTTCAAACAAGTTGATTAGTTGATTATAAGACCTTCATTTCCCTTTTTATGTATACCGGATTTTATGGTCTTTGATCGAGTCCGGTTAGGTGTCGTTTTATTTAAGTTGGTTTAGTTCTTGCTTCTAAAATAAAGGCTTTGTATGATAGTATATTAAATAATTAATAAAAGAGTCAGAGAAAAAAGTAGAGAATTTTTGAGAAATACTCCTTTTGGTGTACCCTTTTTTAAAAATACCTCTTTTGGTGTACCCTTTTTAAAAATATCACTTTTATCTATCCATTTTCAAAAATATCCATTTTTAAATATATAAAATTATAAAGTTTTATATAGTTTATAAGGTACTTCTATATAATAACTACTACTGGGAGATTCGATACAAATATTTTAAAATGTTTTAAATAGTTTTAAATCGTTTTTATAAGTTTTATAAGGTTTTTAAAAGGTTTTTAAAAGGGTTTATACGGTTTTTATAAGGTTTTTATAATTTATTTTTACGCTATTTATGAAAGGTATATAAAATTTTATACACATATAAAGGTAATTTATGTATATATTTATAAGCTTATACACATATTTGGATAAATTTCAATATTTTTAGTGGGTTTTTTTTAATAAAGTTTGAAAATGGGGTATTTTTAAAAAGAGGTATATGAAAAAAGGTATTTTTGAAATTCCCCCCAAAAAGTATATGTATGGCTTTGTCGTAAGATAGTATATTAAATTAATTAATAAAAGAGTCGAGAAAAAATATTAATACTAAGTCAACATGTATCAAAATTTATTATTTACAATACATGGTATAATATTTTAGCAAAAAATTGTTTTTATTTAGTAACAAATCTAAAGAGTAAATACATTCGTAAGTCATATATATTTATACTAGTCAGTTGCCCGCGTTACGCGCGTGAGTTTTATTATGTTGTTTATGAGTAATTAGTTTGTATTTTATTTTCTATTTATTTTTTTACTATAGCATACTTTTTTTTTTAATTTTAGATTGTGTTTGTATAGAAAATCTGTTGAGTTTTAACTTCATTAGTAGTTAACAAATTAAGTGTATATAGTATAGGTTGATATGTGGGTGTAAACGGAAATGCGGTGGAGAATCATAAAGAAACATGTGTTATTAGGGTTCCTACCAAATATAGATTTAGATGTTAATATTGTAAACCTTTTTAATATGTTGGCATTGAAAGTTGAAAATGATTTGGGGGTTTTGGGAGGATTATTATATTTTTTATTGGTTACATTATCTCTTTTTTTTTACATCCATTATCTCTTTATATATTGTCATAATTGTTTTTTTATTTTACGTTTTCTTTTTTGGATTGGACGTAATTTATACCGCGTTATGATCATTTTTATACTATTATATATTCGTTTATGATTTTCCATTGTATATATTTTTTGTTTTCATATGGAAAAAATTTAAAATTCAACATATTAGTAGAATTTACTTTATATTTAGTTCATTTCATTTAATTATTCATTTTTATATTTTAATTTTCAAATTTTTATGAAATATTGTTAATTTTTGATTTTTTTTATTAGTTTACCATATGTGATGTATTGAAAACAGTTAGTTAAATTTTTATTGGAAAATATTATTTTTATTGTTACCATTTTTATATGTGTTTTTCAAATGAGAATTCATGTTTCGTCCCAACCTATCTCATTTATGTTGGAGAATTTTGTGAGACATAAATTAGATAAATTTCTATTCTCAAAGTTTCTCACTTTTTGTTTTATTCTCGTTAAATCTCATTATAATTTAGGTTTACATTGTGTAAATATAATCAAATTATGTCATATTATTTTTAATTGATATATATATACATATATATATATATTCATTATAAAACATTCACTTAAAAAGTATAATATATTATTCATATATTAGTTATTATATAATCGATAATTAGTAATTTTGTTTTTATTTTTAATCAATTATCTTTTTTAGTTTTTTAATATAAAATATAAGAAAAGACCTTTCATATTTCTTTTAGAAGAAATTATTTATATATGTTTAAATCTCAAAATTAAATGATAAAATGGTATAATTAATTCTTAAAATTAAATAATAAAATAAGATGATGATTAGGATGATGAGGTGGCTTAAGGAGAAGAGAGAAAAGTTAACTTTATATATATAGATAGATAACAGTATCTTATACTGTTTATTATTCGCAAGCTCGCAATTACATGCACCAAAATATTTCAAATAGAAATCAAAAGTGATACAAAGGAAAAAAAAGTTATATACATTCAAAAGAAATAACGTAATTAAGTCTTTTAGGTGTACTTTATTATGATTATTTGTTACAAAAATCATTAACTTTAACAATTACAAGTGCTACAATTTGATTAACAATACAAAAACCAAATGTCCATTTATTTATTTATTTTTTAAGCTCAATTAATAGTGAATCCAATGATAATTATAAAATAAAATTGTATCTCACTACCAAAAAAATGTATCTTTTTATAGTCACAAGCTCTTAATTACAATTACTTACCAACACAACTTATTGTCAATATAAATATCCTTCACACACACAAACATGTATCAAAATTTATTATTTACAATACATGATTTAATATTTGAGCAAAAAAATGTTTTTATTTAGTAACAAATCTAAAGAGTAAATACATTCGTAAGTCATATATATTTATATAACACTATCTTATATTGTTTATTATTCGCAAGCTCGCAATTACATGCACCAAAATATTTCAAATAGAAATAAAAACTGATACAAAGGGAAAAAAAGTAATATACATTCAAAAGAAATAACGTAATTAAGTCTTTTAGGTTATATCTGTAAGAATTTGATTAACAATTAAAAAAAAAAACCAAATGTGGATTTATTTATTAATTTTTTAAGCTCAATTAATAGTGAATCTAATGATAATTATAAAAGAAAATATTGTATCTCACTACCAAAAAAGAAATGTATCTTTTTATAGCCACAAGCTCTTAGTTACAATTACTTACCCAACACAACTATTGTCAATATAAATATCCTTCACACACAAACAAAATTTTAATACAAAACCTTACATAGATCTTTACAGAGACCAAGTAACATTGAAAACATATTTTCATATATCTTTGTGTTCTTTGTTCTAAATCATGGCGGATTTTCCGGATCAACCTTATGCGGTACACAACCCATATAACATGGTGATAACTTTGTCACCATTTGACGTGAATTCGAGTAATACGATAATGATGCCAAAACCGTTACTAGAAGCCAACTTATTTCGTTTCATGGATTTAAGTGATGTCGTCGAACTGTTACAAGTTCAAGACCAGCCAAGGATGATTGAACTTTTTGATATCGACACTAAAATTACAACTTATCTTACCATAAGAGAAGAAGGAAATAATTTCAAATTTTATGGGTGGAAAACTATTCTCCAACGAAAAAATTACAAGGCAGGCGATGAAATTGCATTTTGGTGGGATCTCCACCACACTAGACTTAATTTCAAACAGGTTGCTTAGTTGATGGAGTTAATCTTAACAACTTCATTTCTCAAATAATATGTAAACCGGCTTTTATCTTGATCGAGTCCGGTTAGGTTTCGTTTTATTGAAAGTTTGTTTAATTAAAAGGTTGTCTAGTTCTAGTGATCATAATTATAAATAAATCTATTTGGCTTTGTAAGATAATATATTTGGTAATTAATAAAAGAGTCGAGAGACAAGTTTTTTCCAAATTTTATGTTTTCACATATTCTATATGTTTGATATCAATTTATATTGATTTCTAAATTTATTTATTTGATTCTCTATTTTGAAAACACTAATTTAAGAATTAAATTTTATCAATACAATACTGTAATGTTGAACGTCTAGATGATGTACGTAACGTAACGGTGAATTAACTAGTATGCAATATATGTGGTGTTCTAATTTCAATTGCATCAAGGTTATAAACTCCAATTATACCGATGGTACATAAATGAGTATTCTTTTTCCAACACAAAATCATCAAACTATATGTCCATTTACATGGATTTTAGGTTTCATGAATCATGCAAAAATTTATAAACAAAGATATTCAAACAATACTGATAATCCTCTAAATTTATTTTTCTCAATAATTGAATCTTCGTGGTTACTTTGGTATGTCATATACTCCTTTCGTTGTTGATTTATCTATACTATCTTACTATCTAAGTCGATCTCCTAACATAATCTAATGAATTGTAAAAAAAAAGTATAAATAAAGATGGGATTTAAAAAAAAAATTCTGACGTAAATTTAATTTAATTTTCTTTTCTATCGCAGTCAACATAAATCAAAATTAAACATTTATAACACATGATATAATCTAATGGATTGAAAATATTAGATGCCATAATATTGTAGGTAGAAAACGTTTTCATTAAGTAACAAATTTAATTAAGTAAATATATTCGTAAGACATGGAGAAGGAGATTTTACGCATGGAGAATGAGGTCTCGTCAGGAAAGGGTTGTAATCTGTGGTGAATCTAAAAGGGTCGGACATAATTGTCGGTAGTAGTATCATCATTGTAACAATTCTCATAATTTGCAATAAATAATAAATCAAGAGTTAAAAAAAAAAACACATATATGTATTTTATAGTGTTTAACATTATTCGCATGAAATCTAACGATTATTAAAGAAAAATATGATATACATAATACAACAAAAAAATATATTTAATAACCTAATTAATAATTTCTTTACTTTTTTTTGTCTGTGCACCATTATACCTTTTTACTTAATTATTATTTTTTATGTTAGAAAATCTGCTAAATTTACCAAGTGTTCAATCAATTAATTAGATAAAAATATCTTTAATTAAAGATAAAAAAAATCTATATCTGTAATAATAAATGAAATTTAGATAAAATTAGTCAAGAGACAAAAAAGTTCAATTAAAAGTGAATCCAATGATATTCAAAATAAAGAAAATCATATCTGGTTATAGTCACAAGCTCTTAATTACAATTACCCACTCAACACAACTTGTATTGTCACTATAAATATCATTAGCACATGTAAACAAATTTTAAAATATACTACAAAGCAAAGAACAGTAATACTCATATATCTTTTTGTTGTTCATCATGGCAGACGACGCAGGTCCTGATGAGACCGATCCAATTAAGCAGTTCGATGCAAACAACCCATGGAACATTCTGCTAACGTTGAGACCATCAGACGTAGGCTCGAGTAATACATTAACGGTTCCAAGAGTGTCGGCAGAAACAAGGATGCTTCCTTTCTTGGGTATGTATCGTTTCAGAGGGTACGTAGACTTTTATGATGTTGAAAGTGACGTCGTAACAACTGTTACCTTAAAAAGACAAACAAATGGAGACTATCAGTTCCATGGTTGGAGTATGGTTCTCGAACGAAAACATTACAAGACAGGAGATACTGTTGTGTTTTGGTGGGATAATCTTCACCGTAGATTTAATTTCGAACTAATATTGATTGCTTAGTTCATCCATGGAGCAAGTTTAGTTTCTTATTTAGTTACATTTCTATTCCATATTGTATTGATTAAGTTGTTTTTCTGGTTTTCTATAATAAATATTTATTAATAATACCCTAATTATAATGAGTTGAGAGAAAAAATTTCTCCAATTTTTTTTAATTCTTTGACATTCAAATTTAAAGATGATATGATTTATGAACCAATCCTGGGATTGACCATCCTTGATATTTTTTTTTTGTCATGAAAGTTAATTCTAAACGAGATTTCTATTTTTAGTAATATAACTAAATTTTATCTCGCGATACACCGCCGCGAGACAAAGAATTATTTTTAAGTCCTATTATTGAAATTTACATATTTTATTGGAGTTAATTTAATAATTATTAAGATTACATAATAGTATAATACTAATTTTTATTAAATTAATTTTTATTATACATATCTTATGTTGGTGTTATTAAAAGAGTAGTAAAATGAAGATTTTACCTAGTAAATTATTTAACAAGTGTATGAATTGATATATTACACCAATTGTTTCGATTTTCAAAACAAGCTACACAGTACATTCTCTCAAAACCATTCGCAAAACACAAGAATATGGTCTCGGCCCCTAAATATGAATGAGTTAATATGCATAACCAAAACTGTAGTTTTTATAAAATTCATCGACACCCAAAACCATAAACGTTTTTGGCCTTACAAAAACATCCTGCACAAGAACATAATAGCGAAAGAGATAGCAAACTCATCAGCCATTTAGGGATTATATATTTGCCCTTCTAGTAACATACTCCTACTCCTACACATTAATACGATTGTAAATTTGTAAGTATGGGCTGAGGCCCAAGACTGGGGATTAGTCTGACTTTTGTAACAAGTAAAAACACTTTTATTTTAGAGATCCTTGTGCTTTTTCTTGTGTAAAACCCTAATCCATGATCAACCTGCCAATGTCATCTCCGGCCATCACGAACGACCAAGAGGAGCCTTTGGTTAAGAACCAGAAGAAGACGCTACATATTCTTTCACTTCCTGATGATTTGATATTGAGCTGCTTAGCTCGTGTCTCGAGATTGCACTATCCAACTCTCTCCTTAGTTTCCAAGAGCTTCCGACTCCTCGCTTCACCTGAACTTTACAAGACTCGGTCACTCTTAGGTCGTACTGAGAGTTGTCTCTATGTCTGTTTACGTTTCCCTCGTGAACCTAATAAACGTTGGTTCACTCTCTCCATAAACCCTAATCAAACCGTAGACAACAAGAAAACAAGTTGCACGCTTTTGATCCCAATCCCAACTGATCCATATTCTCACCCTGCGCACTTTTCTAGTCTCGTAGCCGTTGGTTGTAATATCTACAACTTTGGCGGATCCCACGTTGACGGGCCTTCATCTAGGGTCTCAATCCTAGACTGCAAGTCTCACACGTGGCGCGAGGGTCCAAGCATGCAGGTGGAGCGTACTAACTTATCTCCCAATCTTCTTGATGGGAAGATATATGTAGGAGGTCTCAAAGGCTCCAAGTCCGCCTTTTCTATGGGAGTTTTTGATTTAAAAACTGAAACTTGGGATCCTACAGTGTTGGGCCTGTTGCCTTCCCCTCCCATAAAGGAAGGATTTGTATACAAGAGCATGGTGATGGAAGCAGGAGTCTACATGATTGGGGATAAGGAGGCTGTGGTCTACAAACCAAAAGAAGGTAAATGGGAATCAGTTCATTATCTGAAGGATTTTGGCCGATGGCTAGGGACTTCTCATTGCGTTATAGGTAACGTGCTATATTGGTACCATTATCATAATAGATTCAAGTGGTATGATTCCAAGATAGGAAAGTGGATGGAGTTGAAGGGTTTGGAAGGTCTGCTCAAATTTTCCGGTGTTGTTAAATTGGTAGATTATGGTGGAAAGATGGCGGTATTGTGGGACGAGTATAATGGCCGCAAGAATAAGGTGATTTGGTGTGCAGTGATTGAACTTGAAAGGCGCAACAGTAAAGAGATTTGAGGGAAGGTCAAATGGCTTGATGATTTGCTTATTACTGTCCCTGTGTATTACGATTTCGTGTGTGCTCTTTCTGCTACTGTTTGATGAATTGACTCAAACGTGGTGAATCTTGGTTGCTGGACTTGAAAATGGAATTTTTTAAGCATTTTTTGTTGTATATTTAGAGACTAGAGAGTCCTCTTCACATTCATAGTTTGAAGAAAGAACCGGAGAAGAACTATTAGTTGATGCGTTCTTGAGAGAGTTTGGTCGAACAACACACCTTTTTTGTTTTGTTTCCTTAATTTACAAAGGCCTTCTTCACTCTGGATTGTTTCTTGCAGTCTTTATAAATGTCCAAGACTTACCGCTTATAGCCCTGGTCGGCCAGGCCAAACTTTAGAATGTAAGCCCGAAGTTATGTGATCGAGTGTTTCAGGTTTCCGCAGGACCAGACCTAATGATTGAAATGCATGTTTTTATTAGACCAATCATAGTTATATGGCGGCTTTAAACATTTTAATAGCTCAAATTCGTTTGCTTTCGAGTGTATTTATATACCGTCCACTAGTCTGAAGTATATACTTTAAATCGTCATTATAACTTTTGATTATTGTTTTGAGGTTTTCTAATGTTTATAAAATTTTGAACATTATTTTTTTTTCAACATTATTTTCTTAAAAAAACTCAAACAAACCAACAATTAGGAACATTGTTCACTAAGAACATCTACAAATAATGAAATACTGTGTTTGAAAAACAATTGTCAGGGTTTATAGTTTAGTATTAATGATTATATAATTAAATTTGTAGGATTAGGATTTAAGATTTGGGAATTAGACTATTTTTTTTTTTTAGGATTTGGTTTTTAGGCCTTATTTATATATAATCTAGTTTTAGGGTTTAGATTTCCACTATTTGGTTAATTTGAAAAAAAAAATTATACTATTATTTTATGTTTTTATGTAGCAAATAATCTTAGTATATGTGTGTATGTAGTCATTTTTATCAAACCTGGCCGATCGAGAACTGAATTTGGACTCTCGTACGTGTTCGAGATGTGTAGTGGTGGCAACACCACTAGCACTAGATTATCTCAACATATATATATACTCGCTCGTCTCTAATTAGATAGCTAGCTGTTTGTTTGTTAGAACAGTAAGTCAAGATTATATATAAAAAGACCTATATATAGTACAAAATTAATACAAAGAGGCAACCTATTCATTTAGAATTTAGAAATCATATCTCAATCAAAGTCAGCTTAACCTATTATTTCTTAAATTGCTAATGGCGCAAGACAACCTTGTTGATACGTTGGAAGAGGTTGCGACTTGCGACAAAAACTGACATTTTTTTAATTTGTTTTTGCTTTAAGAACCTACGTAATTTTAGTAACATTTTAACAAATTTAGTGGCATAAATATTTGTTGAGCACATGTTGGGGTCTTTATATATATCCTAACGGAACGCTACAAATGTAATTTGTTAGATATAGTCAACGCATAAAACATTGCAAAACCACATATTTGCTATTCCTTCTAGATTTCTAGCAAAAACCTAAAGGTCATTAGTTCATATGACATTCGAGACAAAACTATATAAAATGCTATGGATAATATGGACTTCTGCTTAAAATCTCTTAATTGTTCAAAAAATACATGTGTTAGATGTTTTAATGATTTTTTCAGTTTCATACAAAAAAAATTCAAGTGAACTTTTTTTTAACAAATTAAACGTACTTAGATTGTGTGACCATTAATATTTTGCAGATCCAAGACAAACAGTAGTATCGATTTTGAGTTTGAGCTATAGAGCCATTGAGGATCGCATATAACTATTTGACATGAGAATCTAGTGAAATCAAAATATGTTGCAGATGCTGAAGCCTGAAGTTATTATTCCACACGGTTGTGTCATGTGTGATTGGTTGACTTCTACAGTTTACAGGTGTATGAGACCTAGGACTCCGATCCAACTCAAAGTCAACTTTCATGACAATTTTGTCATTGTGACCTTGGACAATATATGTTCCCAGTGTACTTAATTATATGAGGATATAGTAAATTAATATATAAAATATGTATATGTGTATGGAATCTTGAACTAAATTTGATGTCGGTAATATATATAGTAGTCGTAGCTTATAACAATCATTGCCAAGAAACACAAAAGCTTCAGCAAGATGAAGAAATGTATGATTTGTACTGATGATTATTTTCTTCTTGTTGTGTTCTTCATCTTGTCCCTTTCGTTAGTGTCCGTAACATGCGGCGAAACTCATCAGAAGGGTACTCATGACGTAGATGGAGTTTCATCAGAGTACGAAGACGTTCGTATTGGATTGGTGGTGGACATGAGTTCCATGGAAGGAAAGTTTGTGACAAGTTCGATTTCCATGGCGCTTTCTGATTTCTATCATGTCAACAAAGGCTATAGAACAAGAGTCTATGTCTTATCCAGAGACTCTCATGGTGACCCTCTCCAAGCTTTAGCCGCAGGTACACCAATTTATTCAACTTTGATGCTGCGTCTTAGAATGCTTTGTTCAGAACAACAAGTTCATACAATATAGTAAAAATCCGCTAGAGATATTTAACTTACGTAAAATTTAAGTTGACACAGTACTTGATCATGGTTCGAAGATTAATCTGAAAATGTTATATAGAAATATTAATTAAGGCTATATATAAGGCTATGCAGTGCTGCTGCCAAAAACTTTTGATTTGCAGTGTAAGTTTTCACTTTTCATTTTGGACATGTAATTGCTAAAACAGCCATGGATCTTCTACAAACTAAACAAGTGGAAGCCCTTGTTGGTGGACAGTCGTTGCTTGAAGCAAAACTTTTGGCAGAACTTGGAGAAAAAGCTAAAGTACCAGTGATATCTTTCCAAGTGCCTAGCTCATCGACCTTGACCAAGTATAGTTACTTCATTCAAGCTACACATGATACTTACTCCGAGGCAAAGGGCATTATATCATTATTCCAAAGTTTTGACTGGACAGCTGTTGTTCTTATCTTTGAGGATGATGATGACTGGAGAGAGAGTATACAACCTTTGGTCGGACATTTCCAACAAAACGCCATTCATATTGAGTACAAGGCTGAAATGTCTGTCTCATGTAATGAAGAATGTATCATGAAGCAACTAAGAAAGATCAAGGCCTTGGGGATAAAGATTTGTGTTGCGCATGTATCTGAACGTATAGCAAATCTTCTTTTCCCATGTGCTCGGAGGTTAGGAATGATGGAGGAAGGGCATGCATGGATCCTCACAGAAACTATCCAAGACACAAACTATATAACAAAGGAGGCAATGGAAGGTGTGATCGGTTTCAAGTCTTATATTCCATTAACTGAGGAGCTTCACAATTTTACTTTGAGATGGAAGAGATCTTTGCTACCCGAAGACGTTACGAGGATGAGCATTTGTAGCGTATGGGCTCACGATATAGCTTGGAGTCTTGCAAGAGCAGCGGAAGCCGCAAGGCTACCGGGGTTGCATGTCAAGAATCTGCTTGAGGGAATTTTAGAAAGTACCACTAAGCATAATGGTTTGAGTGGTGACATCAAAATAATAGATAGAAATATAATCTCTAACAAATTTGAGATTATAAATATGATAGGAAGAGGTGAGAGAAGTGTAGGATTATGGAGTTCTGGTAGTTTCATAAGTAACAATAGAAGAAGAAACGCGACTCCTACCGATGTACTTGGGACTATAATCTGGCCTGGAGGGTCTACTACGATTCCGAAAGCCCGTTTGCTGGAAGAGGAGGGTCATAGTAAACAGAAGAAGTTGCGAGTTTTGGTACCATCAGGAAACTTAGTTCCACCAATATTGGAAGTGAAGACAGATTTAAAAACCGGTGTCACAGCTGCTAGAGGCTACTGCATAGAAGTTTTTGAGACGGCGATCCGACCTTTCAATTATGAAGTTGAGTACATACCTTGGCCTGCATATAACTACCAAGACTACAACAAACTAGTACACGCATTCTATGACCAGGTAGACCTTTTTATTATATTTGTATTCTTCCGGTACACGCATATAACTATCATTTTGTTTTGTCACTTCTTCCACAGAAAGACAAGTATGATGTAGCTGTTGGAGATATCACAATTACAGATAACAGATCGACATATGTAGATTTTACATTACCATTCACCGATCTTGGTCTCGCGGTTGTGGCTGCCAAAGACAAAAGCATGTGGATTATTTTTAAGCCTTTGACACTTAGTCTATGGCTAACAATTGTAGCTTTCTTTGTCTTGACTGGAGCCTTAGTTTGGTTGATAGAGCGGCATGATAACACTGACTTCCAAGGCTCTTGTTTCCACCAAATTGGAACATTGCTAAGTTTCGGATTCTCGACCCTTGTTTTTGCCCATCGTAAGTAGGAAAAATCATAAACCACTTTCTTGATTTTCTTGATTTTCTTGATTTTACCTATAACAAAAAAATCTCTAACGCTTTATTTTTCTTGGCTTTGCTTGCATTGGTAATATATAGGGGAGAGGCTACAACATAGTCTGTCAAGATTTGTGGTTATTGTTTGGGTATTTGCTGTGCTCATATTGACCTCGAATTACACTGCGACGTTGACATCAGTGATGACGGTTCAACAAATCCGGTTGAAATCTCATGAAAACATTGGCTTCTTTTCAGCCTCTGTTGCAGCAAATGTGGTTTATGATAATCCTACATTCCAAGGACCAACATATAAAGGGTTAGAGACAGCTGACGACTATACAAACGCGTTAAAGAATGGGACTATATTGTTCATCGTCGATGAAGTTCCTTACGTGAAGCTGTTCCTTGCAAAGTACCCTTCAGAATTCTACGTTGTCAAAACCGAAAGCGATGATACGTCTGATCCTCTAACGGTTTACACATTTCGCGGTTTGTTTATGATCACAGGAGCTTCTTTTGCATTTGCTCTCGCTGTCTATCTAATCCCTTGGAACCGAGACCAAAGGCAAGTCATCGCTAAACATTTCCACCGTTATGTTAATCAGCGATTTGGAAAAACAATTCGTCCTTCACCTACCACACCGGCCTAGCAAGGCAATATGATAATATAATGATCTGGAAAAAAAAATTCTCATATATGCACAGCTTCTTCTTATGCATTTGTCAAGTATATATTGCCTTGATCTTGTGATTATGTGTGTGTGTGTAAATATATTTGGAAACTACTTAAACAAACAGTAAATAGTTTATGTTTAAATATATCATGTTCAGTTAGTATAGTGAATAGCCTTAGACAAAAATAAAATACCAGAACCGATACTTTAAGGGTATCTGAAATACCCCAAAATATATATATATATATGTCCAAAATATTATTATATATAGATTTTATTTTGATATATACAAAAGAAAATCTTTTGAAAAACCACGATTTATTTAATGTTTGCCACAAAAATATATGAACTTTGTCCCACCTTCGCTCTAATGGTCATTATCGACGTGATTGACATCATAATTTCGTTTCGAGAAGATTTCTAAAAAAACTCAAGTTATTTAATACTTACCAAAAATACATAAAATTTTCCGTTATAAAAAGAAAAAACACATGCAACATTTTTTTTATTTCTTTTGTCATCCACTAACAATGTCATATGGCAAGGGTTCACAACTTTCTCTACCTTCTTAAACCTCAAACAATTTCTCCTTTTCCAATTTGGACAAAGATATACCACTTGTACTAGATTATACTCAGCTCTAATTTGATGTATAGCTGTTTGTAAGCTAGAGTTTTTTTTTATTTTATTTTAAACTATAATGATAAAGCAATAGATAATATCTCAATCAATGTCAGGTTAACAAATTATTTCTTAAATTACTAAACTAAGCTCGTCTGGCGCAACACAACCTCGTTGATGCGTTGGGAGAGGTTGCGACTTGCGACCAAAACTGACAGTTTCTTCAATTTTATTTTTGATTTCTAGAACTTAATAAAACTGAATTATTTCTGAAATAACATTTTTACAAATTTAATAGCACAAAGCTTTGCCGAGCACATGTTGGGCAGCCTCTCCTTATATCCCAACACTACAAAGTGTAATTTGTTACTTTATGTTTTTAGATATAGTCAATGATGTTGCAGATGTGCATGCTCATGTTTCATGTATAAAACGATGACATATCTAGATTTCAATAGGGCACAAAGTTTTTAGCTAATAAATTTAATTTATTTAGACTTTGTGACCATTAATAAGAATATTTTTACAACTGGTTTATTTTAAAATATATATATTGAATTATATTAAATTTATCTGTTTATGATTACTCCAATATAATGTTTTTAAGCCTTTATTTTTAGCTAAACATCACAACACATTTTTTGGAAAATAAAAGAATTATAAATGAGGCTAATAAAGTATCTAACTATATACACTATTATCACGAGAAAGCCTAGCATCAATTTTGAGCTTGAGCCATAGAGCCATAGAAGATGCATCCCGATCTGTTGTAATTTTTTGACTGTCATTTTATTTACTAGGTCCAACGTCTTCTTCGGTCTGTGGGTTCATTCTTTCCGATCATGGATCCATTACATCTAAGAGGTTTTAAAGATTTGCTTACCAAACCTATAAATCACTATATAATTTTTTTCGTATTTTTTTTCTCACTCGCATAGTTCTGAAATATAATCATTTTCTAGAAAGTCATCTATCATGAAATTACTGCATTATAATCAGGCTAGCTATGGAGCTCTCTCTATAATTGACCATAAAAATAAATGTATTTCAGTATTATATTTGGCCAAACCATTTCTCTTACAACTCTACAAACCATTTCTCTTATAATTCCACACATGATTGACTTCTACATTTTACAGGTGTATATGTGGGATCTGATGAGACCTCGGACTCTGATCCATAAAAGTCAACTTTCATGACAACGTTGTCATTGCGACCTGAGACCAAATATGTCCCCGTGTACTTAATTAATACATGAGGATATAGTAAATTTGTTAAATAACAGTAACATATGTATATGGATCTTGAACTAAATATGATGTCGGCAATATGTATAATAGTTGCTTATAACAAACCATTGTCAAGAAGCCAAGAACACAAAAGCTTCAGCAAGATCGATGGAGAATTGTATGATTCGTACAGATTGTTTTCTTCTTATTGTGTTCTTCATCTTGTCCCTTTCGTTTGTGTCCGTAACATGCGGCGAAACTCATCAGAAGGGTACTGACGTAGATGGAGTTTCATCAGTGTCTGAAGACGTACGTATTGGATTGGTGGTGGACATGAGTTCCATGGAAGGAAGGTTTGTGAGAAGTTCGATTTCCATGGCCCTTTCTGATTTCTATCATGTCAACAAAGGCTATAGAACAAGAGTCTCTGTCTTATCCAGAGACTCTCATGGTGACCCTCTCCATGCTCTAGCCGCAGGTACACCAATATGTATTATGTATATACACCTTTGTGTTCGTTTCTGCATTTATCATTGCTTTCTTGAGAACAACAACATCATAAGTAGTATTAAAATCTTAAGATCATGAAAGTGTGTGGGAATTCAAAACAAATATTGAGAAAAAAAATTTAGTTATTTAAGATTTTTTTTTTTCTTTTGAATGAAAGTTCAATTATATTCATTCTTCAGATTTTCAACTCATCGATTATACTCATGTTACTTTATATACTTTACACAAGACCTGTATTAATTTCAAATTATTATTCCCAACACAAAACAAGCAATGACCATGATGAAATCTTGGTTCTTGGATATACCAAAGAGCAATGACCATGACCATGATGAAATCTTAGGTTTCAAATTAAGGTATTTTCAAGTTTTCGAATATATACCACAAAATTTAGGTTTATGAAGGTTTTTCAAAGTTTACTAAAAGTTAATAAATTCATTTAAATAAACTTTCTTAAACCTTGTGATATTCAAAAATATATTAAGGATTTTGGTAATATTTTTGAAAAAAATAAACCTAATACAGTAGTGCTAAAATTAGTTTTTAATGTAAAATTGCATTAGATTTGTTGCACTATCTCCTGCTGAAAGTGTTCACTTTTCATTTTGGACATGTAATTGTTATGACAGCCATGGATCTTCTACAAACTAAACAAGTGGAAACACTTGTTGGTGGACAATCGTTGCTTGAAGCAAAAGTTTTGGCAGAACTTGGAGAGAAAGCTAAAGTTCCAGTGATATCTTTCCAAGTGCCTAGCTCCTCGACCTTGAACAAGTATAGTTACTTCATTCAAGCTACTCATGATACTGACTCCGAGGCGAAGGGCATTGCAGCATTATTCCAAAGGTTAGATTGGACAGCTGTTGTTCTTATCTATGAGGATGATGATGACTGGAGAGAGAGTATACAACCTTTGGTCGGACATTTCCAACAAAACGCCATTCACATCGAGTACAAGGCTGACATTTCTGTCTCATGTAATGAAGAATGTATCATGAAGCACCTAAGGAAGATTAAGGCCGTGGGGATAAGGATTTGTGTTGCACATGTATCTAAACGTATAGCGAATCTTCTGTTCCATTGTGCTCGGAGGTTAGGAATGATGGAGGAAGGGCATGCATGGATCCTCACAGTGAGAAGCATGGAAACTTTTCAAGACACAAACTATATAGCAAGGGAGGCAATGGAAGGTGTGATTGGTTTCAAGTCTTATATTCCATTAACTGAGGAGCTTCACAATTTTACTTTGAGATGGAAGAGATCTTTGCTACCCGAAAATGTTACGAGGATGAGCATTTGTAGCGTATGGGCTCACGATATAGCTTGGAGTCTTGCAAGAGCCGCGGAAGTCGCAAGGCTATCAGGGTTTCATGTCAATGATATGATTGAGGGAATTTTAGAAAGTATTACTAAGCATAAAGGCTTGAGTGGTGACATCAAAATAATGGATAGAAAAATAATCTCAAACAAATTTGAGATTATAAATATGATAGGAAGAGGTGAGAGAAGTGTAGGATTATGGAGTTCTGGTAGTTTCATAAGTAACAATAGAAGAAGAAATGCGACTCTTACCGATGTACTTGGGACAATAATCTGGCCTGGAGGGTCTACAACAATTCCGAAAGCCCGCTTGTTGAAAGATGAGGGTCATAGTAAAAAGAAGAAGTTGAGAGTTTTGGTACCATCAGGGAACTTAGTTCCACAAATATTGGAAGTGAAGACAGATTTAAAAACTGGTGTCACAGCTGCTAGAGGCTACTCTATAGAAGTTTTCGAGACATCAATCCGACCTTTCAATTATGAAGTTGAGTACATACCTTGGCCTGCAGTTAACCACCAAGACTACAATGAACTAGTGTACGCAATCTATGACCAGGTAACAACATAATATATATTTGTATTCTTCCGGTCCATCATCGGAGTTATATACATACATAATTTATATCATTTTGTTTTGGTACGATGCAGAAAGACAAGTACGATGCAGCTGTTGGAGATATCACAATAACTGATAACAGATCTACATATGTAGATTTTACATTACCATTCACTGATATTGGTCTCGCAGTTGTGGCTGCCAAAGAAAAAAGCATGTGGATTATTTTTAAGCCTTTGACACTTAGTCTGTGGTTAACAATTGTAGCTTTCTTTGTCTTGACTGGAGCTTTAGTTTGGTTGATAGAGAGGCATGATAACACCGACTTCCAAGGCTCTTGTTTCCACCAACTTGGAACATTGCTAAGTTTCGGGTTCTCGACCCTTGTCTTTGCCCATCGTAAGTAGTAAAAATCAAATTCACTTTCTTGATTTTCTTGATTTTACCTATAACAAAAACTCTCTTAACATTTTAAGTTTCTTGGCTTTGCTTGCTTTGGTAATATACAGGGGAGAGGCTAGAACATACTCTGTCAAGATTTGTGGTTATTGTTTGGGTATTTGCAGTGCTTATATTAACCTCGAATTACACTGCAAAGTTAACATCAGTGATGACGGTTCAACAAATTCGATTGAAATCTCAAGAAAACATTGGCTTCTTTTTAGACTCTATTGCAGCAAACGTGGTTTATAATAATCCTACATTTCATGGTCCGACATACAAAGGGTTAGAGACAGCTGATGATTATACAAACGCGTTAAAGAATGGGACTCTCTTGTTCATCGTCCATGAAGTTCCATACGTAAAGGTGTTCGTTGCAAAATACCCTTCAGAATTCTACGTTGTCAAAACCGAAAGCGTCACCAACGGCTTTGGATTTGTAATATCTAAACCTCAAATTCTTCTTTTGCCACATTATTGTAGGCACTCTTATTTGTATAAAGGCATCATCCCATCCTTCTTTCACTCTCTCTCAGGTTTTTCGAAAAGGTTCCCCTTTGGTTCAAAACGTGTCGAGAGAAATCGCGATGCTAAGGAGAACAGAGAAGCTAAAAGCCATGGAGAACTGGTGGTTTCATAGACAAACAATGTTAGCCACAGGCGATGAGACATCCGATCCTCTCACGGTTTACACATTTCGAGGTTTGTTTATGATCACAGGAGCTTCTTTCGCATTTGCTCTCACCGTCTATCTAATCCCCTGGAACCGAGACCAAAGGCAAGTTGTGGCTAAACATTTCCACCATTATGTAAAAAATCGATTTGAAAACACAATTCGTCCTTCACCCACCACACCGGCCTAGGCCTAGCAAGGCAACATGAAAATACAATATGATAAATCTAGTACATTTGGCACAGCTTCTTCTTATGTATTTGTGAAGTTTTACATTCTTATTGATCTTGTGATTATGTATGTGTGCGTGTGTGTGTGAATATATTATGAATCTAATGAAGTAATGAATATATATAGGCACTTTTTAAGACTAAAGACACAAAAAGACTGCTCATGAACTTGAGAACAGAGTGCCATGAAAGTGCCCAAAATTGTATCTAAGAGAAGGCTCTCTAAAAATGGCATTTTTCTCTTCCCATTTTCTTCTCTTCTCCCTTCTCCATCAAAACTAAACTAAATAATCAAAAACTATACGAATTTTAAACTAAAAAAGAAACGAAAAATGTCAAAAGCTCGGCAAAATTAGAGATCTAAAGGTTGTATTTTTCAAATTTCGAATATACAAAGCCCTCTTAACACAAAAAAGATTCCAAAAACTTAAATACAGATGAAGTGATGATGTTTATAAAACACAGCACAAGATCCAAATCCAAAAAAAACAAAAAACAAACCTGGATTTATCGGAAAGCTCACAACAAGGACTGTTCGCCGGAGGTGTAATGGCCAGCGACGGTGTAAATCTGCTGACGACGGCGTACGAAGGAGTGATCATCGTTCATTTCTTTGAATTTCAAAACTTTTTAGGGATTGATGGAAGAAGATGAAAAGAATCGAAGAAGGAAAAAAACAAAAACAAAAATCGCTTACGGATTAAAGTTGTGACAAGGCTGGGCCTATTTTAGCCCAACATTTTTTACATAAAAGCCCGTTAGTAGTCCGAAACTTTTTTTATTCATTTAATCAGGTTCTGGGTTTATACATATTTGAGCGGACCCGGTCTGGCCCATTTATTAAAGCCCAATGCAACATTCCTAAAAACAACAATGATATATCAGACTTTTGAATTTGCTAGTCTTTCATTAACAATGATATACCACTAAACACCATAGTTTGTAAAAATAAATATCCTCTTTAGAAAAAAATACAACTTTTGTATGTGTTTTTTTCACAAACAAAAGATACATGATGACACATTTCAGAAACAGACAAAGTCCATGATCATATCTCATATGAATCAAAACTAGTCTTTAAATTTAAAGAAAGTTCAATGATTCAATAAACAGAAAGAAACAACAACTCACAAGTAACTGGCCAACCATGGAAGATCCTTGTTGTCTTTCAATGCAAAAGCAACATCATCACTTGGAAAATTCAGCTGCAGCTTCTGCAACCTATGCTTCTCTCCAGGTTCACAGAGAATGATCCTGCATTCACCTAGATCACAACCGATTTTGAGAAGAATGTCCCAACCTGGAAAAGCTTCTCCATTGGTTAAGCAGAGAGACGATACTATGGTTGCCACTCTGTCGAAGGTTGTCTCTGCCATTCCTGTTTTGTAAAGCTCATGAACCATGGCCGTCAAGAAGATCTTACTCAGTTTTGATACGCTCTTCATAACTTGAATATGAGGTGCTTGAAACATCTCTTGAATAGCTGCTTCAACATCTGCCATAATCACCAGATTCTTTGTGGTTGTGTTAGTCTTTAGACGGTAATCCGCCAGTTCTGCAGCACGCCTGCATATCTCAAGTGCACGTCTTGCATCTCCTGAAATCGCAGCTACTTTTCTAGAAGCGAATTCAATCGCTGTCTTCTCGAAAGCATTGATTCCGTTCAGCCTTGTAGAAATGATTTCTTGTAGTTGGGTGTGGTTGTAAGGACCGAAACACAGTCTCTGTATTCCCATTCGGCTTGAAATCCGAGGAAGCAACTTCTCTGGAAGATCCATAGTGTTTGCTATTCCTAACACAATCAATTTAGAGTTAGGCTTGGTAGGCCAATCCAGAATGTTGTACAAAACTGACTGATTTCTTGTGACTAGAAGGTCCAGTTCATCGATGAGAAGTATGCAAGGCTTGTCATCCTCTTTACCAATCTTTTTTCCTTCTGCAAACCTCTCATTCAGAGAGTGAAGAGCTTTCTTCCAACCGATACGATGACCACTCAATGCTTCATAGATAACACTGTAAATGTTCTCAGGTGAAGCCAGCTTGAGACCATTAATCTCCACAAAGCAATATGGACTTACATTTCCAGCTTCAACCTCAGCCTTCAGATTTTTCATCACCGATAACACACTAATAGTCTTCCCAGTCCCGGGAACACCATGAATGTACATACATCTTCCTAAGCACTGATCATCCGAGATTGAACCCTTAATAAATGCAGTAATCTCTTCCATTTCTCTGTTCCTGCAAGGAAGAGACTTAGGACGTGTAGCTAACAACAAAGTAGCTTTTGCTCTTTCTAACTCAGTCTGCTTATGACATCTCACATGTTCAGGAATCTGCTTTGCTCCCACCTTCTCTAGCCCAAAGAAACGCCCTTTACAAGAATTCGCACCTCCTCTTGCGCTCGTTAAACCTCTCTTACTCTTCGAATCTCCACGAACACTTTCTCCATCTTCACACTCCAACTCTTTATCACTATCATCAACCTCCTCCTCTTTCCTACCATTCCACTCTTGGTCACTATCAGAATCTCCATCAGCCAATTCAGCCAAACGCTTGAAACTATGCCAATGCACATCATACTCATACTCACACAAAAACACATCATCACCATCATTGCTCGCCTTTGAAAACTCCTTAGGACACTTCACAAAACAATGCCTAAGTATACATTCCATCTCAATATCAGCAAAATCATTAGTCAAATAAAGCTCTCTTTTCAGATTATGCGGTTGTCTCCCTGAAACCGTCTCTTCAGGAATCATATACCAACGAGCTCTAACCCAATACACACCATCATCAACCTCTTTCCACAACTTCTCAATCCGAGCAGCCCATAAATCACTAGAAAGAAGCTTCTCCCTCATAGTCCTCGCCAGTTTCTTCCCTTCCGGTGGCTTAGGAACAACAAGTGTCTGACTTTGACCAGACTTCTTAACCTCACAAAATTGACAGATCCAATCACCTTCAGGAACCTCCTTCAATGGTGGTTTCAAGCATTTCAAATGAAACCCACCTAAACAATCATCACACTCAATCATAACGTTACTACCTGATTTGAAACAAATCCGACAATCTTCAATCTCTGGATCTTCAACATCTGAACTCGCGTCTTCTCTTCTTTTAACATAAACATCATCGCCGATTTCAAACTCCGTTTCGTCGAATTCAACTTTATTGTAAAATATTCTCTTCTTCGTCTTCTTCTTAATCTCTTCAGTTTTTTTCCTCGTCTCCGTTCGATTTGGGGAAACAGGAGTGAACGGAACTTCCGAATCTACCTTCTTCTTCTTCGTCGGAGATTTTATATTCTGAGGCTTCTTCGATTCCTCTGAAACGTCATCGACCGTTTGTTTTCTCGGCGGCGCTCGTTCTCGTTTCCGAATCAGATTCATGTCTTCGATCGATTCGATTCCGGGAACATCGATTGGGTCAATACCCAGATCGATTTTACGGGAAACATGACGAGCGGATCTACGAAGAGGAGTGAGAGATTCTGGGGTTTGAGGAGTAAGCAAGGTTGATGAAGACGGAGTTAGATACGGTTTGCGATAGATATTGCTGGTTGGGGTTTTGTTCGATTTGGTTGGGGATTTGAAGGTTTTGGTTCTGGGAGTGGTGGCCATGGATGATGAAGAAAGCTAGGGTTTCTGAGTGAAGCAAAGAGAGAGAGATGAAGAAGAAGGAGGTAGAGAGAGAGAGATGCTTTTTTACTGATACATTATTTTGGCGGGAAATGTTCCCTCGAAGAAGAAACTAATTTTTTATTGACTTTTACATAGAAGGTGTCATTTAATTTAATGTGGTAAGAAATGTGTGTTTACTTAAAACATAGATACGCAATTTTCAAAGATTCATTGACTAATGACTTTAATGAGTTATGAGTGAAATTGATATTTTTTCAATTAATTTAGACATTTAAAGATCTAAATAAATCTTGGGTTTACATAAACTAATGTCAATGTTTAAGAAGTAAACCCATATATTTAAGAAGTAAATCATAATCAATTAATCATCGTCTTCTCTCAATTCTCATCATTTACTTAAGATTAGAAATTGATACATCTCTGGATAAACCTCATGATTAATTTAATTTTATAATTGATAGCCTTGTGAATGTAAAGCATGTAGTATCGCTCTTTTAACATTCACTATCTAACAAAATACATCAAACAATGGCGCATATATTAATGATACAAAAGAGATGTCTAAGTTACAAGATTTACGAAGAACTTTTCATCATCATCATCATCATCATACATTTTCTGTAGCTTCGGATCCATAATCATACCTATAAAAAAAATCATAACAACGAAAGTTTACTACGGCCTCGACTGTTTTGCTCGCGTTCACGTTTGCGTTAGCATTTATCGTGTAAACAAAGATTCATTTGTAGATTGTAAACGTAAACACCAAACGCAACCAAATTGCGTTTGGCATTTGCGTTTCAAGTTAGCTAATATAAACGCAAACGCAAAACCAAAAAGCAAAGAGCTAAAGGATCTCACTTTATTTTACGGGTGAGTTGGTATATCCCAGTGGCTGCCATAGCAACATTAACACTAAACAAGTTCCAGTTTTTCTGTAAAACACAAGTCAGATCAAACCAAGAATCAAATCACCAAAATCATTACAGAAATCAAAACTTTAAAAAGCCAAATCTCACTAAGGATAAAGTCAAGGAAACTTACAGGAGTAATAACAGTGCTGCAACGACACCATATCATTCCAGTACATGTCACAGCTAAATACACAATTTTAGACAAATATTAAACAAAATGTAATAATTAAGAAGATTAGAGAGATATTGTAATTGGTAACACCACAAAGGAGTAGTAGTTACCAATTTGCTGAAGGTATGATATGTTTTCTGGAGGTTTCTGGAAATCTGCAATGTTAGCAATGCTTATACCCCATTTGAATGTTGGAGCCCAGAAATGAACTAATCAAGACCAACATTACAAAACAAATCAGAAAAAAATCCATTAGAGAATGAATATAAAGTGATACTATTGGAAAATGCTATTATGAGTTCTAATTGTGAAACTTTGAGCTATAAATACCATCAAAAACATTTTTCTAATAGTAACGTTTCATTACAGTCTTAGATTCGTAAGATAGATTGGTAAAGAAAATCCAATTTCGATTCTCATCATGAGTCATCATGTCTCACTTTTGCTAAACCAAAAAGAATGAAACTGAAGATAAGAGTGTAATTAATATGAAACAATAATGTGAAAACAGAAACTGAGTTGACTCACTAGTCTTAGGTCCCGCCGGGTGATTCCACAGAGCTTTAAGCTTCGACGTCGCCATCAACCTTTTTCTTTTTCTCTTCTTCTTCTTCTTCTTTGGAGATTCTCTTTTCTTTGCTCTCTTGTCTTGTCTTGTTTTGTTTCAGTCTCCGACACATAAATATCAACGAAAAAGATTACACACTACGCTTAGACGATACAACTAAAGCCACTGATTTTTCTTGTAATTTGGGCCTGAAAAGCCTCAAAATTTATATTGGGCTTATTATTTAGTGGACCTTTAGTCATATATATATATATGATATATTGTGTAACTCTAGCGTGTGTGTACATTTGAAGTCATATTACAGTGGTTCAGACTTACAAAAGTTGTATGAATATAAAAACTTAAGTAAATTGAGAACCCAAACAAAATCAGGCCTTGACATGATGATTTCTTGGAGTGAATTTTCAAGCTTTCAAGAGATGACAAGAAACATGAGTTTAAGTTAATCTTTCATCATTCTTTTGCAACAATAGGATCTGCTTCAGATGCATAATCATGCCTGCAAACCAAACCACATATATCAATAATGTCAAAAATAGAGACAAATAACATAAGTTTGAAACCATGAAGTCATCATAACCAAACTAAGCTCATCAGAAGATTTGTTCTTTATATGCAAATATAAAGTAAGGTTTGTTCTCTAGATGATCTTACTTTATTTTACGACTAAGTTGGTATAGGCCTGTCGCCGCCATACCAAGACTAACGCTAAAGAGATTCCAGTTTTTCTGTAAGCAACAGTTACAACAAAACCATTACAATCCCACTAGCCAATTAGTACAAAGAGCAAAGCAAAAGGTAATATATATAAGTAAACATACCGGAGTGATTACGGTACTGTAACGTGACCAGACAAGTCCAGTCCCTGTGATCACTAATAGCAATAGATACCAAACAAACAAAACTGTAAGAAGATATGAGACAAAATGAGGAGATTTTTCAAAGAGTATTTCATAAATACCAATTTGTTGAGGGTATGAAAGTGTCTCTGGAGGTTTCTGAAAGTCTGCAATGTTAGCAATGCTTATACCCCATTTGAACGTCGGTGCCCAAAAATGAACTGAAGATACACAAAAAATGACTTAACATTTCAGGTTTTTGTTACAAGTTTGATCAAGCTACCAAAAAAGTAACTGAGCATTTTAACCAAACCGAACCAAAACCAATCCACACCAAGTCAAAATCTATTCACATAAACCATTTGGTTCAGCTGTTCTTCAACGAAAATTCCTAGATAATCAAAGTTCGTAGCAACATATCAAATACATCCTCAGATTCAAAAGTTTCATTTTATGAAGATAAACTTCATTTCAGAAACTGGTTAGACAAAACCAACTGAAACCAAGCATGAGATGTTAAAATCGAAATTAGCCAATAGAATAAAGATTGATCAATAGTCAAAAATATCGATGATCAAGTCTCAAAGAGCCAAGAAAAGATAATTATAAACTGATTAGAATTTGACTCACTTGTCTTAGGTCCAGCTGGATGATTCCAAAGAGCTTGAAGCTTCGAAGTTGCCATCGGAATTTTTCTCTGTATAATTCCGATCAAGTTTCTCTGAAGAAATATTCTCTATGTAATAAACAACATTGCCAGTCAAACCAAAAATAAATAATTAAAGAAAAGACGAAAAAGAAGTGTGATTCGTTATTATCATGTGGTTGGCTGCTATTGAGTACGACGTCGTCTGACGGTGTTTTAATACTACTATTTGATATCGTCCCTACAAAATTGATGAAAACGTGTAATAGGAAACCTTGATTTATATTTCACCTGTATGTATTATTACTTGATTATCACTTGAACGTTAAAAGAAAAGCAAAATGATTGTCACAATCAAAGTTCAAGATTATAATCACAGTGATCTCGTTTCCTAAACTGTACATAGTATGGGTTATTAGACAAGACATATATAAAAATAACCCAATAGAAACCCAAACCGAACCAACCCAACGGCCCAAATATAATCTCAAACTAAACCAAACCAAAACCAAAATCTGAAAACTTTTTTTTTTTTTTTAAATCTGAAAACTTTAAACTGAATCACATTATCGTATGCACAAGCCTTGAAAATACTCAATTAGTATTCTTGTAAGAAGCATTGTGCTATAAGAAAAACTTACTTGATTATGTTTCACTTCTGGTAGACTAATTAACACATATAATTCAAATACACACAATATATACCCGTTAAAGTCTCAACGAATATATGTATATTACGTTATTCAAAGAGTTACATATATATATATATATATCTATAGTCAATTTGAAGAAACGATACACACTATGGTAAATAATGTATTAATTTTAAGATTGATGTGACTAATTTCGCTTAGTCATGATGACTATCTATGAGTCTATGACAACTGAGAGCATGCAAATGTTGTCCTCTCCACCGTAATTTGCTTCGTTCTTAAGTTTCCAATCTTTCTTAAGTGAATTTTTTATCTCGTAAACCAAATATACACGAAAAAAATGAAAAAAAAAGGAAAAATAATTTTAAATATATGATTAGTGTAATTACCTAAAATCTTAGTTATGCATGCAAAGTGCTAGTATATTTATTATAAAAAGAAAAATCCAAATATTTTTCTTGGAAAATGTTGAAATTACATATTATATTCCTTCCCAAGTAGTGTGTTTGGCCCTTTCACCTTCTTCCTCCTTTTTAAGTAGAGAGACCAAACTGATAAAGCCAGATTTTTCTTGTTGTCTTCGTTTGGCTTTGCTTCTATACAACGAACTGCTTCCCTCTTAATCATCACACTCTTTTCTGTTTGCCTTGTAAGCTAAAGTTACGTTTCTATGCAGCTATGACTCGTACTATGAAGTAAGAGTCTAACACAGCATTTTCTTTGTTTCTTATGTTGCAGAAAGATTCTGTGACATGGAGAGGAATAAGAAGAAAAGTCTTGTTAACCAAATCTTCTCTTGGTCAATCACTTATATTCTCAACAAAGATATCAACAAGGAAGAGATAAAGACAGTTCCAGACATGTTTTGTTCCGTAGATGAATACCTTAATAGCTTTGTTCCTCTTCTACTTGAAGATACACGTACAGAGCTGTTCTCAAGCTTGAACTCTTTGAACAAAGCTCCTCTCTTTTACATACGTTCCGTGGAGGCTACGGGAATCAAACCCCCGAGTAGAGCATCAAACAAGGTTAATATATCAGCAGTGATGCATGTTGCGCAAGGAAACAGTACAGAGTACAAGCCAAAACGTGGAGATCTCATTGCTCTCACAAAAGCAGAAAGGCCAAGACGTGTCGATGACTTAAACCCACTGATTCTTGCGTATGTGTTCTCTGTTGAAGATGATGAGTTACATTTCACTGTTCATTCTTCCAAAACCATATCCATTGATGAAAGGTTCTCGTACCGTTCCGGTGTTTTTTTAATGAATCTAACCACCAACACTCGTATCTGGAAGGCTTTGCACAATAGAGATGCTAACTTGAGTCTCATCAAGAGTGTCCTTCAAGCAAATACTGCTGTAAGTTACATGATATGATCTTGCTTTAACTTCTAATATATGTGTTGTGTAATTGTGATTTTTTCTTGTATATATTTCAGGACACAGAGCAACCTGTTTCTTCTATGAATTTTGGAAATGATGTATTGGATATCATGCGTTCATCGAACTTGAACTCTTCTCAAGAATCTGCAATCTTGGCTTGCCTTGAGACAAGACAAGTCCATGACAAGACTAGTAGTGTGAAACTGATATGGGGGCCTCCTGGTACTGGGAAGACAAAGACAGTGGCTGCTCTACTCTTTGCTCTTCTCAACCAAGGTTGCAAAACAGTAGTGTGTGCTCCTACAAAGACGGCTGTGGTAGGAGTTGCAACAAGGCTCTTGGCGTTAGTTAAGGAATCTTCTGCATTAGAAGATTCTACTTACGGGCTTGGGAATATCGTTTTAGTTGGCAACCGAGTCAGGATGGGGATAGACGACAGGGGCAATGATGATCTCCTCAACGTGTTTCTTGATCACCGCATCAGTATACTGCGTGAACTGTTTTCGCCATTGACGAGATGGGAACGGAGTTTGGAGTCAGTCATAGATGTTCTTGAATATACTGAGTCTCATTATAAGAAATATCTTTTGCTAAGTGAGATAAGTGAGAAGCTAGAAAGTAAAAGTCTTCTTACAACATTTGGTGAGTTTGTAAAGAAAATGTTTCTTGGCTCAAATGTAGGATTGGAGAAGGAAGAAGCTCTAAAGAAAGAAAAGATTCTTACATTTGGGGAGTTTGTGAAGCAAAAGTTCGATGGCTTACGTGAAACAATGGAGAAGATCCACACGGATATGGTGGAGTTGTACACACATCTTCCTAAGTATTTTATATCATCTAACGATGTGAAGAGTATGATGGCAGCTCTTAAAGCTCTTCGCCGAGTCAGAGGTTTCCTGCAGGAGAATCATGTAAGCTTCACATTCGATTGCTTTAACAAACTCATCCCTGTTGATTGCATTCAGACTCTACGTTTTCTATCAAAACGTTTTGAGTATCCAGGCTTGTTAATAAACGAGGATGTAAGGAGGTTCTGCCTACAAAATGCAAACATAATCTTCTGCACTGCCTCGGGTGCTGCAGAGATGACCGCGGAACAAACAGGTGCTATAGAACTGCTTATAGTTGACGAGGCTGCTCAACTTAAAGAATGTGAATCTGTTGCTGCGTTGCAACTTGAGGGCTTGCGTCATGCTGTTCTCATAGGAGATGAGCTTCCGCTTCCAGCAATGGTGCAAAGCGAGGTACTCTCTTTTGTCTTATTGCTCTATTTTTATTTGACATGAATTTTAAGCATAGTTCTTATATGCTCAGGTATGTGAGAAGGCCAAGTTTGGAAGAAGCTTGTTCGAGAGATTGGTTTTGCTTGGACACAAGAAACATTTGCTTAATGTTCAATACCGTATGCATCCCTCTATAAGTCGTTTCCCCAACATGGAGTTTTATGATGGTAAGATCTCTGATGCTGACATTGTTAAAGACAAGAACTACCAAAAGAGGTTTCTTCAAGGGAACATGTTCAGTTCTTTCTCTTTTATCAACGTGGGACTTGGGAAAGAAGAGTTTGGTGATGGACATAGTCCTAAGAACATGGTTGAAGTTGCAGTGGTATCTGAGATCTTATCCACTCTTTTCAAAGGTAAAGTATTTGTATATTAGTACACTACACAACACTACACTACTACTTGTTAATTAGCCTAATTTGTAATTAAAACAGTGTCACATGAGACAAAGACAAAGATGAGTGTTGGGGTTATCGCACCTTATAAAGGTCAAATTAAAGCAATACAAGAGAGAGTCGGTAATAAGTACAGTTCCGTATCAGATGACCTGTTCATCTTGAATGTTCGGTCGGTTGATGGGTTTCAAGGAGGGGAAGAAGACATTATTATCATATCAACCGTCAGAAGCAACGGTAATGGAAGCATAGGGTTTCTCTCTAACCGTCAAAGAGCGAACGTGGCACTGACTCGTGCAAGGCATTGTTTATGGGTGATTGGGAACGAGAGAACTCTTGTGCTGAGTGGTTCGATTTGGACAAAGCTCGTAAGGGATTCGAAGATACGTGGATGTTTCTATGATGCTGCTGATGAGAAGAATTTAAGAGATGCCATGAACAAGGCTCTTCCCAAGGTCGACATGTCTGATGTGTATTCGAGTTTTGGATCTCTTTCAATCAGGAGAGAAAGAATAAGTGCTCGTTAGCTCCTTTACCAAGGTATCTGGATGGGTTTTTTTCTTCTTTTTGTGGCTTCGGTATATATGGATGGTTTCGATATCTAGTGAACTGTGTGTCAGCATATATTATGAATCTCTTTCCTGCTAAACAAGTAACTAATGTACCTATTCTGTTCTTGTGAATCTCTTTCTTGCTAAACAAGTAACTAATGTACCTATTATGTAGAAAGATCAATGTTCACTTACTAGATGCATTTTCATTTTTCAACTCCTGTTGCATCACTTTTGTCTAAAGCACACAGTAGCCGGTGGCTTAGGTTAGGTTCCTATGACTACGGTCCGATCAGGCTACTTAAAATTTAAAACCTAGCCTCTAAATAGGAGTCAAATTTTTTTTATTCCTAAGCCTCATTATTGCTTTCTCTGATTCTCCTCCGACGAATCTTAAGCATGATATTTGGGAGAATAAAAAGTAGTAAAACACAAATGCAAACCTAAACAAACAAGAAAAACATAATGTTACATAACTAGCATACATATAAAACCCAAACTTTATTGTTCCAACTCTGAATTGAACCCCAAACGAGTCTCTTTAGTGAAGAAATTGCTTTTTACAAGACCAACAAAGGTATCTAATGGATTCGTGATGATATTGGAACTTCTTCTTTTCTTAAAACTTTATTTGTTTCCCTGATTGTATTTTTCTTAAGCTGTTCTTGGCTCGATATAGGTTTAGAGTCTTGAGGGCATTCCTCCAGCAACAACCAAAGTTTCACCAGTGATGTAAGACGAATCATCTGATGCTAAGAAAGCTGCCGCAGCAGCCATGTCTCCAGTTGTTCCCAACCTGTTAAGCAGAGTCTTTTCTTCGATGCTTCCCCTCTGAACATATACACAATTGTACTATTATTATTATCTTATCGTTTGAGATACAATCATAACCTCAGTGTAAAAGTTCTAATTTTGAAACATTACCACTTCGGCGTTTTCAGTAATGAAAGAAGCAAAGTGTGTGGGCACAAAACCGGGTGCAACCGCGTTCACACGTGTGTCTGGTCCCATCTCAGCAGCAAGTGCCTGAGACATGATGTTCAATGCAATAAATCATCATAAACATCATCCAGTCATGAGAAGGAGACACTAATACATACCTTCACTAGGCCAAGAAGAGCCGTCTTAGTAACCCCATACATAGCCATGGATCCTTGTGGTTGAAATCCGGCAATGGAAGTTATGAAGATAACCGAAGAACCCTTCTCTAGGTGAGGAGCCATATCCTGACAAAAATGAACACAAGAAGGTAAGATCGAATCTGAAATCGATCTGTTGAGCTAATAATATAATTTGTTTTACATTCTTGTGACTGTTGTTAACTAATGAAACAATAACAAGGGAAGCTTTACCTGAAGGAGAAGAATTGAGGATTTGACATTGATTTCCCATAGCTTGTCGAGGACAGCTTCTTTGGTGGACAAGATTGGGTCTGTAGATGGATTGGCAGCGGCGTTAGAGACCACAATATCTATCTTCCCATATTTCTGAAACCAAAATCCGATAAAAATGTAATTTAAAACACAGAAGACATTGTAAATCTCTCTCAAAGTAAATCAAAATCACGCAATGGATTTTTTAAAAACTGTGGTAAAGTGAGAGCTTGAAGCACAAGACGATCAACAAGAAAAACAACATTTTGATGATCTAAAGTTGTTCATGATCAATTTGCTTTAAACGTAAAGCTCACAGATTAGTTTACCTGAACAGTCTTTTCGACAAGATTCCGGCGATGTTGAGCATTGGAAACATGACAAACGATTCCATAAGCATCAATCCCTTTGGATTTGAGTTTCTCTACCGCCTCGTCAACATTTGCCTGCACATATATAATCAAAATCAACACTTTTGTTCAACCAAAATTAGCTAAACAAAGCTACGAGTGTACCCAAAAAAAAACACACAAGTTCTGCTTTTCTAATCAGAATCACGGATTCTTAAACTTCAACTCAAGAACTCAGCAGCAAAAAATCAATCTACGAAAACAAGTAGCAAATTCAGACGATTCACTTCACAGTAACATAGAGAAAACTAGATTCATCATCGATTTAGGTATAATAGCAAAGTCAGTAACCAATCAAAATCTTAAAATTTCAAACAATTCTGAGATTTCAGTGAAATTGCAAAAATCAAAATCCCCAGTAAAACAAAAAGCAAACCTAATTGAAGCACAAATACAAAGATCCGTCACTAAGAACATCAACAAAATCTTCAAATCAATCCTTTAAAAAAAAAATCAAAAGCCGAAGATAAAAGACTGAGCGATTGTGAAACCTGTTTGCGGGAAGAGACGACGACGGAAGCGCCTTCGAGACCGAAACGCTCAATGATTCCGAAGCCAATCCCTTGCGTCGAAGCTGTCACAATCGCAACTTTACCTTCCAATCTTCTCGGTAGCTTCGTCTTCTCCATTTCAATCTTTTCTTTTTTCGCTTCTCTCAATAAATTGACTGTCTTGTTTCTCTCTCTCTGAGTCTCTGAGCGATGAGTGTGTTCAGCGTTTAAAGCGTTTTCTTTAAGTGTTTAAATTATTGATTGCGAGATTGCGTTTAAAACGTTTAAAAAACAACAAGTGCGTTTGAGGTTAATATTAATGATGATTTGTGGTAACGTTAAACGTTTGAAGACCAAATTAGAGAGTATTCGATCCTGTAACCATAGTGACGCAATAAAAATATTTTACCAAAAGTAGTATATGTAAAAAGGAAATCATATCCATTATGTGATATGTATGAATCAAGAAAATGATGTTAATAATGTGATTTTAATGTAAAAAAAAAAAGTGATTTTAATTAAAAGATCCCAACACAACTCTTTATTTCAAAAAAATGAAAATTTCGAGGATGTCAAAATATAAAAAAAGAACTGAAAAAATCAAGAAAATGGAAAAGATAGAAAAAGGAAATCATGAGAAGAAAAGGCAAAAAAGAAAAATATGGAAAAGTGTATCAATTTACTATTTTTTTTGAATCACACAACTCTATAAATAACGGTCTTGTGTTAGAGGGTGAATCATAATATCAAAGAGAACCAAAACAGCACTAAAGAGAGACGAGAGAGACACAGAAATAATTTGTAAACCAACTTTGTTCTGCTAATGGCAACTGTTACGGAACCTATTTGTGCCAACAAAAGCGTCGATGGAATTAGCATTGACCCTGCGCCTAATGGAACCTTCGATAGATTGGTCTGTGAGATCGAGTCTTTTGAAAAGAAACTCAAAGCCTTTTCAAAGCTTCTCCTGTCATGTCCTGAGATGGACAATGATCATGAAGAAGAAGATCATAGTCATATATGTACCTGTGATGAGCTATACTTGAGTGATGAGTCTGATGATGAGTTTAACCATGAACTTGATCAGTATATGATGAATTCAATGGGTCTAGCTGAGAGTGTCCTATATGATGTGATCAACAACCCCCAAACCGAAGTTAAGGAAGATATTCTGAATCTAGTATCAATTTTTGAAACGGACATAATGAATGAGATTAAATCGCCTCGCTCCGCAATATCCAAAGACGAAAGGTACAGCGAATGTCGTAGTAGAGATGTTGAACAAGAACTTGCACAAGAGAAGGCTGCGATAAAGAGAGTTAGTGCTGTTGGTAGTTCAGCTACAAGATCGAAAGTTCAAAACTGCAGAAAGGGCTTTGACATTGGGGAAGCAAAGGTTAGAAGCAATGAAGTTAGATGAGCGGATGCATCTCCAGGAACCTCAAGGAAGAACTATGGAGACGAGTCTCTTGTTGGCGACTTTACTGATGAGTTTAATCAGCATTACCAAAGGAATAATGATTACATAGACTAGTAATATTCAGAAGAGCACAAAACATAAGAATCCAAATATTTAACATGTTTCTACTGATTATGATAAACTCTTTCAAGCTTGATCATATGATGTTTTTTTTTTCTTTTCTAAATACGAGCATTATTGTTTTAATCATAAGGATTTCTGAATTTCTTCAAGAGATCTGGAATATCGTATCCAAGCATATCATCAACAGCTTGAATCATCTTAGGCTTCAGTTTCTCGAATTTGTCAATGTTATAGCCTCCCAATACTTCTCTAAAATGCTCCACACTTGGGAAATCTCCAGCTGGAAGATGATACTCTCGCTGCACCTGTTTTGTGAAAAAAAAACATGTAAAAAAACGAGATAAATCATCATCTACAATTTTTGCATCAATAAATCTTTTTTGGTCACTAGAGAGGTATTAGTGTATGACTAATCTAAATTCTGGTTTGGCTTATTGTCAGATACTTGCGTACTAAACCAAATTTAATTCCACAAGTGTCGTCAGAACTTTGGTTCAATTTTATTAACCCCTATCAGGCTACACCTAATGCGTTTAGTCGTAAGTTTTGGACCAAAGGAAAAGTTTACTAACCTTTCCAAATTCTTCTTCGAGATTGTCCATAAGACGTTGCTGAGCTTTGGATTTGCCCATCATGGCAGGCATTTCCTTCTTCAGGTGACTCATTATGTATGCATTGATCTTTGCAGCTCGAGCTCGCTTCACAAACTCGTTAATCTGCAATGAATAACAAAGGACGTATTAGTTTTCAACCTCACAAATCCTGAATTTAAGTACATGTTTAAACTGAGACTCATCAAAATCATACCTTTCTGTCACATGCTTTCTTAGGTATGTCCATTAAGTCTGCTAGAAGATCATTTTGCTCTTTCTCAAAGAGTTCTTTTCCTATTGGTCCAACTGCAGCTTCGTTAATGGGTTTGTCATTGAAGGACCTGCACAAGTAAAGCAAACACAAATCAATCTATTGCGTAACCATATGAAACTAATGGCTTAAATTCCTACTAACAACTCATGAAATCAAAATAACGTTTCATGTTGTATTCGAAGGCATACCCAATATAGACACGTACGACCTCTGGTGTATTCAAGACTTTACCAAGTGACCACATCAGTGCTCCATAAACTCTCATTAGCTAAGAAAAAAAGATTTTAGACCAACTCTGAAACAAGTAAAAAATAAAGCTTATAAAGGGATGGAAATGGGTTTTTACTTGTTGAGTGTCAACTTGGTCAGCCTTGTTTAAGACAACGCGGATCTTGTCTTCGTTACCACGCAGAGATGTTATCACCCGTTTAAATTCATCACTGATGTCAAGCTTGTGGGGATCAAAGAGAAGGAGAATCATATCACATTTAGATGCAAACCATGAGATGACACCAGTGAAGTCATAGCTCCGTTGCATCCTTTGTTTCTCTCCTGAAAGAACTCCAGGAGTATCTACAAGAGTAATTTGATCCAAGACCTACAACAAAAACAGGAAGACAAAGGTCATATAAACCACCAGAGGGAAAGATCAAAAAGAGACAGTGAGATAATGCTTAGCACTCACAGGATGCGGCATTTGAGAACACTCAAACTTTGAGAGGAAGGCACCTCCAAAACTTGTTAGTCCGTTAAATGGCATGTCAGCTTGAACAGCCATGGTGTTTCCAGGTATAGTTCGTTCATCTGGTCCACTCTATAAGAAAGACAAATTCATAAGAATTACTTAGATGAATACAACAAGTAAATAGCAACCATTTAAGTACCATAAAATCAGGACACATTGACATACCATTGCAACCACAAACCTATCTGTTGTTGGCTCTGGACCTATGTGAGCTCCTGATAAAAAGAGGACAATGGTGTAAATCAGAAAATATAATTGAAGATTCATTGTACTGCTACGAGTTTAAGGAAACAGAACAAGGTACCTGGATAGTCACATCCGAGCAAGTGTTTTATAAATGTTGTTTTTCCAGTGGAATATTGACCCAAAAGCATAACCATTGGTTTGGCGTCAAAGTCACTATTAGTCTGCAAATCAACAAAAAAGACATCAAAAGAACAAACTGAGAATTATAGATATAAATTAGAAATATGGAATAGAAAAAAGCCTCACAAGAGTTTCTGGAATGGTAAGGATAACATAAGTTGACTCACCAGTACAGGGGATGCAAAATCATTGAAACGATATGTGACTTCCAAAGGCTTTAGCTTTTCAGTGTACAATCTTTTCAAGCCATCAACAATTGTCACCACATTTACTTGTGGCTGGTCATGCAAAATGGCAGATTACTTGTTAGTCAGACCACACAGCAAATATTTGATGGAACATTCGCAGCAACAAAGCAAAGTAGTATCCCACCTTAATAATAGATTTTGATTTGTACCAAGGAGCTTTTGCTGTGACTTGTGGCTGAGTAACTACTGCAAGTTTATCCAGCAAATCAGCAAACATTACATAATGAAGACGTAAGAAAAGATTGGAGAAAAAGAAAAATTGTTGTTTAACCATTATCTTCAACATCCACATGTGTTTTCGACGCTTTTTGCTTCTGTAAACAAAACAATTAAGACAAATTCTTAGATTAGGAAAACCAAATCATGTAAAGATTTTATAAAACATCAGGTAAGAAGATGTCTTACAGATACCACGTTTTCCAGACCTTCCAACACTGGAAGTTCCACACTCTTCATGTCAACTATAACAAAAGAAAAAAAAGATAAAGATTAGCCAATTTCTGATTCAAACAAATCCAATTCCAATCTAATTGCAATATCTAATAAGACTACAGATGATGCTCTATTTTCTTTGACCATCAAGCTCTTGATTCAAAAAAATCTAAGATCTAATTCTCCACTTACCAGAACCTTTCAGAAGATCTGAAGTAATTTCATGTCCTTCTTGGGCCAATGAGACAAGCTGCGCAAACAAAATAGTCAAATAAGGGAAAACAATTAACAGTTAGACTTCAGATTGACTCAGTAATCATACCTTCATCGCAGTGATGAACTCTGCCAAACCGAGAAATCCCTGTCGCTTCGAGTCCGCAACAGCCCAAACCTTAAAACACACAAAAATCGCAACAAATTCTCAATCAAACCCTAGAATTACACACTTCAAAATCCAATTCATAATTCTTCAAAATCTTATATGAAAGAACGACCTTTTTGAGTTTCTGGCGAGAAAGCTTTGACATCGCGAAGAACTTTGTAGCATCGTTACCGGAAACACGACCGTCTCCATCTGAAATTTGTATCCAAGCAAAACGAAATCAGAACAGAATAGTTACGGCGGAGTAGCGGATTCAATTTGAAAAGGGGAAAACAAAAAACACAGAACCTGAATCGGCGATGTTGAACCATTCCTTGTAGATCTTCTGATGCTCTTTCAAACAAAAACCGATCGAAATCGCCGACGACGTCTCCATTACTGAGATTAAGAAGAGAGAAGAGAGAGGGAGAGAGAGAATGGTTTATGAAATTTGAAATTGAAACTGAATAGTTAGAGAGAGAGAGAGAGAGAGAGAGAGAGAGAGAGCGTAGATAGAAGAAGATATAATTTTCCAAATAGGGTTAACGGGCTTGGCGCTTATCGAAGGGTGATAACTAACGACGTCGTTTGTGTATATAATCTGTCGACACGCGGTGTGTATATGAAACTTTAAAACAACGTGAAGTTGACTCAAAGTTCCAAAGAGCGAACACCATTACGACGTCAGATTTGGTCAATCTTTTTAATGGCCCGACACGCTGTGTGTCACATTAAATCTAAAAACGGCGTGAAGTTGGAATTAACGGCTAAGATCAGATTTTGTTGCACGCGATAAAACGGCTATGATTTGATATCCAAATATCATTAAATTTGAAAACTTGAATAAAGGTGCCACTATTTACCAAAATTCCTTTATTTTTTTCTTTCAACTGAATAATTCAATAAAACCATCAAGTTTTACAAGTAGATCCCAAAAAATTATGAAGATCGTGGGCAATCATCAACACTGAATAAACAAAAACATTACTATGAAGTAACGTACATCTCTTCAATGAACACTTCGTGTAACCACGAAAGGTAGCCCATAGCCACATATGATTGGCCGCGATCCTCTCTCGTCACACTTTGCGCAATGAGGAAGGCACCTTTGTTAGCATGCCTTGCTTCCTTATGCAGCCTCCACGAAGGAATTGATGATAAAGCCTCCAGAATCTGCTCCGATTGAAGCTTATAAGAGGGCCAAGCCAAAGGACGAGAAACCGCATCAAGAAGATCTTTAGCCTCAACCGCAAAGATGACCTTTCTTACCTGCAGACTTTTCATACTTCCTATGGCCCATAACCAGCAGCATAGTTCCGCCTCATCTCTAGAGGTTATAGAACTGAACCCTATTCTACTATGGAGTAGGACCTTACCTTCAAAATTCCTTAGGACCCAAGCTGCTCCAGCTTTGTTTTCCTTGGAGTCCCAAGTTGAGGCAATGTTACACTTTACCCACAAACGATCCGGTGGCCGCCAAGAATTCCTGGGAGCATTTACTCCGTTATCATTACCCGTCTCCTCTAGTTTTTCTAATTGCTAATCTTGCTAGCCAAATCGTTCATCACAAAAACCCTTCCTTCAAAGACTAAATTATTGCGAATTTTCCATAGATTCCAAACAATTCAAGGGATCATCCTTCGAGAGTCATCATCCCGAGAAACCTTCTTTGCCAACATGATGATATGGTAAAGGTTAAAGAAGATAGAGGATTGATGAAAGCCATTCTCTGGGGTAGGGATATTGCAAAGAGCCCAAGATTTAATTGAATTAAAGTTTTCTTTTTCATCCTCTGTTGCAACGTTACCAAGATTTAACAACGTCCAATAATGTTGTTTTTTAATTTTCATATCAATTGAAGTTATGCTAAGATGTTCGTTTTGAAAAAAAATTTCATTGTAAAATTTCTTTTTTCACATAGTAGTATAGAGTTTGACTGGTTTAGATAGAATAGTTGTGCTTGCACAAGCATATGTTTGCATAAACAGGTTTGGTTTCTAACACTATCAAATATTTTGAATAATTCATTTAGAGATCGTAAAAAAAATTAGAAGTTGAGATTTAATGTGATAATATATAGAATATTTGATGATGTATTTCTTATTTTTCATTTACATGAATTTTAAGCAGGTTTGAACATTAGCTTATTTTGATTATTATTCTTAATTTGATTATTATTATTTTGTCAACGATTATTATTATTAAAAATATATATTTATTTTTTTCTCTTAAATTTAATTTATAATACATATGTAATTTAGTAATTTAATAGTAACGTATTGCAATACACATTTTTTAAGTGTCAAGGAAGTAACCTATTCATTTAATTCATCAATTATCATATAACACTACTGTTAATTTTAACACATTCAACCTATTGATATATAATTCTATATTACTTACATTTAAATAATACTTTTGTCACATTAAAATATTATTTATCAAATTTAAAATTATATTTTTATCAAGTTAAATTATAAATTTTGGTAATTAAAATCGATATAGTATTTGTTAGATAAAAGATGAAATAAAATGATTTTAAACTCATTATTATATGGTACGATTTTAGTATAGTATATATAATTTTATCAATATATTTATGGCATTTCGTTCTTTAAAATTTTGCAACCAAAAAAATAAAATTGTGTGCTAAAACTAATGAGATCGACATTATTTATGCCAGATTTAAAGTGAAAGTATTAGGATATGGTATATTCTGGAGTAATGCATACAGCATCATCATTAAAAGATTTTGTAGTATTTGTTAAGATGAAATAAATAGAGATTGCAAATCTCGTTTATTTGAAATGTTTAGTGTAAGCAATTAAATACATATTATTAATAAGTTACCATTATGAGTAAATTTGAATTAATCATCGTACTTGCCTGATCTTACTAATATGGAATCTCGTTTTCCAAATTTTGGAAATTTATTTAGCAAAATTGAATATTACTACGTAGTTAATATTATCAAGCATGCATAGGCATAATTTAATGAGAATTTTTGAGAAATACTCTTTTTGGTGTACCCCTTTTTAAAAATACCTCATTTATCTATCTATTTTCAAAAATACCCATTTTTAAATATAAAAATTATAAAGTTTTATATAGTTTATAAGGTACTTCTATATAAAAACTACTACTGGGAGATTCGATACAAATATTTTAAAATGTTTTAAATAGTTTTAAATCATTTTTATAAGTTTTATAAGGTTTTTAAAAGGTTTTTAAAAGGGTTTTTATAAGGTTTTTATAATTTATTTTTACGCTATTTATGAAAGGTATATAAAGTTTTATACACATATAAAGGTAATTTGTGTATATATTTATAAGCTTACACACATATTTGGATAAATTTCAACATTTTTAGTGGATTTTTTGATAAAATTTGAAAAGGGAGTATTTTTAGAAAGAAGTATATGAAAAGGGGTATTTTGAAATTCCCCTAATTTAATAGACACTATTTAGAAATGACGTAAAAGATAATATACACTCACACAATGGTTATAGAAACAAATATAATTTTACAATGTTCGTATTCTCGATTCAAAATATACTCTATATTACAAAATCTAATAAAATATACTCCATACACATTCCTATAAATTCACCTTTCACAACATGCACTAAATCAAACACATTCTTTTTTTGTTTTTCTCCCAATCACACTATTACCCAAAACATAATGAGCAAATCAGTTTTCAATATTTGTGTTATCTCGATTACTATTCTATCATTGATTTGCAATGTGAGAACAGTGGAGAGCATCACATGTCCTGATGTGATGGACACTTTGATGTCGTGTATGACATATATTACCGGTACGAAAGATTCTTATCCGACACCAGATTGTTGCACCAGCTTGCGTACGATTTATTATGGAATCCCAACGACGCAAGATCGTCAAGTTTTTTGCGAGTGTTTGGAAAATGATGTGAAGTCGATGAACATCGATATCGAGAAACTTATAAGTGTACCTAAACTTTGTCGCGTTTCTTTGCCTGTAACCTTTGACCCAACCATTGATTGTCGCAGGTATATCTAAATATTGGTAACAGTAATATTGATTTTGTACATATTAAACCTCAAATTTTTTTAAACCTTTTGATATAAGAATTTTCTGTTTAGGGTTAATATATTTCTCGTTTAATTTTGTTTTTGCAGCGTTAAGAAGATGAAGAAATTGGAATAAGCATAGAGTTCTTTGAAGACATTTAAATGTATTTTCGAATTTTAGAATAATTAGATATGAATTTTTTTCTTTTATAGTTCAAAATTTTTTTTAACTAAATATAGCATGAAAGCTGTCTTAATTTTGAAATGAGATATATGGAGGGATGGCGAATATTTTTCTCATGTTAGATGAAGATGAACAGCAAATTCAATTTTTATAAATTTCGAGAGAAGTAAGAAACAAAAAATTACAGATTACAAGAACATGTTATTATTAAACCTCTTTTTGCACAATCAATAAACATGAGTTGGATACATCTATGTATAACTGAAAAAATATAAATTTCTCAAACATATCTATACAGACATACATGGTACAAAAAAAAAACCTGTTATATGGCAGCCTTTGTGGAACAGACAAACCGAACATCTCTGTTTCCTTTGGTGATGGTGTGTTATAACTTATGAGAGAAAGCAAAGACACTCGTTTCCTTTTCATGTTATGTTCACTGCCAAAAACCAAAAACATGAAGAATTACAGTTTTGGTTATGTCTAAACAAGAGAACCTAGATGAAATGAGAAAATGGATTTAGAGATTACCGATTGTCTTTTTGAGTAGCCATAGAAGAAGAGCAAGCTCGATGCTGAAGATCATACGCAACCATGTTTTATCCACCAAGAATCCGTAAACTGTGATCCCGGCTCTGTTGTTTTCTAGATAGGTCACTATATATATCCAATAAAGAAACCAAATTAGCTACAAACGGTGAAAAAGATTTGTCCCAATCATAGTCTACTAATTCAAGTTTTTTTTTCTTTACCTAGAGCTTGACGTTTCTGAGAACAAATGGCGCGGGCATAGATTGGATGTATATCAAGATCGTCGTGATCTCCTTCTCCTTCTTCATCATCATCAGACGATTGAATAACATTACGACGACGTGATAAAATCTGAGAATGTTGTATGGTCGTTGGACATTTTGGAGTCTCTCCGTCATAAAGAACATCAAATGTATCTAAAGCCGCACAAACATTCCACTTTGTAGCTATGCTCGTTACAGATTGAGCTTTGTGAGTCATCTGCGTTGCACTTCTCAAGCATATGAACAACCCTGATACCAAACTTATTGAACATAACTGTAAAAAACAAAGACACTAATCAACACATTGTTTCCAAACTTTTCACCATTGCCAATCAGTATATATACGCAAAGACGAATCCTTACCGCGAGCTCGCCAACTTCGTATATATTAAAAGGAACACTAGCTCTAATAGTAGTAAGCAACGCCATGAACTGAGTAGCAGTAACGAAAAACAACGACAAAAGAATAAACCGCCTGAACCGATGACTAACAATCTTCAACTCACGCCGGATTTTGAGATGCTCAGCGAGTACAGAACTAAAATCACTAATCTCCGAGGCGAAACAGCGCGCGAATTCATCGAGGCGAAGGACCTGAAGGTGGCAGATGTTTTGGTAGAGGATACAAGCAATGATGAAGAGCGATGTACGGTAAAGCCAAGACGAGAGCTGGAGTGTACAAGCTAAGACATGGCTCAACATTGGGTTTATAATATAAGGGATTTGATTAAACCCTGAAGCATACCACCAGATACGATATATAGCTTGAAGCGTTAGAGATGGGAGGACGAACATAGCCAATAGCTTCATTGATCTCTGCAAATGGCACAGTTTCACCAATTACTAACCTTAATCCCAAAATTAACGATTTTCTAATTAGCAGATACGTTGTTTGATTTACCTGGATTTCAGATTCGTATCCGATTTTAACTTTGTCGCTAACATCTTTGAGTTTATCGAAGAAGAGGAATCTTCGGATACCGTATTTTTTGGACCAATCGGAGAGACTGACGAATGAGATTCCGGCGAAGATTGATAAGGAGAGCTGGACTAAACCGTCGTAAGGACGGCGGTGTTTGAAATCGCAATCGGAGCAGAGTAGAACGAAGTGTGAGATGATTGGGACGATGACGGCGAGGAGGAAGAAGGTGGACCATGAGAGCAGAGTTTTGACGCGATTTGATTGGTCGAACCAGAGAAGGAGTTTAGGGAATGAGAGCTTGGTGGTGGTGGTGGTGGCTGGTGATGATGGTTCCGGTGGTTTTCGGATCGGGTCGGGTCGGGTTGATGATGATTCTTCCATGATGGATCCGGAGGGTAGTTTCGGTATTTTGAGATAGTTTGAAGAGGTTTGGAACTTTGGAGGGGAAAGCTAAAATAAATAAGGCGCTTTGGATTTTGTAAGCCACGTGTACAACAGTAGTACAATACAAAGACAACATTTATATTTTTTAAAATACAATATTATTATTATTATTATTATTATTATTTTGATAAATTTAAAATTATATTTTGCATAAATTGATTGACACTGATTGTTTTTTTAATCTAAAAATAATTAATATGAAACTGAATATATGGAAATATCAAATATGGAATGAATATGGTAGAGTGATAGGAAATTTAGTTTTGGTATTATCGTTGAATAATTTCCCAAAAAAAAAAAATGTAAATCCAGTTATATAGATAGTCAAATCTTTTTTTGTTAAAATTATATAGTCAATTTAGTTTGAATTTTTGAGAATATTGGTTAGGTTGATTTGGACTAAACACATAGTTTTTTTTTTTAGATGTAATATTAGTGAAAGTTCAATGTTTTTGGATGTAATGGTTTCCACTAAAATCATGATTATATAATAATATGTTTCAAGAAAGGAAAAAAATTGTTGAATGTTTATATTTTTGTTTTCTTTCTTGTGCAACAAATTTTTTATTCAAGATGGGATCTAAACTTAGATGAGATCAACCACTTGATTAATGATGTTTCGATATCTCAGTGGCAGATGTATACACACTTTGAAAATGGCATATGATGATATTTAGAGTATTGGGATTTTAATGTTGTAATGTCTCTCACATTTGACTCTCTTAGCCATGTGTCCTTCACTTAGACGTGAAATGGTTAGAAGACAAAAAAAAAACAAAAACTATGCCACATATCGTCAAAACCGGTTTTATAAATGATTGATTGTTAATTTGTTATCATATGTGGTTATTTTATAAGGAGATCTAAGTTTCTGTGTTGACATTTCAGTTTCATTATAGAACAGACAAAACACGTCTCCACTTTTATGTAAACTTCCACCAGCACATGGACTTGTTTTTACGATAACTCTCTGATGACTTTTAAAAATTCGAAGAATGTCGTTTTTTTTTTCCTTGTGTTTATTATTATCGGAGTTAATGCTTTAAATATTGCTGTCAATGTTTTATAGCTGGCGCCTAAAATGGAGATAGAGAAAACATAATTATTGATTTCGATCGGTGGTAAATGTAGATTTTTAATATAAGATAAACAATTATAATAAATATACAAAAAGAAGAATAATATAGATTAAAAAAAAACTAAACGTATCTAAACCTTTTATAATTAATGCTTTTTTTTTTTTGGTTGGGGTTTTCCTTTTATTTTTCCAATTTTGTGATTTAACTTTTTTTTTTTCAATATCAAGCTATATATATATGCTTTCGATATAACTTAAATCTAGTATATATACATACAAAGGTTTGGCCAGTGATTAGGTTTTCGTACTTGGCTTTGACCGTCCTTTACAATATATATCTGTGATCTGTCCAAGTGAACTCAACTTCGATTTGATTATAGGATTTTCTTTCCAATTACATAGGTGTTTCCTTTGTGTGTGATCCCTATCTATTTTCTCTTCGTTGAATTGTAACTAAAAAAATAATTATTCTTTTGGTGATGTTTCAGTGTACCAATGAAAAATATAAGCGAGCTGCCTGACGATTTGTTGCTGAAGATTTTGTCATTCCTCACGACAAAAGATGTTATGACTACAAGTGTTTTGTCAAAACGATTTTGGTATCTTTGGAATCAGTGGAGACTTTATGTTGTCGAGTATGTAAAGATTTGTCGTTATTGCTCTTCAAACTGGATGGTTTTTATATCTGTATTCTCCAGACTGGATCCTTCCTCTCCACGGAGATTGGATTGTTTACTGAAGAGACTCAAATCTGCTTCGTGTATTGACTGCAATCTAAGAATTCAAGCACACAAAAAAATGACTAGTATTTTCGTCTTAGATCGTGGACTCCCAAAGCACCACCAACACTATGCTATATATGGACAAAGTTGGAAGAGAAACAACTGATGAAGATTGAGTCAGTTTGCTTGCGAGCTACTACCTTATGTTATTGCCTTTCACTTATCTGAGAGAGTTACTACTTTTGTGGTTTTATATTATAGTATCTAACTCTAGTTCATTTTTGAAGTTTTACCAATTAATTACTTTCTTTTAAACCTCTGTTTTTATTCTTGTGATTTGATATGAATAAGGGTTACAAGGCTTAAGTCATTCAACAGCAAATCCCTTTAACGAGGTTTTTATTTCATTGGTCAATTACGCATATTTTACATGGAAGAGCTTAATGATCTCAGATTAAGCATTGATTGGATCATGGTTAGTGCCAAAACTTTTATGTCACTGTTATTTGTTTGGTAGATTTTAGGAAGTTTTTCTTCTTCTCCTTTGTAACGTGGAGTAGCTTTAAAAACTCCCAAAGTGATAAAACTTCTATTTTTAGAACCGTGGAAAGCTCCTCCATTGTAAATCATGTTTTACGGTATGTCGGCATGACATTTTCGTAGAGTATATGTTATTTAGATAACGGATACCAATCTTCACGGTTCTGAATTTTTCTTGTGTGGTGTTGTATTAGTGCTTCAAGAAGACGTGCACCTGCATTTTGTTGCTAAAGATATCTAGACATCTCACAGCGATTACCTGAAATCTTTGGTCTCGTCAGCAACCTTGACCTTTGAGGTCCTTGACGCTATATTGTGTGTAATTGGTTACTTAAGTTTAGCCTTATCCCCTACGCCTAGCTAGCTCTAATAAACACTTTGTAAAAAAAATATATATTTTTTTCATCTTAAAACGTATATGAAACATAGATTTATAAGTTTGCTTTTCATTAATCTCAATATTGCTAATGACATCCCAACAACAAATCACAATTCACAACGACACTAATCACATAATTTCGTCATCAAACACAATTTACGATTTACGAAATACTTGACGCATTAAGGGAACAGTAGTGAAAAACGAATATTCTTCATGGATACCTTTTAAGATTCCCCCAAAAACCATGTATTGAATCTTCTCGACTCTTCTCTCCCCACATCGAACGCTCTCTCTTTCGTTTCCGTGTTTTTGGCGCTCAACCATCATCATGACGTTGGAGAGTTACGCCGGCGATGTTCACACCGTACCACAGTCGGAAAACTCTACGGAGGAGAGAGGCGGCGGTGAGCTTTTCGTGCCACCTCTTAACTTCGCTATGGTCGATAATGGAATTTTCCGTTCTGGTTTCCCTGAACCAGTCAGTTTCAGCTTTCTCCAATCTCTACGACTCCGATCCATCATGTAATTTTATTTATTTTCACTCAAGTTTTGATGCTTACTCTGATGATTTTGTCGTTTGACTGAGTATTGGTGGTTGGTGGTACTAGATATTTGTGCCCTGAGGCATATCCAGAGGTGAATAGAGAGTTTGCAAAATCAAATGGGATCCAAGTTTTTCAATTTGGAATTGAAAGATGCAAGGTGAGGATTTGATTATACTGATCTAGCTAATTGGTCTATTCCCTCATGTAGTTGAAGCTTTGAATCTCCTGTTCTTTAGTGGCATAGTTAGTAGAATGATGAGATACATAAGAGCTATGCAAAGATTTGATGGATGATGAATAACATAATCTTGTTTGTGCTTGAGACTGATAAAAATTTGATGGTTCTCTCTGTTTTTACAGGAACCCTTTGTTAATATCCCTGATGAGGTTATCAGAGAAGCATTACAAGTACTTCTAGGTACTAAGTACTAACCATCTATTGCGTTGTCTCTTTAAAACATCTTATTCATGGAGTTTTGATCATCTAATCATATGAGTTCGTCGTTGCCTTTTTTACCAGATACTAAGAACCATCCTGTCTTAATACATTGCAAAAGTGGCAAGGTAACTTGAGACATCTCTTCTATGTTTAACGATATGATATCTCGAAAGAATCTTTATATATATCTTGTGACTTCTCGGTTGCAGCATCGAACAGGATGTCTAGTAGGTTGTGTGAGGAAGATACAGAGATGGTGTTTGTCCTCTATCTTCGATGAGTACCAGAGATTCGCAGCTGCTAAAGCTAGAATCTCAGACCAGAGATTCATGGAGCTCTTTGACATCTCCAATCTAAAGCATTCACCACTCTCCTTCTCTTGTTCCAAGAGGCATACTCATATTGATTACTAACGACTTTACCTTTTGAATGCTTAAACAACTTCTTCTGTAGATGAAAAGTGTGAGACTTTGTATCATACGATAAGGAAAAAAAAGAAGAAAACTTTTGATTCAAAACTAAATAAATAAAAGATTATAGGGATTTCTCCTTATAAATGCTATCATGTAGAACAAGTTTGTCATAAATTTTTGTATCCAACTTAAATACTCTTACTATACAAGTGTGTTAGGCACATTCCAAATTTACAGATTAGCATGCCAAATTTATGTGTTAGTAGAAGATTTTGAAATTCAAAGTGTAACGTTTACTAAATCAATGTTTCCTGTTAAATTCAATTTAAAGAGATGATAATATAATAATTTATGCAATCGTAATTAAGAAGTAACTGAAGAAAAAAGAAAAGCTTTAAAACCCTGCGAGACACGAAGACCGAAACAGTCGCTTCTCTCTCTCTCTCTTGCTCTATTGGTGTGTTCTTTCAATGGCGGAGGTGTTCTTCAGAATCCATTCTTATTTATTTTTCTCTTGATACTCTTCTTCTTCTAAAACCTCTGTAAACTGAGTCTATGATGAGTCAACTCGGTGTCGAAACGAGTCACTCCCAGCCAGAGACGCCTCAGTCAACGACATTTCTCGATTTGCTCCGACTTCAGATGGACGGACTCGATCGAACCAGGAGAAGGAAACGAAGTCTTAAGGAACGGTTAGGATTCAAACGAATCGGATGCTGTGGTCCAACTTGGGGTCTCCGGTTAACCAGTAATAACACTCGAGAAGACGACGAACCTTTCGATAACCGGGTTGTTTCCGGTTCAAATCATGGACCGGTTCAAGGTATGAATCTCGCAACGGCGTTAGCAGCGGAGAGAAATTACCGAACGGAGGAAACGGTAGCGTCATCAGGGAGTTTGACGCCGTTAAGAGTTTCGTTAATGAGGTTATTAGAAGAAACGGCGGAGAGAGTCGTCATTGAAGGGAATGAAACGTTAACGGCGTCGTCGTCATCGTCGACGGTTAGAGGTGGTGGTAATGATTCGATGTGCTGCGTGTGCATGGGAAGGAAGAAAGGAGCAGCGTTTATCCCATGTGGACACACTTTTTGCAGAGTGTGTTCTCGAGAGATGTGGCTTAATCGAGGTTCGTGTCCCCTTTGTAACCGTCCGATCATCGAGATCCTCGATATTTATTGATTATTGTATCCTACGGCTTATAATACCACCGTTGCACGTGACTTCAGTGTTGGCCTAGAGATTCACGAGTTGTGTTACATATGAAAAATTTAATTACACGGCTTATAAATCCTAGAATTTATTTTTATCGACGCTCCTGAATACAGGCCCATTAAGGGGTTTTTGGGTTGATAAAGGCCCATTAATCGCGGTAAATGACAGCGACTCGGAAACGCTTGTGTTTTTTAGCATTCGAGCTAAATCTTGACCGATGACAAAAAAAAAAGAAAAAAAAAAGCTAAATCTTGACCGTCCACAAAACCTAACCAACGGTCGAAGAACACAAATTAGAACAGCTAAAAACGCATGGTACAAGTCCGAAGGTTCTAGATCCAACATGCCATTTGCATGGCGTTACTCTCGTAGATGAGAAATTGTCTCCCCCACACATATAGTGCGACCAAACTAGAAATTAACATCAAATATTTTTAAAATTTCTATGAACAGAAAAAAAATGTTCCACAAAAATTTATAAAGTCGGCAATTTTAGGTCAATAAACCCGAAAATAATCCTCGCATCACACGATGCCATCTTTAACCATCCACGTGTCAACATCATTGTTTTACCAAGCAAATACCTATTATAACCTTGTGTCTTGACGTGTATTGTATCACAAAGATATTATGAGAGAAGGGTATATACGTCAATTACTATCCAGCTCAACGGTTATAAAACGCGACTTTGTAATTTCCTAATTTGTGAGGTTTGAGTTTGTTTGTGAAGAAAAGCAAAAATGGCGACAGTACCATTGTTCAGCCAATTCCCCTGCAAAACCCTAATTCCAAGCTCATCAAACAGTAAACCACAGTCCAAAGCTCCGATTCAAGTCCCGGTACACTCAATCAATCGACGATCGGAGCTTGGGATCTCTGTTCACCGGCCAGATTTCAAAGTCCGAGCCACGGATATTGATGACGAATGGGGTCAAGACGGAGTGGAGAGAGTAATCGCTTCATCGTCGCCAGTATCTGTGGCGGAGAAAGAAGCAGATGATGCGATCGAATCCGTGGAGGAGACGGAGAGGCTTAAGAGATCGCTAGTGGATTCGTTGTACGGAACAGATCGAGGTTTGAACGCGTCGAGCGATACGAGAGCTGAGATCAGTGAGCTTATCACGCAGCTCGAGTCTAAGAACCCTACTCCAGCTCCTAACGAAGCTCTGTTTCTCCTCAACGGCAAATGGATTCTCGCGTAAGTTCACAATTCTTTTGATTTTTTAGAAGATTTAGCTTCAGTCGTATTGGTACTAAATTTTGGAATTTGTTAATTAGCTGTTGTGTAGTGTTTTATTGGTATGAATCAAGAACTTATTCATTGATGGTGTTCGTGCAGCTACACATCGTTCGTAGGTCTGTTCCCATTGCTGTCACGCAGAATCGAACCTTTGGTTAAAGTAGATGAGATCTCACAAACCATTGATTCAGATAGCTTCGCCGTTCAAAACTCTGTTCGGTTTGCAGGTCCGTTTTCCACAACTTCGTTTAGCACCAACGCTAAGTTCGAAGTCCGAAGTCCTAAACGTGTTCAGGTTAATATCAATCAATCTTTAAACTCGCAAATGTCAAAATTTTTACATAATCTAATTGGTTTTTGTGCTGTTTGTAAGTAGATTAAGTTTGAGCAAGGTGTTATTGGAACTCCTCAGCTAACGGATTCGATTGAAATCCCTGAATTCGTCGAGGTTCTTGGTCAGAAAATCGATCTTAATCCCATTAAAGGGTTACTTACATCGGTCCAAGACACGGCTTCATCTGTGGCTAGAACCATCTCAAGCCAACCACCTTTGAAGTTCTCTCTGCCTAGCGACAACACGCAGTCGTGGCTGCTCACAACTTATCTCGACAAGGATCTTCGGATTTCTAGAGGCGATGGTGGAAGCGTCTTTGTTCTCATTAAAGAAGGAAGCTCTCTCTTAAACCCTTAAAATCACATCACATCTACGATAACATATATAGAACCATTTGCCTGTGTTTAGTAGTGTTGTAACTGTTATATAACTTCTTTACCTGTCGGAGAGTGATAATAATGTACGTTACTCTTAGAATCTTATATACGATATATTTACATTGATACATCATACATACTTGAACCGGACGTTTAACAGACTAAACGTACACTTAGCATTGGATTAGATTTGTATACTGTGAGGGGTTGCATTCTATATTTCTATATGGACTTCGACTTTTCGGTTTAGATTAGTTCAAAATTTTGAGGGTTTGTGAAAGGTATTTTCGGTTTGGATCAGGTTTTCAATATTTTTGTATCTCAGTTCTGTTTTCTGTGAACTTAAGTTTCTAGTTTCAGTTAATTTTGGTTTATGAATGGTTGGTATACAAATCAGTCTATTTATTACTTAGGAAACCTGTTTGTTACAAACCAGGTATCTTACTCAACACATATTTGAGTGAAACAACTGATCTTTGATCTCTTTTAGCTACGAAACAAATCAGCACAAACCTCGTAAAAGATCTCGAGAATGGCAGACCGGTATTCGCGAGGATTCATCGATAGATAGTACTCCAAGAGGCTTCTAAGTTCATCTGCCTCTTTGATTCTGTTTGCTACAATCATCTCGACCATAGAGTCTCTGAAATCCTCTCTTGGATCATATGAAAATTTCTCCATCGCCATCATGACAATGAACTTGGTGCTACCGATGCTACCTTCGCTTCTTCTTCTTCTTCTTCTCGCATTTTCTTGCCTTATCTTCTCTTGCTGTGTAGCTTCTTGTGTTTCTCTGATCATCTGCTCTAGCTTCTCCTGAACCATGAAGTGTGCTAGGGTAGAGAGAGAACCGTGCTGGTCTGAAAATCTAGAGCTTCTGTCTGATTCCACCGAGGAAGAAGAAGAAGAAGAAGAGGAAATGCTGACTCTAACTTTGTTGCTGCAGCACAAAGCTCTGCTGCAAACTCTTCTTGCTTCTCTTGTTTGGTGTTGTGGTTGTTTCTTCTGTTTCTTGTTATCTTTCTCTGTTTCTTCTTGTGTTCTGTTTGTGATTTTCATGTTGACGATTAAGTCACACATTATAGTCGGGTTTTTGAGGATGGGGGATGTTTGTGAAAACGCAAAATAAAAAAGAGTTCTTATTTTATCATTTTATGTGAAAACTGAAATTGTGGGTCATGTTCATCATGATTATGTCTTGATGTTAATTAATTTACTTAAATTAAACAAAAGAGATTCTTTTTAGACTAACAACAACAAGTCTTCAATGTTCTTCATCTTTGTAGAACTTATCTTTATTTATATATTTTTTAGTCTATTTTTTATATCTTTAAAATTAATATATGTACTATTTGTATCTTTGTGTTCATAACGCAATGCAAAGTTGTACTTGTAGTCTATAAGATGTAGATATATTTTCGAAGTCCGGGGATTTTAGACTAAATTTTACTCTAATATTTGAACTTTATATTTTTTTATACAAAATCAAAGAAAATAAATTTAAGTGAAAATTGATAGTTTCAAATCAATTAAATGATGATTAGTGGACTAAATTAACTGATGGATAGAGGTTTATTGAAAAGTATTGTTTCTTGAAGGTGTGTGTATATATATACAATAAAAAGTTGGGAATAATAGAGAAGATTAGATTAGGTATGATTGAGGATAATTGGAAAAAAAAAATATTAAGAAAGTAGAGCTCAATGCATGTATTTGTGTCGTGTTTTAGAAATATAGGGGTGATTAATTTGATTATGATGTGATGTAGACCATCTTCATGTCTACTTTAGTTTTGTTGTTGTTGTTGAATATTAGATATCTAAACTTTATTTTCTAAAGTTTTTGGTTAATGTGGAGAAAAGTGATCTCATGTATGTAATACTTACCTGATCTAACACAATTATTAGAGATATAACCCAAATAATCATTTACCCCCAAAAAAATATATACTAGAAAAGTAAAAAAGAAGAAGATGAACCAGATATTAGATTTTAAACAGTTCAGAATTGTAATGTGCCAAACATGATTTTGCTAAAGATAGTAAAGATTGGCTAAAAATATACATGAGAAATGAAGTGATAACGTATGGTTGTTGCCTTGGAGACAAGACATGCTTTAATCTTGCTGGCTTGTACATATAGACCTCTTTTTCTGCTTTGCGGTTTTTAGAGATTTTATAATCTAGCCTTTTTTAATTGGTAGAAAACATACCAAAAAAAAAAGGTTCCACATTTATTTATAAAATATACATTGAGAACAGTTGGTGTTGAAGCTGTAAAAAAAGGGAAATAAAAAATTGGACTCAAACCCTGATAAAAACCAAAATTATATCAAAACTAAACCGATTTAAACTAATATATATATATATATATATTAATTAGAGCCAAAATAACAGATTTAAGCAGTTTTACTCAAAAATCTGGTTCGGTATCTATTGCCGAAACAGAGAACTGAACCGATTATTTATTCAGTTAATTTCAATAGTATTGTTTGATAACCGAATAAACCGGCCCTGTTCGGATTCGATTAACCAAACTCACATGCCTACAAAATAAGAATACATTCAGTAGAACTTGAGGTGGTAAGATATAAAAATTAAATATTTACGATAACCTAGTTTGTAGTTTAGTAAACGGTATAAATTATTTATATTGGAGCTAAATGTCTTTAACAACAAGTAATCTCGTGTGTTATTGAAAAGCAATAATTGGAGATTACACAGCTGGATAGAATCACTTTGTGGTAATGATTTTACTACGTCTTTGTAGGTTTTAGAATTGGGTCTTTTCGGGATTTTGTCATGTGACAATATCCATATGATCACTTTTCATTTTGATTATAAGTTTGTTAAACTCAAAAGAACAACTTTGAGAAAGAGAGAGGTAATTAAAAAATGGATTAGTTGATCTAAATACAGTCAGTAAGTACCTTAATACCAACTTGTTAAGCTGACAGTTAAACCCACATGTTGCCATTATGGTCCATACTTTCTAGGGTTTATGATTATCTATTACACATATTCGTTATCATTTTTATTCTATTAACTAATAAACTTTATAATCACGTTTCTGTATAGTCGATGAGGATGAAGGTGATATTGCGTGCTCACAAAGTATGAGACTATTGAACCCGATTCAACCAAAGCAGATAAAAACAACATATTAAAAACAACATATCAATTACTCTGATTCCAATTAAAGTAACTAAAGAACTTTAATTTTGTAGAAAGAATAACTCTAATGTATCTAATTAAATAATCCAAAGCTGTAAATGTTTTACATATAATTATCATAACTCAACAATTATATTTATAGTGTTAGTACAACTTTGCTAATCCTATTGCTTAGTAGATGGTAGAAATTAATTATGTCAGTGCTTAATGTCTTTGACAACAAGTTATCTCGTGTGTTAACAAAAGAGTTAGCAATAACTAGAAAGCTAATTGCAAGTATAGTAAAATCTCTATAAATTAATACTTTATAAATTAATAAATATTATAAATTAATAAATTTTGTTGGTTTCAAGTCAGGTCAGTGTAAAAATTACCAAATTTGATAAGATAATACTATGATAATTTTTTTGAACTTCCCATGTAAAATATAGTTCCAATAATATCGTAACTTAATAATCACTATATATATGTACATAAATATAAATAGATATAATATATATATTTTTAGTTTTTTTATAAAAATAAATTTCTCCTAGGTTCACCTCAATAAATAATTTTATTTCTGTTTATTTTTAAACAAGAATCTTGTAATATATACCATCAAAAATTCACAAGGCATAAAAAATTTAAAAAATACCATCAGAAGTCATAAAAATAAGAGAAATTGATACCAATAACTTTTTTATGATACCCTCTTTTAAAAATACCATTTTTTTTTACCATTTTCATTTTTGCCCTCTCTTAAATTTTAATGGTCATTTTACCCCTATTTGAAAGAATATTCTTTCCCAAAGGAAGGAATATTCCTTCCAAAAATTTTTCCCCCAAAAATTTCCCGCCAAAAACTTTCCCGCCAAAATTTTCCCGCCAAAAAAGTTTCCGAGAAAAATTTTCCCGCCAAAAAAGTTTCCGAGAAAAATTTTCCCGCCTAAAATTTTCCCGCCAAAAACTTTTCCAGCCAAATTTTTTTAAAGGGTTTACAGGATTTTTTAAAGGGTCTTTTAAAGGGTTTACAAGGGTTTTTAAAGGGATTTACAAGAGTTTTTAAATGGTTTTTAAAAGATTTGTAATGGTTTTTAAAGGGTTTTAGAAGCCTACAAAGGTTTTTAAATGGTTTTTAAATGATTTACAATGGTTTTTAAAAGTTTTTATAAGTTTATAACAGTTTTAAAAGGATTTACAAGGATTTTTAAAGGATTTTAAAAATTTACAAGGATTTTTAAAGGTTTTTAAAAGGATTTACAAGTGTTTTTAAAAGGATTTAAAAGTGTATTTAAAGGCATACAAAGATTTAAAAATAGTTTTAAAGGATTTACAAGAAGTTTTAAAGGGTTTTAGAAGTTTACAAAGGTTTTTGAAGGGTTTACAAAAGTTTTTAAAGGTATTACAAGTTCTTTAAAATGGTTTTTAAGGATTTACAAGGGTTTTTAAAGGGTTTTAGAAGTTTACAAAATTTTTTTATTAAATGATTTATCACGGTTATAAGGGGTTTAAAGGGATTTACAAGTGTTTATAAATGTTATAAAATGATTTACAATGGTTTTAAAAGGTTTACTCAAGTTTTGAAAGGTTTTGGATGACTTTTAAAATATTTACAAGGGTTTTTAAAGGATTTATAAATATTTACAAGGTTTTTTTAAGGAATTGCGGAAAAAATTTTGGCGGGAAATTTTTTTGTCGGAATTTTTTGGCGGGAAAATTTTTGCCGAAAATTTTTGGCGGGAAATTTTTCGGAAGGAATATTCTTTTTGTTGGAAAGAATATTCCTTTCTTCATCATGGGTTATAATAAAGGAGGGTAATTTAGTCATTTTGTACATTGAAGAGGGTATTTTTGAAAATGGACACCTAGAGAGGGTATTTGTAGAAAAGGGTATCATAAAAAGGTTAGTTGTGCAAATCTCCCTAAAAATAACCAAATATAACAGTTGAGGTTATTAATATACATTTAAATTTATATATAACCTTTGTATAAGTGAATTTATCTATAATATTTGTAGTTTGTAATCAAATTTCTTTTTTTTCTAAATATAATATTCATTTTTAAACTACCGTATAATTTATAATACCTAAAAGATTAGTCTTATTTTTGTAAAATTATGTCAATTCATATTAATGTTTTTTGAAAAATTAAAAATACCATTAAAAATTAATAATTATTAAATTAGACTATAAATTAATAAATTTAAGTGGTCCCAACATTATTAATTTACAGAGGTTTTATTAGAAATATAGGGGTGATTAATTTGATTATGATGTGAATAATGTGATGTAGACAATCTTCATGTCTATTTAGTTTTGTTGTTGAAGATGAGATATCTAAACTAATTTACCTGTGTTCCAAAAAAAAAAAAAAAACTAATCTATCGAATTTTGGAAAAAGTGATCTCAAATATAAAGCATGAGCATGTCCCTTCTTCCACTACGTGTGTCCAAATTTAGTGTTATGTATTTATTTATTATTTTATTTACTTTGTGTGTAATCCTAATATACAGCAGGCAAGACGGCATATTTAAGTGGTAAGAACTGTACTTAGTAGTAATAAAAAAATGAGGTTATCTATATTGAGATAGCCTAGTATTGCTTATTCATAGTTGTGGTAAATTTTGTACAAAGTGAATCAATTAGAAAATAAAATGATAGTTATAAACTATATAAATGAAATCGGGGTGTACGGACGTATTAACCATGAGTAGTATTAGCATTTAAAAGATAGATTAGTCACTTAATATTTCAGCCGGTTTAGAGGTATAAAAAGTATGATTTTTTTTCATCAAAATATATCAAATAATGTATATCTTCACAAACGAATTCTACATCATATGGTACAACTCTAAAAGTAATTTTTACATCCTCAAATATCATATTTTATTAGTTCAATATTTCACGGTTTTAGTTGGATTGTACACTACTAATATCATCTACCGGTTAGAGTTACATGACATGTTCATTCAAAAATTACTAAACGAAAAGCAATTCCTTAACCTCTTTTCTTGGCAACCATCAAATCATTCCATGTATTTCCGTAAATAATTTAATGCTAACCGCAGCCAAGCCAACAAAGCCTAGGGTCAATACAATTGTTTCTGTTAACCTAAAAGAATTAAAGCCTTCTATACATAAAACCAATATATCAACAAAATTTTAAATCAACCATCACTAAGAAATTGACACATAAAACTAAGAGCACTTACACTTCTTTTGTGGTATTTTAGGTGAGAACTGGGAACATATGAAATGTAGTGGTATAGTTTCAGTTTACTGTTATAATGCCCATGGGGAGACTCTTTTAAGCAGACTGATTTAGGAACTTATCCCAACTTTTAGCTCGGCGGACAAGTATGTTAACATGATACAAAAAAAAAGAGCACAGTTATTTTATTTATATATGATGCTAATGTTGAATTTTGAAGATGTAGATTTTTTTTTTGGTTGACTATTTATATTTAGGAGGAAGGGTTTATGTTTAGGATTTAGAAATTAGTTTCAAATATTAAAAAATTAAGTTGTAGTTTTGTGGTATTAAGAAAATAATATATTTTACTGGTATTTTAGAAAAATAAATTTCATAATGGTATTTTGGAAAAAATACAAATTTTAGTGGTATTTAAGAGAATTTGCCTACATAAATTCAAATATATGATTAGTAACCTTATTTGTTATATTTTAACATCATCTAAACCTGTAAAAATGAATATGAAGCATATTTAGAAATTGAAAACACAATAAATGTTGGCTATTTTTGAAATGTTATGAATTATATTACATACAGCTTAAAAATATAACATATAAAATTATTATACAGAGATAAGTTAGAAAGAAAAAATTATTTTTACAAAAAACCAAAAGTATACATTTACGTATCACTTATATACATACTAGATTCGGACCTGCACGTACGTGCGGGATTAATTTCCAAAACTAAGTTTGTTATCAAATTTGTAATATATTACTTATGTGCGGGGTCATGTTTATAAACATAAATTTTTAGAATATGATTAACGTTTATAATCTAAAGTAGGATCGTTTTAGTATTCTTTTCTAATTATTTAATTTGGTTTAAATGAAAAGAATTATTGGATTTGTTTTCTTTATTAGTAAAGACAACTACATATAAAAAAAGTAAGAGAAATGTAATTTGTTTATTTCATCATAGAAAATCCATCCTGTCGTGTCCCATATTTGTCATGTTTTTCATCTCATAACCGTGGTTTTAAAAATAACTCACTCATTTGTGATTGTATCTTTTCGTACAACAGATAGAGAAATAGGTAAAATTTCTGTGTAAACTGGATTAATGATCAGCTAAATTTCTATTAACCTTGTGAACTATCAAACCGAATAAAAAAATGAAAAAACATTAAAACTTCTTGAACCGGATTTCTAAATATAGTTTTCACGAAGATCAAACCCGTCCGCTATGCTTGCTGAGCAATTGATTAAAATATTTTAACCCTATAAGAGAAAATCCTCCGTAATCCACATTAGTAAATAGTATGTCTACATCTGTTATGCGTGAATTCACGTTATCCAAAAGTCTCATTATCTTAAATTCCCGTCCTGTATTTTATGAATAATAGTTAAGATAATGAATTTTATAATAAGTATTACTTATTATCTTCACGTACATGTTGCTTCATATTCAAACATCTTAAATAAATAGAAAAGTTGAAATTAAATTTAGCTATTTAAATTTTACATTCCCGTATTGTAGCCATTTTTATATTTGATACTTGAAATTGAACTTAACTATCCAAATTTTATTACCTCTTTTGGTAAGTAGTAACCTTTATTTTCATCTTGTATTTGATGAAAAAAAATTTAGATAATGTTTTGTTATTTGAAGTATATGTTGTCTTCGTGTACCCGTTATTTCATATCTCGATATTTTGAAATAAATAGGAAAGTAGAAATCGAATTTAGCTATCTAAATTTCATGTATTCGTACCGTAATCGTTATTTTATATTTGAAAGTTGAAATTTAATTCAACTTTATGATCTTGTCTCCTAACCATTATATCTCATCCTTAATTTTTTAATGAAAAATGTTTTAGATAATGTTTGTTTTTCGAATTATATCTCATCCATCTCGTACCCATTCCTATAAGTATATAATTTTAAATAAATAACACCATTTACATGTTATAAAATATTTATATATATATATATATATAATTTCATATAATCGTATAGATTTATACGTCCCGAAATTGACTTTTATTCAATTTGTTGGGAATTTAAGAATTAAATATAATGAATATATTTCATACTTTTTATTTGTTTGTGCTATATTTGGGAGATTTCTTTTTGAATATGAAGATTTTTATGTGAAAATAAGAGATTTCTGTGATATGGAATGTTTTGCATGATTTTAGCAAAAATAATAATTTAATTATTGATTTCTAAGATTTTTATTTAAGTATTTTTAATTATTTGTTTAAGATTATATATTTTTGAAAAAATTTGATGATATAATTAATTATGTTGTATATTCCATATTTTATAATATGTAGAATTGGATAAGTCACTTATTTCATAATCTAGCATATTTATTTTCTTTTTATTTTCCTAATATATATATTTTTTCCTATTGTTATATTAGACTTATTAAATATATATTATTATTTTCGAAATATCATAAAATATATAATTCAAATTAATTATGTTTGCGTATAATAAATTTTGAATTTAAATGTCCACTTTTTATGGTAACAATATGGGAAAAATGTTATTAAAATCCCGAACTTACAAATTTTGGTCATTTTAATCCTCGACTTTCACTGTGCCCATTAAAATCATAGACTTTTTGTTGACGTTATTTTTAAATCACCATCTTCTGTTGACTGAGCTAGATTGAGCATGTTGTCAAATCAAATTCTTTAATATAGGAGATAACAACCGTTTAGGATCGTCTCTGTTAAGTAAAAAAATAAGAATCACAAGGACAACCGACGTCGTGCTGCCTTAAACGAAATGCCTAAATCCCCAAATCGACGACTTTATCCTTGTGATTCTCATTTTTTGACTTAACAGAGATCGATTATTGATCCTAAACGGCAGTTAACTCTTCTGTTAGAGAATTTGATTTGACAACATGCTCAATCTGGCTCAGTCAACAGAAAATGGTGATTTAAAAATAACGTCAATAAGAAGTCTATGATTTTAATGGGCACAGTGGAAGTCGAAGATTAAAATGGCCAAAATTTGTAAGTTCGGGATTTTAATAACATTTTCCCGTAACAATATTGATCTGATTTCCATTAATATAGATAATGTTTTTTTTTAAATTATATTTTTATATAGAGAATTTTTGAGAAATACCCCTTTTAGTATACCCCTTTTTAAAAATACCCTTCATTTCTATCCATTTTCAAAAATACCCTTTTTAAATATGAAAAATTATAAACTTTTATATGGTTAATAAGGTACATCGAGATCATCATTACTACTGGGAGACTAAATCCAAATATTTATAAGGTTTTAAAAGGTTCTAAACGGTATTTATAATGTTTTTATAAGGTTTTTAAAAGGTTTACACAGTTTTTATAAGGGTTTTAAATGATTTTTAAAAGGTTTTTAAAACGTATTTATACGGTATTTATGAAATATATATAGAAATTTACACATATATAAAGATAATTTGTGTCTATAAATATAAATTTACACATATATTTTTGATAAAATTAGAAAGAGGGGTATTTTTATAAAGTGGTGTTGGAAAAGGGGTATTTTTGAAATTCCTTCTTTTATTTAAGTATTTTTCATTAATTAAAAAAATTATATAATTTTGAAAAATTTGATGATATAATTAATTATGTTGTATATTCCATATTTAATAATATATAGAATTTGATAAGTCGATTATTTCATAATCTAGCATTTTTATTTTATTTTCCTAATATATTATGTTTATTTTTACTAAATATATAATTATTTGTTATATTAGGTTTATTAAGTATAAATTATTATTTTCGAAATATTATAAAATTTATAATTCAAACGAAATATGTTTACATATATTAAATTTTGAATTTAATTGTCCACTTTTTTATGGTAAAAAAATTGATTTGATTCCATAAATATAGATCATTTTTGCTTTTTATTTTATTTATTTATTTAGTTAAATATTTATTGTTTATATAAAATATTTTTCTGTATCTACTATCCGAATTTAATGTAAATTGTTTCTTATAGAAATATTTTAAACAATAAAAAATATTTTTGAAATATTTACGGATCTCACATCAAGAATTTATTTTAGACATAGTAGTTGTATTCGTATGATAATAGATCACATATATGATAGTTAGCCGCATAAAATAATTATAGTTATTATTTCATTTCCATCCATAAGATTTGAATATTTTAATTTGGTAATATGTAAGAGTAGTTATGCACGCAACTACAATTTAGGAAAAAACATTTTATTGATTAAATTATCTAATTTCCTAAATAATGTACTAATTAAATATTTGTAATTTAATTTTACTATTAGCAGAAGTTATTATCTAATATAAAAATTAGGATTTTTACGTTCTGATATATTTTAAATTTTTATCATAATTTATTAGTATCTAGCCATCTATATTTTAGGAACAAACATTTAATGGGTTTAGATATTTTGTTATAACTAAATTGATATGCTTTACTCTTTTTAATTGTATACACTATGCTCAACTTATACAAAATGTTTCCCTTTTAATAGTATAGATATCTGTGTATATATACTTATTGATATATATATATAAATATATATATGTACGTAGTCTTATATACTGATAAATAATTTATATCCTGTCTAATTTGAATTTGATGCTTGATTAAATTAAAATACATCACATAATGAACTATATTTTTTAATCAATACATAATTGATAATAGCAATGTAACAAAGAATTTTAAACTTCAAAGTTTTTCGAAGTTTAATATAAAAAATGCAGTTCTTGATATTATATAAACGTGAGATAAAAATATTTTCTTTTTATAAAAACCATATGATTTGGAATATTGGAATATTCGAAAGCTTTAATTTCATAACCACTTTAAGTAAAAACCTTATCCAAACACTTTCGACACACTTCTGACTTCTGACATCCAGAGACTTTTTTTTTTTAGGAACAAAAACTCACAAAATGGCATCACAGCTCGATTTGATCGGAAAAGACTACATCGCCGGAATCTCGAGTAATCCTCGGGCGGCTAGCCGTGTGACGTCAGTTTACAGCGAAGTCCAAGCTAGTCGTATCGACCACGCACTTCCTCTTCCTTCCGTCTTTAAAAACCCTTTCAAGATCATCGACGGTCCTCCGAGCTCCTCCGCCGGACATCCAGGTCTGATTACTAAACCGGATTCATTAAATCGGTTAAAATTTGTTGGTTTGAGTCAATTTGTGATTATTTTGTTTTGATGTTGTTTGCAGAGGAGATTGAGAAATTATTCCCAAATCTATTTGGACAACCATCGGCTTTATTGGTTCCTAACCAATCTGATGAAGTTCCATCGAACCAGAAGCTTAAGATTGGTGTTGTGTTGTCTGGGGGACAAGCACCTGGTGGACACAATGTTATTTGTGGAATCTTTGGTTAGACATTTGTCATTTTTTTGTCGACAAATTTTTTATTTTGTTTTTTCCCAGGCTTTTGAATTGAGTTTTGTATTTTTGTTGTTACTGTTGGTTGGATAGATTACTTGCAAGAATATGTGAAGGGAAGTACTCTGTTTGGGTTTCGTGGCGGTCCAGCTGGAATTATGAAGGGAAAATATATTGACCTTACTTCTGAGTTTGTGTACCCTTATAGAAACCAGGTATGGGATCATGTGCCCTTTTGATTGTTTTGTCGGTTTGTTATGTTCGGTTCGGTTTCGGTTTTGGTTTCGGATGTTTAGGCTCATGAAAAATGAAAACATAGAATTAGTGTGGATAGAAATAATGACCATCATTTGGTTTAATTTTAGCTGGTTTATTGTCTTTTAAGTTTAGTTTGTTTCCGGTTTATCTTAATCGGTTCTTTTGATTTGGTTTTGGTTTGGTTCGGATTGATTCTAGTGGATTAGATACTCATCAACTAAATTGAGATTGATGTAACACAATAGGTTTACTGAAAGAAGTTTGTTAAGATCATTTAAAGAATGGTTTGTTGGAGTAATCAAATTTTTGATTATGAATAGTAGGAATTATTTAAAGTTTTACGTAGGAGAGAGAGAGCATATTTTGGTAGTAGTAATTACGGTCGATGCCATTAAAAAGAAATTCCACGTAGGAGAGAGAGAGCATATTTTGGTGGAAAGAACTCCCGCCAACCGATAAGTCTACCAATTAAGTTATGGTAGACTTAAGGAGGATTATAGAGTTTTGTAGTAGAGAGTATGATATTTCACAGAGTTATAAGTTAGAGATACTTGTAGTGGTGGTAGATTGATTGAAATGACAGAGTTACCTAGTATAGTTACTTGTAATGGCGGTAGAGTTGGCTCAACTATAGAGTTATCAAATAGGGTAATGGACTAATGGTACTGGCGGTAGATTTAGGACCAAAAGATAGTTAGAGTTATGGGAGCGATATAGTTTCCTGACAGAGTTGATGATAGTGGCGGGAGAGTTAACAGGATGATAGAGTTAGACAGCAGACTTAACTGCAGTGGTGGTAGAATTATAGTGGCCAAAACAGTATTTGTGAGCTCTCACACTTGATGGTAGACTTGTCCACGTTATGGTAGATTTGTCCACGTTATGGTAGATTTACTTGTAGTGATGATAGAGTTACGCTGACTAGAATAGCGTAAATTTGATAGAGTTAGTGCCTGCTGATAGAGTTGTATATCGAATCTCTATCATCACAGTACTGACTTGTACGGTGGAGTTAAGGAAAGAAAATTTGAACAAGGGTTTAGTTAGGGCGAACCATGATTTTGCCTTTACAAATATTTTATATTACATATAAAACCTAGCAATGACGACAGACTTACAATATTATTATAAATCTAGTATAGTCTGACTGGTAACACGAGTTATCAAAATCGAGTTGCAGTAAGTATTACGATTCGATGTAGGCTCCGACTGGTACCATGAGTTATCGAACTTGAGTTGCAAAAAATATTATGATTTGATGTAACTTGCAGTAAATATTATGTGGCAAAAACAGCGGTTTGATTTAGTGAATCGCTGTAGAAATATGATTTATTAATCTTACAAAAATCATTGACCGGTGACATTTTTGTAGTAGATGTTGCAGTATGATGTTCATTAAATAAGTTTAATTTAATATAATTGATTATTATAATTATTAATGATTATATTTAATTAATTATGGAAATATAAAAATTTAAAATATATCAATTATAAAACTAATTTTAATATATAAAAGTTAATCAAATTTTCCTGTAACATAGCAAATTTAAAAAAAAAATACGTCCCTAATATTTACGGTCTTATATATCATATTTAGATCTATATCTATTTTCATTTCAAATAAAAATAAAATTAATAATTTGGCAACATATAAGTAGTTTATGAAAATATTTAAGAACAAAATATTAAATAAAATAAAATAGTAAAAGTAATTGTTTTATTGATATATGAATTAAATAAAAACAGAAGATAAATAAATTCTTGTATTAATAACTGAAATTTCTTTTTAATAAATAATAAGTTTAAAAAAAAATTAAAATGAAATGAATGGATACTTCAACTCTACCTCATAGAATTTTCCATGATGTTGCATAATCTTTTGAGTTAGCAATTTTACAAAGGACATAACTCAAATTCGTTATTCAAGCATAACACATTGTAACTCAAACTCAACTTAAAAAAAATTAGTTTTATTGATGTAGTGAGTTTGCTGTAGAAATATGAATTAGTTATAAAGAATATCTATCAAAAATTTAAAATAATTAGTTATAAAGAATAATAACATTTTTCAAACAGAATAACAAAAAAAAATTAATTAAATGATATTGTTTAAAAAATAAAATTGTAACGTAAAAAAAAACTAGTGATGGACATTTGTGTACGCTTCAACAATGAATAATAGTGGGAACAAACTTTTTTTTTTATTATTGGAACAACTTTTGTTTGAAAGAGTCAATTAAAAAAACAAGAAAATTTTAGAAATGTTTTGGACCAAAGTGGTATACGTAGCTTAGCATAAAAATAGGAATAAAAATAAAAAATGTAAGAAAATGAAAAGAAATAAAAAGCCATAGTTGTGATAGAGTTATGGTGTTGATTTAAGGCCAAGTAACTATACAACCCATTATAAATATGTACTAAGTAAAAAAATAATAATAATAATGGCAGTTACGTAATTAAAAAGAAAACTATATGGGCTTTTGTCATTTACTTAAGTTTTTGAGCTAGTTTAGCTCTACCAAATTTGGATGGGCTAGTCTAGTTATTAACACAGATTTACGTGCTAGTTTCGTTATTTTTTCTTTCTTATGTGCTTTTGTTTTGTTGCAGGGTGGGTTTGATATGATATGTAGTGGAAGAGACAAGATTGAAACTCCAGAACAGGTAAAAAGGATTTTGTCATTGTTGTGACTTTCATCGATGGACTTAGTTAGCATCAGTTTGCTACACATTGCAGTTTCAACAAGCTGAAGAAACTGTAACAAAGATGGACTTAGATGGTCTTGTGGTTATCGGTGGAGATGACTCCAATACTAATGCTTGTCTCCTTGCTGAACACTTCAGGTATTTTTTAGTAAAGCAAAGTGAGTTTCATTTTTCTCTGTTGCATTTTAGTGATTGGTATTTTTTTTCGCATTTGGTTTGCAGAGGTAAAAACATGAAAACTCGGGTTATTGGGTGTCCCAAGACAATAGATGGTGATTTGAAAAGCAAAGAAGTGCCTACTAGTTTCGGGTTTGATACTGCTTGCAAGGTAAGTAAGTTGAAAATGTATAAGTCCTTACTTATGTCTTTTACTAGAGGACCTTATCAATGGTTGTCATATATTAATGCAGATATACTCAGAAATGATTGGAAATGTAATGATCGATGCACGTTCAACAGGAAAATACTATCACTGTAAGTTTATTTTTCACATAGGAAAATGAATTATCTTTGTTACAAGCTTACGATATCATTTAATCTGTTGATTATCTCAATAGTTGTACGTCTAATGGGCCGTGCTGCTTCTCATATTACACTTGAATGTGCTTTGCAAACCCATCCAAACATTACCATTATTGGAGAAGAGGTACCTTTTGTTGTGAATTACTCAAGCTTCATTCGTAGTCTTCGGTTTGAGAATCAGAAATGACGAACGTTTACGCAGGTCTTCGAGAAGAAACTTACGTTGAAGAATGTTACGGATAACATAGTTGATGTGATCTGTAAACGAGCAGAAAATGGTTATAACTATGGTGTCATTCTTGTTCCTGAAGGTCTAATTGATTTTATCCCTGAGGTACTCAAATCTACAAATAAGATAATGGTCAATTTTATTCTTGTTCCTATGTTTGTGTTCTTCAACGTCCACCTATATGATTCATTTACAGGTCCAAGAGCTTATTTCCGAACTGAACGAAGTCTTAGCACAAGGAAACGTCGATGAAGAAGGCCAATGGAAGAAGAATCTTAAAGAAGAGACTTTAAAGATTTTTGAGTTTCTTCCTCCAACTATTCAAGAACAACTAATGCTTGAGAGAGATCCACATGGAAATGTTCAGGTTTGTTTCTTACCATCACCCGGTTTAACCAATAACTGAAAACTGGTTTATCTTGCATCCATATATATATATATATATTCTCTTCAGGTGGCTAAAATAGAGACAGAGAAAATGCTGATACAAATGGCTGAAACCGAGCTAGACAAGAAGAAAAAGGCGGGTACATACAAACGCGACTTCATGGGGAAATCACACTTCTTTGGGTAACAAATTCAGCCTAAAATATACCTGTTAGTTACTAATTAGTCTCAGCATAATCTTATTCTGATTTCTGTGTTTAGATATGAAGGAAGATGCGGGTTGCCTACGAATTTCGATGCAACTTACTGCTATGCACTAGGTTACGGTGCTGGATCACTTCTCCAGAGCGGAAAGACCGGATTAATTTCATCGGTATAGAATTGTTCTTCCTTTCTTGAAAATATAACAAACTGTTTCTTTATTTCAAGATTATCTAATATTCCACTTTTGTGATTTTTGCAGGTTGGAAACTTGGCTGCACCTGTTGAAGAATGGACAGTTGGTGGTACTGCACTGACTTCATTGATGGATGTTGAGAGAAGACATGGTAATACATAACTGCGAAGACGATGCATGATTCGATGCTTTTGTGATTTCATTGGTAAGTTGCTTTGTTTCCAACATTATATTGTATTTATGTTGCAGGCAAATTCAAGCCTGTTATCAAGAAAGCTATGGTTGAACTTGAAGGTATAAGTCTTTAGCTCAAAACCTTTTTTTGTATTTTAAGGCTGCTTGTCCTCTCCATTATCGCTCATTGCTTCTGATAAATTTCAGGCGCACCGTTCAAGAAATTTGCGTCACAGCGAGAAGAATGGGCTTTGAAGAATCGTTACATTAGTCCTGGTTAGTTCACATAGACATATATGTCTCAAGATCAAGTACTAATTGATTTCATATTTTTGGGTGTATTCAATACTAATTAACTATCATCCATTCTCTTGTTGTCAGGTCCGATTCAGTTTAAGGGACCAGGATCTGATGCGATAAATCACACCTTATTGTTAGAACTTGGGGCTCAAGCCTAAAGAATTTTTGGTACTGTGAGGTTCACTCACTGACTCACTCACTCTGTTGTTGTTTGTATTTGCTGTAAAACTCTTTATAGTAAGAAAGTTACTGTGAGTTAAGTAAACCAACAAGTAGTCAATGTGTAAGTCATGCATTGTGATGGATGGTGTGACACTTGAATATAATGTATGAAGTGATGATAAATAATAAAGTTTGGCAATTTCATATTCATATTTCCGGTAACTGTTAATTTTTCAATAATCATGTAGTAATTTTTTTATATTAAAAGTTGTCTTTGTGATCTATTGTCATTTTTTTAAAACTACATTCACTGAATTGGTGATTGAGATGCTATTTTTCTTTAACCACATTAAAACCAGGTTGGTAGTTACAATTGCTAAACAAAGATTTAAGAAATTAGAAAAGATTGTAATCAAGAATTCTTAATTTAACATTTTTATTTCTCTTATAAAACGAACATGTGAGAATTTCAAAAACGAAATAAACTGAAAAAATGTCGTCGACAACGGTTAACTGTCCAAGCAGAGTTGTAGTTGACTCAAATTTGACGTTTGGAAAAGTTTACTTAGGCAAAGTTAACTAATTGAACGTTTTATATGGAACAGAAAATATAAAATAGTTTTGTGCATACATTTTCATTGGATGTTACAACCTTTGGTGTCCGGGTTTTATACCAATCAGTCGCACCATCGTCGATGAAGCATCCAAACCGAACTCAGTATTCAAATTTGGAAGGTTAGTTAGTTTATTGTTATTATGTTTTGTAAAAATATTTTCTTAATATATAAATAAACACAGTGTAGGATACAAAGCTCGGACTTTGGTGGCTGGCTGTTTGGCCTTAATAATCGCGTTAGTTCGATATTGACCGGCCAAAATTTAACTGGAATCACTGTTTACAATGTAAAAAAAATTTGGCTGGCACAAGATATTCTAAATGGGATCTAGGTATTTCATGGTAGCTACTAGCTAGACAAAAAAACAAACCCTTTTTTTTTTGTTTTTTTGGCTAACTAACTTTTTGAAGTATCACAATCTTAGACCATCTCCAATGGTTAAGAATCTCTCATGATTCTTAACAATATTTAACAAAGATATATTACAAAATCAAATCTTTAAAAACTCATGAAGGTTTTTAAAAAAAACATACTCCAATGGTAGAAGTTTTTAAAATCAAAATTTTTGAACTAGTGTATTAAAACTCCAATGGTATAAGTTTAGAGATGTTTTGTTTTCCTTTTTTTTTTTGTTTGATTTTCATTTTTTCCTTTTTTTCGATGCAAAATTTCCTTTTTATGTTTCAATTAAATTTCCTCTTTTCCTTTTATAAAAAACTTTTTTCGTTGACCAAATTTCCTTTTTGTAATTATGCTGCCAAAAAATTATGGAAATCTATCCCAACGGTAAGAAATAACTACAACATCAAATCATATTTCCTTTTTGTATTTATATTTTTCTTCTTTTATTTTCCTTTGACAAAATTTCATTTTTATTATCCAAAATTTCCTTTGACAAAAGATTTATATCCCAAAAAAAAAAATAAAAAAGAAGAAGAAAAAATCAAATAAAGGTTTTCTGGGCCAAAGATCTACTAAAGCCCACTATTGGACATGGCCCAAACTTCTTGTTCATTGAATGACATCGACACACTTCAATCCGCTAACAAACTTCGTCGTCGTCTCGAGAAAATCCTGTAGGATTTGTCGGAGCTCCTGCCTGTACGTAGGAGATGTACTAAAGCTTAAATTCAGGTTAAGTATGATGGTTATGGTCAAATCATTGATGCTAAGTTCAAGACATTTGGTTGCAAATTCTGTTATTCCAGCTTTGTCCTTGGGTAATCCTGAAACCAGGGTTTTTCTTTAATTGATTGATTCGTTTACATGCGCTGATCCAAATTTACAGGTTGTATTCATGGTTTTTACTCAATTTTGTTACAATTATATATAGGTGTTAAGGAGGTGTCCAACTATTTAACAAAATATATTTGATGTTAATTTAAGTATGCATATTCAAAATTTTATTAGTAGTTGGGGTTCGTACACTCATAGACATCTTTTGCACATGTTAAAAGACGTCAAGATGTACAGCTAGGCTTTGCTTATACATTTGTCTCATTAATAATGAAATGGGATGAAAACATGATAATTAAAGTTCTTTTCCTTTATAAGTGGTGTTTTGATAAAACATATGTTTCGAATATAATAAAACTACCAATAGAAAAGTGAAAATAATTTAGGGTTTAGGAAAACGAACGAAAGTAAAAAATAAAGAGTAATTTTGACCGACGAGGCTCTCTCTATGTACATATATAAACCTACAATTGTTTGCCAGATTAAATCCAAGTTCTATGCTAAAACTAAAGTTTTTTTTTTTTTTTTTTGGTTTTAATGTGAAGATTTCATTCAATAAAGAGATTACAAACTAGTTTACCGATTACAAAACTAAACCATTATCAAAAGAACAAAAGACAGTCTAAGACTATAACATAAATGACAGAGGTAAAGAAAGACGTCTAAAGTAAACAAATAAGAGAGAATGAGAATGCAAGTTAGACCCAGGGAAAGAAAGCATATGATTTCTCATTGCGCGACCAATAGCAAGGCGAAGGGCTGCGGAGGTACATTCAATGGCAGAGAAGATCCTGGAGTTCCTCTCTTTCCATAGGTGGTAGACCACTGTCTGGAGGAGAAGCTTAATGATAGTAGTGACTTTGGAGTTGTGCGGCTGACTGTGATGAAGGATCCAAGAGGAGGCTGCTGCGATGGAGCAAGGAGGGTTGGGAAGGAACTTTTCAGCATAGAAACCCCAGATCCTTTGCAGAGAAAGAGCATTCAAAGAAGAGATGCTCATGAATTTCTACCCCATTTGAGCAAAGGACACAAGAGGCGGGAATATTCATTCCCCAATTCCTCAGTCTATCTCGCGTGGGTAATCGAGAGAACATGGCCAACCAAGTAATAAAAGAAAATCGTGGCACATGTTCTTTAAACCATACAACATTAGCCCAAGGGATCTGTGGCGAATGGATTCTCAGTTGCTTCCAAGTTTCCTTTGAAGAGAAAGAGGGGCAGTAATTACCTGAAGCATTACGCCAAAGGAAAGCGTCTCGGCCATTGCTTACATCTGGTGCTACAATCTCAGTTAGAGCGACCATTAAAGCTTGAGAGTTCTCAGATCGAGCTGCCGGTATAACCCAATCTCCATTCCTTGAGGCTTCCACTACACGCACATCTTTTCTAATGCGAAGCTGTCTTGGTCCAGCCTCCTCGAGAAAGGTTATAAGCTGACCAAAATTTGTCCAAGAGTCATACCAGAAACAAGCAGAACATCCATCACCCACTACACACTTGAGAAACTCAATGACAGTAGGTTTAAGCTGAAGCATACTATTCACCGTTTTCGAGAAACGATTAGCTTCCTGAGTTATCCAGTAACTTTTGCGTGAGAAAACATTCCCTTTCAGCCAAGCAACCCAAAGAGAACCAGAATTAGAGAAGAAATTCCAAATCAGTTTCAGCCTGAAAACCATCTCAAAGTCTTCTAACAAGCGTATACCAAGTCCTCCCTCATTCTTTGGCCGACAAATATCCTCCCAAGCTACTCTAGCTCCTGAAGCTGAAGCTGTTTTGTTCTTCCAGAGGAAGGCAGAACATAAAGAGTCCACTTTGGCATAGAAGCGCTTAGGTAGTACAAAAACACTACTCCATAAATTTACCATTCCATAAATGACTGAGGAGATCAACCTGATTTTTCTAGCAAAAGATAAGAATTTTGCAGTCCAAGAGTGTATATAACTTACTTGTAATTCTCTCGAGGAAAGGCTGCAAAATGGCAAATGTTATTCTAGTCTGATTGAGAGGAAGACCAAGATACCGCGTAGGAAAGGATCCCAAGTTAACACCAGCAAATATGCTTAGAGCTCTAGCATCATCTTCTAGATTACCACCAAAAAAAATTTCTGACTTTGCCGGGTTCATATCTAAGCCGGAAATATCTTTGAATCGTGTCATAACCTCTGCAATACCTGTTAAGAAGCGTCTAGAGCCATTTGAAAAAACCAAAAGGTCATCAGCAAAGAGTAGGTGGGTGATTCTTGAAGTAATGCACCTCGGGTGCAGTTCAATCTTTCCTTGATCAGTGGCTTTTTCCAGCAGTTTAGACATAACTTCCATGACCATGATGAAAAGGTACGGCGACAACGGGTCTCCCTGTCTCAAAAAAATTTTCCCTTCAAAAAATCCAGCCAATTCCCCATTGATAGCCACAGAGAATCTAGGAGAGGAAATACATTCTCTGACCCAAGCACAAAATAGTGGAGGAAATCCCTGAGCAGCTAGCAACTTCAAGACAAAATCCCAGCAAACAGTATCAAACGCTTTCTTGATGATGTCAACCTTTAACATTGAACTCTGTGGACAAGATGATTGTTGGTAATGTCTAATTAATTCAGAGGCCAGTACGACATTCTCTCCTAAGCCTTTAAGAAATTATGCTTGGTTAGGAGAGACACATTCATCAAGAATGGGTTTCAGACAGTTTGCAATTACCTTGGAAATAATCTTATAAACCAAATTACAGCAGCTAATGGGTCTATAATCTCCAAGCTTGCAAGCTTCCGGGAACTTCGGGATTAGAGCAATTTTTGTTGTGATGAAGTCCTTAAGTAACCGCCCATTGCAAAAAAAAATTTGAACAGCAGCGACAATGTCTGTACCCACAATGCTCCAAGAAGCTCTGAAAAACTCCACCGAGTAGCCATCGGGACCAGGGCATTTATCCAAAGGTAAAGCAAATACAGTTTTATTTATCTCATCCTCTGTGGCTGTTGAAATCAGGCTTAGTTTATGAGCTTCAGAGCATCTGAAATGGAGCAGTTCAGCGAGAGAAGAAGTGGAACAAGGAGATTGACCCAAACTGGTTGTCCCTGAAGCTTCCTCAAAATAAGCTGCAGCATGAGACTTGATATCTAAGACATTAGAAATTCTTCTACCACTTTGATCCTGAAAAAAGTGGATATGATTTTTGCTTGTCCGAGTTGTGACAGTCTTATGAAGCTCTTCTAGCTTAGCTTCTTTTGCCTTTACTAGTTGAGAGATACCACTAAATTGCCTCTTATTGAGTCTTCAAAGAGCTGGCTTCAAAGCTTTGAGAGATTTAAACACCTTGAACTGATTTGAGCCTACAATTAGATCACAATGCCAAGATTCCCCAACCACGTCTGCATAATCAGGATGATCAATAACATGATGAAAGAATTGAAACGGCTTAGTGACGAAACGCCTTAGAAATGGAACAGTGAACCAAATTGGAGATTGATCTAACTGCTTAGGATCCATTAACTCAGCAAACGCATCTGGAAATGCGCAAGCCCATTACTGGATAATTAAAGTGTGATCAATCTTCTTGGAGATAGTAAGACCTTCACTGCAGTTCCACCAAAAAATATAAAAGACCTTTAGCTTGAGCTTCAAAAACTTCTGCATCTTGGATAGCCAAGTTCATTTCATCCATTCTGAGGTGTCTATATCACTGACAAGATGATCTGAATGTTAAGAGATTCGCATAATTTGGTTGAAGTCATCAAGAACTGCCCACGCATGGCGTGAGACATGAGTAGTGTTACTGATTTGGACCAACTCTTCCCAAAGAGAACTTCTTTGCACAACCTGATTGAACCCATAAACAAAAGAAACCGTGAGGCTGAAATTTTAGCTGGTAAAAACACACCACATGTTACCATTTGCGTCGGCGCTTTATACACCACCAAAGAAATACAAGAATCCCAAACAACCACAATCCTCGCCGAGTTATGATGATCAAAATTCCCAAAAAAATTCCAGCCAACTGGAATAGCACTTGCAATTCTCCTTACGTTTACCTCCTTTATGTGTGTCTCCAAAAAAGCACTAAAAAAAGGCTTACGGATATTAATCCAATCCTTCGTCATAGACTGTCTTGAACTGCTATTCAGTCCTCTTATGTTCCATACAAAAAACATGATAATGGGTAGTTAGTATAGCGAGGCCGCCTTGCGACGACACCTTCGATGAGACACCAGCAGAAATGGTGACTCAATATCCTCTGTAGCATTGTTGTGGGAGGGTGAAGCAGGCAAGATAACCAAAGGAACAGTTTGTTGCTGATCTGGTTCTAGCCTTGTCTTAACATCGATTACAGGATGAGAAATTATAGTCTCTTCTGAGGGGACCTCTTTATCAAGCACATGTTGGGAGTTAATACAGGAACTGGTCATTTTCCTGGACCTACCTACACGAGAGCGAGAGTTCTTACGAGAAATCCTTTCACGGCGGGATGGCCTACCTTTTCGACTAGTGGATCTCCGAGCCGCCTTCCTTCCTAAAATAGAAGGGTTATTTCGCCGGCAGAGACTTGTAGCATGCCCAAATTGATCACAAGAAGAACACTTAGGTGGAAGCCAAGGGTGGGAAACTTCAATGTCGATCTCTCTCCCATCACTGAAACCAGAAACAACACGAGAAGGAAGCTCCTTTAGCAAATTGACACGAACAAGGATTTTTGCAACTTCAAAGTTTTCCTTTCTTGCTGTTTCTGGTGCAAGAGCAACTGGTTTTCCAATAGCAATTGCAATTCTATCAAGACTCTCTTTGTTGAATAGAATGTATGGAACTCCCCGAACCTCTACTGTTACAACAGCAGAAGAAATCAGTGGCGTGTCGGGATCAAAATCTGGCGACCAAAGAGTAACAAACATTGGATGTCCCACAATACTCCACATGTTACGGCTAAGAATCGTTTCCCGAACCTGAGAGTTTGTTACCTTCAAAAGATAAACGCCATCCCCGATACGATGGGCAAAAATTCGCGGTCCAGCTTGGTCCAAATTGCATTAACCACACCGATAATCCTTCCCATTGTTGGTGGTGGACCATGGAACTGAGCAGAAACGAAGTTTTTTAATTCCACTTTTCCAGCTTGGATGTTCTCATCTGGGATGAAAAAAAATGGAACTCCTGAGATATGTTGACAAGGAGAATCAATTTCCTCAAGACAAGAAGGATCACGCGCGACAGCGGAGTATGTACGTGGAACGGGAGAGATAACATCACTGGAGGTTGTACCTGCAACGGTGTTAGGATGTGAAAGAGAGACCGGAGCGGAGATGTTCGTGTTAACCACATCGGAGGATGAACCTTCAACAATGATGGATGGAGAGCTATCTAGACTAGCATTGGAAGGAGAGAAACCAAAGGGGCCAGCAGCATCACCAGAGGATGGACCTGCGACAGTGAGAGGAGCACACTGGTTTAGATCTCAGATCTGCTAATGGCACAGAAACCGAGTTAGAAACAAGGTTCAGATCTGGACCGGGAGCAACCAAAGTGGCAAGAGGAGAGGCGATTACGACCGCCGGAGAACCAAGTGGTGTGGCGACGTCATCGGAAGGACCAACAGATGAGGTTGATTTGCCACTTCCGGAACCGGCACGAGCAGAGATTCTTGCGAACCTAGAGGTTCCAGGGACAACACCATGCAAAGCTTTTTTCTTCTTCTTTGGAGCCATAAAGAAATTTCCGACCAACGGCGTGAGGCCGATGTCGGGGAAAGAGAAGAGAGGTTCAGTTTTCTTCTTTCTTCTGTGTGGTGAGCACATAGCGAACTATTCTTTCGCCTTTTACTAAAACTAAAGTTATGGGGACACAAAGAAACAAAGATCTTTTCGTTGATGGATTTTTAAAGGTTTTCAAAGAACAGCAAGTCGATGTACGGCTGAAGGCGTGGGACAGTGATAAGAAGGCATCTATCTCTGCTCATAAGCTTATTCTGGTTACTACTTTTTCTTCTTCTTCTTATACTCGTTTTGCTGCTTATCAGTTTTATATTTTTCAATAAAAACAATCCTAAAAATTAATGATCTCATTGTTAATGTGTTATTTCCTTGACATATATTAGTCTGCGAGATCAAAAGTGTTTAAGGAGATGTTCAAATCAGACAAATACAAGGCTTCACCCAAGTTGGAGACTATCTGATAAATTCAGAGGCGATGAATAGAGAATGTTTTCTGTGTCTTATTAGACCTCTTAGGTCAAGTATTTATACAATTATACAAACTTAGAGCCCAAGTTCGATAGCTAAGAATAAGGAAACTATACGATACACAAAATATATACAAAATAACTTGAGTATCTTATTACCCCCCCTCAAGCTGGAGCATGGAGGTTCAAAATGCCCAGCTTGGACCGGAACATACTGAACTCTATCTCGCCCAAAGATTTCGTAAGAATATCGGCCAGTTGTATCTTCGTAGACACATGTGCTGTGGCGATATTACCCGATTTAATCTCATTGCGTATAAAGTGACAATCCTTCTCAATGTGTTTGGTTCGTTCATGGAAGACCGGATTAGCACTAATATGCAATGCAGCAGTGTTGTCACAGAAAAGCCGCATAGGTTGCTTTAGAATAACTCCAAGATCGAGAAACAATGCCTTGAGCCATATTAACTCCTTTGTTGTCCAAGCCATTGCCCTATATTCAGCTTCAGCAGAAGACATACTAACAACTTGTTGTTTCTTTGTCTTCCAGGAGATAGGAGATGCACCAAGCTGGATAAACCAACCAGCCGTAGATCGTCTAGTCAGAGGACAGTCGGCATAAGACGAGTCACACCACGCTGAGATTTGGAGATCGGAATCTGAGCGAAGCAAGATTCCTTGGCCGGGTGTACCTTTTAAATATCGAACAACACGTAGAGCTGCTGTCCAATGATCCTCTCGAGGAGCTTTCATGAACTGAGACAGCACATTGACAGAGTAAGCCAAGTCGGGACGAGTAACATTGAGGTAGATCAACTTGCCTACCAAACGCCGATACGGTTCAGGATCGGGGAGTAAAGAACCTTTGGCCAAGCCGAGTTGGTGATGTTGTTCAAGAGGAAATGCAGCAGGTTGTGAGCCTAGTAGTCCCGTTTCTACCAAAATATCAAGTGTATATTTTCTTTGACTCAAATATATACCGTCCGGATTTCGAGCCACCTCAATTCCCAAAAAATATTTCAACACACCAAGGTCTTTCATGTGGAAACATGTGCTGAGATATAACTTGAAAGCTTCGATGGCTTCAATATTATTGCCGGTAATAACCAAATCATCCACATAAACCAGAACTCGTATTTCGATCGCCGCTTTCTTGAACACAAACAATGAATAATCTGACCAAGATTGTTCAAACCCATATTTTTCCAATGATGTCGTAAGTTTAGCAAACCAACACCTTGGTGCTTGCTTTAAACCGTATAAAGATTTTCTTAAACGACATACCTTCCCATCAACTTGCTTGGAGAAACCAGGAGGAAGCCTCATGTAAACTTCTTCTTCCAAGTCACCATGTAAAAAAGCGTTGTGCACATCCATCTGATGTACAGCCCAATTTCTTGCGGAGACCACTGCGAGAAATGAACGTACTGTTGTCATTTTAACAACCGGAGCAAATGTTTCACCATAATCCACTCCCTCCACTTGTCTATTTCCCAAAACAACAAGTCTTGCCTTGTAACGTTGACAACCAATTGCTTTTTTTCCTTCTGGTAAGTCTTCAAGTGTCCACGTTTTATTCAATTCAAGTGAAGCAATTTCATTTCCAACTGCATCTTTCCATCGATCATCTTTCATAGCGTCAGAAAAATTTTTCGGTTCACTTATGGTGGTGATGGCTGCGAGAAAAACTTTGTGACTTGCAGAAAATCTCTCGTTAGACAACACATCGGATAGGGGGTATAGACTAGTGGAACCAGTACATACCAAAGTAGTATCATAGTCGGCGAGATATCCCGGAGGATGACGTGCACGAGCTTCTTTTCGAACTGCTATGGGAACATTATCCATATTAAGATCCACTTCGATGTCAGAGTCGTCTTGGCTGTCGTCATTTTCGGAGTTACTTGTCGCCTCACCATCCAAAATAACCGGAGACTCGACCGCTGGAGTTGCATTCGAATTCGTTGTGTCATTAGCCTGGATTACAACAGCCGGTGTCACTTCTACGGTTAAAGACGGGTGAGAGACACAAACTTCATCAAGACATGTATTTGGTTGCAAAGAGGAATCCTCATCAATCAAAGAGAGAGTTGGTGTTTCGTGGTGTTGATAAGGAAAAGTATCTTCCCGAAAAATAACATCGCGAGAGACACAAAAAATCCCTTTTTCCAAATCAAAGACTCTCCATCCTTTTTTTCCATGAGGGTACCCCACAAACACACACTTACGACTTCGGCTCGCGAATTTATCCCCGCGATGATCTTGATTGTGAATGAAACACACACACCCCACAACACGAAGATGATCATAAGAGGGCTTAACTCCATACAAGACTTCATAAGGAGTTTTGCCTTGCAAAATCGCAGACGGTGTTCGATTAATAAGATAAGCTGCAGCTAGAGCACACTCCCCCCAAAACTCAATTGGTAAATGACCGTCAAAGCGAATAGCTCTAGCAACGTTCAGCAAATGACGATGTTTTCGTTCAACTCGGCCATTTTGCTGTGGTGTTCCCACACACGAGGTCTCATGATGTATTCCATTCTCCAAGAAATATGTCGTTAGTGATAAAAACTCACTTCCATTATCACTACGTAACGTGCGAATCTTCTTCCCAAATTGTCGTTCTACGAGAGAAAAAAATATCGAAGCTTTGTCGGTGTTTCACTCTTTGCATTCATGAGATATATCCAAGTTCCACGTGAAAAATCATCAACTATGGTGAGAAAATATCGAGCTCCAGAGAAAGACGGAACTCTATATGGTCCCCATATATCACAGTGAATCATCTCAAAAATCTCAGAAGTCTTATTAATGCTCAACGGAAAAGAACAACGAGTTTGTTTGGCGTGAGTACAAATGTCACACCCTTTATTCATACTACTATTAAAACTGAAATCTGAAAGCATCTCCACTATTTTCGGTGATGGATGTCCCAAGCGACGATGCCACAACTCCATGGACTGATTCGTGAGACCCTTCGCAGCTGCAACAACCTCAGTGTTCCGAAAATAGACCAAACCTCCAACCGGTTCACCTATCCCAATCAGCGTCCTCGTAGTGCGGTCCTGAAGAACACAAAATGGAACAGCCAATTGCATCACACAATTATTTTCTTCCATTAGTTGTGTCACTGATATCAAATCAAAACCCAAATTCTCAATGTAGAAAACCTCAACCAAACTAAGATGAGAATTTAACACAACTGTACCAACTGTATCACCGGTAACGATCCGACCATCAACTAGCATAATCTGAGTAGGAGTCGATTTTCGCATGTTCGTAAGAACGTCTTTCTTACAAGTCAAGTGATGAGTAGCACCTGTATCTAAAATCCAAGAAGGAGAAAGACTCTTACCGGACATGTGTTCATTGGCGCCAGTTTTCGCTGCACTCATCACTCGTCGAACGCTCAGCCATTGTTCATCGGTCAGTCCTAGAACAGCATCACGGTCTGCATCCGTGACAGCCACATTCGCCACTCCAATGCCAGGTTGATCCACGATCTTTGCTACATTCGCACGAGCTGGTCCGCCACGACCGCGTGTACCACTACTGACCGGTGTTGTTCCTCTTCCTCGGCCAGTTCGATTCCTCGGTCTGTCTCCCCACCATTCAGGAAAACCCAAAATTTGGAAACAAGTGTCTGCTTGATGCCCAGCTCGACCACAGTTGGTGCACAAAGCACTTGATGTTTTATCATCATAATAAGAACGTCTTTGTGTTTGTGCAACAAACGCCATGTTTTCAGTTTTTTCGGCATAGCTTTTAGTCTTCAAGCGTGCATCTTCATCTTGTGTGACTTTCAAGTAAACGTGTTCCAAACTAGGAAGGGGATCTCTAGCCATCAAATTCGATTTCACCATTCCATACGTCGCTTCATCAAGACCACGCAGAAAATTGTGAACTTTGTCTTCTTCTCTTCGTTTTTCATCTTCACCACTAAGGTTACAAGTGCAACAGCCACATGTACACACCAAAGGAGGACGGTAGCAGAGAAGAGCATCCCACAGTTTTGTAAGTCGTCCGTAGTATGCCTCAATACTAAGTCCCACTTGTTGACAGTTGGCTAGGTCTTGCTGCAATTGTTGAATCCGTGGTCCGTTGGTCACTCGGTATCGGTTTCGAATGTGATCCCACAAGTCTTTTGCAATCGGTTTGTGAGAGATGTTCGACAGAAGCTTCGGTTCGATTGTCATCTTGATCCACGAAACTATGAGAGCGTTGATGGGTTTCCAATCTTCATAGTCTGGTGAATTTGCGGTTGGTTCCTTGATAGATCCATCAAGAAAACCAAATTTCTTTCGGGAGTAAAGAGCGGTTTCGAGATTCACAGCCCACTCTTCGTAGTTATCTCCACGCAACAAAGGGCGTGAGATGATGCTTCCGGGGTTGTCGTTCGAGGTTAGGTCATAAGGAGAGATCGTCCGTCGTTGATTCTCCGTCGGTCTTGTAGGCACCATCGCTCTGGTTTCTTCAGCCATCGCTTAGAAAATCCCAGAATTCGATTACTGCTCTGATACCATGATAAATTCAGAGGCGATGAATAGAGAATGTTTTCTGTGTCTTATTAGACCTCTTAGGTCAAGTATTTATACAATTATACAAACTTAGAGCCCAAGTTCGATAGCTAAGAATAAGGAAACTATACGATACACAAAATATATACAAAATAACTTGAGTATCTTATTACTATCACTTTTAAAGAGATGAATCAAGAAGAGTTAGAGGCTTTCGTTGAGTTCATCTACATCGACGGTTCTATACTCTCAGAGAAAGCAAAGAAACATGTTAGGTCATTCTACTGTAGAGCCGACAAATAATACGAGATTCCGTATCTACGCGACCTATGCAGATACGAGCTTGTAACAACCCTTAACTCTTCCAGTGCTCTTCAAGTTCTTGAGCTCGCCCAAATCCCTTTTGACAAAGCTCTCAGTAATGCTGCTTTCGCTATGATCAAAACCTATAAAAGTACGATTTCTAGTTCTAGTGAGTTCAAGATTTTCGTCGTCAATCACCCAAAACTTACCGTTGAGATAATGAAGTCTATCTCCGAGAACGTTCCTTACTGTTATCATTGTCGTCGTTGATGATAGTACAGTGTTTGTGGTTATTATGCTGCTTTGCAAGTACCAAACAAAAACATCTCTATTGTAATCATGTTTTTAATTTTCTCTTTTGCAAAGATTACTTTCTCTCTAGCTATGCTCTAGGTTAATTATTATTTTCTCGAGTACCTTTGTTTCATTATTAATGCTATTTTTATCTTAGCAAAAAACAAAAATGTGGATTGGTCCGATATGAGCTCCTCAATGTGGAGATGTAATTACTGATCAGGCTAATTTACACTGCCATTATTAAGTAATCATGTTTTATTAGTTATCAATCATATCCATTTTTTCAATATATTTTATCATAATAATATAGATTTTGGTATATTTATACATTTTTATAATTATATTTATATCTATTTTTGTAATGTTTTTATTTAATCGCTATTGCTTCTGTTGGTCAACCAGTCATAAAACTCCCCCAAACGCAACCATTTTTAAACGCTAAACCAGTCGTTCAAAACGCATAATAACACTTGAAACCGCAACCACCTACTTCTGCAAACTCCCGCAAGCGCAACCGCAACTGCAACCGCTGCATTTAAACCAGTCAGGCCCTTAAAGTTACTGATGGTAGTGGTGATTGTGATGGGATCGAGATTCGGTGTTGATGATGATGGCGATGCTTGATGAAATGGGAGAAAGGGAGAGAACTATCTGATGAAAATGAAAAGAGAGAGAGAGAAAAGTATGCCGACAATTTGCAAAAAAAAAAAAAAAAAACTTGAAAATATCTGAAAGATATCCGAAATATCCCAACATACCCGGAATTCGGCTTTAAATTGGTTTCCGATTCAAGATTAAAACCATAACCAAAACCAAGAAAAACCGAACGAAAACCAAATTAATTTTGTAAAAGAAAAAAAAACGAAAACATACTGCAGTAGAGAAGATTCTGTAAAATTTTAAAACGAAACGGCACGAAACCGAAACCAAACCGAAAATCCAAATGCCGAGGAGGATCCGAAACCCGCTAAGCGTTAAAATTAAATTTCCCGCTCAACTTTTAACCTAATGCGGTCAACTATATAAACAAGCTGGCGTCTGAATATCCAAAAAAAAAGAAAACAGAATAAGAAGAAAAAAAAAAAAATCGTAAGGATCTGTAATCTCATTCTCGATCCTCATTTTTTCTTCGATTCTCGGTTTAGATCAAATCGATCTCTTGAAACAGATTCCTCAAAAAAAAAATTCTGATTTCGCGATTCATTTCTTTGCGATTCCATCTCCGTTGACGCAAATATCTCGATTCTGGTGAAAAGATCAGGATTTTCCGGTAAAGAACCAAATTTTCCGGCGAGGGTGAGTACATTATTTGTATTCTTTTATCTTAGAAAATGGTTTGCTTCAAATTATTGATTTGGTACTTGTGTTACAGGTTGGTTTCAATTGGATTGTGAAATCTGCTATTTCGGATTCGTTCAAGATCTGATTCTCAGTCTCTCCGCTCGTCCATCTATCAACACCGATCGATCTCTGTAAGCCACCATGGTAGATTAGGAAACTTCCCAAGAACGTAATTTTATAGAAACGGGTAGATTAGGAACTTCCCAAGATAGATTAGGAACCTTTTGTTGTTTCTGTTTCTGATACCAGTAGTTTTGAGCATGTATATCTGATTATGTTAATGCATAGGGAACGTTTGATTATCAAACTCATTACCATTGTGGTAGTTTATTGTGAATTGATCAGAGCCACGTATTAATGTAGTCAAGAAGCAAAAAATGTATCTATGTTTCATTTATTTGGTATAGGTTGGTTAATCACTTGTCTTTTTGTTTTAGGATAAATGGCAGAACAACACATATGTGTTTCTGGCACAGCATCAGTCTCGAGGTGGAATAGCATTCTAAACCTAGCTAACTCATGGTCTCTCACCGCAGTTCATCATGATGTAGGAGTGCTAGTACAAGATAATCGCACTTGGACTCCCGGTCAATTCCACGCAGCTTATTACACGCCAGAGGGCAACCTTTTCAATGTGTTGGGAGGGGGTGGTGGGAATGACGGGGGAGGGGGTGGTGGGAACAATGGGGGAGGGGGTGGTGGGAACAATGGGGGAGGTGGGAACAATGTGAATGGAGCTGTCTATGGAGGTGTTGTAAATGGTGGTGTAGTAAATGGTGGTGTTGTAAATGGAGGTGTTGTGCAGGGAGGAGGACAGGATCCGAATGGTGCTGTTTTGAACATTGTTGGCCAGGATGTTGCTGCTGTTAACGTCGTTGGACAGGATCTAGGTGTTTGGGCTGAAAATGCTGCTGGGCAAGATACTGTTGTGAATGTTAACCAGAAGTTACTAAAAATATCAGAGGATAAAGTGAGGCCAATCATTGCTAATGAAGACGAAGAGGAAGACGCACCCCTACCTGAGAATCAACTCCAAGTGATTCTTGCGGTTAACCCACTGAAGAGAAAGAGAACAGATGATACATGGGTCTCGACAAAGAGAAGCCCCACGTTCTGAGCATAAAAGCTACTCGGCATTGGAACACAGTAGAGGCATTTTTTTTGTTAATAGCATAGTAAACAAACCTGCTAGGTGTCACTTGTATAGTACAATATATACAATATAGCTGACTGATTAGGATGGTCTAGCTGCTAAGGTGCCACTTGGATGGTACCGGATATGCCTTGCATGCAATTAGCTACATACTTAAAGTGTTTTTTTGGTTCTTTTTGTTTTAGTTACATTCAAAGTCTAATCGTTTCGTCTTTATGACACACATCAAAGGTTTCCAAAATATTCTACTAAGTAATTCGATTGGGTAATATGTATTGGATTGCTAAACGTAAAGAGAAGGAAGGCTTTATCCAAAGTTTTGACTTCTCCCTGGAAACATTCAAAGACATGCGTTTGTCCTCCTTGGTCCGAAACTGCTAACTCAACAGCAGGACATATAACATGCAACAAATCAGAATAGTGCAAAGGACATGCGTTTGTCCTTCTAAGTTTTGTCCTCAACTCCTAGTTAAGCTCAAGCTGGAGAAGCTGTGGGAAGTTGTTCATGTGAGTTTTGAGTTATACTCTTTTTTTTTTTTTTTGCTAAATATGTGAATATCATAAATGAAAGTTATAGGTTTTACAAACGCAATACCTACACAAAAGCAGCCATGGCAAAAAAAAAAAAACACAGCTACAATAGACAGAAACAAGAAACAGGGAAAGAGCTATCTAATCCAAAGGAGCATCAGATCACGCCAAGCATCTCCCAAGAAACTTTCTGCAGTATATTACCAATAGCACACTTAACAAACTTCTCTGCTAAAGGCCTTAAACGAAGAAGACTGCGCCAGTCCAAGAGTCGTTACTGCCTTCTTTGATAAACCAGAAACACGACTAGGAATTGAAATGATGAAACTTGTGTCAGGCCACCCACAATGAACCACTATTAGAGAAAGAAGCCAAATGAACTTGAGCCTAAGAGAAGAATTCCATTCCGAGAACATCCTGAAACCTAGACCTCCCTCAGATTTTGGTAAACAGACCTTTGACCAAGAAACCTTCGCTTTCTTATTAGGATGGTCTAGCTGCTAAGAATCCTATTCTTAGGTAATTTGAAAGTAGACATCCAGAAGACAACTGTGCCAGTGATACTAAGGCAATGAGCTGTAGCCTTCCAGCAAAAGAAAGGGATTTCACTGCCCAGCTCAAGAAGCGACCTTTGATCTTCTCCACCAGAGGAGCATCTTCAGAAACTTTAAGCTTTCTAGACATCAAAGGAAGGCCTAGGTACTTTATTGGTAAAGTTGCTCTCCGGAATCCATTGTGAGCAATAGCCATTGACTCAACCTCATTAACACCAGCAAGGAACAACTCTGTCTTCTTCCTATTCATGTTTAATCCAAACCAGCCCGCAAAATCATCCAACATCTCATTAATCCCACGGAGAGAGGAACTTCCATTATCGAAACAACTCATCACATCATCCGCAAACATCAAGTGAGAGAGTTTTAAACCTGATTTTTTACAGATGATAAAAGATATAACCCGAACTTTATCTCGAGAGAAGCAGCTTTGAGAAGACCTCCATTGCTAAAACATACAGATAAGGAGGTAACAGGTCCCCTTGTCTCAGACCTCTAGTGCTCTTGTCTCAGACCTCTAGTGCTCTTGGAATAACTAAACAAGGCTATAGTTAAGCAATACCATTATAGACTGCAACATATCCAATCTCATTGCATTACTCAAGCTATCTACTTATACAACAAATCACATAGAGATCTACAAAAAATTACCAGGATGCAAGTCCCCATTGTTGATAGTTGAATCATGATTTCCAGCTAGATTCTCGTAATTATCATCTTCATCCACATCGTTTGCATCTGGATTCTTGAAACCATTACTAGTCAAAACTACACTAAACCCATCGGTTCGTTTCCTATTCGCATCCATCTTCTCATTAGCAATATCAACTAGAAACTTCACATACTCTGGTGAAACCATCAGCTTCTGCGTATCACCCAAAGGCACTTCCATTCGAATAGAACAACGTATAGCTATAATTACCCTTTTTCCATCGCCGCAAGATGTGATTCCCGACTCTCTAAACCCAGCCGAGATAGCTACCGCCACAAGAAACTGAGCGGAACCCAAATCCTTACATTCAACAGCAATGATCAACGGCTCGAATCGGAAGACTAATTCGCTGGGTTGGTCACTTGGGTCAATCTGATTTGACTTGGAAGGGAAAAGCAGAGAAACCACCAACTCCGGATCAGCTGGGTCGTGAGTGATGTAGAGCCATGACCCACCACGAGTTTTCTTCTTAGTTGAATCATTCAGTTTTGGTTTGGGCTGAGAAAGGATTGAGATACGACCTGAGCATGAGCTGGTAGTGATGTAAGATGGGTGATGATTGATGGTTTCGAGGAGAGGGATGATGGGTTCGTCGAGATAACCTTTGGGAGATTTACCAGTCACTGATGAACGAACTGAAGCTAGTGTCGAAGCTTTCCTCTTCTCGAAATCCATCTCCTTTTTGAGTTTCTGTGTTCAAAGTTAAAACCCTAACCTTTTTAAGGTTTCATAAACCCTTTTGACTGTGGCGCTTTAGATTCAGTGACGAAGAAGATGACTCGTAGTCTCGTACGAAACGACACGACATCGTTTTATCTTAAATATTAATACGACAGCGTTTTACGTCAGTTTTTATAGGTGTTGGTGTAATTTGGATTTCGGTTCGGTTATTTCCGGTTAGGATCATAATCGACTTAATAACACAAAATGCGTGGATGGTGCAGGTTTCGTGACCTAACTAATAACTAACATCTAATTCTTTTTGTAGAAGATGAAGGTCTCTGTGTCTTATATACACTTTGCATTATCTTTCTACTTGGCACTTTTCTTCTTATGAAAGTTTTATTTAAAAAAAGAGAACCAGTACAAATATACAATTCTTATTGCATTTTACACTAAGGATCATTATCTTCATTGTACTTAGGGTGATGGTAGTCAACCCATGTGAGATCGCATCCGGTGTCAATGTGTACCCTTTGTTCGATTGGGGTTTTATCAGTGGAGCAACGGGTTCATGTTGATACGGGTGCGGATTTACATGGATTGTCTCTCTATAACCCTAAATCCAATAAAGGCTTATCACTCTCGACATGTTCATGAGCATCCTTAAAATGTTGGAACGAATAATATTGCACTTTAGTTCAGGTACGCATCAAAGATATACATAGATTTGAATAGAATGTGTCACTAGATTAATTGGTACTAGATTTGAACCCGCACATACGTGCGGAAACATATTTGTGGATATAATTGTTTGATATAACCTTTATAATTCATATTTATAACGATTTGGTTTCATCAAATTTTGGAATGTTTGTAATAATAATGGTTGCATCATAATATTTGGATCGATACGAAGACAGATCCAGATCGACATGAGGATGGCTCCGGTTCGACATGACGCCGGATCCGGATCAATTCTAAACTAATGTAATCAATTATATTTTTAGTAAACTATTGAAATATGAAATCGGATAAATGCCAAAAATATCAAACTTCCCAAAATGAATTTACCTAAATTGTCAAGGTGGACGTATTTGATGTTTTTTACCAGTATTCTACCCCGTGAAAGCCACATGAGCAATGTTTACATTCGTCCCGTTTGAATTTGCAAAAATCCGTGGGTAGCATACATTTTGATAAATTTTCTAATTTAGACATAATACTCATATCTTACGTTTGGATATTCTCAAACTCTCTTAAACTTTAAAATTATCATCTAAAGTAGATATTTACCCGTTCAAAAGTTAGCGCATATTCAAATGAAATTATGAGATTCGAATATAGATAAAAAAAACTATTTAGATTGTTATACAAAATTTATCTCTCCTACATCTTATCATGAATAGTTTGGAAATATTTTTCCGTTCCCATTTCACATTCACCGTTTTCCGTTCAGATATTAGCAGGGTAATGTTCGTAATGTTTCACACCCTTACGTACTTGCAGAGTTATATTTTTAGATATAATTATTTGATATATTATTTATCTATATTAACATTTTTAAAGCAGTTTTTGAAATAAATCCTAGATTTTCAAACTATTTACAAAAATGTCACTGCATTTAACACAATATCTTTAAAAATAAATGGAAAATAGCTAGAAAATAATAAAAATGGAAAGATTTAAAATTATAGTTCCCCTATCATATTTGTTGATTTGTTATTTAATTGTTTTGAATCATCATATAATACATAAAATTAATCAAATCAAATTTTGGTGTTCTACATACCGTAAAACCTCTATAAATTAATAATAATGGGACCACAATATTTTATTAATTTATAGTGATATTAATTTATCTATAAATTAATATTTATTATTTTATAGTGTAAATTAATAATTATTAATTTATAGTAGTATTAATAATTATTGGCCCGACTTGGGACCAGCAAAATTTATTAATTTATAGTGATTATTAATTTATAGAGGTTTTACTGTATTTTGTGATTCGAATTTTTAAAAACGGATATATATCACTCAGTTAATATAAAAAGTATGTGTTCAACATCTCAAATCCGCTAAAATATTAGAGAATGATTCAAAATCATATTATACATATGATCATAATGGATTTAAATCCGAGTGAGCAGAAAGTTTCACTTAATAAGCATCTAAACGTTTAAATTTGTATATTAATTCATTTGATTTTAGGTGAATTGGGTAATGTTTAAATTATGTTTCCTTTGAAAATATAATATGTTTAAAATATGTTTCCTTTGAGTGATTTCACTTAATAAGCATCCAAATTCTAAAATATGTTTACAAATACACAATTTCAAATTTAATAGGCCACATTTTATGGTAACAAAATTATTATGATTTCCATGAATATTGGTTAGTTATTAGTTTGATTTTTTATTTATTTTAAAGCATATTTTTTTCCTTTGAAAATCTGTCATTAATTTTGTTTGGCTATAGGTTTAGGATTCCATTTTTTTCATTTTTTCTATTTAATCTGTTAGACTACACTTATAAAAAGTACTCCCCTTTTAATAGTATAGATATATACACATGAATTGTACGTTTTTCCAAACCCAAGAGAAGCTGAGTGCGGTAGTAAAAGCATGTTTTTGGTGATGGAAACAAGACACAACGTATAGAACCAAAAACTTGTTTTATATAGCAAAGGTTGAGAAATTTTGTGGTTTCTATGATTCGGTATGTTTTTTTGTTACTATTAAGCATATTCCAAATAATATACTCAGTTCTGTTCCATAGTTGGAGGTCTATTAAAAATTAAGACAGTTGACTAAGAATCTATATTTTAAACCCAAAATCTACAATAATCATAAAAAAAAAAATTTAAAAAATATATTCATAATAAACTTATTTTTTCTTGAATTCTGTAATTTTAAATATTTTTATAATTTTATAAATTTATACATAGGGTTTGTTAAAAATTGATACTCAAATAATCAGAAAACTAAAAGCAAAAGCTTGATAACTTTTAAAAATTAAATCTCTCTCCTCCCTCTAATGAAGTTACTTTCCTACCCCTAAAGATTTTTTGTTTATGGAATAACTTTTGTGGATATATATTTGATTAACTGTGTAAATCATATGTTACCGCTATACATCTATACTATTAATTAGGAAGGACAACAAGAAGCCAAACACTCCCCAATTTAAAAAAAAATGTCATGAAAGTTAAACATGTTTCCAAACAGAATTAATGACAGAAAAAAAAACCAAAAAAAAAACAATCTATATTTATGGAAAATTAAATTCAAAATTAAATATATGTAAACATATTTATTTTAAATATACGTAAACATATATAATATTAATTTAATATTTAAATATAATTCCGAAATTAATAATTTATAAATAATAAAATTTAATAAAACAAAATCATCATATATCCAAAAAAACAAACATAATAATTTTTAGAAAAAATAAATAAAAAAATATGTTAGCGCATGAAATAAACAACTAATCAAATTCTACATAGTATATATACATAACTGATCATATCATCAAATTTTTTAAAATTATATAATTTTAAAATATAAATAAAAAATTTATAATTAAATATTTGTTTGCTAAAATCATGCGAATAAACATTCTAGATCACATAAATTTCTTATTTTCACATAAAAACATTCAAAAAAAAATCTCGCAATTATAACACGAAAGATAAAAAAAGTTGAATTATAGAGAATATTTCTATTTTTTCTTTAATAAAATTATTATTCAGGAAATTAGAATTAATTCAATCACTCTAATAATTAGCACTTGACATAACTAATTGACAATTTAAAAAATATATTCCATTATTTTTTCCTAACTATAAAGCGATTTCAAATCTACAAACTATCAAAAAATAAAATTAAAAATCTATGTACATCATAATAGTTTGATCGTTATAAATTCATGATTCCATATATTTTAGTACCACTTTAACTACTAAACAAAACAATATACAATATTTTACATATATATCATTAAAATTAATTCTCATAACAAACTAATGGAATTTTACCTAGAATATCTATATCATTAACTATAAAATAATAAATATTTCCTAAAAAATAGTTATCTACAAAATTTATCATTAATTCAATTAGTTAATGATTTTTTATTTGGTCAAACAGTTAGTTAATGATTATTCTAAACTTCTTTTTTCTTATTAATTTCACACAATCTTAACAAAATAAATCTTCATCCATTGGCAATTTGCATATCATTACTATTGTCAAATATTAAATAATTGTTTTATCAAATCATAAACTACATTTTGAGATTATAAACATATAGATTTTCTATTAAGATTAAAACTAAATAACAAGTGGATATATCACATTTAAATGATTTTTACGACTTATTACCAAATTTTAAATAATAAATGGATTATATTTTTATGATTTAATCTAATTGAAAACAAATAAAATGTCAAAACTGGTATGATATAATAAATAAATATCTACAAACATTATCTCACATATACATACAATTTTGAACTATCCTTGACAAATATGAGATATAAATTTTTGGATAACCGGTTGAAATAAAAAAAAGTTGGTAGTTATATTTAATTCTCAAAATCTCAAAATATTGTACAAAATTCAACTTTGGGACGTATAAACCTCTACTTTTAGACGATTATATGAAATTGTACATATATTAAATTTATATTTAGTTACATGTAAATGGTGTTATTTATTAAAAAATATAAAATAATAGGAATGTATACTAGACGGGAACATATAATTCGAAAACAAACATTATCTGAATTATTTCTCATAAAAAAACAAAACATGATTAGATATAATTGTTACAGGACACGATTATAAACTTAAATTCACATTCAACTTTCAAATATAAAACTACGTGTACGATACGGAGAAATGTAATTTAAATTGCTAAATTTAATTTCCACTTTCCTATTTATTTCAAATATTGAGACATAAAATGACGGGTACAAGAAAATAACATATACTTCGGATAACAAAACTACAATAAATTCATGTATTAAAAAAATCCTAAATATTTAGAAAACAAAAAGGCTAAAACATGAATCTTTGAATTGAATAAAGTAATGAGAAATAAAGATGAAACTGAACGATCAATAACATTAAAAATCGAACAAGGATTGTGTATGCTAGGATTACAGACAATGTCTTGTGAATGAAAATAGTGGGAGCATGTGACTTAGATTGATAATTAGATTTTTATTAGTTTGATAAAAATAAATATTTAAACGAGGAATACATGTATCCGTATGAATCTTTTACCAAGTATCTTATAATAAAAATTGGCAAATGATTATGTTTTAAAAGGAAACGATTGTGGGATAGAAATTTATGACAGATAGAGGACATGACGGGATGGGGCGGGGCGGGAAGGGACGGGTCGGGATGAGACGAGAAAGGGACAAGACTGGTTTTCCATTCTAAACTACACGTAAAACAATTCAAACTAAAGCCAAATCCAAATCTGATTTAACATCTCTAAGCAAACAATTAGAAATATTTTGATTAGTTTAAAAAATAAACACGTAATATCCCTTATCATTTTCATTTAAATTATTTTAAAATTGTATTATGTAATACAATATCTATATTTTACAACTGTATGTCTATATATAGTTTATCAAATAAACTCATATAACAAAATTTTACCAAAATAGCATTTACATAAAAAATCGTAATTTTGTAAAAATAACCCCGCACGTACGTGCGGGTCCATCACTAGTTATAAGTTATTTGATAACCTCATAGCTATACAACTAAATTATTTATAGTTATTGCAAATGTTACCGCTTTAAATTATAAATTATTTGATAAATTTATAATTATCGAGTTAAACTATGTATTATATGACTGATATCAACTAACTTATATATTAACATGTTAATTTATTATGATATTTCATCTGTTATCGTTAACTTATGCATAAGAAACATATAAATGATATATAAAAGTTATTCTAAAATTTTATGGATATCCATTTTGTTATGTGATAAAATATTTATTATCCATTGTAGGGATAGTTTGGTCCAATTTAATTTGTGAAGAGAGAGAACTAATAAAAAAATAGCATGTATAGATTCTTAATTTTTTTTTTTTTAAGTACACCAAGTTTAGTTACCCTTTGCGGAGGAATATTTACGGATATATGTAACCTATAACAAATTAAAATATATTACATTTGCATTTGTCGATTACAATGTATGTTACATAACGTAGTGTATTTTATTCATGTGGTTTTGATTTTGGTTGTAAATGTTATTTTTTACTAATTTGGTGTAGTATGGAGTTTGTTTTGTTTCAAGAAAGTGTATAACATCTATGGGAAAACGGGGAAACTCAACCCAAACTATTTCCCAAATGTATTTTCATACCCAAACTCACGTACTCTGAATTTTACAACACAAACCAGCTTTTAATTCAAATAACCAACCTGAACCGCATCAAATTTTGTCGATTTCAACCTCGACTTTAACAGTATCACTGCTCATCTTGAAGATTTCGACAATCAAGCTTAAGCTTCTGTAAAAACCAAGAGAACTTAAGCTTAAGCTTGAGCTTGATTATCCAAATCTTCAAGATAGGAAGGGATACTATTAACGTCGAGGTTGAAATCGACAAAATTTGATATAATTCAGGTTGGTTATTGGAATTGAAAGCTAGTTGGGGTTGTAAAATTCAAAGTACGCGAGTTTGAGTATGAAAATACCTTCGGGAAATAGTTTGGGTTGATTTTCCCCGTTTTCCCATAACATCTATATACATAAAGTTAACTTTGCTCTCTTCTCCTTCAGCCACATCATCTGCCACGTCATCCGCCACATCATCATTTATCTTTTTTCTTAGCTATAATGTAAATATAATTAAAATTAAAATTAATATTTTACAAAAAAAAACCTACAAGAAAATAACCAAGAAAAAAAAACAAAAACAAAGCTATTGTATAATTAAGCAAGATCTGGATTGACGAATCCATAAAACATGAGCTTGTGCTAATGTTTCCTTAGTGTCCTTGACGATATCACATTGCAAATTTCGCGGTCGATCAACTTGAAAAGACAAACGCTCGGAGTTATACAAGGCGTTGTTGCGCTGCCGTCAAATGATGTAGACTAGCTTTTGAGATGTTAGCTTCTGGAGGAGAGCAAGGACTATTGAAGAAGAGAGTCGAGTCCAAGAGAGTAATTTTGACGACGAGGCGAAAAGTCACTGTCAAGGGCATAGCCTAGAAAAGACCAACATCCAAATCTCGACAGAAAAATCAGAAGAAAGGAAGAGATGGTCCCAAGATTCCGAAACAAACAACCATAGACAACACTCTAAAGACTGAATCTATCCCAAAGAAACAAGTCTTTGCCACGTGATCCATCTATCAAGGTGACTTACCCACATATGGAAAGTTACATTTGAGACAACCCCTTTGAACTAAACATAATATGTCCAATCCTTTTCTGCTTCCTAAAGTCTCAGTGCATCCGAAGTCTTAGCTGAGGAAATTCCATGACACCATTAATCACATGCACACCGTGAGGACAAATCATCAACCAATATGAAAAAATAGAATAACAAAAAAATGACAACAATAAAGAACAATACAAAAAACATTGGAAAACAAAAAAAAAATCAAAATATAAATAAAAAGTATAACAAAAAATAAATAAATAAAATTATAAACTTCTCGCGCGTAGCGTGGATCAACAACTAGTATACTATAAATTAAAAACTAAATTTTTATAATAAATTTTAAAAATTAAATATTCTAATAATTTCAGTTTTGGATTATGTATATTAGTGAAAAAATTTCAATTATTTACGAAAACGCAAAGAAAGTGTTGTTATTTTTTATTTTTGTTAATATAAGTACATATATAAGTAATGGGCTAAATACATTAAATCTAAGTAAATTATATAGGGTTTGTATTAGGAGCTTTTATAGGGTTGGCTCATCACCTTCACTTTTTTCCTACTTATCTAATTCTCTTCTACTGTAGTGTTCTCTCAATTCTTCTCCATATTTATTTCTTCTTTGTGGAACAGAAACGTCGAACCCATAATATGAACTCACATTAGTACAACTGTACCTGCGAAAGAGAATCCAAAATATATTAGTATTAGTAGATTAGTTAAATCTTGATTATAGAGATCAGATCGTTCTACAAATTATTCAAGCAGATACACTTATCATTTTATTGAGCAGAACAGACACAAATTTGTAAGTAGAGCAAGCATGACCATATCTGAAACTAAGCGGTCAAACACAAACATCTTTACATTCAAAGATGAACCATTAACCACAAAGTAAGAATCATTCCCCGAGAAGACTATCCAACAATTAATAAATAAAAATATTCAAGTCAGTATCAAACATTGTCTGTCTGAGGTTTACAAATTAGAAGCATTCCTCTATGGAACAATTTTGAGCACTTGTTTAGCCATTGCACTAACAGCTTCTGCATCAAGCTGGCGACAAATAGGATCAGAAAATTAGTAAATCGGTATATTCAACAAACAGTAGATCTTATTGAAGATTATTATTTATAAGTTTACGAAAATTCACAAATAAACACATAATTGAATATCAAAAGCTGAAAACTCATTGCGCTAACAACCACCATTTGATTTGTCGCTTCTTCTAGTTAATTAGTAGTGTCTAGAAACATCAAAGGTGAGATAATTCGAAATAATAAATTAAAATATACCCATTTCCATAATTTATGAAATCGTATTTAATTCGATTTGTAAACTTTAATTTAATATTGTATCAATGATTAAGAAAAAATAGCAAAAGTTACGGGAATGTAAGCATATTATAATTAAAGATTTTTTGGTTAGCTATTTATTTGGTAATTATTTTAAACTTACAATTATTATAGTATCTTATGCCTATGTTAGTGGGATTCTAAATGTCGATCTTTGACTTTACTATACAGAAACATTTGATAACCGGCTGATTAATACTCTTTTTTAGTGTTTCGATTTGAAACTATCCACTAAGTTCTAATCGGGTAATTTTGTTTAATTTTCCCAAATAACCCGACCCATGAATTTTTTGTACTCTTATTTTACTAATATAGAGATATATAATTGTATTTTTATGATATGTTTATTTATATATACAAACGCGGAATAAATATCATGTCTCTTCACTTTTCAGCATATTGTATATGGTTTTTCATGATAATCACATATTTGTTTTGATTATTTATTCTTTTTGGCTCTATATAATATGTTTATTGGAATTATACAACATACACTTGCTAGGCAATTTGATTGGTATATATGTTTTACTAATGAACCAAAACCATACCAAATCAAATTAAACCAAACCGAATTACACTAATTTCTTTCCTTCGTTTAATGAGATATTTTCTCTCATTGGGAGAGACTCAAAACTCATAACAATTTGGTTGGCTCATAAACAAAGAAGTAAGATATACCACACACACACAAAAAAAGATATCGAGCCACTAATACAACGCCATGTCAACAAAAGAGGATCCCACCATTGGGCAGACTCCAAAGACCAAAGGTGAAACCTTATCTCCAAACCCAATCTCATCACCTTCTCTTCCCTCCACTCAAATCTCCTCCTCCTCTCTTCTTTCTTCTCCTTTCATACAATCAGAAGAATCAGAGATAAGGTTAAACATTATATATTAAACATTCACTAAAAACTATAATCTATTATTTATATATTTGTTAGCATAATCGATAATTAGTAAGTTTTTTTAACTTTTAATCAATTATTTTTTTTAGTTTTATAATGTATAATATAAAAAAGACCTTTCATATTCATTTTTGAAAAACTTATTTACATAGGTTCAAATATTAAAATTAAATGATAAAATGGTATAATTAATTTTAAAAATTAAATAATAAAATGAAGTGGATGATGATGTGGCTTAAGGAGAAGAGATAAAAAGTTAACTTTATATATATAGATGACTCGACATGTACATGAGCATCCTTAAATTGTTGGAACGAATCATATAGCGCTTTACTTCAGGTACGCATTGAAGGTTGATTTGAGTAGAAATGTCACTAGATTGTTGGTATAATTTACATGAGATAAATTGGGTTTGTCCAAATCCATGAGAAGTAGGAGTGGTAGGAGCATGTTTTTCTGATGGTCACAACTCATAAGACAAAACATATAGAACCAAAACTTGTTCACAGCCAAGGTTGGAATTTTTGTTGTTTCTATGATTTGGTATGTTTTTTTTTGTTACTATATATTAAGCATATTCCAAATAATATACTCAGCTCTGTAATTCATAGTTGGATATCCATTAAAATAATCAAGACATTTTGACTAGATATCCATTAAAATCAAAATTTTAACCCAAAATAATATTCATAATATATATATATATATATATATTTTTAATTACAATACAATTTTCATAATAAATTTATTTTTCTTGATTTACCGTATGCTAAAAATTTGTATATTTATGTATATATACAATCTATGTGTTTTATTATATGTTTTGGACGCGGAATAAATATCATGTCTCTTCACTTTTTAGCATATTGTATATGGTTTTTCATGATAATCAAATATTTGTTTTGATTATTTTATATTTTTTGGCTCTGTATAATATGTTTATTGGAATTATACAACATAAACTTGTTAGGCAATTTTAATGGTATATAAGTTTTACTAATGAACCAAAACCATACCAAATCAAATTAAACCAAACCGAATCATACTAATTTCTTTCCTCTGTTAAATGAGATTTTTTTTCTCTAATTGGGAGAGAGCCAAAACTCATAACAATTTGGTTGGCTCATAAACAAAGAAGTAAGATATACCACACACACACAAAAAAAGATATCGAGCCACTAATACAACGCCATGTCAACAAAAGAGGATCCCACCATTGGGCAGACTCCAAAGACCAAAGGTGAAACCTTATCTCCAAACCCAATCTCATCACCTTCTCTTCCCTCCACTCAAATCTCCTCCTCCTCTCTTCTTTCTTCTCCTTTCATACAATCAGAAGAATCAGAGATAAGGTTAAGCCAATACAGCAAAACAGAAGAAGAGAAAAAAAACACCTTCTCTCAGAAAGAATCAAGAACAATGGCTTGCTCTAATCTAACAACAATGTGGGTTTCATCAAAACCATCTCTTTCTGATTCCTCTTCCTTATCTTTCCGATCTGTTCTCAACCCACTTCATCTCCCTAATCACACTACCTCTCCTCCTTCGAGATCTTCCTCTGTTTTACCAATCCAATCCTCTCTTCGTGAGCTCAGAGACCGTATCGATTCTGTCAAGAACACTCAGAAGATCACCGAAGCTATGAAGCTTGTCGCTGCTGCTAAAGTCAGGAGAGCTCAAGAAGCTGTCGTCAACGGAAGACCTTTCTCTGAAACCCTAGTTGAAGTTCTTTACAACATCAACGAACAGCTTCAGACCGATGATGTCGATGTGCCCTTGACCAAAGTCAGACCGGTTAAGAAAGTGGCGCTCGTTGTCGTAACCGGTGATCGTGGATTGTGTGGTGGATTCAACAACTTCATCATTAAGAAAGCAGAGGCGAGAATCAAAGAGCTTCAAGGTCTTGGTCTTGATTACATAGTCATTAGCGTGGGCAAGAAGGGAAATTCTTATTTCCTCCGTCGTCCTTACATCCCCGTCGACAAGTTCCTCGAAGCCGGAACTTTACCGACGGCCAAAGAAGCTCAAGCTGTGGCTGATGATGTCTTCTCTCTGTTTACCGTTGCAGGAGTCATTGGCTAGTGAGCTTGCAGCTAGAATGAGTGCAATGAGCAGTGCTTCGGATAATGCATCAGATCTTAAGAAATCGCTTTCCATGGTGTATAATAGAAAGCGTCAAGCTAAGATTACTGGAGAGATTCTTGAGATTGTTGCTGGAGCTAATGCACAGGTTTGATTTGTTTTAAACTGTCGACAACTCTTTTTTATTTTCATTATCGTTTGTATAATGTATAATGGTAATCTCTAGAACAACTCCTTATAATCATGCAATTACAAACAAAGTGCGGTTGTATCTATTTTGGCCTTTCATTGGATAAATTGATGGAAATCTTTGTTGGATATTTTGTTGGATGATCAGCTTTTTGTAGGATCTTTTTGAAAGAATAATATTTGTTTTCTTGTTAGTTGAATCATATTGTTATGAACTATATATCTTAGTTAGGCAGAACAATGAATCATCTTTGCTTCTAGGACTCAACTTTAACCAAAGGAGTATCTTATGAGCAAGAACATGATATGAGAGAAGCTGCTCAAGTAGGTAGACAAAGAGCAATTGCAACATACTTGTAGTGTATCATAAAGAGAGAAAAGAAGGAAATGAAAAAAATGAAAAACTAAGAAAAATGCATAATCAGAAGTAAGCTGAGGGAGCGGGTTGAACCAGCGTGGGAGTACGAACTGCGAAAAGAAGAGATGGTGATTACTAGCATACATATTATTGACCAACTTTGGAGAGATGGAGTCCATATACTCCTTGCAATCACTAATTCTCATGATACAACCATCCATAGACTTGTACTTCTTCTTTACCTCCTTGTGAAGACTACACTTGCTTTCCCTCAAGTTAAACAAGAGCAGAGAGTTGGTGTTACAACTCCAAGAGTACATGATATCAGAGTTGAGAGGATGCATCACCATTGGGAAATACGCAACACCATCCTTGTCGCTGGTCATGACTTGCCATAAGAGTTGCCATGAATTAGGATGCTCATGAGTAGAGACAAGCCTCCAAACCCTGATTGTACGTTCTACTACATTATTATTATCACCGAAAGCGTTGCAGTACACCACAAATCCAGCAGAGGTTGTGATTGTTCTCTTGAAACGCCGAGTGCCTTGGTATTGTTGGATGTCAGGAAAAGGTATGATACTAGCTTCATCTCCTACATTGTAGAAATCATAGGATACAACATAATTTGCGTCCCCGTCGGAGTTATCAATTGTAGCAAGCCAGTGAAGAATCCCGTTTAGAGGAACCGAATGAGATAATCTAGACCAGATCAAGCTACGGAGAAAACGAACCTGTTTCGTCATCCACGATCCTGTTTCAGAGGAATATATCATAAAAGTTAGTTCTTTAGCTACAACACGAGAGACCGATGTCCAGACAACCTTGTAACCCACGGCAATACCCTTCTCCATCTTTGTGACCAGACCATTGTCGTGAAAACAATTGCGATTCTCCTGTAACCTCACGACATCGTAACCCGTGAGATGTGGGGGAAAAGGGATCAGAACCCATTGTCGCAACAAGGGGTTTCCGACATGATACATAGGTGCTCCTTCCATGGTCTCGGTGTAAAGCAAAACCAATCCATCCGTGCAGGTCAAGACACAAGTTTTTCTCACTGCAGTAGTCTCATTGGGATTGGAACGCGTGATGAAAGAGCCTAAGAAACCGGTAAGTCCCCATCTCTCGCATCCATGGTGACCAACGATCTCTGTTTTGTTACTGTTGTTCATGATTGACCACGAAACAGAGGATGGGGAAGAGTGGAGAGACTCGTAGTGATCTCGGAAGAAGTCGGAATCTATTATGAGTTTCCATTCTTTGCAGACTGATCTGACTCTAGCTATGCTTCTCAGTGAAACTAATCTAGCCAAGATCTTCACCAATACTTCCTCTGGCGGCACCAAACTTTTTCGTTTTTTCTCCATTCTAGACACTTAGTAGAGATTTAGATCTAGGGTTTTTTTTTTTCTTTTTTTTTTGAAGGATACGTTATATAGACACACATTTTTTTTCCTTTTTTTCTTTTTTTTTTTATTTATTTTATTTCCCTCTAATGATATACATGTATTCTGATTTGATAAATAACAAATAAAAAGCATATTCTACTAAGAAAATATTATGGTCACACTGCGTAATATTATTATGTTGTTTATCGCTACTCATATTGGACTAAAGCATTATCCTAAATCCCACTAAGGTATATCATCTAAAATAGAAAATCATCAAATTGTCTCCAGAAACGTTATAAACATCTACAACATATATAGTACGTATTTATATTATTATATATATGTATTACAGTATTAGAGTAGTCAAATTACTCACAACCCAGAGAAAATATTTTTTTTTGTGGTTCAGTGTTAAGATATATAAATATATATATACATTTTTTTTAATATAATAGCTAATATCGAAATTTCCGAAAATAAAATATTTATTATCGTCATATTCCTTCATACTTCTTTACGTGTTAAATAGTTGCATTTTTAATTTCTTTTTGAGGTAAAAAAAAATAGTTGCATTTTTAGATGAAAATATTGTATAAAAGATAGAATCATCTACGGTACTATTTGAGTTTAAAATAAATAAAAGTTGATTATTAGATGAACAAAGAAGAAAAAAATTAGAAAAATTACATCCACTTTTGGCAGAAATGAACAAGATAAAACCATTTTCACCACAAAAAAAAAACACAAGATGAACCCTATTTTTTTCATCAGTTTGTTTTCAACAAAGTCAATGCATAATTCAAATCCTTATTTTTTTTTTTAAATCACGTAATTTAACTTAAGTCTTAACCATGTCAGTTTCACGTTATGAACAGTTCGAACAGTTTTTTTTCTATACTCACATCACCTTCAATTTTTCTTTTGTTAAGGTCTTCTCACTCATACAGCAAAATATCAAAAAAAAATATGGGGGCGTCATGGAAGAAAATTATACCATACGCTGTAATGAATCGCCAAACCCACGAAAGCATTGAGACACAGCTGACAAATGGCTTCTCCAAATTAAATATGATTGTACGTACCCCCCAACAAATCCTTACAGCTATAATTTAGTTGTTACATCAAAGCTCTAGAATTGATAATCAAAAAACACTTCGATCAACACTAAACAAATTAGTAGGTCTCGTTTAGTGTCTTAACAGTAGTAGATTATATATAGAAGCAGATACATGAGTATGTGTGCCTTAATTTTTTTTGCTCGTTTATCGAAGTAAATTAAAGAGAAGCTTGTGATGTTGTGATGGTGTGACTCTGAGAGGAGTTTAAAGAAAAGCAAAATAATGGATAAAGGGTTTCTGAAAACTAAAGTGTTTATGTGTACTGTGTAAGGTGATGTGTCCACATCATTCTCCACTCCTCTTCATCTTATTTTTAATCTCTCCATTTCAATATCTTCTAACACAAAAATAACATCTACACTACGCAAACACTTTGTTGTAGCATCTAAAGATTTAAATATATTATAGGTTCCATAACTTTTTTGGATTAACCAGAAAGTTCTGAATCGAAATCTGTAGTCTTCTTGGAATCGGGACCTGACTAAGAATTAATATGGTTTCCTTCTAGGGTGCCTTTGAACCTAGAGGACAAAAGTTTCCTGATCCGTTTGAGTTTTGATGGATTTTTGTTTTGTGTTGATTAACTTGATTTATATAAGTTGTATAGCTTTTAAGTAAAATATATATATATGCAAACAACGGTCCAATTAAATTATAAAACAAATTAGTTAAACTTAGATAAAAACCAATATAAGTTTAATTTATCACTCATTATATAAGTTTGATATCACTACGTCAAGAGTATATATATATTTTTTTCTGTCGTAAACAAATAAACAATATAAGGTTATAGTATAGTATTTATATTTCTTATAACTATATTGTAATGATCACGTCAAATAAATTATTTCAACCTTTGTTATAAATTTATAATTAACATAAGACTTAGCAAGTATGTTTTATTTTATTTTATACCTTCATCTCCAAGTTTGTCAAACATAAGGGCAACTAGATTGTATAATTCATACATTTGTTCCCATATATTTTAATTCTCCAGTCATCTACAAGATTAGAACCATATATACAATGTTTTTAAAGTGATCTGCCATGATATCCCTAAACTCTAATTTGTTGTTACATTTTTTACTTCTTTTTTTGGGCAAACGTCGTTACCTTATTTGTTTCTGGAATATGTTTTTTTTTTTACGTATGTGCTCTTATTTTGCTTACATGACTTTTTCTTGGTTGACAAAATATAGATAGAGACATTGTCTTGACATATTTGTGATAGTTTAATGTATTATGTAATTTCATTACTTTTGTTCTTTAGGAGTTAGGACAAGACATAACTTATTTAGATTCTTGTTCCAATGATGCTGCACTATCATATGTTATATCTCTATTATTAAAGAAGATTGTATAATACGTATAAATCAACTGTATATTTCCCCATAAAATTCATAACTTATTCGAAGCTAATGAGATCATTGGTATCTTTTGTGTATCACGTTCTTGTGATAGTTTACATTTTTGACACAGTAAATAAAACGAAGAACCTAATTATTCAATCGTACGTAAATTGAATGCAAGAAGAGAGTGTGGTCTCACTCTCTATCTATATCTTTCTTTATTTTTTTCGTTTTGGATAAGAGATGGTAAGTAAAACTCTAATCAGGTAACGTCATTAAAGACACTTTTGAATTAAATTTAATTTCGTCCTCTTATTTTTGGTGATAAGTGATAACATTTATATTTTTTGTTCGTAAAATTTATTAACAATTACCGGAAAAAGAAATTTATAAAGTAGTACTATATATAATTTTGACATAAAAGCAAAGTCTTTTCATATATAGTACGATATTTTTTTGTCGTATTGAAAATGAATCAGAGACTCTGTCAATGATTTGGCAGGTCTCAGTAGAAAATAGTACCAAAAGGCTACTCACTTAACTCTTGTAATAATAAGTTGTACCAAAAATTATTACACGTTTTGGAGTTTTGTGAAAGCCTCTGTCTCCTCGAGAGGCTCTTGTTATGTAAATCTATGAAGCTTTGTTCTATATATATATATATATATGTTATGTTATATGACTTTTCTCTTTCATTTGTGATTATCTCTTCTTCTATCACATTTATATATATATTCTCACTTAACTCATAAACAACAACAACAACAAGAAAACACTTTAAAAAGTAAGGATTTGTTTATTTAACTCTGGTGACTTGTGATCTCTTTCACTCAATGGATATAGGAGCAAGAAGAAGGACGCATAGTAGTAGTAGAAGGGTTCCTTCATCAATGGGAAGAGAAGTGGAAGAAGAGTTTCAAGAAGAAGATGTGTGGTCGGTTCTTAGAGAAGGTGAAACTTCAGGTCTTGAAATGAAGATACCCAAAAGTCATTTCTCTTCTTCCTCATCTTCTTCTTCTTCATCTTTACCGTGGAAGATTCATAGAAGCAACAAGGAGGTCTCGGGGGTAAAACAGTCATCGGCACCTATGAATGTTCCTGATTGGTCCAAGGTTTATGGTGGTGACTCAAAGAGCACGAGCAGGAGGAGTAGCCATTTGCGTTTTCATCATGGCGACGACAAGGATGGTGGTGAAGATGACGATGGTTGCATGGTTCCTCCACATGAATGGGTTGCAAGAAAGCTAGCAAGAACACAGATCTCTTCATTCTCTATGTGCGAAGGAGTTGGAAGAACACTCAAAGGAAGAGATCTAAGCAAAGTGAGAAATGCTGTCTTGTCAAAAACTGGTTTCTTGGAGTAAGTAGGATTATAATAATATCTTATCGACTCATCATCATCATCATGAGTTCATCATCCATGTGCATGAATCACATAACTCTTGTTTTAACATTATATCATCATGAAAAAACTCAACTTTTATGGTATCCACATCATCATCATTATCAATGTCATTGTCGTCATCATCATGTGGGGATCACTATACCAAGAGTCTTTTGTTAAGTTTTTTTTTATTATTATTTTTTCAATGTGTTATATATTTATAGAGAGTAGATAAGTATCATAGTGATGATGATGACTTATCTACCCCATGCATGGGTCCCTATTTTTATTTTTCTTCTGTTGTGTTTTCTCTTTGAAGTTTGTATGATCTTTTAATCTAGAGAGCCTAGAGAAGAGGAGGCATATCCTTTGGTACCTTTTTTTAATTAGAGAGCTTCTTTGAGTTCTTCTTCACCATGTTTGGTGAAAGTCTTTGTCCTTTGCTATCGATGTCATGTAATATATAAACTATGCACCTTTTTGTTAGCATTATTAGCTATGTCTCTCATCTGATCTAATCAATCGTAGGACAAATCTACTAGCAAGAAGTCATTAACAATGCCAGAACTAAACCGTTTTAATTGGACTTTTAATTTCCATAATGAAATGCTAAGTTTAGGATTCTGAAGATGTTTTCAACCACACCATTCGATCTAATAATATCATATTATTCCTTCATGATATTTTAAAGATTGAAACTTTGAAAGAATCCATGATATGTTTTCGTGATATTGGCGGTGAGTGATCTCTCTATAGAACAAAATGTGGTGAATAGAGGAAGATCAATGAATAGCAAGAAACTAGAAAACATCAAAAAAAATTGATGTGAAATTCTTATGGACAACATAAATCAAACTGTAACGATATAGAAAACCCTAAACGTAAAAAATAGTAATACAAAAATAATAATAAGAATATCGTTTTGGATGCTAATAATTTTATTTTTCTGTTTTTTTGATTAATTATTAAAATGGTATGTCACTTACACGATTTTCTATATTTTTTTGTGGTAATTACTGATTTTCTATATTTTTGTAGTAACTTTATTTTCTAATCTATTTTTTTTATACTGTTTTCTTTAAAACAAAAAATAGAGTCATACATTAGGAAAAGAAAGCCCATAAGGAACTAAACCCATTAAGGCCCATACGATTCGACGTCGTATCCACACTTGCTGACGTAAGACAAACGTCGTAATTATCTTGTAAATCAATTAAAAAGAAAAGTAAATAAATAATTAAACAAAACACTAATGTATAAAGTTTTGGTGCCGTGCAGGTAACAATCACTAAACCCTAAATCCATCCTCTGATTCCTTTATATATATTCTCTCCTCCTTTTGATCCTCTTCCTTATTTTTAGCAATCAAAACCCAGTTTTGTTCTCCTGATCATCCGAACCCTAATCTTTCTCACGGATCATCGTTCATCGATTCTCTTCTTCTGGGTATGTTTGATTTCGCCTCTCCTCTCGTCAATTCCAAGTTTTTGTGTTCTGGATTTGGTCTAACAGAGTAAAGTTTTGATTTTTTTTTCTTTTCCTTTAATCATCGCAGATACTGAATCAAATTCGCCATGGCCAAGAACTCGTTCAAGCTTTCTAATCCTCTGGGTTAGTTTCGTTGTTCCTTCTCTTTACTGATATCAATATAGGGTTTGATAGTATTGTTGTTCATACTTGCTTTTTTAGTCTTTTCCTTCAGAATTGTGTGACGATTCTAATCTTGTTAGCCTGATTAAGAGTTAGTTGGTTCTGATTCGATCTTTTATATTGGGTTTCTCTGTTTTGCTTTTGATCTTCTCTTCGATGATTACATCAACTCGATTAAGTGTTATAGACCTAATTCGTTGTTGAATCTTTGAATCATATCTCCTTGTTCATGGGCTTGTATGATCGATCTATTAGCTGTGATTGGAATCTTAATGGTTTTGTTTTTGATCTCAGAGATGAGAATGGCTGAATCTACTCGTATCAGGGCGAAATACCCAGAAAGAGTTCCTGTATGTTTTCTAAACTTTCCCTTTAATTAACAAATTTTATTGATTTAGATTCTTGTTCTAATCAGAAATTGAATGCAGGTGATTGTGGAGAAAGCTGGACAGAGTGATGTTCCTGACATTGACAAGAAGAAGTGAGTATATGATACATCTCTCTTGTTGGATATTAGTGCTATCGTCGTCTTTTGTTCACATCCCTTTTTAAGCCAGTATCTGATTCGTTTGACATTACAAGAGGATTGTTGTGTTGGTATCATAGGGTTTAAGAGTCTTGCTTAGATTCTAGACTTGAAAAACCTTTACTTTAAATTGATCAGATTCTCAAAGCTCGTTCCTTGGTCTTTTAGATTTGTAGTGGAGATGAATAACCCGGTGTCTAATGGCAGATCTGCATCGAATTATTAGCATACTTACTGTTTACATCTAAGCTCATGTTTATCTGATCTTGTTTTCTTCCCTTTAGGTATCTTGTACCAGCTGATCTGACCGTTGGCCAGTTTGTATACGTTGTGAGGAAAAGAATCAAGCTTGGAGCTGAAAAAGCAATCTTTGTCTTTGTCAAGGACACATTACCACCAACCGGTAAAGTATTCTGAACCTCTATAAACCTTGTTGTGTGGATCTTCTTTGACTTCTATGGTTCATGTTTTAATTTGGTTTCTCTCTTCTCTGGTTCTCTTACAAATATAGCTGCATTGATGTCTGCAATCTATGAAGAACACAAAGACGAGGATGGGTTTCTCTACATGACATACAGTGGAGAGAACACGTTTGGATCTCTCTGTTGATCCTCTTGATGATTTGTACATTCCCCTAGCCAATCTCTCCCCTAGCTTTTGCTCTGGTTTCTCGACCTTAATAATGTCTTCTTTTTTTTTAGCTTTCTGGGTTTTATCTTCTGAGCTCTCTCTCTCACTCTCTTATGCTATTGAAGATGGATTTGAAACAAGTTTCGTTTTAGTTTGAATAGACAGTTGATATTGACTCCACTCTTTTTATATTGTTTTTGTTTCCTTCTTCTATTGTCATGACTATATATACACATGAAAACAAAATCTCCATTACTCGATAGTTTCAAGAAAGAGCATACGAAGATAACCAAAATGATCAAATCGTCGAAAAATGTATACCAAATTATATTAAACCAATCTTGGTCTAAACCGAGAAAAAAAATCGTGAAATTGACTAAACCGAAAGAAAACCAAAGCGGAGGAAGATAAATATCTTGTCATTTTCCCATACTCCTCGTTTTTGATCTCTTGCGACTGTCGCAGCCGCCGCCGCCGCGAATCAAACCCCTGCAGTCGGCGACTTCACAGGCAAGTTATGATCGCCGAATTTTAGGGTTTTGTTAAGTGGGTTTCTCAATTAGATTAGAAAGATTCGTGCTTGATTTGTATTCAATCATTCTGACCACTTGATGCTCTCATCTCGAATTCATTGTTTTCTAATTGCTTGTCTTTCTGTGAATTGAAATCGTAGAAGAAAACTCAAAACCCAGAGAAACTTATATGCTGATGAGCAAGCTAAATTCTTAATTTTTTTGCCTAATTTTGTGAATCCTCCCTCTTGTTGATGCTAGAAGTTTAACAAAGTTCATTACTTTTTATTGATGCTAGAAGTTTAACAAAGCTCATTACTTTTTGTTGATGCTAGAAGTTTATAAAAAAGTTCTCTAGTCTTTTACTTTCTGAAATTTATGAGCTTTTGTGGTTATTGTAAATTGAGCTAAATGGAGGATTCAATTCTATGTCAGAGTTCTTATCATGAAGAAAGGTATGATGCGGTGGGATGATGATGATGATGATGAAGACGACTCATCAGAGGAATCATCGTCCTCTTCTGACTCAAACCCGGATAATTCAGAGACTGGGAAGAAGAAGAAGAAGAGAAAGAGCAAGAAGCCAATAGGTATGAATAAGCTTCATTGTTCTTAGTGTATTAACGTTTTTGAGATCTCTCTCATGTAACTTTGTCTTTTATGGTTGCAGCGAGGTTTGCGAAGAAAGACAAGAAAGCTTTCGACTATGAATCTCTGCAACAGCATGGTTACAAAGCTGTTGGTCTTCCAGATATTCGTGCTCCTGTGGAGAAACAGGATTGGTCGTGGGATACAGGAAAGGATAAACCAAGAGTAGCAGAAGTGAAAGAGAGTTACCGAGAACGTGAAGCTACCAGAGCTGCGGTTGCAGGTGGCCAAACGATTGAGAATGCGCAGTTGCGGAGTGATAGGAAGAATCTATCTTTCTCACAGAAGGAGAAGAAGAAGAGAGATTTAGGACAAGCGAGCAGAGGGAAGAATTATGTTGAAGAAGAGAAGAGGCAGTTGAGAGAGAGTGGTGTTTACTCTGGTTTTGATTCCTAAATATCTCTACTTTGAAGTGGGGAATCTTTGTATTTTGTATGAGTAGGAAGAAACAAGAGCTTGATTACACTCATAGACACATATTTGTATGGAGAATCATCAGTTACTTAGCATTGTTTTGATTCCTGATAATCTCAGCTTTGAGGTAAATCTTTTAAGTATTTGATGATATATAATTTGATATGAATAAGAAGAAACAGGATCTCGGTTTGATTATTTACTAGAGTTACTTGAGTTTTATTTACTCTGGTTTTGAATCCTAAATTCAGTTTTAGAATATGTTTGATAAGAATGCAAAGAAGAACCAGGAGCTTGATTTTACTAATAAACACACATTTACATGGAAAAATCAACACTAATGCAACATTATAATCTTACAATAACTCAAGCTTAGTAGCAGAGCTGATCTATGTCTCTGATCAAAAGCTGTGAATTGATTCTCCAACACAACTTCATCTGTTCTAGCAATCTGGAACGAGATGGAAGTATTACTTATTACTGATGTATTGTCGACTGGTTTTGTGGTTTATTCATCGGACGAGATTCAAGAACGAAGTCAAAGACTCGACATCTCTCTTCTCAGACGGATACTTGATTGGTCTTGAAGAGTTCTTGGGGAACACGAGTATCGTTGGGAAGCTACCGAGCTGCAATTCCTGCTTTGCAAATTCCTTCTGGTCACCATCTGCTCTGAATTTCGCAACCTTAATCCCGCTTCCAGCCAATTTATCCGCTAGTTCATCATAAGATGCTTCCATGGCTTGACAAAAGGGGCACCACGGAGCATAAAGCACGACGATCCAAGGCTCTTTACGGTTCTCCAACTTCATCAAATTATCAATGCCTTGCCTGCTCAAAGTCACAAGATTCTCACTCTTAAAGATATCTGCAACAGCGGATTTCGATTCCCCATTTACTTTAGCATCAGCGGCGTTTTCCTTGACATTTCCTTTGTGAAGTCCACACTCCTTGGCTTTAGCATCTTCCCACCACCATCTCCCTTCTCTCTCGTGCTGACCCGGTAAAACCGCTTTAGTGCAAGGCTCACATCCAATCGAAATATACCCAGCCGCGTGCAATGTGTTAACAGGAACATCCATAGTCCTCAAGAAATTCCAAACATCATTCCCTTCAACATTCGCAACAGGATTCCACTTTACTAAACTACCAACTCCACCATCCAAACCTTCAAAAACCGGATCAACCTGAACAACCGGGATCTCAGACCTCGTCCCGGGAGATTGATCTTTCCTCTGACCAGTAATCCAAGCCTTTAAACCCTTGAGAGCACGCCTCAATGGTCTCACCTTCCTCACACGGCAACACTCCTGATGACCATCCTCATAGAAAGAGAACAATCCCTTGCTCCTAACCAAACCTTGAACCTCAACAGAATCAGGAAACATATACTCAATTCTAATCCCATAATGTTTCTCCACCTCATCGAAAAACCGATACGTCTCGGGATTCAATCTCCCTGTATCCAAACTAAACACTCTAAATGGCCTCCCAGTCAAATGAGCATACTCAATTAGAGCTACATCTTCTGCACCACTACAAAACACACAACCAAAACAACAAAAATCAGCCATCTTTTTCAAAATCTAACACAAACTGATCACATCTCATGATTGATTCATCTTCATACCTAAAAGCAATAGCGATATCGTTCCCGTATTTCTCAAGAGCTTTATCCATAATCTCAAGAGGTGAAGCATTCTCAAGCTTCTTTGCAAGCTCTTCAAAATCCTCAATCTCTACTACTTCAACAGCTTCCTCAGCAATTTCTGCTACCATTGTCGTTGCTGCAAGAGGAATCAAAGAAACCTTTATCTTTGGCTCTGCGTTTAAGGGCTTAACAGATAATGATCTCTTCCCAGATAGATTCAAAGACACGGGAGCTACATGAACACGATCCAACACCCTCAACGAACCAATCTGCGGTACTGTAAGGGGAAAAATCGAAACTTTAGCAATTCATATCCAAAGTAATCAAAACCCACATTGACCCATCAAACAAAGTTTGGAAATTTTCGAGATTTTCACAGAATTGAAAGTTAATTATATACCTTTTGGCTCAGATGAAACGCCGGAACGTGAAAAACCAGAGTTTATGATCCTTGAAGAAGAAGAAGAAGAAACATTTACAGCCATTGCCATTGTTTACAGAGAAAAATTGGATTTTTTTGGTTTCTCTTAAAGATTTGTTTTTTTTTAATTTTCTTTCGTATTCAATATCTTTGGGGAGAAGCGTGGGCATTTAAATAACAAAATATAATGGTGAATCCAGATTCATTGAACCTAGACGCATTTGTTTTGTTTTTGGCAACTGAGAATAGTATGGTCTAATTGGATAACGTGGCATCTTTTAATTGGTTGAAGTTATTTTTGAAAAATCATCGCTCCTCACTTGGGCCTGCATAGTCCATTCATATCCGGTAGAGTCAATTTTGGCATTACCCACCAAAAATAATAATAAATTAGTTGTTTTATATATTTATTATTTTTACACATGTCAAAATAAAATAAAATAATAATAAATATGGACTGATTTCTAACTACTAAATACTAATATTTTAGTTCTACCAATAAAGAAAATATTAATATCTTAAAAAATTATTATTAGTAAATTTATTTATATTATTGTTTGATAAAGATTTTAATATATGCATATATATGTTCTCCCTTTTATTTAAGTAATTATTTTAAAATATGTATATTGTTGTTACTTTTCTGATCTCATATATTAAACTTATTGGTAGATGAGAAGTTAAACATATGAGCTTACCAAGTTATAAAAGTTGGTGATTCACCAACTTAGCTAAACTATTTATAATGCATGTGGAAAAATAAAGAGTAACACATGTTTGTTTTGTAATTTTTTCTTCTTGTAATATAGAAAATAACTAATGATGATGCATTGATGTGTATGCGAGACTAATTTTCTAGAAGAAGCTTTAAGAGAGTCTTTTTAATTATAAATTTAGCTATGCCAAAGTTAGTGGAAGATTAAATTTAAACACTATCTAATAAGGATCATAAGCTGCTAAAAACCATTGGCATCACCAACAAGATATTTGATCATCCATAGCTCTTTCTAGTTTCTATCTATAGATCCTTCAAATAGAAATTTAAGTATCTGATTTGGGCTTTATACATTTCAAATTATTGATCCATCTATTAATTAGGTTTGCAGGCTAATGGGCTGCATGGGCTATTGTATCATAATCCTTTCATTTATGCACTTTCAGTAGAACACCATTTTATCAGAAAGAAACAAAAAAGGAAAAAATATATATATATATAAGGAGAATTGAAATTTTAAAGGCTTACATCTTCTTATTCTACATGGCATAATCCGAGTGAAATCAAGAACACACAAAACTTAAAAAAAAAAACTATAATCAACCTCAATACATTTTGTTGACCACTATGTCATTATGTATGATTCAACACTAATACATTAATTAATTAGACCCAAACTCTTTTTTTCTTTGCTGTCAAACTAAATCTTAGAAGTGCGTACTAACCCAAACTAGTTGACATTGAAGCTAGTGAAGTAAGTCGTAAGACATATCCTAACTCAGTTTTAAAACATCTAATTTCAAGACTCATCACGAAGACACTTATATTAAATTTTATCCTTGTGACACAAAAAGACCAAATCACGTAGACTACATCCAAAACCTACAAATTGAAAAGACAACACCAATGAAACTAATTCGAATCCAGCCGAATGAAAAGCAAAAACAAAATTTGGGACTTTAATATAAAGTGCTAGTAATAGTATAATTCAATATTATGCGAGTATACAAAATGAAAATCCGAATTCAAGATTCATTACATAACAGTTACACACATCTTCAAACGAATCAAGAACGATAAAGACAATAATTTTTTTTTTAAAAACTAATCTTGGCCTAATTAGACCTCATAGCACTCACCAACAGAGAGATAGAGATCAGAGAGAGAGAGAGAGAGACACGACTCTTTTTTTCTATGTCAAACAATATGCAAGAATCAAGATCGCAAAACTGTATATGGATGTTATATAGAATAGAATTAGGATATGTAACGCAACTGTGATGCTAAAATCATAATCAGTCATCGCTGCATGCAATGCACTAGTGTTATAACACTTATACTAGCTAGCTAGCACTTTGTATTAAAGTCATTCCTTATTTTACTTTCGATAAACTGACAAAGGAAGAAAGCAAATGTGCGTTACAAAGAATAAAAAATGCGACGATGTTGGAAAAAAAAAAGACGTGATGATGTAAGATTGGTATATATAATAACAAATGGTGCATTCTCTAGCCAAGCGGCAACGTCTCACTAAAAGAGTTCCAGATTCTTTTTTGTCTTCTCGTTAATGACACTAGCTAGCTAACTTCTCTTTGCAAGTCAAATATTATACTAAATATCAATTAAAAAAAAAATTAAATCTATGTCTTATACTATTTTAAATAAGTAGAGATACAATGATAAATTACATATATCGTTTTCTCCTATGATTTTGACATGATGGATACATCATACATGAGAAGAATTACTAATTACATTAAAAAATCCACAAACTTAGAATATTTGATATAAAAAAATAGTCATATTGTTCAATTCTAGGATATCAACATATTTATTTGCATGTATGTATATTTGATATTAATTGTTGTTTTTTGAATATTATTCTATATATTAACCGAAACGGAGACTTTTTGTTCTGAAGGTGTTACGTGTCTTCGCAAGAGGATTCACATACATGCAAATGCATTATGTTCGCACGTCACTGTTTTTAATAGTATTTAGTTACCTTATTTTTTTTAATTAATGTTTCATCAAAATATTTCAGTTGCGTGGCTAGCTGGAGATTCTAAGGTTTTTTTTTTTTTTTTTGGTTAAATAGACACTAGTCATCAAAAGATTGGACACCTAAATTAAAGATGATATATATATATATATATATATCTTAGTTAAATAGGAGAAGAAAAAAAAATCAAAATAGATGAAAAACAAGCCCTAAGTGTTTGGTGGATTCAAGTCCATATGCATTATTTATGTTTTGGTTTACTCTACGTAATTTAGTTTAAACATTAAAGTTTTTACATTTTTTTTGTTTAATTAAAATGTACACATTAATTGTTGCGAATCGTAAATGTTTTCTTCTTATTAAATACAAGTTAGAAAGATTTACAATTTATGCATGTATAACACCGTTATCTACATGTGAGTCAAATTTTTCTACATACAGATTGATTTATATATTATTTCAATAATATGGACCAAAAAAATTGTATAAGTGACAAGGAATGCGAATTTGGTTGACTATATATATATATATATATATATATAATAAAGTAATTTGAAGTGATTTGAGTCAGTTCGCTAACAACATGCAACGCTTCTCTCTCAAACGTAACGTTCGTGCATGGAGACAAATACTTATATAGTATTTTATATGCTGAAACAAAAAATAATATAATTACTTGTATATTCTATTTGCTCAGGTTCCTTTAACGTAACTTACACAGTTGACGACAAAAAAAGAAAAAAAAGAAAAAGAAAGAAAAAACATATCTAGACAATTATGATTGGTGATTTAAAAGTTGGCTTGTTTATATGCCGAGTATAGCCACTAAACAGTGTTATACTGTAAGATGCGGTACAAAAATCCAAACTGATTACTAATTATGATAAATATAATAGCCATAAAAAGTCAAAAACGAAATTGATAAATTTAAAGATACTATACTAATTCACAATTCATAATTATATCATCACATCTCCATGTAATTCATAATTTATAAGTTTTATCACATTCAACTTTTGTAACAAAATGATTTATTATCCAGATATATACCGTATGTTTATGGCTTATCATGTTCTTTAGTAGTTGTGGGACACTAAGTCACTAAGTACAAACCTAAAGAACCAAAACCAAGAAAACCGATTTTTTAATTATATTCTTAGATGTAAACCGATCAGCAAATATATTATTAATTAGAGTTTGGTTCGATTTGGCAGACGATAATTAACCGATAAATTTATTCAGTTAAAAAGGAACTCATACAAAAAGAAAAAAGAAACCCTAACTTTCGAACTCTATTTTCCAATCTGTCTCTAGTATTCCTCAAGAATATATATAGTCTGGTCGAAAAGAACACTTTGTCTTGCTGGAGAGAACTAGAGAAGGATCAAGGAGAGGGTCGCGTCAGTTACAAAACTATAATGAAAATTTTACAATTTCTGTTTCTTTGTGCATAATTACTTTTGTAACATAAGTAGGAGGATCTATATATTTACATCATAATAAATTAGTTTACCATTTTTTAGGGTTTTAGTGTATATATATCTTAATTAAGTTCAACACTCCTATATAATATCTCTGGTTTACTAAAAATAGTGTTATCATTTAATGTGTATATATAAATGTATTTAAAGATTAGAAAATATTTATTAACATATATCTGTTTCTATTAATCATAGAAATTAATTAATAAAATAATCACTTAATGTAATTAAAGACAGATATGAAAAACCATCAATACTTTTAAATAATCAATTACATAATTTATAATGAAACCTTATTTTTGGTTAAAACTCTCTTAATATAAAATGATTATATAAGTGAGAAATGATTATATAGAAAGTCTTAGTTTTAAAATAGATACACATTACAATTGCTGATATAAAATGATTATATAGAGATCCAGATAACCAATAATAATAACTTTCTTTTAAAATAATTATTGTTCAAATATGTTGAAAATCATTAATTAATTAGATTTATGCTATATTTTTGTTTGAACTTAATATTATTTAAAGTATTTATTTATGAAAAGAACCTTTATTTAAAGACTTGATTTTCTATCAAATGGGGTTAATGCATATTTTTTTATTATTATACTTGGAAAATAAAAGAAAAGTTAGAAATTTCAACATTAATTGTTTCCAGTCTTTTGACCAATAATTTGTCATGGCATCAAACTAATTGAAAAACTTCAACAAAACAATTTATGCCAAAACCTGAAATTCCGTCACTTTTTTAAATTTTATAAAATATTCGAACGCTCAGATTCGAAATAAAATATTTTCATATTCACGTTAATCTCAAAAATAATACTTGCATATATACCATTTATATTTTCCAAGTGGATATATACATGATACATCTAGTAAATATCATTTGAGATTTTGACGTGTTGTTTAAACATGTTTGTAGAATTTGATACAGTATTTGAATCTAGAGAACTATTTTTAGAAAAAAAAACTATTGCGTTTAAAATATTAGGAATAAATTTTTTTATATAATTGCTTAAAGGAGGGAAATCGTGCATCTAACAGCTCAATAAGTTCAACTTATGTTTTCCAAATTAATTCTTCACTTTTTTAATCTAAGTTTATTAGAAAACCTGATCAAGACTAAGTTTATTAGAAAACCTGATCAAGACTAAGTTTATTAGAAAACCTGATTAAGACTACACAAATAGTACTTTGGGACAATCTTGGTTTTACATAGTGCACAACTTTAAGTAATTACGATCCTAATCAAACTTATAAAGTTAGTATGTTATAATGCTATAGTAGTCAAGTTATTTAAATTATTTTTATCAGGTCAAAATTATGATTATATATATGCTACATGAAGCTTGTAGGTCATATGATTAGTCTAACTTCATTTTTTTAATACATATATATATTCCATTAGTATATGAAAAGAATAAAAATTGGTATTACAGATTGGTATTCTTCGAAATGGTCACAATTGGACAAATAAATCAAGAAGCAGAAAACAGCATAAAATGACAAACTACAACAAAGCATTTAATCACCTTTCTTTAGGGTTTCTATTTCATATTATTTTATGTTTCGTTTTTTTTTGTTTTCTGACAAAATGAATTTAAACGTAGAATATAAATTCATCAAGACAAGAAGGTAATAGACAAGGTCAATAAAAACTTTTTGCCAATTTGACAATATATATAGAAGTCTCTGTTAGTTGTCTTCATCTATATATCCCTTTGGTTTGTAAAATCTCCCCAAAACAACATCAAAACCAAAACGTCAGTTTCATCAGCAAGAAAACAAAGAAAGATGAAAACCCCGATCGTTAGATCTTATGTTAGATCAAAAGTGCCAAGGTTGCGATGGAACTCCGATCTTCACAACTCTTTTGTTCAAGCTGTTGAACAACTTGGTGGAGAAAATAGTAAGTGAAATTATTGATTTGATTTCTCTTATTAATTTTAATTTATTTTTTTAACAATTTCACATCAGCTTCTATGTTCTTCAGAAGTTTTATAACTTTTTTACTTAATTATTACAGTAAAAATTATCCTTGAAATTTTTGCAGGAGCAACTCCTAAGATGGTTTTGCAGTTGATGGATGTAAAAGGACTCACAATATCACATGTCAAGAGTCATCTCCAGGTCCTAATTTATCAAACATATATGTATTTGTATATGTGAATTTATAGATAATTATCATATTTTCATATATCTATTAACTCCCAATAGATGTATCGGAGCATGAAGCTGGAAGAATCTATGCAAGGTAGATCATCATTTTACATCTTCTAAATATTTATGTATTAATTGGTAATGTGTGAACATACACATGCAATTCTTTGGCAGAAGAGATATTAGCAAGAAGAAGTGTTAGAGTGACAGGACAAGTAACTTGGTGGCAATTTCAACAGTACCTTCATAACTACCAACGCCTTCGAGGCAATGCTAACTTTTTCCAAAATCAACAAAGGTTCGTCTAGTTGTTAGTGTATAGATTAATATATATATATTTTTTAGTAATTTTCTTATATATTTTCTTGTAGGGAAGAAGAGGAAATGTATGAAAAAATTATAACATTTGGAGAATCAAGTAATGAACCTGATCAGGAAGTACCAAGTGACTATTTTACATGCAAGTCTCTCTATGAATCATCAACGGTAATTATCCTTTTTATATGCATTTATGTCACTATATATGTTAAAGATTTCTGAATGGTGAATTCAGATATAAAATTTGTTAATATATGCATATGAAATTTAGCAATATACGATATAGAAGTGTAAAACATGAGAAGGACTTTGATCTTATATTATCATCCATGTGTTGTTCTTATTTCTCATAATATACATGTAAAATCATAATAATTTTGTTTATAACAGGCCCAACTAAATAAAACTAGAGATGATGATGAAAATGGTGATGTTGTTGCTGCTATTGATGATGATGATGATAATGTTCTTGATGAATATGGTGATGTTGATGATGACAATGATGTTACTTTGTCACTAAACTCGATAAAAGCTTCGAAAAATGAAGAAGAATTGTCTCTTGAGCTCACTCTTGGTCTCAAAGCATGACAAGACTTCAAATTTTTGTTTGTGGAAACTGGTGGAAGTATATATGTTAATTTGTAGATGTATGTATCTAAAATATTAATAAGACAATACATAAGAAATAAATAAATAAATTCTTTCATATTAGTGAAAATCTTTGCAAGTTGCTGTGTTGTTAGATTTTAAGTGAGAAAAAAATATTCCATGTTTAATGTGATAAGTTTTAATATTTTAAACTATGTAGACATGACTTCCACAGAAAAATAAAAATATGTAGTGAAAAAAGAATATATCAAAATATGCGGTATTTGGGGTATGACTGGTTTAAATGCATCGTCAGTTGTAATTGGGTAGTGGAAACCGATGGATACTGTTTTAGGCGTTACAAGCATTTTGAATAACTGGAATAGTTATTGAAAATATATGTGTTTGTAGATAGTTTGTGATCATTGGTTGACATTAGTTATAATAGTGGTTTAATCTATAAAAACTTTAAAAATAAAAATTATTTTAGAGGAAAATAAAAAAACTTTTTATTCTAATAAAGTAGAACATAACTAAACTAATGAAAACTATTTATTTAAACAGATTTAAATCCTGCATCATAGTTATCTGAAGAGTATGGGAAACATAAGAAAAAAATGTTCAATCCTTTTATAGATTGAGTCAATAAGCATACTTCAAATTGGAGTGCAAAATATTTTGGCAGGTAAAGAGGTTATAATCAAATATGTTGCACTTGCACGCTAGTCTATGCAATGTATTTTTTTTCAAATTACCAAAGGGAGTGATTTCAAAAATTGAGTCTTTATATTAATGCAGTTTTGGAAGGGAAAAAAATTCACAGAAGAGAAGAATACCATGGATAGCCAGAAAGAAATTACAATATTCAAAAAAGAAGGTTGTCTTGGTTTTAATGATTTAAACATTGGAGAAAACTTTACCACTAACTTTGTTGATTGCACGTGTGAGAAAAGCTAGATATTTTTCTGATGAGTTAGTCTTAGATGCAAACAAACAAAAAATATCAATACTACGGCTGGGCGTTTTTACTTTTGGGTATAGCTTTGTTAAAGAAGAGAACGAGTTATGTTACCGGCAATGGAAAATCTGTTCAAGTGGGTGTTGATAATGATCTAAATACCCATCCTCAACGACCCATAACAACAATTAAAAATTCTAAACAAATTTAAGCAATCCGTAAAACGGTAGAAATATAAAACTATTTTTCAACATTATAATTGTGCACATACATTATCAAGGAATACTAATCTGAGAAATTTGATGGAAAATTAAACCCTAGTAACAACAATCACTCAAAAACATAGTATTTGCAGGGAAAAAAAAGTAAAGGTTTAGACGATCATATATTCATTTACCATTGATGCTTTTCATAAGTCATATATGATTTTATACAATGAAAATGCTAGTGTTTAAAATTGACTAAGACAAAGAGGTAAGAATATATGTTGTGTCGTTGTAATTTTGGTCTTAACGAGGCCAATAAGCTCAAATCATAAGTTTTGATGGAAATAAGTAATCTCGTGATTATTTTATTTTTGCGGTAATCCACACTAACTTTCTAATGAAATCGCGGATTTAAAAATTTAACATAATTTCATGATTTTGTGCATTTAACGAGAAAATGGTATTATACGATCTTTCCACTAAAAGTTGGAAGATATAATTTAACTATTTCTCTGATTTTAAGTTAGAATTATTCTTTTATATAGGTTCTTGCTAAAAATTTGAGTGCAAGGATTTGGTGAAAAAAAAAATCAATGATTTGTGGTTTTGACAAAACTAAAGTTCAGTAATTATCTGTGGTTTTGTATAAAAACATAATTCTATGACTTTGGCAGGGGAATGGATTTGTAAATTTGCAGCTTATTAAAAATCATTTTAACAGAAAGCGATTAAATTATAGGTAATTATTATGATTTGAGTTATGAGTGTAAATATAGGTATTTAAAAAATATTTAAAATTTATATATGGTGCATTGCATATGAATTCTCCTTCAAAACTATCCATAATTTTAGATTTACAACATAGTTTCTGCATTTATTGTAATTGAACAACACCTAATATTTTTGACACGCGTAAAAATTTGCAAATTAAATTTCTCAAACCTAATCATCATCTTTTTTGAAATTTAATTTATTAAAAAAATATTATAATTTATAATATATCTAAATATGTAGCAAAAATCAGAGTGTAGGTCCATATATTAATCAACATTACATGTCTTAAAGAAATTTTTCCTAACTAAAATTTACATATAGTATCTAATATAATAAACTATACCATTAACAGCTAATTTAAGATGTTAAATTAATAACTAATATAAAAGATACCAACAGTTGTAATTCTATTTAAATATTGAAAATATTATAGAAAACAAAAATATAATGTAAGTAATGATAATAAACAAAAACATTTACTAGCATTAAATCTTTTTTTCTTTGGTTATTTTTGGGAAATATATATTAATATTTTTATCTTATAATTTTTGTATAAATAATCGGTATGTCTGCGAAGAAATTATCAAAACTAAAAGCTTCACCAAAGAAAAAGCTGATGAGAGACTCAATCGTTAGATCTTACATTAGGTCAAACATGCCCCGTATGCAATGGACAGACGATCGTCACTACCTTTTCGTTCAAGTTGTTGAAATCCTCGGTGGCGAAGAGTGTAAGAGATTTTCCGTCCATATCGATAACTAAATAAAAAACGATTTCTCTGGAAAAAAAACAGAGCAAAAAAAATTTTCTTTACTAAAATCAATAATCTTCTTTTATTCCATAAGAGACCTCGCCTCTCTCATTTTTTTGTTATTATTATATTTTATGCATGATCAAATTTCTCTTTAAATCGTTTTGAGATTCACTATGTTAGATCCTCTCTTTAAATTTGCAGTGGCAAAACCTAAGAAAATTTTGAACCTTATGGGTGCGAATAACATTACATTATCACAAGTGAAAAGCCATCTTCAGGTCTTTATAATTCATACACACATTATCTATGTATGCATCAATGTATAGTGTTAAGATTTTTTTAATCAATATATGGTTTATATTTTCAATAGATGTATAGGAACAAGAAGAAAGAAAAAGCTAAACAGGGTAAATAACTATCTTACACTTTAATTTTGAGTTTGATAAATATGTTAGTGTTATAAGTTGTAGTGAGAGTTTATGTCCCTGTTTATCAATAATTTGCTCCAATTTTTTTTTTTGCAGAAATGAGAATGATGTGGCAAATGTATCATAGGCAGTCCCAACAATATGTTCAGATCTATGAAAACCTAATTCGTGATGTTGTCCAAATTGAAGAAAGGTTCTTGTATATATTAAATTAAATTTTTGCATAGTTGTTATTTTTTTTGGTAGTTTGTTAATTAACTATGTTTTTCAATTTGGACAGTCCTGAGATGGTAAACCCAATGGAAGTATCTTGCAAGTCTCTCTATCAATCTTGCATGGTATTTTTTTTTACATTTTTTTTTGTTTTTGTCCTTTTGCATTTCTTACCTTATATTTTCACCAACTTTCAGATTCTATATATGCATATGAATTAGATTTATGTCTATATAATGCAGGTGGGACTAAATGAAAACAGAGGCCATGATGTCGTTGTTGCTGAGGATGGTGCGAATGGTGAAGAAGACATATCCCTTGAACTCACTCTTGGTCTCAAGTACTAAGAGGACTTTGGTTTCTATCGTTTTAAGCTTTCTCTCTATGTTTTTATGTAATGCTTATCTCATATAATGGGATAAGAAAAATAATATCGAATAATATGTTTTAATAATTTATCATCCATCTTTTGGGTGACAGATTATTATTTTATTAAATATTTATTCCATCAATAAAACATATATCTAGAAATTTAATTCTATAATTCTCAATATATTTTTGCTTTCATACAAATCAATGTCGCCAAAATGGTTATGCCGAGTGGAACAAAATGAATACAAATAAGGACGTTTTGGAGAACAACTTTGGTATACTTTAAATTAACGTTGTAATAATTATCTGCACCCGAATTAGAAGAAATATATTACTTGCGTTTGCGTACATATATTCCAATTTTAGGAAAGAGACAAAGAAAATATCAAAATAGTCAGAAATTTTATTTTATTTTATTTTATTTTTTTTGTTCAACTATCAGAAATTTTCTTTATAATATATTTTTTTAGCAAAAGAAGAAAACTTTTTATTCTATTTATTGTAAAATAGGAATTGGTAAGAAAAGATTTCTTACCCTCTTTAAAATAAAATATAGCTGAAATTATCTGATTGGTCGGAAAAGATTTCTTAGCCTCTTTAAAATAAAATAGTGTTGAAATTATCTGACTGGTCAGAATAGATTTCTTACCCTCTTGAAAATAAAATATTGGTGAAATTAAATAGATTACTTACCTTCTTTCTTTGAGGGAAAAATTTCAGCAATAATTTATTTTAAAATCATATATTTTATTTTTTGACTAAACTTATTCACCATATATTTGTTGTGTTACACACTTACAAGGTAGAATGAAACGTTCAAAGAAGGGATGTTTAGCCCGCGGACAAAGTAAAAACCTTAAGACTTTAGATTATGCAGTAAAATAATATTTTTTAGTCATATTATTTATCGTGGCAAAATAATTCATATTTTTGAAGTTTATGTTACATAATTATCACTTTAGAATTAGTTTTAAATTAGCATTGCATAAAACAACATTTTAATTGGCTAAATGAACTCAACGACAACCCAACTCTGTGAAGATATTGCTCATTGACATTGTACCACTTTTAGATTGGGATTCACTTCCACTGAAAACATGAGCATTAGGTAATGGAATGATGATAGTATCACTGCCAAGCCAAATAATGACTGAGCTCATGGTTGGTCTCTTTGTTGGATTCTCTTGAACACACAACAAACAAACCAATCTGGATCAACTTGATGATCTCGTTTCTTGAGACCTCTGACAAGAAAGGATCAATTACAATCTCAGGCTTTCCTTCCACCCATCTCTTCCATGCCTGCATCAAAGAGAATACATGTTCATACTTTCTGTACACAGAGGTTTGAAGTTAGAGTATAAAGACTGATATGAGAAGAAGCTTACAAAAGCAGCAAGTCCTTTGTCCTTCGAAGCTATTGTTTCTTTCACCACTTATCATCTCTAGAAGCATAACAGATAACACCAAAGCTATAAACGTCAGATTTGGCTGAGATTTGTCCGTGTTTTAGGTACTCAGGAGCCATGTATCCACTGCACATATGCGAAAAAAACAACACTAATTCATGATTGTGTAAATGTCTGCAAGACTCTGTTTTAGAAACAGAGCATTTAAACATTTCTTACCGGGTTCCAGCAATTCGTCTTGTTTCAGCTCGAGTCACATCGGTTTCGAACAACCGGGCTGTCCCAAAGTCTGAAACTTTAGGGTTCATCTCAGCATCTAAAAGTATGCTGCTCAACTTCAAGTCTCGGTGAATAATCTTCAGCTGAGAATCTTCATGAAGGTAAAGAAGACCTCGAGCAATGCCTTCGATAATTCTGAACCTCACCTCCCATGTAAGAAGTGCACGCTTATCTTCATCTGCCAGTTTCAAGGAAACATTTTATCTTTCTAAAACATTCCACTAACTATTATTGTAAACCAAAATGCAGTGCGGAGACTCACCAAAGATAAACTTGTCAAGACTTGAATTAGGGACAAGCTCGTAGACAAGAATCTCTTCATCCACTTCATTACAGAACCCAAGAAGCTTAACCAGATTTTTATGTTAGAGTCTTGTCAAGAGTGAGACCTCATTCTTGAACTCTATATCTCCTTTCCCTGAACCACTTACTAACCTCTTCACATCTTGTCCATTCGGTAGTATCCCCTGTAACAGCTATAAAATCCTTCGCTCAGTTCAAGATTTATCAAGATTTCTTACCTTGTAGACAGATCCAAATCCACCTTGACCAAGCTTATTTTCAGGCAAAAATTCATTAGTTGCGGTTGATATCATACCAAGACTAAACCGCAACATAGATTGTTCATCAGAAACAGGGCACTCTGCAGCATACCAACTTCAGTGAATCAAAAACTTTACACTATGCAACAGTAAGCTTCACTGACAGCAAAGCATACAAACAACTTACCATTGATGGTGTTCTTGTAGGACTTTCTCCTCCGAGCAAAAATGATGATGAGACTAACAAATACAAAGAGATTTATGACCATTGGAACCACAATTATCGCAATAGTTCCACTCCAAATCTTTCTTCCTGAAAAAGAAATAAAAAACAAATCAATCTTTCTTGTCATATGTATAACCAAACAAGAGATACTCTTAGCATATATTCACCTTTCTTGTCATTTCCGAGGAAGACTCGAAGAGGACTAATCAGAGAAACTTTTGTCATATTTTCAGAAAGCTAACGGTTTATTCTAGAGTCATTGGTGCGTTAAAAGAGACATTTAAGTGTGTTGATCTTCATCATCATATCAAGGCAAAAGTGAGGATGGGAATTGTGGAAATACATTGGTTACATTCTAAACTTATTCTTCATGAATTATTTGTCTAGGTTTAGAAACTTGTTTAGGCTTCGAAACTACGTGCTTGTATGTATGTTGAATCAGACTTGGAACATACAACCTTCTTAGTTTTGCTAAAAAAAACAGAACAAGAAACAACCCTCTTATTCTAGAAGTGGAATTAGACTTGGAACATACACATAGCTACAACAAATAGGAGGGTTACTGTACCGTGACTCTTCATGTCGTCCTGTCTCAATTTGTTTTCTGATCCCACCTTGATCAATCTGGTAAAGAGTGATGCAAGTATACCACTCATCATCTTCTTCCACATCTCCCTCGCACCATGCCATGATATCGCTGTGCTTGCCAACGGAGTATCCCGGAGGAGCCATATTAAATTGGAACTGCAACGCCAGAAGATAAGGGCTACTGACATTAAAATATTTGGTAAACGAAACAACCTCGTCACTCAACTTGTTTGTCACCAACACCTCAATATGCATTGACCCTACTTGACCATGTTGTAATAACAAAGAGAGTCTATCTCCATTAAAACAGCCTAATCGTCGAAAAGGATGACATAACCATATGTCCTGCTGTTGAGTTTCGGACCACGGAGGACAAACGCATATGTCTTTGAATGTTTCCAGGGAGAAATCAAAACTTTGGATAAATTCTTCCTTGTCTTCACGTTTAGCAATCCAATACATATTACCCTTCAATGACACACCTCTGCACTGAGTATCTACATCCCAATCGAACAACTTAGCACCATCAAGAGTTCTCCACGAGTCAGACTTGAATTCATATATCTCACACTTTGCTGGACCACGAAGAGACAGAGGAGCAGAAAACCTCAAGATCTTGTAGCTATCTCGACATGTGTTGTCGTATCCAATCCCAAAGTAATCAGTTGTATAGAAACAGACCAAGGGTTGTATACATTTCATTTTCCTAGTAACAGGATTCCAAACCGCGAGATTGGTGTGTTTTGTTTGTCGGTAACTCGAACAATTACACATACACAGCATTAGTCCATCACAGTGAACCATAGAAGCAATCGAATATGGATAGCAAAACACGTCTGGGATAGGTGAATATGTGAGGATTCCGGTCACCGGATCCATGATTTGAACCGTACAATTATCATCGATTCTTATGAATCGTTCCGGAGAGTGATCCAAGTGATTGTACATGAACCTCTTGTCGGTGATGAGATCGTGCCATTCCTTGCACGTCGACTTGAATCGATACACAGATTCAGCAGGAGTCCTGTTAAGTATCTCTTCTATCAACTCAAGTGGCAACGAACACAACAAACGCTTCGAAGAAGCCATCGATGCTTTGAAAAGATTAGAGAAAATCTGAATTAAAGAGATGTGGTTTCTTGATTTATAAGGTTTCTTGTTTCCTTTTCTAGTTAGGTTTTAAAACTTCAAACGCCTACTAAAAAAGGAATCGTGATCAACCGAACCAAACACGGTTACGTTTGAACCGAACCAAAAACCTTGTAAATAGCAAGCGAATCGGTTATGCTTAACCCGGATCGAGTTTTGTGGTTACATGCCGCTTTAGCTAGACAGATATGAGATAGCTACATTCGAACATTGTTGATTAAACAGTTACATTACACATTTGAACAACATGTCAACTTCGAGTTTTAATTAATTCTTATTATTTACAAATATTACGATCCATAAATACATTGTTGATTGTCTCATTATATACTCATGGAATTCAATCCTATGGGATCAAATAACATGCATACATAAACACACAAATAAGCCTTATATCAAATGATTCAGATGATAATGATTATCTAATAAACCATATATGTGATAATGATTATGTGATAAACCAGAACTCTATTTCTTTTATCGGTTCTATTATCTCCTTTAACTAACCTAGATGTAAAAAAATAATCATAGAGAAGATATATATTCATCCTTTGTTGTGAAGTTTCTTTGTGTTTTTATTTTATTAAACTCTTATTTTTTATCCATAAAAATTGTAACTTTTGAAAGTTAGTTTCTTTTTCATCAAATACATGGTAAGTTTCTTTTTCTCCTCTATCTAGTCTTTTAAAATTATTTACACATTTGCTATATGTTATGATAAAATTATCTTCTTTTTTTTTGTCAATAATTCTATCATAACATTTGATCTCAAGTTTTGGCCAATTTTATCATAACATCCAATCTCAAATTTTGGCCAATTTTCCCCCGCATTGATAGTGAAATCTCCAAGGGTCAAGATTTTCAATCCGTCAGGATACTTTCATCACAGTATTGAAGCACGTGCCCCACCCCTTTAATTAGGTCTATCATTTCTTGTGAAGTTTGGGGAGCTGATGATTTGATGGTGAGGACCAAATCTTAAAATGTACCATATTTGTTTTTGTTTTATCTAAACCTTGTTGGTATAGATAATACATATACAATTATCATCAACTATAGTTTTTGTTTGGAATGACAAAATAAAAGATAGATGATGTATTTATACGGTTAAAAGATTTTTATAATGTATTTATTCGGTATTTATGAAAGATATATAAAATTTTACACATTTATAAAGGTAATTTGTGTGTATATAAGTTTACACAAATATTTGGACAAATTTTAACATTTTTAATGAATTTTTTGATAAAGTTTGAAAATGAGGTATTTTTAAAAAGTGGCATTTGAAAAAGAATATTTTTAAAATTCTCCCAATTTTCTAACTAAAACCAAAATAAATTAATAAAAATATATTTTATTTTATTTGAAAGTTAAACTTTTTTATTTGCATAATGATTCTTGAAGTAAATAAAATAAATTAGTTTCGACTCACTAAAATCTAAAAAATATAAAACCAACCTTTTACCTTTTTTTTTTTTTTCTTTTTTACAGTCTGACTTAAAAAATTTAGAGCCTTTTGACTCGTGAAAACATGTATAAGGTTGTATGCTTAGACTCACCACTTATATATATAACATGCTGATGATATGATATGAGATGATTTGATAGACGAACCTGAGATTGGTTTTATGCCACATTTCGGTTTAGCATTGTTGTTGATAGTATATGGTTTGAATATTGTATAATCATGTTGTGTCTATCGGATATATATGTCAAGAATGTGAAGTCTAAATCTATGATATATAATAATTATGTCTATCGGATAATTGTTGTCATTGTATAATAATTATGTCTTCGAAGTTTTTTTTTTTTTTTTTTTTACTATTTTTCCAAAAGAAAAAGGAATAAAACAAAAAAAAAACGAAAATAAAACACCGACTAGAAAAACCTCTGGCTGGGAAAGAGTCTTTCGAATATAAAACCTAAATCTAAATCTTATATTCCCGTCTTCGACAGCTCCGTTCACCAAAACAGTCGTCAGAGTCTCGATAAAGGTCGAACCCAGTCGTTATCGACGAGCCAGCCAACCCTCTTTTTCCCTCTAGCTTGCGCACTACCGCCTCTCGTTTCTCTTCCCACACCGAGGTTCGTCTTCTTTCACTCCTTAACTTTGTTCCAGCTCGAGGTTTTGCTTCTACTCTAGGGTTTTGCGCTACTCCAACTTAGCTTAAGTTTTTCGTTGATTCTTGCCTAGGGTTTTTCTTTACTCCGAATTATCTTAAGTTTCCGGTTGATTCTAACTTTTCCCGGTGCTCGCTTAGATACTTTTGTGAAAACTACGCAATAACCCGGCGATTTAAGTGAAGATCCAAACGATTTTTTTTCTCATCCAAATAAACTTCATCGCTGAGTGTAGAATGGTTTTTGAGTTTCTTCTTGTTAATTGTTGAATGTTGTTATAGCATTAGGGGATAATAGGTTTCAGATTTGGTATTAGTAAAACCCAGATTGATTCTATGGTGATTTAACTACTTTTGAGGTTATTTTTCATGTGCAAAACTGTGATTGCTTTATTGGATTCTGTTTTGACAGGTTTACATAAACGATGGATGATAGCTTATATGATGAGTTTGGTAACTACATTGGACCTGAGATTGAGTCTGACAGAGAGAGTGATGATGAAGTAGAAGAAGATGAAGATAACCAACCTGAAGAAAACGGGCATGGATCGGATGGTGAACAAGGAGGTCCAAACGGCTGGATTACCACAATTAATGATGTTGAGATGGAGAACCAGATTGTTCTTCCTGAGGATAAGAAGTACTACCCTACTGCAGAGGAGGTTTATGGTGAGGATGTTGAGACATTGGTTATGGATGAAGATGAACAGCCTCTTGAGCAGCCCATTATCAAACCTGTTAGAGATATTAGGTTTGAGGTTGGGGTCAAGGATCAGTCGACATACGTCTCAACTCAGTTTCTCATCGGCCTCATGTCTAATCCCACCCTTGTGAGGAATGTTGCTCTTGTGGGTCATCTACAGCATGGGAAAACTGTCTTCATGGATATGTTGGTAGAGCAGACGCATCATATGTCTACTTTCAATGTTAAAAACGAGAAGCATATGAAGTATACAGACACGCGAGTTGATGAGCAGGAGAGAAATATATCAATTAAGGCCATTCCAATGTCTCTTGTCCTTGAGGACAGTAGATCCAAATCATACCTGTGCAATATCATGGATACTCCCGGACATGTTAACTTCTCTGACGAAATGACTGCTTCTCTAAGACTTGCCGATGGTGCTGTTCTCATCGTTGATGCTGCTGAAGGAGTCATGGTATGTGTTTACTCTCTCATTTATGTCTGTATTTTTCCTTTGAGGTTTACTGATTGTACTAGCGCTAATAAATCTTTTTCCAGGTAAACACAGAGAGAGCTATTCGGCATGCAATCCAGGACCGTCTTCCAATTGTTGTTGTGATCAATAAGGTACATTATGCTTCAACAGTGTGATTTAAGATATATTGTGTAAATTTTATATTTCCATACATTTACTTCACTTTTGTTTTTTGTTCCCCAACAGGTTGACAGGCTCATAACTGAGCTCAAACTACCTCCAAGGGATGCTTACTATAAGCTTAGGCATACAATTGAAGTCATTAATAACCACATATCTGTTGCTTCAACAAAAGCTGGAGACTTACCCCTTATAGACCCTGCAGCCGGAAATGTATGTTTCGCCAGTGGTACAGCCGGATGGTCTTTTACATTGCAGTCTTTTGCTAAAATGTATGCCAAGCTTCATGGGGTGGCCATGGACGTGGATAAGTTTGCATCTCGACTTTGGGGAGATGTTTATTATCATCCTGACACAAGGGTATTCAAGAGAACTCCTCCAGTAGGTGGTGGAGAAAGAGCATTTGTCCAGTTTATTCTGGAGCCTCTATACAAAATATACAGCCAAGTGATAGGTGAACATAAGAAGAGTGTAGAGACCACCCTTGCAGAATTAGGAGTGACTCTGAGTAATAGTGCATATAAGCTTAACGTCAGACCTTTACTTAGGTTAGCCTGTAGCTCAGTTTTCGGTTCGGCATCAGGGTTCACTGATATGTTGGTAAAGCACATTCCTTCCCCCAGAGAGGCTGCAGCTAGGAAAGTCGGCCATGCATACACTGGGCCAAAAGATTCTCCCATTTATGAATCAATGGTAGAATGTGATCCATCTGGACCTCTCATGGTTAATGTGACAAAGCTGTACCCAAAGTCAGATACTAGTGTGTTTGATGTGTTTGGAAGAGTTTATAGTGGTAGGCTTCAAACAGGGCAAAGCATACGTGTACTAGGAGAAGGGTATTCACCTGAAGATGAGGAGGACATGACTATAAAAGAAGTGACCAAGCTATGGATATATCAAGCAAGGTATAGAATACCAGTAAGCAGTGCCCCTCCCGGTTCATGGGTTCTAATTGAAGGTGTTGATGCGTCCATCATGAAAACTGCGACTCTGTGTAATGCAAGCTACGATGAAGATGTCTACATATTCCGAGCGCTCCAATTTAATACCCTCTCAGTAGTTAAGACTGCTACTGAGCCTTTGAATCCTAGTGAGCTACCTAAAATGGTGGAAGGGCTTAGAAAAATTAGCAAAAGCTATCCCCTTGCGATTACCAAAGTCGAGGAGTCTGGAGAACATACTATTTTAGGCACGGGTGAGTTGTACTTGGATTCCATCATGAAGGACCTCAGGGAGCTCTATTCAGAGGTGGAAGTAAAGGTGATCTACTTTGGCTCTAGGACATTAATTCTCTTCTGCAAGCCAGTTACTGATTTGTTTTTTCTTTTTAATCTTAAAGATCCTTTCCCTTTCTTAAATTTGCAGGTTGCAGATCCGGTGGTCTCCTTCTGCGAGACAGTGGTTGAATCTTCGTCGATGAAGTGTTTTGCTGAGACACCAAACAAAAAGAACAAAATAACAATGGTAAGAGATCTTCCTGTTTCGAGATTATCCCTTATATATAAGACTGAGATGTTTGGTATGGTGCTTAAACACAATACTTTGTGACTAATCTAATATCTGTTACATGCTAAAGATTGCAGAGCCGTTGGATAAAGGACTTGCTGAGGACATTGAGAATGGCGTTGTAAGCATTGACTGGAACAGAAAACAACTCGGTGACTTCTTCAGGACGAAGTATGACTGGGATTTACTTGCTGCGCGTTCCATTTGGGCTTTTGGTCCTGACAAACAGGTTAATGCAATTTTTGTCTTTTTAAATCCCTGCAATCTGAGTAATTTCTTTATCTTTATGGTTGCTTTGTGTTATAGCTCTAGCAAGTATTGACAATTCATCTTTGATTTTTGATTTTTGATTTTTGATTTTTGACTGATCAGGGGCCAAATATTTTGTTGGATGACACCCTCCCAACCGAGGTCGACCGGAACTTGATGATGGCAGTGAAAGACTCCATTGTTCAAGGGTGAGCATCGTTCTTCTGTTATACTTTTCTTTGGCTCCACTTTGTTGGTTGTAGCTGAATGGCTTCGTTTAAATCATGTTGCAGGTTCCAGTGGGGTGCCCGTGAAGGTCCCCTCTGTGATGAGCCCATCAGGAATGTAAAGTTCAAGATTGTTGATGCACGGATAGCACCAGAGCCGCTGCATAGAGGATCTGGTCAGATGATTCCAACAGCAAGACGTGTTGCATATTCTGCCTTTCTTATGGCTACTCCAAGGCTGATGGAACCTGTGTACTATGTGGAGGTACATTATCCCTTTCTACTTTGTCTCTTTGCATTTTTCCTCTTAGCATTTCCTCTTGTACTGGTCATTAAGAGTTGTGGTTGTGTCTCAGATACAAACACCAATCGACTGTGTTACTGCAATCTACACAGTTTTGTCACGTAGACGTGGGCACGTAACATCTGATGTTCCTCAGCCCGGTACCCCCGCTTATATTGTGAAGGTTAGTCTTTTTTCTTACTTTGTTTCCTATAATCTGACCGAGTGCTGAGTGATTGATTATTTGGTTTTGATGCAGGCTTTTCTACCTGTGATAGAATCATTTGGGTTTGAGACAGATCTGAGGTACCACACACAGGGACAAGCTTTCTGCGTCTCTGTATTTGATCACTGGGCCATAGTGCCAGGAGACCCTCTTGACAAAAGCATCCTATTGCGCCCACTTGAGCCTGCCCCTATTCAGCACCTAGCTCGTGAATTCATGGTCAAGACCCGCCGTAGAAAGGTAAGAATTTACCAAACTAAAACTCTCTACAAATCCAGCCCTCTATTATATGCTCTTTAAAGACACCAGTTGCAGTCTCTCTGACATATATATGTTATGGTTGGCTTTACAGGGAATGAGTGAAGATGTTAGTGGCAACAAGTTTTTCGACGAGGCCATGATGGTGGAGTTGGCCCAGCAGACGGGTGATCTTCATCTTCAGATGATGTGATGATTTTAACTTTTCATATGCCAGACCTCAGACTAGTAGACTTGTAGTATCTCTCCTCCACTCTTAAATATTTGAAAGGAGAAAAACAAATCGAAATGTTTGTTTAGATGATTGTGTCGAGTCAAATGATGATGAGAGGTTTCAATGAAACTCACACCAAAGCTCTAACCGGTTACAAAAATCCGGTATCAGAGCCATTCAACAGAAAATAAAGTCTAAAAACTAACAATCGTCCTTCATTGCTACTTTTAAAGGACTTGAAAATTTGAAATCACCATGGAATGATGGGATTCTTCAAACTGAGTCTTCAAATCTTTTCGTCTCACTTGGTAATAGTTCGGCTACAATATTTAAATACACATACGAATGATACGTAATTATATTTTGACGCTAGTGAACTTTTTAAAATGAACTTTTGTCAAACTTAAACATATCTCATTTTGTTATCAATAATATTTCTTAGGAAAAGATGATAACAATTTTAAAATCTATACAAATATATGGAAAAATAAAATAAAAATGCATGTCCACATATCAATTAACATTACCTGTCCTATGTAAAAAAGCTCCATTTTCTCTCACCTACAATTTAATTTGTGTTTAAAATAAAACTATATAATAAATAAAAATAAATTATATATATATACATTATATTTGGAAAGTTTTTTAGTTATTTATATAATGTGGTACAAATTAAAATGATTATAATAAGAAACAAGGCTTATGCCATAAATTGACTTTGACTAAATTTATTTATACATAAAAAAGTTCATCATATATAGAGATAAATCTGATAAGCTTAATTTAAAATTTTTACATTTATGATACATATAATAATTAGTATTAGACATAAGACAACTTGGAGTTGTCAGCAGTACATATTTAAGCTAATGTGTAATTTTGTATTTCCTTTTTCAGAGAAATAATTAAATCAGTACTTACAAGTGACAGCTAAAATATACAAGCATTAAACAACTTCCTCTCTGGTTATTTTGGGGGAAATATATATATGAATATTTTAAACAAAAAGTTTTCTATAAAGATGATATACATTTTATGAACAAATCATCAATTTAACTAAGCGTTCACCCAAAACAGCACCCATAAGAAACTCGATCGTTAGATCTTCCATTAGGTCAAAAATGTCACGTATGCGATGGACAGACGATCGCCATCACCTCTTTGTTCAAGCTGTTGAATCTCTTGGTGGCGAAAGGAGTAAGCAAACTTTTTTCCATATCGTGAAACTAAAACAAAGGACGAGTCCTCTATAACAAAACAGCGAGAAAATTTTCGCCATTCGAAATCAAAAATCTCTTTGTTTTTTTTTCTTCCATTTAAGATACTTTCCGTCTCTCAAATTTTCTCGTTATTTTACCTTAGATATGATCAAATTTCTCTTTACATCATTTTTAGATTCATTATAGTCAATATTATTATTTGCAGATGCAACACCTAAGACAATTTTAAATCGTATGGGTGCGAGAGACGTTACAACATCACAAATTAAAAGCCATCTCCAGGTCTTTATGATTCATATACACATTTTTAGCTAGCTTTACACAATAAGTCTCTATATAAAAGCCATATATTCATCAATGTACTTAATCAAATATTTGTGTTTACTTTCATTAGATGTATAGGAAGAAGAAGGAAAGAGATTCCATAAAAGGTAAATAAATACCTTATACTTAATTCATAGTTCAATAAGTAAAACAATTATGAGTAGATCAACTGGTTAAAACTCTTAAGCAAAACGTCGCTTGTTCGAATGACATTCGGGAAAAAAACATGTAAAATATTATAATTTCTATCTTATGAGGATGTGTGGGATGGGCCTATACCTAAAACTTTTCGGTTATTCAAAAACAAAAGAGATTAGTAAGTATATTAGTGTTGTAAGTTGTATCTTTGCATATGGCAACATAATGATGTTAGACGTAATATAGTGAGTTTACTATGTCTCTTTTTATGCAGAAAGGAGAATGATACGGCAAGTGAATCAGAGGCAGTCCCAACAATATGTTCAGATCTATGGAAACCTTCGAGATGATGTCCAAATTGAAGAAAGGTTCTTGTATATATTAAATTAGGTTTTTGCATAGTTGTTATTTTTTTTTGGTAGTTTGTTAATTAACTATCTTTTTTAATTTGAACAGTCCTGAGATGGTAAACCCAATGGAAGTATCTTGCAAGTCTCTCTATCAATCTTGCATGGTATGTTTTTTTGTTTTTGTCCTTTTACATTTCTTACCTTATATTGTCATCAACCTTTAGATTCTATATATGCATATAAATTAGATTCATGTCTATATAATGGCAGGTGGGACTAAATGAAAACAGAGACAATGATGTCGTTGTTGCTGAGGATGGTGCGAATGGTGAAGAAGCCATGTCCCTTGAACTCACTCTTGGTCTCAAGTATTAAGACGACTTTGGTTTCTATCTTTTTTTTAAGCTTGCTCTCTATTTTATGTAATGCTTATCTCATATGCATAATGGGATAAGAAAAATAAAAGTCAAACAATATGTTATGGTAATTTTCATCAGTTATTTGGGTGAATGATTATTTTATAAAATATCTTTTGTTTCAATCAATAAAAAATATTTATCTTTCTATATTGCAAATCTCAAGAAACAACATACATAGTTTGAACCATTTGTTCGCTAAGCAACCAAAAAAAAAGCATTCTAATTTAATATTTGAAACAAAATGATTTGTTTTTTTTTTAGAACAAGCTTTATTTGGTATGATAAACTTTAATTCAATTTTTTAAAGTTTTGACTGCACTCTTAAACTTTTTTTTATAGGTGTACTAGTTGTTATATATTTTTTTATATTTTTTTTTTGTTTTGCAACGTTTGTTTTATTGTTTTTTATTGTTGTCATTTTTTGTTATTCTATTTTTTCATATTGGTTGATGATTTGTCCTCACGGTGTGCATGTGATGAATGATGTCATGGGATTTCCTCAGCCAAGACTTCAGAAGCACTGAGACTTGGGAAGTAGAAAAGGATTGGACATATTATGTTTGGTTCAAAGGGGTTGTCCCAAATATAACTTTCCGTATGTGGGTAAGTCACCTTGATAGATAGCTCACGTGGCAAAGACTTATTTCCTTGGGATAGATTCAGTCTTTTGAGTGTTGTCTATCGTTGTTTGTTTCGGAATCTTGGGACCATCTCTTCCTTTTTTCTGATTTTTCTGTCGAGTTTTGAATGTTGGTCTTTTCTAGGCTCTGCCCTGGACAGTGACTTTTCGCCTCGTCATCAAAATTACTCTCTTGAACTCGACTCTCTTCTTCAATAGTCTTTGCTCTCCTATAGAAGCTAACATCTCAAAAGAAAGTCTACATCATTTGACGGCAGCGCAACAACGTCTTGTATAACTCCGAGCGTTTGTCTTTTTTCAAGTTGATTGACCGCGAAATTTGCAGTATCATATCGTCAAGGACACTAAGGAAACGTTAGCACAAGCTCATGCTTTTATGTATTCGTTAACCCAAATCTTGCTTAATTATACAGTAGCTTTGTTTTTGTTTTTTTTTTGATTATTTTCTTGTAGGTTTTTTTTTTTTTGTAAAATCTTAATTTTAATTTTAATTATTTTACATTATAACTAAAAAAAAAAGATAAATGATGATGTGGCGGATGACGTGGCAGATGATGTGGCTGAAAGATAAGAGAGCAAAATTAACTTTATATATATAGATTATTAAAAGAAATATATATTCCTTTTTGGGAATAAATATGAAAATATGAATGTACTCAGAAAACTTCTTTATATTATATTTCTTACCCAAAAAACATTCAAAAAATCCATATATCATGTAAGTGAAAGTAGGAATTGATACTGTATCTGATTGGCTGGACAAGATTTCTTATCCTTATACTTTTCTTTAGAGTAAGACAACCCAAAAAAACTTCCTTAGGGCATCATTATTGGTAACATCTTAAAGAGTATCTTAAGGCAAGATGTTTTCTTAAGGGTATCTTGCCTTAAGATACCCCTTAAGATGTTACCAATAATGTTGGTCTTATATTTCTCTTTAGAGGAAGATAACAAATATCATGTAGCTTCCTAATTAGGAATTGATACTTTATCTGATTGGCTGGACTAGATTTCTTATTGTTTTTCTATTGGGGGTACATATGAGATATTTCAGCAATTTTTTTTTAAAATCATGTTATTTATCTCTCTACAAAATTTCAAGTTTATTTTACTTTATTACCTTTATAAATTTAAATTACTACTGGTCAAAATAAAATAATAAGACTATCCTTATAATTTAAAAAATAACAGTTTCTATACAATCTAAGAAGTCACAGCCAAACTAATAAGGATAGTCTTATTATATGGTTTGAGCTGAAGATTATACATAATTCATACATAAAATTTCTATTCACCAAAAGGAGAAAAATATCTCAAGACCACAAAGATACAATGAAAGATTATCAGGTTTATGATCAAGAACACAAGATAAAAATGTATAGTTTGTTTTCGGAAACTACATTTTGATTAAACTCAACGACAAGCCAACTCCGTGAAGACATCGCCGCTCATTGACACTGTAGTTGTACCACTTTCAGATTGGGATCGACTTCCAGAGTTAGCAGGAGCATCAGGTAAAGGAATGAGGATTTTCTCACTTCCAAGCCACATTATTACAGAGCTCATGGTTGGTCTCTTTGCTGCATTCTCTTGAACACACAACAAACCGATCTTGATCAACTTGATGATCTCGTTTCTTGGATGCTCTATCAAGAGATGATCAATTATAATCTCAGGCTTCCCTTCAACCCATCTCTTCCATGTCTGCACCAAGAAAATATGTATTGTTACTTCTTGCACTAGAGGTTTGAAGTCTAATAAAAAAAGGCTGATTTGTGAAGAAGCTTACAAAAGCAGCAAGTCCTTCTCCTTCGTAGCTCTTGTTTTTTTCACCACTTATCATCTCTAGAAGCATGACACCGAAGCTATAAACATCAGATTTAGCGGAGATTTCTCCGTGATTTAAGTACTCTGGAGCCATATATCCACTGCACATATGCAAAGCAGTGACATTAATTCATGATTCTTTAAATGTCTACAAGACTCTGTTTTAGAAACAGAGCATTTTCATGTTTATCTTCAAATTTGATTGGTATATCTCTTACCGGGTTCCAGCTATTCGTTTTGTTTCAGCTCGAGTCTCATCAGTGTCGAACAACCTCGCTGTACCAAAATCTGCAATTTTAGGGTTCATCTCAGCGTCCAAAAGGATGTTGCTCAACTTCAGGTCTCGGTGAACAATCTTCAGCTGGGAATCTTCATGAAGATAAAGTAGACCTCGAGCAATGCCTTCTATAATTTTGAACCTTACCTCCCAAGTAAGAAGCGAACGCTTCTCTTCATCTGTAAAGTTTAAAGAAACAATTTTATACTTAAGGCTTCTAAAACTATTAGCAAAATGCCACTGTCTTTTGAAGGCTCACCGAAGATAAAGTTATCAAGACTTGCGTTGGGGACAAACTCGTAGACAAGAATCTCTTCACCTCCTTCATTACAGAACCCAAGAAGCTTAACAAGATTCCTATGTTGGAGTCTTGTCAAGAGTGAAACCTCATTCTTGAACTCTGTATCTCCTTGTCCTGAACCTTTTGTTAATCTCTTCACCGCCACTTCTTTCCCGTTTGGGAATGTACCCTGAAACCAGTTTTCAAGAATGTTGTAAATGGTATAGTGATTTTGTGTAATAAAATGATTGAGTTTCTTTAGTGATTAATATAAATGTTATAGTGTTATAATACAAAATTATAATATAGTTGTATTTGCAAAAAAAGAATTTTGTTGATGAATTCATATGGGCTGGATTTTAGAAGAATTATGAGTATCATATGTGTATTTTTAATATAGTGAACCTCAGATTCGTTAAAATAATATATATTTTTATATGTAAATATATTTATATTTGTGACGGAGAAAAATATATATTTATATGTAATACTTAATACAACTCATTATTGAATACATTTCTGTTAAATTTGAAATAGATATAAATATTTGGATTTTTATATAAAGTTGGTATTGATTGTATTAACAAAATTATAAATGATAATTTAACCAAAGCTCTATGATATTTCAAATTAATAATAATAATATGTCCCACCATATAACCTCGTTCTGTGATAATTTGAACTTTTTATACGCATAATTGTTTTTCAGTATTTAAAATAACTGAGTTTTTTTTTTTAATGTTAATAATAGAAATGTTGAGAAGCAAATTTCAGTGCATGGAAACCTACGTTGTCACCAGTGTAGACTATTTCAAGCTCATTTTTGCATGATCTTTACAAGTCTAAAGGTTTTGTAAGGTCTCAAGTCTAAAGGTTTCTTATCGAGTTCAAAGGTGGAATTTGTGTTAATGTGATAAATCTGGTAACGAAAAACTTATTTATAGAGTTTAGGCTATAATGAAAATTCAAGAATTGCTTTGTGATCAAGAAAGATTTGCTAAATATTATTAACCAACATTTACATAATAAGAAATTTGAAATGAATCTATTATAACATTTTTGGAGCAGGTTTTAAAATAATTCCTCTACTTCTACTTTATTTACAGAGACTGCCACTGACACAAATTCTCCTATTAATTATTAATTGTGCTTACCCGATTTTACTCCCTCATTAATTCGAAATTTGTTTACCTGATTTTACAAACAATATCTTCAAAGACATTTCCTAGATATTCTCTTATAAAATATCTCAATTAACTACTGAATCAACAGTTGCATTTAAACAAACAAATCTACTCTTCAAAATCAGCTTGCAAAAAGATATTTAATTTTAATCACAATGGGATTTATGGTTTAAAGGTGCGCTGTATGGGATTGAGCAATGATACACATTGATGCAAAAAACCGTAAATTGCATTTGATCGATTTGTTAGTGGCTTCCCTAGCCCTCGGGTAAATTCAATTATCATATGATCCTAATTTTGTTACAGCACATTTTGACATTTCAAATCAAACTAATTTAATAAATATTTGATATTATGCAATATAATTTACAGCATAACAAAAAAATTTAAATTTTAAAATAAATAAATATAAAATTTTGCCCCGCCGTGTACCGCGGGTTAAAATCTAGTGCTATATATGATTGCTAGTGAAATAAAACTTTATGAATATTCTCTAGAATTAGTATCAAAGATTCCCAAAAATGAATTATCCCGCAACTGTTAGTTAGTACTGTGTAGGAAATATGCTTTATGTTTAGGATTCAATATGGTTATTATGGAAAAAACTATGAAAATTAAATAGGATCTCTCCAAATATTAGAACATTCCAAATATTAGAACAAATGAATATATGATGTTTTAACTTTTAAGGAATATGTTTTCAATTGTGTTAAGAAGATGTCCAAAATTAAATAATATATAATTCTTGTTATTGTATAATATTTGATTTTTTTATTTCTTGTTGAAAAAATGTTGAGCTTTACTGATTTCAAAGGAAAAGAAATAATGTTGGTGACCAAAAAAAACAAAGAAAAAAAAAATAATGCTGTAGATAGGAAATTTAAATCTAAATACAAATATTGATTTAGGAAATTATAAAATAAATTAGTAGATATTTTTAGAAACCAATGTGATTTCTTTATTTTTAAGGTATATTATTTGAATTAATCGATTTGATTTACCATATATTATTTATTGTTCATCTGTGAAAATAGGGATTAAATTTATAAATAACTTTTTAATTAGTAAAACAAAAAGGGAGTAACACAGAATGTACTTCAAATTTTAATATAGATTTTTATTCAATTTCGATTAAGAAATGGGGAAATCTTTATTTGATATTTTGATATTTTTATGATATTACCCCATTAGATAAATATGAAAATAATTTAATATTATTTTCGATTAAGAAATACTATGAAAGTTTTTTTTTTTTGAAAAATTAAATTTCCTTATTTATTGAGTAGAATTTATTTGGATATAATGCTAAAAGTATTCTCAAATCTTACCAAATTTTCGACATAATAATTAATGAAGATCCGAAAATTAAAATCGGGTCTTAATTTTAGAATATAAACCGACCCGATATTAAAGTTTACAAAAGTAACCTTAATGACTATTGATTAAATGTCTAAACATGAGGGTATTTTGTGGCAAAGGGATGACAAATAAATGTGGTCAAAAAAGTGGCTGCAAAAATAATAATATAGATATTTTGATTAGTACTTTTATAATCTTGGTTCATAAGAAAAGAATTGAGCCGAACACTGTAGGTGTAACCCGGTTTACTTCACTGATAGTTACCTTTACTGAAAAGGAATTGTTGATACAAGTTTTCTTATTTAACAAAAAAAAAAAAAAAGGAAATGTTGATCACACCAACGAATCTGAAAGTTCTCGAGCCTACCAAAATGTAAAATTAACCCGGTTTATCTCGGTTTACTCCACGCAAATTACCTTTTCTGAAAAGGACATTTGCAAATAACTATTTCCTTATCAAAAAAGGAATGTGTTGATCCCATCGACTCTTAGGGCTTATAAATACAAAGACGCATAGGCTTCACAAATCACACAACTTCATACAAGATTCAAGCTCTCTCAATTCTTATAATCTTTAACTCATCAAAACAAACAATGTCGACGAAGATAATCGTGTTGAAGAGCTCCGATGGTCAATCGTTCCAGGTGGAAGAGAAGGTAGCGATCCAATCGCAGACCATAGCGCATATGGTTGAAGACGACTGCGCTGGTAGCGAGATCCCTCTTGCTAACGTGACGAGCAAGACTCTTGCCCTAGTGATCGAGTACTGCAAGAAGCACCATGTCGGAGAGGCTAACCCTATCTCCGAAGAGGAACTCAAGAAGTGGGACGAGCAGTTCCTGGAAACAGATCAAAGCACCCTCTTTGATCTCATCCTCGGTGCGAACTACCTCAACATCCAAAGCTTGCTTGACCTAACGTGCCAAAACGTTGCGGATATGATCAAGGGCAAAACTCCAGAGCAGATTCGTACACTGTTCAACATTGAGAATGATTTTACACCTGAGGAAGAAGAAGCAGTTCGTAAGGAGAATCAATGGGCTTTTGAATGAGCTTATTGGATCGGATGAATCAAAAACTTTGTAGCTTTCTCTTCTTTCTTTAGTGTGTGCTTTTTTTTTGGATTTCTTGATCAACGTAGATGATGAATGATGATGACTTCGTCTCTACTTTTATTTTATGATTTGTGTTTCTTTCTTCTTTTATGATTTCAAGGATAATAAAACCAATCTTTTCTTTTACTTACCTTTATCTATAAGGTATCTAAAAGTTTTAAGTGTTATTACCCTTTCGTTGTGAAAAAATATTGTTTTAGTCTTCATGTGATCCATCTAAGGATTGTGATAAGAGTTTTTAGAGGTTCTTTACGTTGTAGACAGATCCAAATCCAACTTAGGGAAACTAATATTCAAGTAGAGATATCATTGGTTGCTGTTAGAATCAAACTGCAACATATTTGAATCAAAAGACTGCACATCATCATTACAAAACCATGTCAGAAATAAACATGATTTTTATTTTAATAAAAGGGAAAAAATCTCAAGACCAACAGATAAAATGAAGGTTGGTTGATCATGATCATGAGTTCATTACCAAGACAACAAGATACAATGTATACATTTGTTTTCTTTCGGAAATCACATTTTGATTAACTGATTTACAGCTCAACGACAACTCAACTCCGTGAAGACACTGCTGCTCATCAACATTGTACTACTTTCAGATTGGGATTTACTTCTAGTGTAAACAGGAGAATTAGGTAATGGAATGATGATAGTCTCACTGCCAAGCCAAATAATCACAGAGCTCATGGTTGGTCTCTTTGTTGCATTCTCTTGAACACACAACAAACCAATCTGGATCAACTTGATGATCTCGGTTCTCGGATGCTCTATCAAGAAAGGATCAATTATACTCTAAGGCTTTCCTTCAACCCATCTCTTCCATGCCTGCATCAAAAAAAATATGTATTGTCACTTTTTTGTACACAAGAGGTTTGAAGAGTTAGAAAAAAATGCGCAAACGTCACTGTTATGTAAAGAAGCTTACAAAAGCTGCAAGGCCTTCTCCTTCAAAGCTCTTGTTTCTTTCACCACTTATCATCTCTAGAAGCATGACACCGAAGCTATAAACGTCAGATTTGGCTGACATTTGCCCATGATTCAGGTACTCAGGAGCCATATATCCTCTGCATATACGCAAACCAATGACATTAAACGATGGTTTTTTAAATGTCTACAAGACTCTGTTTTAAAAACAGAGCATTTAAATGTGTGTCCAAATTTGATTGATATATATCTCTTACCGGGTTCCAGCTATTCGTTTTGTTTCAGCTCGAGTCTCATCAGTGTCGAACAACCTGGCTGTCCCAAAGTCTGCAACTTTAGGGTTCATTTCAGCGTCCAAAAGGATGTTGCTCAACTTCAAGTCTCGGTGAATAATCTTTAGCTGAGAATCTTCATGAAGATATACAAGACCTCGAGCTATGCCTTCTATAATTCTGAACCTCATCTCCCATGTAAGAAGTGAACGCTTCTCTTGATCTGAAAAAAAAAAACATTTTCGTTTTGTAGAAGTTTTAAAACAATCCAAATTGGCTGCTGTTTTTTCTAAAGGCTCACCAAAGATAAAGTGGTCAAGACTTGCGTTAGGGACAAACTCGTAGACAAGAATCTCTTCATCTCCTTCATTACAGAACCCAAGAAGCTTAACAAGATTCCTATGTTGGAGTCTTGTCAATAGTGAAACCTCATTCTTGAACTCTATATCTCCTTGTCCTGAACCTTTTGTTAATCTCTTCACCGCTATCTCTTGCCCGTTTAGTAACGTCCCCTGAAACCGGTTCTCAAGATCTGTTACTCATCCTAGATTAAGATCAATCAACGACTCATTATCAAGAAAAAATGTTATTACTACCTTATAGACTGTACCAAATCCACCTTGGCCAAGCGTATTTTCAGACGAGAAGTCATTGGTTGCCATTGAGATCATACCAATATTAAACCGTAGCACAAACTGACCATCAGAATCAGAGTACTCTGCACTAGCAACTAACAAAAAAAGAAAACAAAGAACCCTTAATACAAATATCTTAAGGTAGACTGAAACAAGTAACTAAAGGCACACTAACCATTGGTTACGTTGTATGATTTTTTCCTCCGTGCATATACTTTGATGAAGCCAATAAACACCAAAATATTAATGAAAGTAAGAACCACAAATATAGCGATGATTCCGCGATACCCATTGCTTCTTCCTGCAAATCATCAACACCTTTTAGCCTGAGAACCTCTTTATCATACTTACAAATTTTGTGGCAATGCTCTAACTCATTTGGTTTACCTTTCTTTTCGGTTATAGAGCTCTCGTTTCCTTGAGTTTGCGGTCGAGGAGGTGCAGGAACTCTAGTTACATTGTCAAAAGCACCATGGAAAGCATATAGATCCCACCTGAAAAAACAGCTCGGACGATAAACCTCTCCTCCTTGTCTTCCCCAAACCTGCTCTTTAAAAAGCGACACACATTCTCCCAAACATGTCTTGCAATCTTGAGAAGTTATATCGGGTGTGCATTGCATCAGCATGTAAACATTTGGAAACTCTGTGAACTCGGCTTTCTCAGCACTATAGTATTTAAGCACCAAGGAAGTTTCAGCTTCCGTGGCAGCCTCAAGGGTCCGGTTAGCCATTGCATTCCATTCTTGTTCGAAAAGAGTCATGTTTTTCGATGGCTCGATATTATTTGGACTTTGGTATCTAACAGCAGGTCTAAGCTCGAGACTACCAAAAGTTGAGTGGTTTGAGGTACTTACAAGACAAGAAACATTGTCTTCACCGTCTTTGTCCCACGTGAAGGAATCCACGCGGTTTAGACAACTCGTGGTCGTTAGTATACCCTGAACCGCACTTTCAATACAGCTGATACAAGCTTGTTGCTCGTAGCCTCTTCCACATAGACCAACAGCATGAACTCTGTTGGGACTTTTGCCAAGTGAAGCGTTGTAGAATCCACCGTTGGTGACGACTTTATCTGCAAGAGTAGAGAAAAGATCACGGCGATTCTGAGCGTAGCTGCTATTACCGTTGAATAAGCTTCCGGTACATCCAACGGCGTTAACGACTTCGAGCTTTTGAAGGACAAGAAGAAGAGAAGAAACAAGAAAGAACTTCAAAATTGGATGTTTACCCATTTTTTTTTTTTCTTGGTACTCCTTCGTTATAGAGCTTTTGTATACTAGCTAACAGTGAGCTGAGAAAACGAGTATATTGTTACAAGTTGACTTGATAAAATGTATTGGTCAAGTTCTATATATTAATTAGTGTATTAGCTAGGAAAGTACGTAACACGGGCATATACGCGTAGGTTTTGCCAAACGCTTATTTTTCTTCTTATGTCCCTATGTTATTTAGAGATCTCCATGAATCATGATGAAATTTTATTATACGAATTTGTGTTTACTTTATAAAGCTTAGGATAATAACTGAAATGCACCTAATGTAAGGTAGTAATGATATGTTCTGGTGCTCATTTGACAATTTTTATTTGTACGTTTCAGACAATGATAGTATGATTGTTTGTAGTAAATTGAGAATGTTTATTACAAACAAAAAGACCTTTTACCCACAAAACCTAAATTTGAAAAGCAATTACAGTTTTACAATTTATGATTGATAGTGAGTAACGAAATTTACTTAAGCCAGTTTTTAGGTAGTTTATTTTTGGTTTTCAAAGTCAAGTAGCAAATTATAAATCTTTGGTCGTAAGTGGCAACGCTGGCCAAGTAGAAAGTTCTTAAGAATCCATTATTGATAGTGACAATCAATATGTTAAAAAGGCATACTTACCAACTAGGGAGAAACGTGGAAGTATCAAAGACCAAGACTCTTCTTCACTCTCGAGTGGATAGAATCGTATCATATCTCAATATTTTAGGTATACTTTAATAAGAAATATTTTGAATTCTTGTTTTATGGTGGTAATCTGTTTTGTTGCGTTCGAATTAACAAAATTTTATTTTTTCGTATCCAGTTTATTTTGTTTTACGACTAGAAGATTATGCGTCCGTAGGCCTTTACATATCCAGGACGTACAAGGTCCATACCATATGATTTGACTCTCTTTTAGAGCAGACCTCTCAAAACTTGAATCGAACCCGTAACTTCCCAAAGTCCCTATGTGGCTATGTTTTCGGTAACAGTTTAGAGATTTTTCTTTGTTTCAGTTTGTTTATGATTAGGATTTTCTCATTTGAGTTTTGTGTTCGTTTTCTAGAGTTATTATTCTTGGATTAGTTACTTTTAATTTGTGTTAGAGTACTCTTAACTAAAAGAATGTTCGGCTCTATCAAGATCACCATATTCTTGTCTTTTGGTTTCTTTTAGTTTAGGAAATAAAGAATTTCATACATTAATTTTCTATTTGCCGAAAGGAAAAATATAAATATCTAAAGACCACCGGATACAATGAAAAAAGTTTTTTTTTTTTTTTTTTTGCTTTTGAAAACAGTGTTTTGATTAACTGATTTATATCTCAACGACAATTCAACTCCGTGAAGACATCTTCCGGGATTGCTATTGTTAAACTTTCGAATTGGGATTGACTTCTGGTGAAAGGAGAAGCATTAGGTAATGGAATGATGATGGTGTCACTGCCAAGCCAAGTTATTACGGAGCTCATAGTTGGTCTCTTTGTTGGATTCTCTTGAACACACAACAAACCAATTTGTATCAACTTGATGATCTCGTTTCTCGGATGCCTTATCAAGAAAGGATCAATTATAATCTCAGGCTTTCCTTCAACCCATCTCTTCCATGCCTGCACCAAGAAAACGTAAATGCTTATTATACTTTCTCGACAGAAATGGAACAAAGATTGATATGTGAATTAAGAAGCTTACAAAAGCTGCAAGGCCTTCTCCTTGGAAGCTGTTGTTTTTTTTACCACTTATTATCTCTAGAAGCATAACACCGAAACTATAAACGTCAGATTTAGCTGAGATTTGTCCATGTTTCAGGTACTCAGGAGCCATATATCCACTGCATATTTGCAAAGCAATAACATTTTAATTCATGGTCCATTTAAAGGTTTCTTCTAGCTAGGTTAATTGATATACTACTCTTACCGTGTTCCAGCTATATGTTTTGTTTCAACTCCAGTCACGTCAGTGTCGAACAACCTCGCTATCCCAAAATCTGCAACTTTAGGGTTCATCTCTGCATCTAAAAGGATGTTACTTGCCTTCAAGTCTCGGTGAATAATCTTCAGCTGAGAATCTTCATGAAGATAAACAAGACCTCGAGTAATGCCTTCTATAATTATATATCTCAACTCCCATGTAAGAAGTGAACGCTTCTCCTCATCTGCAGTGTTCAGAGAAACATTTTCATGCTAAAAGTTTCCAAAAAATAGTAACTTAAGTTGTCGAGGCTCACCGAATATAAAGTTGTCAAGACTTGCGTTGGGGACAAACTCGTAGACAAGAATCACTTCATCTCCTTCATTACAGAACCCGAGAAGCTTAACAAGATTCCTATGTTGGAGTCTTGTCAAGAGTGAAACCTCATTCTTGAACTCTATATCTCCTTGTCCTGAACCTTTTGTTAATCTCTTCACCGCTATCTCTTTACCGTTAAATAATGTCCCCTGAAACCGGTTTTAAAGATCGGTTAAAGATCGGTTATAGAAAAACATCAATAAAGAACTCAATATTATTACCACCTACCTTATAGACCGTACCAAATCCACCTTGGCCAAGCTTATTTTCACACGAGAAATCATTGGTTGCCGTTAAGAGCATACTAAGATCAAACCGTAACATAATCTGACTATCAGAGGGAGAGTACGGTGCACTACCATTGAGTAAATTGTATGCTCTTCTCTTTCGTGCATGGAATTTTATGAAGCCAATAAACACCAAAAAATTAGTGAAAGTAAAAACAACAATTATTGCTATAATTCCGCCATCTCCAATCCTTCTTCCTGCAAATCATTGACCCATATTAGTCTGGCAATGCTTACAAATTAATCTGGCAATGCTCTAACTCAATTGTTTTACCTTTCTTGTCTGTTATAGAGCTCTCTTTTTTCTGAGCCGGAGGCCGAGGAGGCGCAGGAACGCTTGTTAAATTATCAAAAGCACCGTAGAAAGGATATAGATCCCACCTAAAAAAACAGCTAGGATAATTAACCCCGCCTCCTTGTCTTCCCCAAACCTGTTCTTTAAAAAGCGTCACGCATTTTCCCAAACATGTCTTGCAGTCTTGGGAAGTTATGTCGGGTGTGCATTGCATCAGCATGTAAACATTTGGATACTCCGTGAACTCGGCTTTTACGGCACTATAGTACCTAAGTACGGAAGAATTTTCAGCTTCCGCGGCAGCCTTAATGGTCCCATTAGCCATTGCATTCCATTCTTTTTCGAAAAGGGTTATGTTTTTTGATTTGTCAGACTCCAGAGTAAGATCAGTTTCGTATCTAATATCAGATGTAAGCTGTAGGTTCCCAAAAGTTGACTGGTTTGAGGAACTTACAAGACAAGAAACCTTGTCTTCGTCGTCTTGGTCCCACGTGAACGAATTGCGCTGTTGACATCCATATAGTATACCCTCAGTCGCTGATTCGAGACAACCTATACAAGCTTGTCTCTCGTAGCCTCTTGCGCAGAGGGCAAGAGCGTGAACTCTGTCGGGACTTTCGCCGAGTGAACCGTTGTAGAATCCACCATTTTCGACAACTTTTTTAGCAAGAGTAGAGAAGAGATTGTGGCGGTTTTGGTCGTAGCTGCTGTTACCGTTGAAGTAGAGACCGGTACATTCGACGGCGTTTATACCTTCAAGGTTTGAAAGGACAAGAAAAAGTGAAGAAATGAAAAAGACCATCAAAGTAGGGCATGCCCCCATGTTAAAGATATAGAAAATATTTTTTTTAAAAAATATACAACTTAATGTGCTATTTTGTTATATTGTTAAGAAGTATTCGATCAAGCTAATTTTGTTATTGTATATATAAAGGTGAGATGAGAAGGAGAATATAATAGGATATGACTTCACAAAATGTGTATTTGGTCAAATTTTGTTTGGAATACTAACATGTGATCCCAAAGCATTACGTACTTTTCTAGTTCCAAACTTGTGTTGAAGTTTTCTAAGTCTATGGTTTTTGTATGTTTTGCGAGGGACACCTTATATTATGGTTAATCGATATAATTAAATATTAATTGCAGAAAAACCTTCCGTCGTCAATTGAAGGAAAAATTAATTTAGAACAAAACGAAATTATAATTGCAGAAAAACCTCCTCTATATATTATAAGCTTGATCTTTTGGAAAAGAATTTAACTTACAAATGAGATTTAAATATATTTCTTTTGTGTGGAAATGGCAGAGTAGTCAAATGAAAATTAATCAATAAAAACAAATTATTAGTAAACATTTTTGTATACTTCAATGGAAGATTTTAAAAATTATATGAGCTAGGTTTTAAAAATTAGCAATGGAAGATTCCATATTTGAATCGTATCACCAATTTTTCAGTGGATATGAGTCATATGACCATGCATCTTAATTAGACTTGATTTTGAGCATTGTAGGCTTCCCCGTATTTGTTACGTATATATACATAAAAATCCCTCTCCTTTGAAGCCATTTTTGATTTTGTCCTTGGATATATTTCATACATGACTAATGACTTCAGTTTTACTAATGAAAATAATATCGGAAACAATGTCGTTATTTCCCATTTGTCCAAGTCTTGATGCCATTCACCAGTAATGAACTTATGAATGTTCTGACGAGCTGTGTACGTTATGACAAAACGGATATTAGTTGCCTTTCAAACTGAGAATATGTGTGTTATTATTATTGGTTGATTTTTAAAGATGTGAACAATGCCAAAATGGACTTTAAACAAACAAAAGATGTGAAAATGACAAAACATGTTATATTATAAAAGATAATTAATATTTTGTATATTTACCAGTAAACATGTTATTTTATAAACTAACCATAGTATGTAGTTTGATTTATATATAATATTTAATAGTATTTTTAATTGAATTTATGTAGGCTGAGTTTGAAAAAAGAAGAGATGTTTTAATACATGCAGTTTTAAACATTTTCAGCAAATTTTTCAAAAAAATGTTGCCCTAATTGTATAAACGTTACTTTTTCTTTGAATATAATTTAACATTACATTAAAAAAAAGAGTTTGAAAAAAAAAAAGTAGAAGTGTGTATTATTTAAAATAAAATGTAATATAATTACAATCAGATTTGCTAAAATAAGTATGAGCAGCAAATATCTCTTCTCTTTGGATGTCTTTTAATTAATGTACTATAGTTAGAAGAATCGTGATTTCAGCTTTTTTTTTTTTTTGGTCAGTCACTTGTTGTAAATAATAATGTCATCATGACTTCAAATACGGCGGTTGGCTTTAGATGTTATTGGTTGTCTTTTCAGTGCTATGGACACAAGCAGATGTAGCAGGGGAACCAACATCAGACGGAGAGGAAACGAATGATCACAAAGCAGTGTATCCATGTTGATGCCCAAGGGAAAAATTATTCGGATGACTACATACACTGCTTGACTAATTTCTTCGCCATTCCAGAAATAGTTAGTTATATGACTAGTGTTTATGTGAGTGAAACGGCCTGACATATTGTTACTTGTAAAGAAATAAGTAATGTAATTAAGCTTAAACCTACCCTAAGACGAGGATTTGCATCAGGATGAAAGATGGAAAGTCCACTCAGAAGAACTCACATTGGTTGAATATGTTAGAAAACAATAAATTTTATTAATTACAAATGCTAAAGATGCATGAAGAGTGTTTAGTAGTGTGTAGAAAGACTTGTTGAAATCGGATCATAAATGAGCTAAGAACTGGGAAACATTGCGTTGAACCACTAAATGACTTATCTAGTGTCGTTTGGGGTTAGACTATGTTAGAATACAATGAATTTTATTGATTAGAAGTGCTAGAGATGCATGAAGGGGTGTTTAGAAGTGTGTAGAAAGACTTGTTGAAATTGGGTCCCAAATGGGGTAAGAACTCCGAAACATTGCGTTGAACAACGAAATGACTTATCTAGTGTTGTTTGGGGTTAGAATATGTTAGAATACAATATCTTTGATTGATTACAAGTGCTAGAGATGCATGAAGAGTGTTTAGAAGTGTGTAGAAAAACTTGTTGAAATCGGGTCCCAAATGGGATAAGAACTCGGAAACATTGCGTTGAACAACTAAATGATTTATCTAATGTTGTTTGGGGTTATAATATGTTAGAATACAATAAATTTGATTGATTACAAGTGCTAGAGATGCATGAAGAGTGTTTAGAAGTGTGGAGAAAGACTTGTTGAAATTGGATCCCAAATGGGCTAAGAACTCGGAAACATTGCGTTGAACAACTAAATGACTTATCTAGTGTTGTTTCGGGTTAGAATATGTTAGGATACAATGAATTTGATCCCAAATATGTTAGTGTTTAAAACTCTTCTTATTTCTCTAAGTCCTATGAGGAACTACATATTCTTGTCTTTTTAGTTTCTTCTAGTTTAGGAAATAAAGAATCCATACATTAATTTTCTATTTTACAAAAGGAAAAAACAAATATCTAAAGACCACAAGATATAATGAAAGAAGGTTTTGAAAACAGCATTTTTGATTATAACTCAACGACAACTCAACTCCGTGAAGACATCGCTGCTCATTGACATTGTGCTACTTTCAGATTGGGATAGACTTCCAGTGAAAGCAGGAGCATTAGGTAAAGGAATGGTAATTGTATCACTGCCAAGCCAAATGATCACAGAGCTCATGGTTGGTCTCTTTGCTGCATTCTCTTGAACACACAACAAACCAATTTGTATCAACTTGATGATCTCGTCTCTTGGATGCCTTATCAAGAAAGTGTCAATTATATTATCAGGCTTTCCTTCAACCCATCTCTTCCATGCCTACACCAAGAAAATGTAATATGGTTTTACTTTCCCAACAGAGGTTTGAAGATAAAGAAATAGAAGGAAAAAAATAGACTAATATATATATATATATATATATATATATATATATATACATATATGTGAAGTGAAGAAGCTTACAAAAGCTGCAATGCCTTCTCCTTCAAAGCTGTTGCATCTTTCACCACTTATAATTTCTATAAGCATAACACCGAAGCTATAAACATCAGATTTAGCTGAGATTTGCCCGTGATTCAGGTACTCAGGAGACATATATCCACTGCACATTTGCAAAGTAACATTAATTCATATGATTGTTTGATCCATTTAAATGTGTTTTCTAGGCTAATTTATATAATATTCGTACCGAGTTCCAGCTATATTTTTTGTTTCAGCTCGAGTCTCGTCAGTGTCAAACAATCTGGCTGTCCCAAAATCTGCAACTTTAGGGTTCATCTCAGCGTCTAAAAGGATGTTGCTCAACTTCAAGTCTCGGTGAATAATCTTTAGCTGAGAATCTTCATGAAGATAAACAAGACCTCGAGCAATGCCTTCTATAATTCTATATCTCAACTCCCATGTAAGAAGTGAACGCTTCTCCTCGTCTGCAATGTTCAGAGAAACATTGTCATGCTAAAAGTTTCCAAAAATAGCAACTTAAGTTGTCGAGGCTCACCGAATATAAAGTTGTCAAGACTTGCGTTGGGGACAAACTCGTAGACAAGAATCACTTCATCTCCTTCATTACAGAACCCGAGAAGCTTAACAAGATTCCTATGTTGGAGTCTTGTCAATAGTGAAACCTCATTCTTGAACTCTATATCTCCTTGTCCTGAACCTTTTGTTAATCTCTTTACTGCTATCTCTCTACCGCTAAATAATGTTCCCTGAACCCATGTTTAAAGATTGGTTAACTATCTAATACAAAGATCAATCAATTAGTCATTCTTATAAGAAAAGTTATTACTACATACCTTATAGACCGTACCAAATCCACCTTGGCCAAGCTTATTTTCACACGAGAAATCATTGGTTGCCGTTAAGAGCATACCAAGATCAAACCGTAACATAATCTGACCATCAGAATCAGAGTACGATGCACTACCATTCAGTAATTTGTATGATTTTCTCCTTCGTGCATGGACTTTGATGAAGCCAATAAAAACCAAAATATTAATGAAAATAAAAACGACAATTATTGCTATGATTCCGCCATCTCCAATACTTCTTCCTGCAGATGATTTACCCCCTTTTAGTATAAGAACCTCTATATCATACTTACTAATATTGGCAAATGGTCTAACTCATTTGTTTTACCTTTCTTGTCGTCTGTTGTAGAGCTCTCTTTTTTCTGACCGGGAGGTCTTGGAGGCGCAGGAACTCTTGTTAAATTACCGAAAGCACCATAGAAAGGATATAGATCCCACCTGAAAAAACAGCTCGGGTAATTAACCTCACCTCCTTGCGTTTCCCAAAACAGTTTCTTAAAAAGCGCCACGCATTTTCCCAAACATGTCTTGCAATCTTGGGCAGTTATGTCGGGTGTGCATTGCATCAGCATGTAAACTGTTGGATACTCCGTGAACTCGGATTTTACTGCACTATAGTACTTATGTACAGACGAATTTTCAGCTTCGGCGGCAGCCTTGATGGTCGCATTAGCCATTGCATTCCATTCTTGTTCGAAAAGGGTCATGTTTCTAGATGCGTTCAGACTAAGTGGACTTTGGTATCTAACAGCAGGTATAACCTCGAGGTTCCCAAAAGAGTGGTTTGAGGAACGTACAAGACAAGAAATCTTGTCCTTGATGTCACCCCACGTGAACGAATTGCGCTGTTGACAATTATTTAGTATAGCCTTAGTCGCTGATTCGAGACAAGTGATACAAGCTTGTCGGTCATAGTCTCTTGCGCAGAGGGCAAGAGCGTGAACTCTGTCGGGACTTTCACCGAATGAACCGTTGTAGAATCCACCATTGTCGACGACTTTTTCAGCAAGTGTAGAGAAAAGACTCTCGCGGTTTTGGCCGTAGCTGCTGCTACCGTTGAAGTAGCGTCCGGTACACCCGACGGCGTTAATGACTTCGAGATTTTGAAGGACAAGAAATAGTGAAGAAACGAGGAAGATCATCAAAGTAGGGAATGTCCCCATGTTAATGATAAACAACTTTGTAAAAAAGATTTCGTTATTGTTAAGAAGTATTCGATCTCTAGAGCTTTTGTTATGATAAATTTATATAGGTGAGATGAGAAAGAGATTATATATGACTTCACGTGTATTTGGTCAATTTTGTTTTGGAATACTAACATGTGATCCCAAAGCATTACGTACTTTTCTAGCTCCAAACTTGTGTTGAAGTTTTCTAAGTCTACGATTTTCGTATGTTTTTGCGTGGGACACTCCAACTTATATTATGGTTAAAGATTAATCGAAATATTAAATATTAAATATCAATAGATGTAAAATATCAATAGATGAAAAATTTAATTAATTTAGAAGGAAACTAAATTTTCAGTAAATTTTTTGTATAAATTAATTATGTTTTGGACCATCGTTTTGACTTTTGATACATAACATCGTAAATGAATAGCTCCATTATTTCATTATACTGATCTTTTGGATAACTTAAGATTTAAAAGTTTTTTTTGTGGAAATGGCACAAAGTACTGAAATGAAAATTAATCAATAACTAAAATATTTTCATATATTGGTCAATTCATCTTTCACAGTGATACCAAAATTACAGTGATAGGTTCTTCAAGCTACTTTTCTTCTAGAGTGTTTTTTTTTTTTTTTTTTTAGGGACAAAAGAGTGTTTTTTTTAGTCTTTCTTTTTTGGATAAAAGGCTATTCTTTTAGAGTTTAATTTTTCTTTTTTGGTGAAGATTCTTTTAGAGTTTGGTTGTAGGTACGTTCGAAACCACCAAATTTGTTAGTTTTCTTTTTTTACTAAAAACTGTTGTTTTTGTTTAAAGACTAAAATTGTTTGAGCTTTTACAATTATCAATGGAAGATTCCAAAAAAGAAGATGAAACCGGCTTCAACGCCGGGGAGGTTTTGAAGGAGAAGAAGAAGGGAAGAAGCAAGCAAGATCGGAGCAGAGACGTTCTTCATTTTATTATTTTTGTAAAGAAATGGTGTTTAGGGATGTGTTCAATGTTTATATTTGTATAATTAGGTGACATGAGAGAGAGAATAGGTTTTTGTTGGCTAAGTAAGAAATTTGAGCAGCCGTTGACTTCAAAGACGGTCGTTAAGTTTTAGAAATTAACAAAGTTTTAGCTCAATTTAATGAAAATCTTGATTAGCCTTTTCTAAGCAATGTATAAAATTTATAAAAATGCAATTTAAAATGTGGGAATAGCGACTTATGCTAATTGAAGATGACCAAACACAGATTTTAGAACCTTAGAAAGGGTTTGGTCATCTTCCGCTGTCTCTTATATATTGCATGTATAGGTTTAAATTAAAACAGCCGTATAGAAAGGTGTAAGTAATCACTTGGTGTGAACTAATAAGGTTTTTTTCTCCCACATGCATATCTCTTTCGTTGAATACCAGGTTTTGTTTTTGATCGCAAGACCAAAAAGTCTTGCCTTGCTAAGTCTACATATTGGTAGTTTGGTACGTAATAAAGAATATCAAAATTCAAAAAAATAAGAAAGTGATAAAATTGTATATGTAGCAATTTCTGAGTAACTCGAATAATGATAGTCCTTTAGAATAATCTTTATGCAAATTTGAACAGTTTTGTCATCATTATCCAGTTTGCAGAAAAGGCTTATATGATGGAAAAACATTACTTGCCAAATCATTGACAGAATCTGATCAATTCAATACGACAAAAAAAAAACGTACTAATACATGAAAAGATTTGCTTTTATGTCAAATTATATTAGACTTAATTTTCTTTTTTTCAAAACAAATATTATCAATTTCATGTACCACCTACTATCGTTTAGTGTGGCTTTATGGACATTTGATTACAGTTTTATGAACATTTATAAAAATAATTGGTATTAGTAGCTTTGAAATATTTAACATATAGTAAATTGTTATAAATACAGAAAATTTGTAATGGTAACATGGCGTTGATACCATCTGTTGCAGCGGAAACTTAACAAGACAAGGTTTTAAAGATCAATGGATCCAAAAACTCTATTTGTGCTCTGTACAACATGGAGAACTCAAAGATTACTAATGCACACCAGACATACTTGGTGCTTTATTTTTTAGATCCATTGATCTTTAAAACCTTGTCTTGGTGCTTTATTTTTTAGATCTATTGATCTTTAAAACATTGTCTTGGTGCTTTAGTTTTTAGATCCATTGATCTTTAAAAACCTTGTCTTGGTGCTTTATTTTTTAGACATGTGCTTTATCATTCTTAATAATTACCATTATATAGTAAATTAACATTCTTTAGAAAGAATTCTGAAAAGTTGTCATACTTGGTGCTTTATATTTTAAACATATGTTATTTAATAAAAAAATGTACATTCAATTTATCCAGCTGATTTTTGAAAATAATAACCACAATACATTCTTAAATTAAACTATAAGCTGAAAAGTAAATGATTGTAAAAAAAATACGACTAATCGCATATTTTTCTTATAATTTTGTTTCAAATTTAATAAAATTAAATCACTTCATGTTATTAGCTTGATTTGATTATTATTATTATTTTTCTTTAAAATCAATTGGATAGATAATTTAAAATACTATAAGATGCTTAATTATTTTTTCCTATTGATTTTTTAGAGCAATAGCCACAATAATCCTCAAATCAAACAACAAAGTGAATTCCTTTTTTTTAAAGTTTATTGTAGTATTTCTTAAAGGTTAGTGATCTAAACAAGGAAAATAATGTTGACTGTGATTAAGTTAAACTTAAACTATCAAATTTCAGCTTTTTTAAAATAAAATATTTTAACAAATGCAGGAGCTAACCATAATATATAAAGTGAAATGTACTTCCACACCATTGTTACTGTCTTTAAGAAAATAAGTAATGATGTCTTAGCCATGTTTACTAAAAAAATAAAATAAAACATATAACTCGTTACCACTACACTTGCATCTTTTTTCTCAACATCTGCCATTTATTGGACAGGACAACGATGCATAATACATTCATGCTTTTCATTAGCATCACAGTGATGGTGATGGTGATGATGATGGCCGTGTATGAAAAACAACAGGTGTGGGCACAGGCATGGTGGTGTTAGCGTGTCTTCCAAGCCAAAAGATGATTGAACTAATGCTAGGTCTTTTGGACACATCCTCTTGAACACACAACAAACCTATGTGGATGAGCTTCACTACTTCGTTTGTTGAGATGTTGTTACTCGGAGCAGCCAAAGGATCAATGATCTCTTCGTATCTTCCTTCATTCCACTTCTTCCATACCTACAAATTTTTTTTAAAGTTCATAAGAATATGAAGAAGATGAAGAAGAATAAAGATGATCGATATAAGTGAGAAGCTTACAAAAGTTGGAAGCTCTTCTTCTTCCTCTTCTTCTTTTTCCGAGCTTTTGTTGCTTTTACCACATATCATCTCTAGAAGCATGACACCAAAGCTATACACATCAGACTTAGCTGAGAACAGTCCATATGCCGTATATTCTGGAGCCATATATCCACTGCATTAACCAAATCATATCAATGGTGATGCTGATCAAAGAATCTAAAAAAAAAACAGAGTATCTAGTACAGAGCTACTTACAATGTTCCAACTACTCTGCTTGTCTGTCCTCGAGTCTCGTCCAAATTGAACAGCCTCGCCATCCCAAAGTCTGCAACCTTAGGGTTCATCTCAGCATCTAAAAGGATATTGCTTGCCTTCAAATCTCTGTGAATAATCCTCAACTGAGAATCTTCATGGAGATATTGAAGCCCTCTTGCAACTCCTTCTATGATTGTGTACCTCACATCCCATGTCAGAAGCCGGCGTTTGTCTTCATCTGCAGATCTCAAAGAAACATTTTTAAAGTTGTTTGCTAAAGATATAGTATCAGTTAAAGATGCATGGGTCTCTCGAAAGGCTCACCAAATATGAAGTGGTCGAGGCTTGAGTTAGGGACAAACTCGTAGACGAGTATCTCTTCATCTTTTTCATTACAAAACCCAAGAAGCTTAACAAGATTCCTATGTTGGAGTCTTGTCAAGAGTAAGACCTCATTCTTGAACTCCTTATCTCCTTGCCCTGAACCTTTTGTTAATCTCTTTACCGCTATCTCTTGCCCGTTCTCTAATATTCCCTGAAAAATAACCATTCTCATGCTATAAATTAACCCAGCTAAGATTATATTTGAACTATTACTAGCTAATTTCTTTACCTTGTAGACAGATCCAAATCCACCTTGGCCAAGCATATGATTGAAGTTATTCGTTGCAGTTATAATCATTTGAAGATCAAAACGTAACATAGATTGACCACCATAATCGAAAGCCTCTGTACGTCATCACCAAAAATATAAAATAACATACTAATAGTGAAAATCCAACTACTTTATAACCACAAGAGGGACTCGGTCTGGAATGTATAACCGAAGTATACCATTGTCTCGAGAGAACTGGAAAGAGACTAATTAACACGTATTGTTTAACAAAGATTTTAACATATTAAAATACATATATTAAGATTAGAAAGAGAGAGAAAAAAGAGCTCTAAAATATATTAAGATACCATCAATAAGGATGGTAAAGGGTATATATATCAATTCACTCATTACTAGTGGGTTTTGAGTTGCAATTTAAAATGTACTAGATTATTTTAAGAAGACTTTACCTTTGAATCTGGTGTGTGAAGGCCTTTTCTTCCAAGAAAACACTAGCACCACAAATATGAAGAGATTGATGACTATTGGGACCACAATAATTGCAATGTTGCTTCCTTGAAAACTTTTCTTGTCTCTCTCGCAATTGAGAATAGTCGAAGACACATGAGGAGGAAGAGCATGAACTCTTTCAACATTTTCAAAAGCTTTATAGAAATGATAAAGATCCCACCTGAAATAACAGCTAGGGCGACTAATCCCAGCACCTTTTCTTCCCCAGTACTGGCTCTGAAGAAACTCACTCACACAGGCTCTTAGACATATGTTGCAGTCGCCTTGTGATAGGTCAGGCGTGCATTGCATCAACGCGTAAACATCTGGGATTTGTGTGAACTCTGTTCTTGTGGCGTTATAGTACTTGAGGACTGAGGAAGTGTCAGCTGTGGAAGCAGCCTCGAGCGTCCGGTTAGCCATTGCAATCCATTCTTTATTGAACATGGTCATGTTCTTGGATATGGATGAATCTATATTGTCTGGATTAGCGTTGATAACAACTGGTGTGAGTTCGAGTTTGCCAAACGTTGAGCGGTTTGTGTAACGTATAGAGCAAGAAACGTCGTCGGGTTGATGAGTGACCCATGAGTAAGACTCTTTTCGACGACAGTTTGGTTTCGTATCGTCGATGACATGTTCCAGACATGTCTTGCAAGCTTGATCCTCGTAGCCTCGTCTGCATAACGCAACAACGTAAACTCTACTGTTCTTGGAATCTCTGCCAAACGAGGCGTTGTAGAAACCACCGTTAGTAATGACGTTAGAAGGAAGAGAAGAGAAGAGACGGTCACGGCTGAGGCCGTAGTTAACATCGAAAAAGTCGCCGTAGCAGATGAAACTGGCGTTAACATATTTAGGTGTTTGAAGGAGGACCAGAAGGACAAGCGAGAGAAGAGTAGTCACGAGACAGTTCTTTCCCATTTTACTATAATCGATTGGGTTGCAAAATCTGAGTTTTATTTTTATTTTTGCATCTTATTATGTAATAAGATGTTACTTTATAACATTGCATTGAAACTTTTTAATCTATAACGTGAGAAATGGTACCACTATTTATTTATTTATTTTATTTTTAGTGATATATATGGGTTATATATAGATTTCTAGTTGACTTAGAAAATAAGACATTGTCTGGGTTAGTTTTTGTTTTGTTTTATGACTAAACCGGCAAGATTGTGTGCCCATAAACATATTTGATGTTCGGAACAAATTGCTAAATAATATTATCTTTAAAACATACTAATATATCTTCTAAGTAGAATTGGAAATTTAATTTTAGTTTCAGTTTTGTGTTAACTTTGGAGAATATAAAACTTAAGTGGTAGTACCGAAGTACGTAGTTTTAAAAAAACCAAAACTTAAGTGGGGTATTTTTGAGAACTGTCCATATGATTTATATATCAACCTATTTAACTTACTTTCTATAGTTTTCTCATAAAAAAATTTAAACTACATAAGTACTTTGAAACCATGTAATTAGATTTCTTTGGTTTTCTGATTTAATTTTCAATGCATATGCGTCCACGTAGACTTCCAGTCTTCGACGCAATTGTTGTTATACGAGAGTTTTAATCAGTCATTGAAACCATTTTTGGTCTTCCAATTTGACTTTCATAGTTTTGAATCTTTTGATCCTTGATGACAACCATATATGAAACCCGTACTAAGTACTATGTCCCTTTTAAGTCCTCTTGGTTCTCCTCCATTCATATCACCTTGACCTTGTCGTTTCTATATTGTTTGGAATCGGAAACGACATCGTTCTTTCTAGTGTATAGACTCGCAATTGCCACTTAAGGCCAAGGACAACGAAGTGTTCGACGTATCGTTTACGTAAGCATAATTGATGAAAAGAAAAGTCTTTACCTTGCCTATTACGTCACCATAAAAAGTCTGGGGTTCTCACTTGTGAAAACGATATGATATTAGAAAAGTCTCTCTTCTTGTTTGATTGATCGATCAAGAGAAAACAAATTTTACGAACCTAGAGTCTGTTTATATAAGCCAAACCAAAGAAATGTTAATAATCAAACGTTAGATTGTTTATATAGATGGAAAAATCCTTTCTTTTTCACAACTCTTGTTTTCTTGTCTTCTTCTTGACCATCAGTGGCGTTCACACTGCCTTCATCTGCGGTGACGAAAGCTTATCTCTAAACACAACCTATGACGAAAGCCTCAGTGCTCTATTACTTTCTCTTGCTTCAAACGTTATCAGAGAACGCGGCTTCTACAACGCTTCACTAGGTGGAGTTCACGCTCTTGCTCTTTGTCGAAAACACTACGAAGATAAAGCTTGTCGTCGCTGCGTGGATAGAGTAAGTAGGAGTCTTTTAACTCAATGCCAAGGCAAAACAGAAGCATATCACTGGGATGCTGAAAACGATGCAAACGTTTCTTGTCTCGTACGTTACTCAAATGTCCAGAAATTTGGTCAACTAAAGCTTGAGCAAGTTGGGAATCTTCCTCACTCGAGTCTTCCACCTTCTTTGAATCTGACCCGAATCAGCCAAGAGTTTTCCGCCATGGCTAATGGAACAGTTGAGGTTGCATCCACGGCTGATGAGTCCTCTGTATTGAAGTATTATGGAGTCTCAAGTGCAGAGTTTACAGACACTCCTGAGGTTTATATGTTGATGCAATGCACACCTGATTTATCTTCCAGTGACTGTAATCTTTGTCTGAGAGAGAATGTTAGGTATAATCAAGAACATAACCGGGACAGAGTAGGTGGAACGGTTTCACGTCCTAGTTGTTATTTCCGATGGGATTTGTACAGTTTCGTTGGAGCTTTCGGTAATCTAGAGAGAGTTCCCGCGCCTCCTCGACCCCCTCAACCTCCTCAGCCTCTAGAAGATTCTCGGGTAAAGAAAGGTACAAGAATTGATTATCTTTTTGCTGAAATGATGAATGACTTCGTTTGCATATATAAAACTTGACCTTTTGGTGGTATTTAGGAAGAATTTTTCAACCATGGAGCATTGTGGTTGTGGTTGTTCCTACGGCCATTAATCTTGCCGTGTTTGTTGCTTTTGTACTTGCTTTTCACCGGATGCGGAGGAGGATTCATGCCGGAATCAACAGTGAGTTTAGTTTCAGGACTTTTGAGTAAATTAGTAGAAAAGTTTTGGAGCTTTTTAATAAGGAAAAGCTTTATACTGTATATGTGCAGAAAATTCTGATTCTGATGGTCAATCTATGTTAAGTTTTGATCTTGGCATGATCTTAATTGCAACCGATGACTTCTCTCCGGAAAATAAGCTTGGGCAAGGTGGTTTTGGATCTGTCTATAAGGTAAGAATCACTAAAACTCATTTAAGCAGCTTATCCAAGTCTTTATAAGGTTCAATGATTTTACACCGTTCTCAGGGGATATTACCAAGCGGTCAAGAGATAGCGGTAAAGAGATTAGCTGGAGGTTCAGGACAAGGAGAACTAGAGTTTAAGAATGAAGTATTACTCTTGACAAGACTCCAACATAGGAATCTAGTTAAGCTTCTTGGTTTCTGTAATGAAGGAGGTGAAGAGATTCTTGTCTACGAGCATGTCCCTAATTCAAGTCTTGATCACTTCATCTTCGGTAAGCCTTCACGTGAACGATGTAATGTATTCTTTTGTCACAAGTCACAACACTTTTATCAGATTAATGAACAAATATTGTCTCTGTAGACGAAGACAAACGTTGGCTTCTTACATGGGATGTGAGGTACAGAATCATAGAAGGTGTTGCAAGAGGGCTTCTCTATCTCCATGAAGATTCTCAACTAAGGATTATTCATCGAGATTTGAAGGCGAGCAATATCCTTTTGGACGCTGAGATGAACCCTAAAGTTGCAGACTTTGGGATGGCGAGGTTGTTTAACATGGATGAGACTAGAGGAGAGACAAGCAGAGTAGTTGGAACCTAGTAAGTATATTCTCTGTTTCAGACATAAATGCTCTGTTTTTGACATGAATTGCTCTGTTTTTAACAGAATCCTGCAGACATATAGAGATTCTTGGATTCAGCATCACCATTAATGTGATTATCGTTCTTGCAGCGGATATATGGCTCCAGAGTATGTAAGACACGGACAATTTTCAGCTAAATCTGATGTTTATAGCTTCGGTGTTATGCTTTTGGAAATGATAAGCGGTGAAAGAAACAAGAACTTCGAAGATGAAGGGCTTCCAGCTTTTGTAAGCTTCTTCTCTCTTGATAACATTTTATTTATCTATTCACAACCTTATAAATAACATTTTCTTTTGATTCAGGCATGGAAGCGATGGATTGAAGGAGAGCTTGAGAGTATAATCGATCCTTACTTAAACGAGACTCCGAGAAACGAGATCACAAAGTTGATTCAAATTGGTTTGTTGTGTGTACAAGAGAATGCAGCAAAAAGACCAACCATGAACTCTGTAATAGTTTGGCTTGCAAGAGACGGTACTTTTACAATACCTAAACCTACAGAAGCCGCTTTCGTCACTCTCCCTCTCTCAGTGACACCTGCTGATAGATCCATGAATAAGCTTGAAGACAAAGATCCGTTTTCAGTAGACGAGGTCTCGATCACAGTGTTGTATCCTCGGTGAATCTTCCTTTTTTTTCTGACCTCATATGCAAATGTTGGATAGAGTAAGCTACAAGAAACATAGTTCTTATGAACTTTTTTGTACAAGGTGGTTTATTCGGATCATTCGGTTCAGTTTGGTTATTTCGGTATTAAAGTCTTTCACCTAACAATAACCAAATATTCAGTTTTATTCGGTTTGGTATTTTTGATGTTTGTGATTCAAGTAAATAATTATTTTTTAACTTATTTTTAAGTATATATTTTAATCGAAAATACATGTTCTATTACAGAATTTCTGTTTAATATTGGATTAAATTTTTGTTCTTCTATTGTAACATTTTTGACCCCAAATTAGATTGGGTCAATTAGTTGAATAATTTCGGTTCGGTTTTGACTGAGTTTGATCATTTCGGTTCGTTAAACCATATGCTCAAGATAAAAAAAAAGATTCATTCGAGTTTGATCAATTGTAAAATTTGTAATAGTAAAATAAATTTATTGGTAACAAATAAATCAAAGAATGAATGAATGAATTCATCTATACAAATAAAGATTGAAGAATGTACTCTCTAACAAAAAAAAAAAACCCTAGAAAAGCTTGCTTGCAAATTCATTAGCCTTAACTTGAGATAGATTCGATCTCTTTGCGAGATCTCTCAATTCTGATAAGCTTCTCCCTAGCTTCACCGCAACTCTTGTCTCAAACACTTCTCCGTTCTCTTTCTTCTCTGTCGATTTCATTGTTTCTTCTAACAGAGAGAAGAATCCAGCTGAGTTTCTATACATTTCAAACACCATTCCCACTTGACCGCCATGCTCTAAAGTGTTGACAACCGCGGCCAAAGAAGCACAAGTTATCGCCACGACTCCAGCTAAACCGGAATCTTGACCGATAAAAACTGAGCTCACTGCTGAAACTCCGGTCAAGACTGGTCCAGAGATGGCCAAGAATCGGTTTAGCTTCAATGCCACGTTACCTAATCTCTCATAATCTTCTGCGTCTCTGGTCTTCACTACATGAGCAACTTCTCTCATCTCCGCCTCGAGCTCATGGCTCCACCCGTTTGAAAGACCGGTTTTGGGGGTTTTCGGTTTGTTTTCAGGCCACCAAGCCGCCGGTTTAAACTCTTCCGGAAGCTTCTCGAGCATTGTTCCGATAAGAGGAAGAGGGTAAGCTTTGTCTAGAGACAACACTCTCTTTATCGCTTCCTTAACATCTTCTTCCGTGACCTCCTCGTTTTCTCTTAGAAACTTTTCGAGTTCGACTCTCAACCTCTTGAACAGCCTCGTCGCGTTCCTCTGTTCTTCAGTAAGCTGAGAAGGTTGAATCTTGCTCATCAAGGCAGCGAAACCCGTTGCAGAGGTTAACAACACCGTTGAAGCTATCTTCACAGCGGTCACAGAATCTACGCCGTGGCCATTAACCGAGGCTATCCCTGCCATCAAAGCGGCTGTGAGAGTGATCATATTGACAGAATTGAGCAACAGTGAGTTCCAGTTACTGCGTTGATCTCCAATGTTCTTGTGCATCTCAATCCTGTCCATAACTTCTTCAAGAACAACATTGAGACGCGCCCTTTGAATAGAATCAGAGCCTCTCCTCTGTTTCAACGAAAGAGGAAGACTCTCCACAAACTCAAAGCTTGGTTCTTTAACCGATAAACTCTGTTTCTTTATCGGTATTTTCGGAATCGAGACGTTAAATTTCGGTAGTTTCGGAATAGAGACTGCAGCTTTAGGTCCCGAAGAAGACGAAAGAACCAATCTTGAAACCTGTAATGAAGCCATAAGTGTTTAGAAAGGATATAGCAAATATGATGGATGATTCTTGATTGGTTTTGCTATGTTGGTTTCTTGAAATCTCTCAAAGGAGCTTTTGTGATTGTGTTTGATGAATGAAGAGAGGTGTTATGTGTGTGTGTGGTATATATAAGTTTTTAGATGATAGGCATAAAACAAAACAAAGAAAATTAAAGGAATTGAATTGACCAAAGAGAGAAGAAAGTTTTGACCAAAGACCACATAATTAATGAATTTGTTAGGTTTTGATTGTTTCTCCTGTGACGGTTTTGGTCTAACCGTAAAGCCTCCCAATTTTACCCGCCATCCTCCTTAGAACGAGTCTTAATTTCTCTTCAACCGGGTCGGTTTAGTTTGGTTTGTTTAATAATAGTGTTTAGGACTCAAAGCGGTTCGGTTTTGTTTTGTAATCATTTGGTACAAACACTTAGGGAGAATGTAATCAATCAATCAGTCACAGAGAAAAATCCAAAAAAATGGGATCTTCACCGAAGAAGACGACTCTGCAACGGTACCTGTCAGAGCTTCAACAACATCCTTTAAGAACAAAGGTTCAAGCTTTTTCTTCTCTTCTTTATTGTGATTTGAAAATTTGATTAATTGGGAAGTGGGTGATGTGGTTTCGTTTATTTGACATTAGTTTACTCATCATCGATCTGAGTGACGATGGTGTTGATTTTGATTGAAAGTTTGTGTTTTTAACCTAAACCCAATTTTAATAATCCGATTAAGTGAGAGTATAATTTGTGATTTTTAAATAGCTCGTTGACATTTTCTTTTATGATTAGTTGGAACTCATGTGAATGATTCTAGGTTTTGTTTTTTTAATTAATGAATTTGGAGTCTGTGATTTGTAGGCAATTACTGCTGGAGTGTTGTCTGGTCTTAGTGATGTTGTATCGCAGAAACTCTCTGGCATACAGAAGATTCAGCTGAGAAGGGTTCTTCTCAAAGTGGTAAAGCTTGAATCTTTCTCTTGTAGAACCTCCAGTTTCAAGCCTATCCTAGCTTCATTCGATAATTTCAAGATGGCGTATGTGAATTGTTTGCCATTTGAGTTCTATTGCCTTCTTTAACAGGTATTTGCGGGTGGTTTTCTCGGACCAGCGGGGCATTTCTTTCATACATATCTAGATAAGGTTTTCAAAGGGAAGAAAGACACAAAGACAGTGGCAAAGAAGGTAAAGTTTTCCCAAATCTTTAGATGATTTGTTATGTTAAAGATTGGTTTATGCTAAATGGTCTGTCTGAATGTAAAATGTTTGGTAGGTAATTTTGGAACAACTGACATTGTCACCAGTGAACCATTTGCTTTTCATGATCTATTATGGAGTAGTCATTGAAAGTAAGTTCCTCCTTTTTTCACTCCGTTTGTAAAATCGTAATCGTTGTGGATGGTGTTAAGAGTTCTTGATAACAGTTCTGCAATGTTGAGTGAAACAGGAGGTCCCTGGAACCTTGTTAGAGAAAGGATCAAGAAGACTTACCCGACTGTCCAACTTACAGCATGGACGGTAAGTGAGAGATATTTATTTAGTTCATGTCCTTTATTAAGAGAATTTGATCCACAAGCAGAATTGCTGGATGATTGGTTCTATGATATTGTTCACAGTTTTTCCCGGTGGTGGGATGGATAAACTACAAGTATGTGCCACTTCACTTTCGGGTCATCTTGCACAGCATCGTCGCATTCTTTTGGTAAGACAATGATTCATTTCTTGTTGTTAATACTCAACTGAATCTTCTTTGGAATCTCAACATTCTTCTTCTTTTGTTTTTCAGGGGAATTTTCCTGACCCTGCGAGCGAGGTCAACAACACTGGCTTTGGCAAAGGCCAAGTGATTGGTGAAGCACATCTATCGAGAGAAAACTCAATCCTTGGACTCATTATAATCTCTTAGTTACTCTGTAAGTTAAAGCAAATCAAACAGCTGAAACCAAATAAAAATTTGTATTAAGATGATACCAGTCTAGGATAACAATATGTTTTAAGTTATTACAACATTTTCAGATATTGTCTAAAACACATTCACAAACATCATATAAAAAAGGGTATTAAAGAAGAGATCTTGTTTAAGCAGCTTTGGCAAATCCAACTCTTGCTTTCCCATAATCGAACACAGTATGATATGGTCCCATAAAGATATCACCCAAGATCCTGCAATTTTTTTGCAGTAGGACAAAATTTTGAGTAAAGCAATTTGATTTTTTTTTTTTTGTGGTTAGTGGAGATTGGATATGTAGATGATAGTTACCAGAGAGGTCCACGAGGTGGAGGGATGTCCATGGCTGTGAAACCGCTAGTGCACTGAGTCTCAACCCCTTCCCCAATCTTGAATATATACTGATGGATTGAAAAAGAAGCAAAAGACTTCTATTAATCTCTTTATGATGATACTGGTAAGCTGAAAAATAAGGAGATTTTGATGAGAGAAGTTACATCTTGAGGAGAGAGATCAAAGGTTCTGCCACCAATTGTGAAAGAGACTATAGGCATCGACGAAACCCTCTCACAGTTGACTGCTGATTGTTGGTTCTGGGTTGGTATATGGTCACATAGCTAAAAGATTTGACAGAGAATAGAGTTTTAGAATGTGTATGTCCAAAATAAGGCTTTAATACACTCTCAAACTCACCTCAGCTGCATAAGCGAGTATGCGTTCTTGTGTCTTATTCTGAGTCAATTCGCTCTCCATCCACACGGCTGCCATTTCGCAGGCACTGCACATCGCTTGGTTTAGAAGACCTGATGCATCATCTACAACTGACTCAATCCCCATACTGCAGACAAAACATGAAGCAGTTTTAAGTTTGATGTCTGAAATAGTTTCTGCTTAGATTATGTCAGTACTAACCTCACACTGTGTGTACCGTCATAAGCACAGACTCCAATTTGTGAGCATACTTTCTTAGGATCCCCCTGCATGTCAAATGATGTAAAATTCAAGATTGTATTGCTAATAAATAGACAAGTGTGAAAATGTCATGAACAGTTCTTCCAACCTGAGCTAGAAGAGAATTCAACATGGTTTTCCCGTATTGATCCACCACGGCCTTGCATTCACGGCTTACGATTCCTTGAGCTCCAATCGCATGATTGATCATCGTGATGACAGTCTAAACAGGGGAAATGCAAAAGCAGATAGAACTATTCAGCATGTTTCATGTGATAAACTGTGCACAATCTACACAATTTTCAACAAATTCTTTCTCACCGATGGACCGGTGAGCAGAGAAGTTCCGGAATCAGCAATGGCAGAACAACCTTTAGCACAATATCCTGAATAACATAGAAACTCAGATGTCAAATTATGTTTGAAGGACTCATTCATATTGAAACTGGAACCTCTCAAAAAGTTACTTACCAGTTGGTTTGCCAGCAATTTGGAGATCACCCATGTCAAACTGCCAGTAACCTTTATGTGTCACTGGAACATAAGTATGCTCCCCTTTGAAATGCTTAGGGTCAACTCCACCAAAAACAATCTCACCACCTTCTGGATCTTGTGGGTTACGGTTAAGCCAAAACGAAAAAATCGGTTCCTTAACCAGACCTTTTTCCACCATGTTATACCTATACACATCATATAAGTACATCAATTCATAATTCAGATTGCACAACAATCCTTTAATCAGACAGATGTTTTCATACCAAACCGGAGTTGAGTTTCCTACAGAAATCTCTTTGAAACCCAAACCGAGGATACCATCAAACTTTGCCAACAAGAATGTAATACCAGGCTCACTAGTAGCCTCTATGAATTCCTGTGGTGACATAGATGTAGCAGTAAGATATGAATACCAAGAAACAGTAAACTCACCAGAATATACTGAGATATGTAAGCGGGTGAATCGATTTTACCTGCTCCTTAACAACAAGATCACCAACTTTAACATCATCATTGCTAAAGTAACCAGCAATAGCACCTGTTCCATAGCGGATTGATGCAGGTTTTCCTGTGTTTTCAATGAATTTTTACTGTCAAAATCTATCTGGAATGAGAAGACTTGTGCTAAACGTAACCCTTTCTTGAAAAGTTATCAAGAAACATCAAAAGTATCGATGCATAACAAGATGAACAGAGAGAACACACCGTTCTTTCTGTATGTTGATGACTGGCTAGCCTTGTACTTGGTATGAAAATAACAAGCAACCTGAAAACATTAAACAGAGATATTTTGTTTTGTTATATGATGATGAATGATACAATTACATTGTCACAATTAGTATGCATTCTTAAGAACAAAATAACCACTAATGCTTACCGATAAGTAACATTTGGTAGATGGTATCCAAAGATTGGAGCTACCGGTATCAAAGATCACAGTGAACTTCTGAGGTGGAGTACCAATGGTAATGTCACCATAGTATTGAGCATCCAAATAGTTCTTCAGAGGAACCATATCCGCATTAGCACCATTTAGGCGAAAATGGTCTTTGGGAGACCAAGATCCTCCTCGGTTTTTCAAAAAAAGCTGAGAAGCTAGCCTGTTGCTCCGGTCTAGTTTCCTCTTCTTCAATCCAATTCTAATCGTTCCATCACCGTTTCGCTCACACGAGGCAGTAGATATAAGGATCAAACATGAAAGCAAGAACACTAGCAAGAAGGATTGGAACCTAGTTCCCATTTTTACCTATATCATCAGAAAAACAAATCTCACATCAAATAAAATCATAGTTTTTGTTACAAAAATTTCAAGCCAATAGAAAATGTAAAGGTGAAAAGTTTTAGTACAAAAAAAAGAGTCAGATATAACTATATAAGCCCCCACACCAGAATCAAACAAACTTAATTAGATTCAATCACCAAATATTAATACTTCCAATCAAATCTTCAAATAGTTCTCATGAAAGTGAAGAATCTAAGATAAAAAAAATACAAAAATATTCCAAAGTCAAGTAAAGAACAGAGGAAACACAAAAGTAATTAACAACTGAAGAAGATTCACCAAATTTTCTTGCTTTCTTACAATGGAACTTCTATCAAACACAAACAGAAATTGAATGTTTCAATAGGTCCTATAAAGTTTTAAGAAAGAAAGCAATATAGGCAACACCAAAAAAAAAAACCAAAGAAGTAAAAGAAGGAACACTCACAGAGGAAATGTGAGTAGAGAGATTCTTGAAAAGCTTTAAGTTAACAAGACGAGGAAGAGTGGTGCAGGGGTTTATATTTATACGTAAATGACTTCAAAGAGAGAAACTCTTAAGAAAACACACAATAAAGTTCAACTTTTTTTACTGTCAATATCAATTTAATTGAAAATAAATTTAGTTGTTGCTTGCCAGTTGAAACTTTCAGAAGTATATGAAGGTATTAAATTATGTAAAAAGTTTTTTAAAATGTGATTTAGATTCATAAGCAAGCGTCACGTTTATGTAACCTTGCTTGCCATGCATGGACCCGGACAGTTCAGCAAAATCCGTTTTGTATGTTTTCAAGGAAAAAAAGTTATATTCTTTTGTTTTCACTCAAAATCTGTCGACCCTTTGGAGTATATCTTATTTTCATTGTAACTTATGTAAAAGTTCATAATAATTTGCATAAACTATTGGATATATGACATATACAGAGTGACTATAAAAGTTTACTTTTCAATTTCTTTATAAGTACATAGTTATGACTTGTGACTTATGATATCTTTGGTTAAGTATTGTTTAATTTCAACATCAAACTCATTCTAATTGAAGTGTGCAAGGAAGAACCTTATACGTCTCTTTTCATAAAAGAACCTTATATTATATGTATTCATTTCTCTTACTCAACTCAAGTTTTTACATAATTGATACTAATATTAGATAAAAATTTAGAAATTAAGTGAAATCATAATAAAAAAAAAATATCATTTTAAGATTTTGAAATAGATACTGACTGTAGTAAGAAAACTAGAGAACAAATCAATTTTGTTTGTATATGCTAATTCAATTAATTTATTATGTTTGGCAAATCAAATGCATCCGCTGATTAGGGGGTTTGCTTCGCATTAGGTACGCTTCACGTTGAACCCATGCTTGCTTGGGTCCAGCATATATAGCAATATTACCATTTTGTTGAACACAGTAACGTCTTTAAACGTTGTCACCCTAATAATATTACCATTTTCTGTTTTGATTCATAAATTACAGAAAAATTATCGAAATGAATCCAAAAAATTATCTATATATTACGTGGAAACTTTTTGACAAGAAAAATGGTATAAGTTAACAGATTTTTTTGCTAAAATAAAGAATAATTCATAAAAAGATGGTTTGTTTGATTGGTGTTTGCTGCAAATGGAAAACATAAGGTTGCTTTGATTTGTAGCACAAGCAAACGTCTTCACGTTGTTGACACTGCGTTTGGGACCCCATACACACGACACGTTTCCTTAACGTTTCTCTCAACTTCTCATAATTACTCATTTAACCCCATATAATTAGTGTCTAACTACTCTTGTAAGCATTAGAAATATACGTATAGCTTCGTAATGGAAGCACATAGTGACATAACATAAAAGATGTGAGTATGAATATGTTTAGAAAAAGTTATCATTAAACTCTTAGGAGAACAATGTTACATGATATATCGATATATTTAGGATTAACGACTAGTTGTGCTATTATCACATAATGTATCTTTTACCTTATAAAAGAACCAAACAAAATAACAAATCATGAAGTTTAGATATCCTAGGTTTTATTTGGGTATGGGCGCACTCTTCACTTTCCCAAAGTCCAGTCCAGTCCAATCGTGACTCTTAAACTAAATATTTAACCAATTTTTGAAATAATGCTGACACTTAGTGATAAATTGATAACATCTTGCAAACAAAATTTTAACCAATCTTGAACTAGAGTAAGTATGTTTAGAGAAAAAGTATTATTAAACTGTTACAGAATAAAGTTATATTGATACATACAGGAATGACGACTAAAGCTAATTTCATAAATTAAGATAAATTTAAATGTAAATAACATTTTTTTGTAGATTAAAGATAAATATCTTAAACTATATATAGTTTTTAGATTTTTTTAGATGTTCATGTTTTTTTCATATTTTTGGGCATTCATCTCGATCGTCGATCTCTTGGTGATTTCCGATTCTCTATCTCTCAAAACTTAGACCAATTTTTAGTCTGAGCATCAAATGTTATACTCTTAAGAGCTTGCTCCATTTTATCAAGCTTGCTCCATTTTATGCTTACAATAGTTCGAGGATGTTATTTATACATTGATCAGTCCATCCTAGACCTTTGTAACACAAAATTCGTTCTTCGCATAGGATTCACATTTATACTAAAAATGTTATACCAGAACAAATCCAAAAACTTCAATCTATCGGTGAGTATCATGTTTCCAGACTATCTATGACTGCAAGTTGTAACTTGTACTAGTCTAAGTGACACAACTGCACAAGACATATTGAATTTGTTCACAATGGCACATAGACGGGTCTACCATTTTCTAGTCAAAGATGCGTATTTTGGCTTCATGAGAATTCATTGTTTTCGGAAAAAGTTTAAGCAATTTATATCCCTGAACGTAATAGTCGATCATAATTCATACACAACGAACGAGATTAAAAAAATTTGCTCGCAAGACTCATTGTTGTTCAGGATGGAAAAAGAAAAAGCCGTAACTAAAAATAAAACGTTAAAAAGAAACAAAACCAGAAAAAACAAAAAACAAAATCAACCAATAAAAAAGGAACTAACTAAAAAAAATATAAAGAAAATGTTATTGTCCGTTGCTCGTCGTAACGTTACTGTTATTGCTGTTCCCATTCTGCTGATTATTCGAACCGTTGATGATAGACGTTATGGCTGCAGCCAGAGCCGCTGCAAAGTTGGGGTTCGAGGCGATGGCGGCAGTAGCTGCGCTAACGCTCTCGCCAGCGTTTAGCGACTGAGACGGCATATGTAACCCGGAGAACTTAGACTGTTGGTTGTAATACAAAGCCTGACCCATCATTTGAGGCAAAACCGATTGGTTCAACTCCGCGAAACCAGACCGTTGAGAGAATTGCATCAACGGGTTATTGGTTAGATTGTTACCGTTTGGTGACTCTGTGAGGTCTAATGTAATGGTTGGGAACGGTGCAGAGGCTGAGATAGTGGCCATGCTTGAGGAACATGGTAAGATGGTTCGAGCCAATAGATTTGTTGGGTTCATTAAACCGTCTTGGCTTGACATGGTGGAGCCTGAGAGGAGCATGCTTGCGGCTGCAGTTGTGGTCGAGGCCATGCTCATAGCTGCTGGAGGTAATGGATGGTTATGGTTTCCTTCGTAGGTTGTTATATAGATATATATATAGTCTAGAAAGAGAGGTTAACTAGTTATATAGATACCATTGGGGCTTCGGATCGAGCGCGAACGGAGACACGAGCTTTACGCATGGTGGCTTCGGCGGTTGATTGCTCGATAACATTGTTATTTTCATTGCCATTGCTGGAGGACGCGTGGTGTTTAGGAACTTTGTTAGGGTTTCTCCAGCCGTTGGATTCGGTTTCAGGGCTTTCTTCTCTTGCAAGCGCTCTCTTTCCATTTTGACGTGGGCTAGATTTCTCTAGAAGCGATGGAGGAGATCCTGACCGAACAGTAGTCCTCTCCTCGGACGATGCTTCATCAGATGGCGGTCCCAAATCGATGAACTGTCTTGGAACCATTTCGGGCACTTCATGTCGGTTCTTGGCGTTGTCTTTGTTCTCGGTCGTAGCCTAATGAATCAAGAGTTACGTTTAAAACCATAGTTAATACTATAGTTGTCATAAATGTTAAATAAATAAAAGATTATGAGGAATTAGAGTGTTAATTACCAGGTGATGATGATCTTCTTCTTGTTGCCTCATGACAGCACCAAGTTGCATCTGCAAGGAGTTGAAGTTCTTGGTTGTTTGACTTAGCATTTCCTTTAGTCTTTGGTTATCTTCACTCGCCTTCTTTAGCTCTTCTCGAAGTTGTACGTTCTTCATTTTATCAAACAAAATCATATATACATTAATGTAATTTTTTTTTTAATGAAGTTTTATATAAACAAGTAAAAGTAAATCTCTCTAACATATCTTATCTTACGTACCAAAACAAACGAAAAAGTAAAACTAGCAATAGATTGTCAAAGTCTATGAAAACGGCATGTTTTGATTATGCTAAATCTTAAGAGAAGAAAAGCAATTTGTAGCGAAATTAAAAAAAATATACATATTCATTTTTTGGATTAAATGGGGAAAATAAAGATTAACGGTAATAAAATCTTCAAGATTTAGCTAGTACAAAGGTATTACCGTTAAATTTGATTGATTTAGACAATCTATGATCTTGTTATTAGATTTTGCAATCTATTTATCTTTTGTTCGTTTTCGTACAACGGTACAATCATTAAATGAGTTTTTACTTGTTATTTTTATTTTTATCATTGAAGAAAAAAAAAAAGAGCTGTATAGTAATTGAATAATAAGTGTACCTCACACTTTGTACGTTTCTCTTCCATATCCACAGACAACCCATCATCCACCATTGACTCGTCGCTTCCCGTATTCGCTGTGAGAAGATTTAGTCCAATCTATATTTACAATTATCATAGAAATTTTCATGAATAAAATTGTTATTTATAACTTTATTAAATAAATGATGGGATTGTAAGAAAAATAAAAAATAAATTAAGAATAGGATGAAGTAATCAAACTATACTTACATTGATATGATCAGTAGAACGATCGTCATGATGATCATCAACACGTGAATTGATCTCTCTTTTGACATGTACCATATGAGTCTCATCGTCGGTGATTATGTTTTGTTCATCACGTGCAACCCTATCTCTCTTCTCCGCCGATCTGAAAAAGTCAACCTCATCAACCACCGCCCGATGATGCTGCTGTTCATCAGACTGCTTGGTATTGTCACATGGACCTCCTCCAAGACTCACCGGAAAACGAAACATCTCTCTCTCTCTCTCACTAAAGATATCTCAACAAGATCTTGATATATAACTTAGGTTGTGTCTCTTTGTTAAAAAGTACGTATGGATAAAGATTTGCTTTCTTGATGTTATATATATATTTGTAATCTCGAATTCCCGAAACCCTAGTAAAAAAAAGAGGATATGTAACTTAGCCGGATCGGATAAGAAAAGGTACTACGTACGTATCTAAGAATCCTTCTCTATATATCTAGAAGAGTGTGTGTTTTGTGTGCGAGTGATTGTTCCGTACCATATCTAATGATCTCCATATATAGAGAGGTGAAGAAGAAGATATCTTAGAAGAAAGAGAAAGAGAAGATACTTTGTCGAGTATGTGGTTAGAGACGAAGGATAGAGAACCAGATGCTTCGGCTACAAAAAGGGTTTTGACGTGGACTCAGATATTGTCAATTTTTTCATACTTATACATAAATATAATTATCTTTCTCGTATTTTTTCAATAATAAAGACAATATTGTTTATATGTGTCTATATTTGTTTTATGCATCCTTCCTTCTACTTAATTTAATATCGGTTTCAATTTGGATTCTCGTGGGAAAGATATTTGTGGAGATTTGTTTTTAGTTCGTTTAGCGTCAGTGTCGACGTCATTTGTCTCTACATAGATCCATATTATATTAAGTATCATACGATGACCAAACCAGTTTGTATTATGTTAGACCTGTCATTGCTGTTTCTTGTCAACGATGAGCTATGGTTTATTAGTTAAGGACGTTTTACTGGTTTCTTTAAAGATTTGTTTAGGTATAAGTTTCTTTTGCTTTTTTGGTTGTAGTCACTTGCAGAAGAACTAAGCTAATGACTATGGCAGCAGAATAGTAAAACACAACCAAAATATTTTTGTTTGAGGTCAGCAAAATATCTATGTCACTATAGAAGTTAAGTGTTATCGGACAAATTAAAGAGCAAAGTCAAACATAAAATGAATGGTAATCAATCAAAAAATTATTAGGAAAGACAAAATCCACAAAAATTTGAAGATAAAATTAATTAAAATCAATCATAACATTATTAATTTATAACATATAAGTCAAAGTCATTTACCTAATTAATAGTTAACTGTTAGGTTAGTTCATATACCCTAATTTCATTATCAAATTTACATTGAAACCGAAAAGGTTGTTTAAAACAGAATGATTAGAAAACCAAAGTAATAGCTGAATAAATTAAGTTAATTTGAGGTGTTGCAGTATTTTAATAGGTAAGTTTATATGGTAATGTGGAATTTTTTTTTCATTTTGGTTAAAAGGGTTTAGTTAGCCACATGTGGATTACAATTAAGAAAAACAAATACTGACCAATCTAGTCTACTGCAATAATCTTTTTCTAGAAATAGCACTTTAATCTACGAAATTTGTTCAAAGACTTTGTCCTAATTAGTAAAACTTTAATCCTTGGTTGATCAAGTCAATATATGAGATTTGGAGAAGAAAAAAAAATAAAAACTATTTTTAGGGAAGAATTCTTTGCAACCAATTCTTTTTATAGATAACAGACAAATTATTGGAATTTTACTATTTTCTTGACTAAATTAGTATATTTTTCTTTTTCCAAATTTTCAATAAGAAAGACTTTTGACTTGTTCATAGAATTAATAGATCATCAGAAAAATAGAAAATGAATCTCACAGATCGCAATTCAAACGCCGCTTCCCACGTGATTGAAATTATTAGAAGCATCGTTTCTATTTAATGCTTAAAAACATGTTAAACAAATCACATAAACTCAAAACATGTACTACATTTTGTTGAATTTTGTTAAGACTTGATACATTGTATGTGTTACCTAAACATGTGTTTAAATATACCAGCATATAAACAATTTAATTATTATTTTTAATTTATTTTTTCAATTTAATTGTTGAAAACTTCATCATATAAATCAAAAGACTAAGGTTTGAGTTTTTCTCTTTGATAATTAAGGTTAATCATAACTAGTCTTTGTTTAAGTTTTAATATACTTTAATTCTTTAAAACATGTTAAATACTTAAATGTAAATCACATGAACTTAAAACATGCACGACATTTTGTTTAAAATTTTGTTAAGACTCGATACACTGTATGTATCACCTAAACATCTGTTTATGTATATCAAAATATAAAGAATTTAATAGTTGAAAGATTCATCTTATATACAAATCGAATGACTAAGGTTTGAGTTTTTCCCATTGATAAGTTTAATCATACTTCGTCTATGTTGAAGTCTTAATATATTTTATTTAGTTATGGATTTTAACTGGATTTTTTTTTTGACAAAATTAAATAATTCAAGAATAATCGAAATTGACATTAATAACACCAATTAATATAGGTAAATGATTGGCTGTGAGTCTTATTGAGTTTTCTATAAATAAAACTGTTGACTATCACTCACCGTCGGACCCGATCACTCCTTTGACTTCTCATTCTCTATCTATGACGAATAACTTGATTCTTTATATTTCTTGAAATAAAAAATAAGGATATAAAATAGTTATACCTCTTTGTTTTTTACTCTCTTTATTTTTTGTGTATATAATTTTTTAAAAAAAATTATGTTTTGTCATCAATGAAGAAATAGTCAAACATTATATTTGACATACATCGTATAAGTCTTATTGACAGGAAGGTTTCATCCTTTCATGTCATGTTGTTATCTGAATATAGTCTTTTTCGGTCTGTGACTCTACCAAAATTTAATTAAGATATTTGACGATTCGTTCAATACTTTGAAATAGACATATAGTATATATATATAGCAAAACTAATGATATATAGTTCTGACCTCTTGATTAAGTAGGTCAAATGTAGATAACCTGATACAAGAGCAAGACTATAAATAATTATACATATATATATATATATGTTAGCTAACTAGAAGTAACAGAATATACCCTATTCTATCAATATATATGGGTGTAAATTGTAACCTTACTTATACCATAACTTGCCAATGTCACATATATATGGATTAGACCGACCATGCACGTCCTAAACAATTTCAAGTATACAAATTATCTCTACTCTATTGGTCCACATTTTTTTTTTTATCAGATAACATTCATAAACTTGGTACTTTTGTAATTGGCAAATGTAGTAAATGGTATTAATAATATCTAATGATTCCGACCAAACAAATAAAATAATACCTAATGATTCTATATTGCAATCTTATACATTTGGAGGTTTGCTTCTTATTAAAAAGAATTCTTACATTCTTTATACGACAAACTGAACGCCGGAGGAAGCATGTCAAATTGTCAACTATCATGATTCATGAGTCATGAAAATGATTTGGGAGTAAACTATTAATCTCGACTTTATAATCAATGAACAAAAATTAATTAGAGGAAGTTAGAAAACTCAGCCGGAAAACAAATGGAATTGCAACTGCGCTGACCAGTGACCGGCCCATCCCAGTGGTGATGAGTAGCCCTGGGCACGAAGCGAATATTCGGAAAATTTGTGATATTTGTTATTTGCTTCGCCTCGACCGAATAGTTGATTTTGCTATTTGCTCCGATTCGTAAATTTTCAAGTATTCGGAACTTCGAATATTCAAATATTTTTCGTAATATTTGCGAATTACTTGCTTCGCTTCGCTTCGATCCATCTAATTTTTATTTTAAAACTAAAAACATATAGTACATAAATATAAAGTGAAAAATATGAGATATTAGATGTTCTTGTTTGATATGTTTTCAAAATAAGAAGAAAATGTAACCACAGTCCATAGAATTCTCACATTTTATTTTTAATATTGGTTTTTCTAATAAATGTTTATTTGCTTAAGAACAACATTTAGCAAAAAAACCAACGGACCAAAATATAATAATTTGAATAATAGGCCTATAAAATATATACCCAAATCTATAAATACACATATTATATATATATATATATATATATTATATATAATGATTAAATTTATACATATATATAAATATACGAAGCGAAGCGGATATTCGGCACTAAGAAAATCAATATTTGTTATTTGCTTCGGTTTTTACGAATACTACATTTTCATATTTGCTTTGGTTCAATATCTTATAGATATTTGAATTTTTCGAATCGAATCGAAACGAATATCGAAGCGAAGCGAATCTAACGAATATTTTGTCCAGGGCTAGTGATGAGTTTGAGAAATTCAAGCAATAACTAAGCGTTTTAAATGTTTGGTTTAGCGTTTTAAAATCCATTTGCAGAAGTTTTATGACTAATTGATTAGCGTTTGCAAATTAGTGCATTTGCGAGAATTTTATGACTATTAACTAGCGAGTGCAATAGTTAAATTTTAAGAAAGAAATTCGTTAGAATAAAAATGACAAAAAAAAATATAAAAATGTATTAAAAGACGAAAAGATATATTATTATGATTAAATATATAAAAATAAATATAATTAATAACTAAAACACACATTTACTATATTCTAATTTGCAGATTTTCATTTATTAATTTCTTTATTTTTTAAAAACAAACTGCAAACGTTTGTGAGAAAGAGTTTTTGAAATCTAGCGATTTCAAGCGGTCCAAAACGGTATAGAACGGTTTCTACGATTGGTGCCAACCGGTTAACAACCATTAGATGGATGATAGCGGGAGAGCCAATTGACGTCTTAATCGGCTAAGAAGTTCAAACACACGATAAGAAAGTCCCATACAAAGACAAGCTAGAGATTGGTTTTCATAATTTTTTTCTAGGTTTGAGTGTTTCAAACACACGATAAGAAAGTCCCATACACAGAAAGTTTTTCTTCTTTAACAACGGAGAGAGCTATAACCCAAACACTATATCATGAACAGTAACATGGGAGACACATGCGTCCAAATATCTCTGTTGAATAATCAAAACTGGCTAAGAATAATGCTTTTTGATGGTTTTCTCTATTATCTTCAGCAAACCAGTAAGTCTTTCCCTTCAAAGACACCTTGTAATCAATATAGATTAATCTAAAGTCCAAAGTGACGTCAAGAGTCTTCCATGAATTAGTCTTAATCTCATAAATTGCAAATTCTTTCAGTTGGTAATAGCACAATATTTTGTAGCTGTTGTTATATCCGGAATTCTTGTCTTTGTAGGATCCGAGCGCAAAGGTGGAGTAGACTTTCTTGTCAGGGACTATGGTAACTTGGATCCACTTGGTTTGACCAGTACATGGGTTCCAAACGACGAGACTCGTGCTATCTTTGATGGTGCATAACAGTAAGCCATCGTAGTGAAAAGCTTTAGATATATCAGCTATTCTTAAACTAGGATGAGAATTGATTAGGCTAAGTTCACCTATTACACTTATAGATGAAAACCCATGGAGATTGATGTTCATCGAACAAACCCTTAAATATTCCTCTGTCAACATGATAATTAGAATCTGTCTTGCGGCTTTATCGAAGTGCTTTCTTGCAAATCTTGCATCGTCCAATAAAAGATTCCATGTTTTGCAAGTAGATCGTAACCTTTTCAGAGATATGGCCGGAACGTAACAGAGTATCTCCTCTACTACATCCCCTGGAAGCTCCGACATGGTCATAGGCGCGGCTTGTGTTTTTTTTTCTTTTTACTTAGGGTTTTAATTAGTTGCCTCCGTAGAGTAGTAATTCGTAAATATATATATGGTAACGTTTCAAATTATGGTTTGGTGTTGGTTCGGTTCTGTTTTATATAAAACTGATAAGTAAACCATTACGTAAATCAATATCTTCTTCACAAGTTTTTTTGTTTGTTTTTATAAAACCCATGAGCTATATATGATGTTATACTCCAACTCTGAACTCTCTCATTAATTATTTCTCATCAGCTTTTCGCCACTATTTCACTTGCTATTCTTTCAAAATCAACATAGTCATTACATATCTCATAAACTAAGTTGCCTGCAAATATTCATATCATCAAAACAAAACTATATTTAATGTTTAATGCAATTGTAACAAAAATCAGCAAAATGATTGAGGTTTATAAAGAAGGATCATTTCGTGAAAAAAAAAAAAACTCTTTATGTAATTATATTTTATAACTTAACTCTCTATCTCAAGTAAATACCATCATCTCAATTTTCACCCGCAATATAACTTTTGGACGAGTATAGCTTTTGGAAACGGTATAAATCTGTATTACTGTATATGGTTTATCAAAACTAGGACGTTTTAATTATTTTAAAATGAAAAAATGTTGTAAAACAGATTCAAACCCAAGACTAAAACAAACACAAACAATTACACCACAAAAACGTATATATTATTTTGTCGTCTATGTCTTCTTTTTCATCAAACACGTAAGTAAACATCTATGTGATCACAAGAAAAGTTCGAGTGATTCACAAATCAATAGAACATATATAAAGCGATCTGCAGTTAATTCAACAACTCTAATACTCTCATAAAATTGAAAAGCACTCAAAGCGTCCACAACTCTTAGATCTTGTATATGAAGGAGCATACACGCACAAGCATTAATTAATCCCAGAAAAAGTTGTTTTCGGACAAGACAATCGAAAATCTTCAACAGATCTGACAATGAGTATTATACGTTATCGTTGTATAACTTTAACTAAAGTTGTTGTGTTTGTTTTAGTTTGAACTTTGAACTTTGAACTTTGAACTATAATAGGTCGTGGCTTTGAATCTATTTTGCAACACTCTTTTACGTTAAGTTGCAAAAAAGAAAAACACAAAAGATGGAGTCATTTACATATATAGTTTCAAAGTCACTGGATTTGAACCAAACTTGGAACATAAGTTACCAAAAGTGGCCGATATGATGTACTCCTCGCATATGCTTCAAAATCCACTTTCGTAACCTTATTATCCTCCTCAATTATGTGTACCACGTTTTCGTAACTGACCACACCTTTCCTATACCAATACACGACAAATTTCTTCTCTTCGTCGACCAAAAACCTTACTCCATAGTTAATATAAATTTTGGATGAATCTACTGCCAAGAACATGCTCCACGATACCACGTTGGTCTCATCAATCTTATTTGTCACCCATATTTCTGTCCGTGACGTATTTTCATGCTGTAATAACACAGAAAGTTTTTCTTCTTTAACAACGGAGAGAGCTATCATCCAAAGACTATCTTTAGAACAGTAACATGGAAGACACATACGTCCAAATATCTCTGTTGTTTAATCAAAACTGACTAAGAATACTTCTCGATGGCTTTCTTTTTCATCTATCGCAAACCAGTAAGTCTTTCCCTTCAAAGACACGCTGTACTCCAGACGGGTTAACTTAAAGTCCAAAGTGAGGTCAAGAGTCCTCCATGAATCAGACTTGATCTCATAAATTGAGAATTCTTTCTTGTGGATAGAACTATCATAGCACAATATTATTTTGTAGCTATTGTTATATCCGGAACTCTTGTCTTTGTAGGATCCGAGCGCAAAGGTGCAGTAGACTTTCTTGTAAGGAACTGTGATTTGGATGGTTTGACCAGTACATGGGTTCCAAACGACGAGACTAGTGTAATTTTTGATGGTGCATAACAATAAGCCATCGTAGTGAAAAACTCTATCTATGATTCTTAGACTAGGATGAGAACTGATTAGGCTAAGCTCACCTTTTACACCTATTGATGGAACTCCATGGAGATTGATGTTCGTCGAACAAACCCTTAATTTCTCTGTCAACATGAGAATTAGAATCTGTCTTGCGGCTTTCTCGAAGTGCTTTCTCGCAAATCTTGCATCGTCCAATAAAAGATTCCATGTTTTGCAAGTATATCGTAACCTTTTCAGAGATGTGGTCGGAACATAACAGAGTATCTCCTCTAGGACCTCTACTACATCCCCTGGAAGCTCCGACATCGACATAGGTGCGGTTAGGGTTTTATTTTAGTCGTAAAATATATAGTAATGTTTAAATTTTTGGTTTGGTACAGTTTGGTTCGGTTTTATATAAAACTGATAAGTAAACCATCACGCAAATCAATAACTTCGTTATAGTGTCGTCTTCATCGTTTACGTTTTGATCAAAACCATGGAGCTATGATCAGACCTTCGTCTGTGCTTAACTCCACCAAGTACTTTAACTCTCTCATTAACCATTTCTCATCTCATGGCGAATATAAGCAAGTTCTCGCCACATTCTCTTCCATGCTCGCTAAAAGGCTCTTACCTGATACTTTTACTTTCCCTAGTCTTCTCAAAGCCTGTGCTTCTCTTCAGCTCTTCTCTTTCGGTCTCTCGATTCACCAGAAAGTTCTCGTTAATGGGTTCTCGTCCGATTTCTACATCTCGTCTTCACTGGTCAATCTCTACGCAAAATTCGGCGTGTTGGGTCATGCTCGGAAAGTGTTCGATGAAATGCGTGAGAGGGATGTTGTACACTGGACTGCTATGATTGGGTGTTACTCACGCGGCGGGATTTTGGAAGAAGCATTTTCGTTGATGAACGAGATGAGATGTCAGGGGATTAGTCCGAGTTCGGTTACGTTGTTGGAAATGCTTAGTGGGGTTTCGGAGATTACGCAGTTACAGTGTTTACATGCCTTTGCGGTGGTTTATGGGTTTGATTGTGATATAGCTGCGATGAACTCAATCTTGAATTTGTATTGCAAGTGTGATCGTGTTGCTGATGCTAAGGATTTGTTTGATCAGATGGAGCAACGAGATATGGTTTCATGGAACACAATGATTTCAGGATTTGCTTCCGTTGGTAATATGACTGAAATATTGACACTTTTGTACGGAATGAGAGATGATTGTTTAAGACCTGATCAGCAGACATTTGGAGCCTCACTTTCAGTGAGTGGAACAATGTGTGACCTTGATATGGGAAGAATGTTGCACTGCCAAATTGTAAAAACTGGTTTCGATATAGAGATGCATCTCAGGACGGCATTGATAACTATGTACTTAAAGTGTGGAGAGGAGGAAGCTTCATATCGAGTACTCGAAACCATTCCCGATAAGGATGTTGTTTGCTGGACAGTCATGATATCAGGACTTATGCGGTTGGGTAGAGCAGAAAAAGCACTGATTGTTTTCTTGGAAATGTTACATTCAAGATCAGACCTATCAAGTGAAGCGATAGCTAGCGTTGTAGCGTCTTGTGCTCAATTGGGTTCCTTTCATCTCGGCGCTTCAGTCCATGCTTATGTATTGAGGCAAGGATATACACTAGACACTCCTGCGTTGAACTCTCTTATCACAATGTATGCAAAGTGCGGTCATTTGGACAAAAGTTCAGTTCTTTTTGAACGGATGAATGAAAGAGACTTAGTTTCGTGGAATGCGATTATCTCTGGTCATGCCCAGACCGGAGATCTGTGCAAGGCCTTGATATTGTTTGAAGAAATGAAGTTCAAAACTGTGCAACGAGTTGATTCATTGACAGTTGTCTCGCTTTTACAAGCCTGTTCATCTAATGGAGGCCTCCCAGTAGGGAGACTGATCCACTGTATTGTAATCAGAAGCTTCGTCAGGCCATGTTCCTTGGTTGATACGGCTCTGGTTGATATGTATTTGAAATGTGGCTATTTAGAAGCTGCACAGAGGTGTTTTGATTCAATCTCGTCGAAAGATGTTGTTTCATGGGGCACACTCATTGCAGGGTATGGCTTTCATGGTAAAGGGGATATTGCTTTGAAAATTTACTCAGAGTTTATTCGCTCTGGAATGGAGCCGAACCACGTGATATTTCTTGCGATTCTCTCATCTTGTAGCCATAATGGAATGGTTCGGCAAGGTTTGGAAATATTTAGTTCAATGGTTAGAGGTTTTGGTGTTGAACCGAATTACGAACACCTTGCTTGTGTGGTTGATCTTCTATGTAGAGCTAAAAGAGTGGAAGATGCATTCAAGTTCTACAAAGATAATTTTATGAAACCTTCGATCGATGTCTTGGGTATAATACTAGATGCTTGCCGTGCATATGGGATAACAGAGGTCGAAGATATAATTTGTCAGGATATGATTGAGTTACAGCCAGTGGATGCTGGACATTACGTTAGGCTTGGACATTCTTTTGCTGCGATGAAGAGATGGGATGATGTGAGTGAATCATGGAATCAGATGAGGTCTCTCGGCCTGAAAAAGCTCCCGGGATGGAGCAAAATCGAGATAAACGGGAAAACCACAACATTTTTCGTAAATCATACTTCACATTCAGATGGAACAGTGACTCTGTTAAAACTTCTTAGCAGGGAAATGGTGCAGTTTGGTTCAAAGAATCTATGTGATCAATCTAATAATATAACCACGGCTCAAGTGTCAAACATAATTATTACATAAATTATATAACTGCAGAGCATTTGCTAAAAATAGGATCTAATAATTCGATAAGTTTGGAAGGGATCCAATACTTGGGGGAGATTTCAGGAGATCAGTTACTGATAATCTTCTAAGATTCAAACAAAAGGGAAGACACCATTAATTTGCAGAGAAAAGGAAACAGAGAGATGATCAGAAAACAAAAGAAGACCGCGAAGGTGGTAACAGTGGTAATGGGACTGTGTATTGTCGCCTACATTGCAGGACCGTCTCTGTATTGGCATCTAAACGAGACCATTGCAGATTCTCTCCATTCTTGCCCTCCTTGTGTCTGTGACTGTTCTTCTCAGCCTCTCCTCTCCATCCCCGACGGTAATATCATCATTATTGCTGTCCTTCCTTTATTCTTTCCCTGGTCACAAAACCCAACTTTTGATGTGTTTGGTTCAATGTTCTTCTGCAGGATTGAGCAATCACAGTTTCTTGGGTGAGTTTTTTTCTGCCAATAACTTTTTTATACGTTTGGTAAACATGCGAAAATGAGCATTCACAGATTTCATGCACGCTTTTGTTGGTTCTTGTTTCATTGCCAAGATTGCATGAGGCGTGAGGAAGGAAGTGAAGAGAACGAGAGTAGTTTCACTGAAATGGTAGCTGAAGAGCTGAAGCTAAGAGAGGCACAAGCTCAAGAAGACGAATGGCGGGCAGATAGGTTGCTGCTAGATGCTAAGAAAGCAGCGTCTCAGTATCAAAAAGAGGCTGATAAATGCAGTATGGGGATGGAAACATGTGAGCTAGCAAGAGAGAAAGCAGAGGCAACTCTAGATGAACAGAGAAGACTATCTTACATGTGGGAGCTTCGAGCTCGGCAAAGAGGATGGAAAGAAGGAATTGTTACTTCTGATGTTCTCTAAGAACAGATTTTTTGCTACTAGAAGAAATCTTTTTCTATATAATGGAAACTCTTCAATATAGATTTTGAGTTAACCCAATATAAAAAATTTGTTCATTTGACAGGTTCTGTAATTGTTTCTTTCTTTCTAAAATCCTACTTTGTAGTGACCTTGACATTAGTCCGGTCTAGGATAACGTTGAGGATCTTCCCAGGCACGTAGATTCGCTTCTTGATTGATTGTCCGTCTAGATACTTTCTGAGTTTCCCGTCCTGTGAAGCTAGAGAAAAAGCATTATCTTCAGAACATCCTTCTTCAACTTCTATAGTGCCTCTCGTCTTGCCATTTATTTGAACTGGAAGAACAATAGTTGTGTTCTTTAGGTAATCCGGGTTTGCCTGCATTATGAACCAAACAGTCAGTACCGCAAAAACACTTCCTCTGTTGTGTTTATATGTTCAGTTTACTATATCTACCTTAGGGAAGCTTTCATAGGCCAGAGAATTCGGATGGCCTAACCGTGACCAAAGCTCTTCAGCCATGTGAGGCGCGTAAGGTGAGAGCAAAAGAACAAAAGGCTCAATGATTCCTCTAGGTTGATTATTCCACTGTCAAAGTAAGAAGAAACCAGAGAAAATATCAGTACTTTTGAAGCGAAAAGACAAAGCTGACTGATATAAGAGTCTAAGATTAACCTTATATGCCGCATTAATAAACTCCATCATTCCTGAAATTCCCGTGTTGAAACGTGTACTCTCAATTTCCTCTGTTACCTGCAAATTTGACATACAGATTATAAGTAAGATGTATTCAAATTGCAAAGAGATAATTTTTGGGAATGAGATGACCTTAGATATGCATTTATGAAGAGTTCGGAGTTGTTCAAGGGTCGGTTCATCATCAGTCACTATGGTTCCATCTTTGAAAGAACCGTCGGACTGAGGCGAACCGATGACTAGTCTCCATGTTCTTGCCAAGAAACGATGCACACCTTCAATCCCACTCGTATTCCAAGTTTTTGAGTCCCTAGTAGAAGAAAATGCAGGAAAATATAAACACTGAGAAAGCGTTAAACCTGAAGAAACAAATATGGGATTGAAGTTTACCTAAATGGTCCCATGAACATCTCATACAAACGTAGAGAATCTGCACCATACTCTAACACAACATCATCAGGATTTACAACATTTCCTCTACTTTTGCTCATTTTATAAGCTCGTGGAATTAGACGAATGCTAGGCTCCTCCTTCAGAACAAAATGATCACCGGACTTCATGACCTACACCATTAAAGATCATAAGGTTAAAGCAGAGAAGAGCTTATCAGTTTTAGTGAATGTGAATGCTAGGCTCCTCCTTTAGAACATACTCTCTCTTCGGGAATTGTCACTTGTTGATGTTCATTTAACCGTTCTTCGGTATCTGCAGATACATAATTTCCTTCTTGGTTTTTCCAAGCTGTATACTGGACCTGCAATGTAACACTATTAGGAAAAAAAGATTCGACAGAATTTGTTAATATGAAAAGGCGAGAAACTTACTTCTCCAAGGATGATTCCTTGATTTATGACACACTTGAAGGGTTCTTTCGTCGACACAACACCAATGTCATAAAGTACCTGTGTTATGCAGCAACAGAGCTTACGGTTGGATCACGAAATAGCTAAAAGATAGAGAGGTCTCAAAAGACACACACCTTGTGCCAAAACCTCGAGTATAGTAAGTGTAAAACAGCATGTTCAGCACCACCAACATATACATCTACTGGGCTCCAGTATCTGCCACAAGGAAAATACTTAAAATTTTACTTAGTGGAAAGTCAATTGATTGCTATCTGTAAAAGGCTCTCACTTTTCTTTTTCCTTGTCAACTAATGCTTCAGGGTTTTTTGGGTCCATGAATCTCAGATAGTACCTGGAGACAAAATAATATTTTAGTTTCTCAGTATAAAACTCAACATCCATCAACAACACTTCGGGTAATTTATTCAACAAGGTTATAGATCCACCCATTTCGGCTTAGCCTGTCCTAGAACTATCACTAGTAGAGAGCATCAAGGATTCTCAACTGGCAGATCCATTTTGTGTAACGTGGAAACTATATACAAGAATCAAGAAGGGTAAAGAGCTTATAAATAAACATTTACCAGCAAGACCCAGCCCATTGTGGCATAGTGCTTGTTTCTCTTTTGGCAGGTTTTTCTGTTGTAGGATCTAAGGTGTTTACCTGTAAAGACATCAATCAAAACCAAAAATTGTACATTGATATTTTACATATCGAGAAACGAATCATATTAACTGCAAAACATACCCATGAAACTGCTTTTGACAGTGGTGGTTCCCCTGTTCCAGTGGGAGTAAAATCATTTAACTCGGGCAAAGTGAGTGGCAATTCAGATTCTGAAACCGCAATAGTTTCGCCAGATTCATCCAAAATTAAAATTGGTATAGGTTCACCCCAGTAACGCTGCCGTGCAAATAGCCAATCTCTCAACTTGTAATTTACCTGGCAAAAACCCTTTTGTGTAAGTCACAAGATGAAAAGTAATGTACATAATCCAAATGAGAATGACATGAGGATGAACCTTTTTCTTTCCATTGCCAGTACTGTCAGCCCATTCAATAACTTTTAAAGCAGCTTCTTTGCTAGATAGTTGATTTATGTCAAGTCCTGTTTCTAAACTTGAGGAATTTTCAATTATGCCCAATCCGGGATAAACTTGCTTGGCATCATCACTTGAATTTGCCTCGTTTTTCACAACCCACTTGATCGGAATGTTATACTTCAACGCAAACTCATTATCCCGAGTATCATGAGCTGGGACCGCCATGATTGCTCCGGTTCCATAACTGTCACATATAATAAATTTCTCTGTTTTATACAAATTCTATTGAAAGCAATGTTATTAATTAGACCGAACTTACCTAGCTAGAACATAGTCAGCTACCCATATGGGAATAGCATCCCCATTAGCTGGATTTTTCGCATAACATCCTGTAAATACGCCTGTCTTTTCCTTCTGAAGTTCTGTTCTCTCAAGATCACTTTTCCTCGAAGCAAAGTCTTTGTATTCCTCAACCTGCAACCATAAGAGAGGACTCATGAAATCATGAAAGGCAAATAGTATGACCGAAAGAAATAGAAAGTCACTTACTTGTTGTTTCTGTTCTGCAGTTACAAAGTAAGACAGTAATTGATGCTCTGGCGCCACAACCATGTAACTAGAAATGTAAAAAACAGATCATATAAGACAATCAAAATAAAAAATTTAAGTTTTTGAGTAATAATTACAGTTAATCCGCTAAGCATACGTTGCTCCAAAAAGGGTATCTGGCCTTGTGGTGTAAACTGTAATCTCTTTGTCAGTTTCTCGGCCTTCGCCATCAAGAATCGAAAAATTCAGTTCAGCTCCTTCAGATCTTCCAATCCAGTTTCTCTGCATTTCCTTTATACTTTCAGGCCACTCAAGCTCGTCTAAATCTTCTAAAAGACGATCAGCATACGCAGTAATCTTCAGCATCCATTGCCTCATCGGCTGCTTGGTAATAAACAATGTCACTGTAAAATTCATGAGAACTTTCAAAACAGAGGAATGCAGATTTCGGAAGGGGGAAAAAAACATATTCCCAGATGGTAAAAGATATTACCTTTCTTATAACTGGGTGACCACCACGCTCACTTACACCATCCACCACTTCCTCATTGGCCAAAACAGTACCAAGAGCCGGGCACCAATTGACCGGTACTTCAGCCTGAATTTACAATCTTTCAAATAACTTTTCTATACAATAATGCACAGTTTCAACTTGCGAAGTAGACAATGATTTTATTGACCTGATATGCCAAACCTCTCTTATAAAGCTGAAGAAAGATCCATTGTGTCCATTTGTAGTAGTCTGGCTCTGTTGTAGAAAGTTCACGGTCCCAATCGTATGAGAAGCCCAGCGATTTGAGCTGCAAACAAACAAAAGAACCACATTCATTAAGCTCCCCGGATCTTTATTCCCATGGTAAGAGCTAACCAAAACAGTCCAAAGCAATGGCTTTTATTACATCTAAACATTATTAAAAGATCCTTTTGAATAATCTTCAAGGATCAGTAATCCTAAACCATGAAACAAGCATAAATTTCTCACAACCCAACCGATAATAAAACTTGATAAAAGAAATACATCACCTGCAAACGAAAGCGGTCAATGTTCTTCAACGTTGTAGCCTTCGGATGAGTTCCTGTCTACAACACAGATCACAAAAACCAATTAGGACTTTAACAGTTTATCATCAAAACTCAAAAGCATCCATAATGATTTGATAAACAAACAAAAAAAATGAACCTCAATAGCGTATTGCTCTGCAGGCAATCCAAAAGCATCCCATCCCATAGGATGCAAAACATTGTAACCTTGCATACGCCTTAGCCTCGCTAGAATATCAGTTGCTGTATAACCCAATGGATGTCCCACATGTAATCCTGCTCCACTGAAGAAAAAACCACAACAACAACAACACACACACAAAATTCATCTTTTCCACAAAACCTATTATCTAAAGGATGTTACTTTATGGAAATTTTTTAAAACCCCACAACTTTATGCTGACATAGCATCGCAATTAGATAAATTTGTGACCTTTTCTACATAATCAGTATTAAAAAAGAACAGACCTTGGATATGGAAACATGTCGAGGACGTAGAACTTAGGTTTCGAAGTATCGACATCATCTGGTGTCCGGAAAGTACGGTTAACTTCCCAATAACGTTGCCACTTGGGCTCAATTTCGGGAAATGGATAGACCCTTTTCAATTCAATCGATGTCTTCACCGTTTCTGACACCAAAGATTCATTTTTTCGGTTTCCATTGTTACCCTGAGCCTCTGTCGCCGAACTCTTGACTCTAGTGTGATTAGAGCGACGCCATCGGAAACGTAAACGAAGCTGCTTGGGAGGAGACTGGAGAGTGAGAGAGCTGGTGAGGCGTGTGTGGCGGCAACAGTGTGACAGCACAAATGGGTCTGAGCGAAATTGGAGGATTTGATGAGAGCTCATTCTGGTTTTTTTTTTTTCCCCAGAGACAAATGTTTCAGTGGATAAACTGAGATAAGTGTGTACTCTTTTGAACCGATCAGTTGAAAGTGAAGGTTAGCGAAGCGAAACGATACGGCGTCGTTCTTATTAACAAAAGAAAAAACACTTCATAGGTTTTGGTCTAACGGCTAAAAATATTTTTCACTGGTTGCATATATAGTTGCATAGTTACCAATGAGTTAAGTTGAGTTATGTCTATAATTTATAGATTATTCGAACATGTCAAATTAGTTTTTTTAAAGTAAAGTTTGAATTACAATGTATTATGGTTGGTTTACAACTTTGAGTTATAGTTATTCCTTGAATTGAGGTTACAAGTGTGGTTGGATGGGTTGGATCCAAACCAAAGATTGTGATAAGGGTAGTTGAAAGAAACATCTATTGTAGATTTGTAGTCTGATTGATCTTAGCTTATGTTATGTGTGTGGATCAGTCCCTTGATCGATCTTTCTTCCCTTGATGTTCATCTTTACGTCCTCCTTTATCCAGTCAATGTATCTATAGAACATATATATATATATATATCGCATTTTCAACATATTACATATAATCGCACTTGTATTATGCCTTGCCTTGACAAACTTTTGGATGGGTTGTTGAAAACATCACTTTTAAGAAGGTATGTTTTGTGTTATTAAACACAATTTTATATTTGCTATACTCACACCGTTCATCCTCTACGAATCAGTCTCTCATAATTTTTCTTTGTCTATCTTTCTTATAATATATTGATCGTAGTTTCAACAAACATGCCTTGGGCAACAATTCTCTACGTCATCCGGTTTGGAGCTGAGATTGCTACTATCGTGAAAACCATAATTGCATTATTTTTTTAATAGAATCTCAACGATGTAATATCATATTTCATGTATTACTTAGATTCAAAATCTTATTCTGTAATACGACATTGTTATGTTGTCGACCTTGTATCGAGGTTTGTGTTAGATTTGTTCTAACATTTTGTGTTGCTAAGGGTTTTATATATCCCAGTTATTAGCCTTGTCATCTATGGTTTTATAGATGTGACGTGGGACGTGCAGTCTTTGTTTAAAGCTGAGCCTCCTCATTTTTGTATCCGTTGCCAAGTTTTCTTCCCAAAATTCCCTCTTGTTTGGAGTGGTTTGGATGATCAAGCACTTCCGGTATTGAAAGGATCTTCCTCCCGGTTGATGTTTTTCTCTGTCTTTGTTGTAGAGGTTGTAACCTTTTGGGTTGCATTTGATGCGATCACACAAGAAGTTCTTTTGATTTCTTTTGTTGAGTTGTATTCTCCTATCCCTTGTTTAGCTTTCATTTGGTGGACTTTCAAGCTTTTAATGCTTTGGTACCTTGTATTTCCCTTCTGTTTTGGGTGTACTTTTTAGAGTCTGAGGATTCATTTTAATGCAATTATAAGTTTGTTCAAATAAAAAAAAAACTATTTCTTGTTTTGTAAGGTTTCTTTTTACTAATTTCTGATGTTCTACTATTGATTCTATCCTTTTGGTTCAGTTTATTTGCTCTCTAATCTTTAATGTACTAAAGTAGAATGTTCCAATTCCATCTCAAAAACAATCTTGCTGAATAAACAAGAAGATGAATTGTTGAAAAATACACCCCCGTAAAAATGATATTATTCTAAATAAACCCCGAAACTTTAATACTTCAACAATACAAATCCCATCAACAGCGTCTAAGCAATAACACAAACCTCTCTCTATGTACATATAAAAAAGTACATACATACATACATGAAAACTATATTCATACTTTGGTCGTATGCATTTGCTTTTTTTACTGAATCCTGTTAAACTAGACTTCTTTACCGTTAATAACGGCCAAAGATGGAGAAGATTCACCGCTGATTCTGCTTGGCGCCGGAGTGTTCCTCCGTGATTGCCGTTTTGTTGGCACTATGATGACTTCGTCCTCCAGTTTTCCGACCATGTCGCTGTCGTCGTCATCATCATCGCCTTTGAAAACCGGATGAACATAAGCGTCTTGCAAGTAACCTTTCAGGTTCAGATTTGGTTCTCTTGCTCTTTCCAATGTATCTTTCATCATTGCTTCCTGTAAATATCCATCGCAATATATGTTACATACATTATAATGGTAGGACTGATCCAAATAACTGACCTGTAAGGGGTAACGGATAAAGGCTGGCTCATAGCGGCCTTTACAGAAGCGGTGGAAACCAATAGTAATCACGGGAAGAGCGATGAGAAACGGTGCAGCAGAAGCGGCATGTTTTGTACCCAACAAACCCATCAAAAGCAACTGAGATATGATCAATGCCGTTATAATTCGTCCATGAACATCTGGCCAAAACGCAGCAGCACTCTCGTACTCTTGATTATACACATTTATGATCTGAGCAAAAGAAAACATAATAGAAAATGTTCATGTTTACAGATTCGTTCAAATTATCCAATTTGACAAAATACAGCTGAAGAAGAAACTAATTTACCTGATGGCGGTACACGATGTAAGCAAGCCCGAAGAAGACTAAGATAAAAGGAAGAAGCAATGGTGTCACAGGAGCGTAGACAAGACCGAGAAGGAAGTAAAGCTGTATCTGAGGCTCTCCCGTGTTGAAACCGATGCTTCCCGGGTCCATTGCTTCCTCTCTGTCTTTCTCTGTTTTAACCAAGAATGCGTTTTTCAGGTGAAATATAATGAGAGGTTTAAGCATGAGAATCTCTCCTGCAACTCCTGCCCAACCATCAATCATTATATATGTGATAAAGAAGGTTGCTTTCATCGGTATCGCCATGCCAACTGTCTTGGGGATTCTGCTCATAACGAAAACAAAGAGTCCTTAGAAAAGCCCATAGCGCCAAAGAAAAGGAAAAAGATTAACAGAGGGAGAGGGAGTCGCATACTGATTTGGTGATTGATTGAGGAAAGAGTTGAGCTGCTCAAACGCAGCTCCAGCGATAACATTTGCAAGAAAGACGTTCACTAAGTTAAATATGTAATATCTTGATGCTGATCGTCTTTCCAAGGATGATATTGAAGTAAAGCCTTCGAATTTGGACATGGTCATCAGTATGGATGGCAGAAAGATTAAGAAAAGCTTCAGCGCGATACCGGCTAGCAAACCTTGTATCACCGCTTTAACAAATTTACTGTGAAATAAAAAGACAGACAATCAATCGGGCCCAATGTTAGTTAGAATATTCAGTACATTCAATGTCATGAAGAATGGAACAATGCTCGAGAAGAAGAGAACTCACTCTTCGATAATGACTTTCAAGAACGGCGCAACTTTCTCGATTCCCTCCACGGTAGCAAGAGATTGTACAAACGCAATAGGGATGATGAAAAAGAAGGTAAGGAAGAAGAAGGCCACATGCATGATCAATCTTTTTACAGTCAAAGAGACATAGGGAATCGCAAGGTTTGGCCAATATATATCACGAGGCTCTGCAGCCCATTCGGTTAGCCATTCTGTTGGGTTTCGGGTCTGTGTGGTCTGAGCGCAAACAGCAGCAGCCCAACGGGTTTTGAAGGAGACAAAAGATGCTGGCATTATTGACTTTTTATCATTCACCACATTCTCCCTTTCTTCAGCAATCTACAAACAATGAAGATTTTGAACCAAAACGGAACATTAGGCTTAAGACGGCACAAAAATGCAAGTCAGGTAAGACAGACCATAAAATTTACCTCTTTTGATGTTTTATCAACTTCAGCAATGTAATGTTCGATTGCGTCAACTTTTTGTCCACACAAGCCAAGGCACCCAAGCTGGTTTTGTTAAAGAGAAGTGACTTAACAGAATAAGAGCTAGCAGAAAAGAAACATCATAAAAATTATCAAGTTTTACACTTTAAGTACCTTTGTCATAGGTCTGATCTGAGAGTTGCTTCTAGAGTATTTGAGCTGATAGTAGTCAAGCCAATTCTGCAGCTTCTTCTTTTTACTAACCAAATCAGCGAGCTTGTTTGCATTGCATACAACCTATATATTGATTCCACAATATAAAAAAACAATAAAAATTGTTTTCCACCAAGAAATGCATATGAAAAGGTCAAGTGATTCTATGAGACATTTTTACCTGATGTGTGAGGTAGTGATCAGGGTGATTGACTAGGAAAAAATGCTCCACAAGCTCACTCACAGATTCATCTGGGTCTGGAGGTACATTCCTAACAAGAACCTGTCAAAAAGTCATAACATACACCATCAATACCAGCGGTTTTACATACGAATCATTGACTTAGCTTTATTCTGAGTTTAAACCCAAGGGAAAAGAAGCGGGTCTTACAGTGAACTGGTCAGGTCGACGGGATTCTGAGGCAACAAACTGAAGCCTCATGTTAGCAACTGTCTCATACTCCTTCATAAGCATGTAACAAGTCCAGATTGTGAAGGCGTAAGCCATTGCAATATGTGACCAAAACCTGGAAAAACTCAACGAAACCTGAAGTTATACTCAAAAAACAAACAATTTAAGCTCATGAAAAGAACACACACACTCAAGATTGCTGTAACAAACCTAGGTGAAGACAGTGGGATATTTGAAATTGACAGTTTGTCAATATCACTTGAAGTTACATTCTTTAAGTGCTTAGCCAACTCCAACGTGTTGTTTGTCCAATGAACCGGTACAAGCACTGCCCAAGCAAGTATTGCTATTGGAGCAAAAATCTTAAGCCTGCGAAATAAAAAACCTTATGATTCATTTCTTATGCACAGACTTAAGAAATGCTTTCTTAGTCAACTTAATTTCCTCTTCCTGATGACAAAATTAGCCTAAAAGACATAATCTATTCATCAAATTTTGACCACAAGACTCAACTCTCAATTTTTTAAAAATGGTTAAGCTTTATGAGACTTAATTCAACTTCATTTCCTCTAACTGATTCTAAATTTAGTCTAAGAACATAATGACTCTTGTTAGATCTTTTCCTACCCGAGCCAGTAAATCCGGAGATACACAACAGAGTCTAAACCAGCATGATCAATAAGCTCACGCTCAGGCATCTTGAGAGCTTCAGGCATCCAGTGCAAGAACTTGAGGTATGATCTCACATCCAAATTCACAAACCGACCAGCAAATCCGCCGCCACTTGCAGGGCTGCTTCGTAACCTCTTGAGGTACCATTTCGAGAAGTAAACTCTGTCGTTGAACGGCTGAAGCCTTAGAAAAGCAAAGATAATGAAGAAAATGAATGCAGTGAGGATGTTTATCCCTGCTGATACGCCAATGTCTTCAAGTGTTGCCATGATTTGTTACTTTTGCTGCTCTCACAGTATAAAACCTGAAAGAGTCACACTTTTTTAGAATCAGGTCATAAAAATCAAAGCTTTAAGATTCAAATCTGGTTACAAACAAGGAAGTTACACATCAAAATTGAACCTTTAGAGACTGCATCATACATTAAAAAACCCCCAAATTGACAGAACAAACCCAGACAAAGGATTCCAAATTATTTCTAATTACTATAGAAAGAATTGAAATTTACACGAGATCTGAATTACAAAGCGTAAAAACACAAGCTTTTGCTATAAAATCAAGTAAAAACGCAAAACAAGAAATCAGGGCATCATAAAAAAATAAAAAAAAATCGTTACTTTTGGTATTGTTTGCTTGAAACCCAAATTAAAAATCTAAGCTTTAACCCAAATGTACTCAACACAGAGAATAAAATTCAGAGACTCAAGAGAGAGAGAGAGAGGAAAACCCTAAAGATGGGGAGTGAGAAAAGGCAGTGTAAAGGTTGCCTCAAGATTCATATGAGAGAAGAGGAGAAGTTAAAAAAAGCACTGATGAATGATGTAACACGCAAGTCACCCACGCCGTAAACACACAAAGAGAGAAGATAGAGGAGATAAACGAAGATAGATGATAAAATAGTAATATTTGAATTATTGTGTTTTGGGTTTCTGGGTTTCACTGATTCGTCAGTGTTTATGAAGGATGTCTAAAGGGATCTTTGATAGAGATGTAACACAAGACCTGCCCCAGACTCTAGTTAAAGTTTTTGTCGGACCCTTTTTATAAAAACTGTAACCAACAAAACAAGAAGACGAGAAGATTTTTATTTTTTTTTGTCAGTTTATCCAAAGTTTTTATTTTTATTTCAGGACCGTTTTGATTTTTAGAATTTACGAAAATAACAGTTCGTAGTGGAATAGAATAAATTAAAATTATTGAAGTTTTGTCTCTTTCTTTTTATATATATAAAAAAAAATATCTTTTAAATCTTGACACTGAGAGACATACCGACATTGAGTTTTCTTTAAACCTGGTCCTATATAGTATTAAAAATAAAATGATTGAAAAGGAACATCTTCTTTTTTTCTTGTCGTAGCAAGTGGTTTTACAGAATCTATACATTTTAATCTTTTTTTGAAGCTAATGGAATAAATTCAGATCTATCTAAAACTACAGTTTATGTGGTCTATTCTTTGGTTTTATGTTCAGTAGCCCTCATTGTGGAAAAAATGATGAGGTATTTATAAAAAGTTGAAAAAAGAAAAGCTGATTTAAGATTTAAAAAATTTGGGAGTATCCAAAATTGGTAAATCACTCATCTGGAACATAATTAACCAATAGATAAATTTTCACTAAAAAAACATGAAATTTTACAAACCGAAATCCTAAGAAAACAAACGTCAATATAAACCATAAGGTGATGCAAAGTGCTTAAAACTGTTTAGTGGAATACTTACCACTATCTCTCTTTTCATCAAAATAAATATTGTTATTTTATATTTTAACGATTATAAAATCATATTAAAAGTGTTATAAATAAAAAGTTCGTATTTTTATTATTTTAAAATATCCTGATATAATTTATTGTTTTAGCGATTATAAAAATAATGTCAGTAATTTAACTTGTAATATCTTTTTTATATTTCCTTATTATTATTTTTGAACTAATTTAATATTGGGGATGTTATTGGCTGCTAAAACATTTCTATCAATTTGTGTAACAAGTTAAACATAATATTTGGTCATGAAGTAAATTAAATTGAGTTTTTATGAGAATTTATTATAGCAACTAGTAGAAAGTTGCCAAGCTGTTGATATATCCTAACGGCTACTTACTTGAACATGCGACTTTACAGGCAACGTTAAAGTAGTAACCAGAACTTGTAACTGGTAAGCTATTCATATAAATACAACAGCAGCACGCGTCGGGTAAGAACGTGAACTCGCACGCACCAATACGGATCCGCGACAAGAAGATAAGATAAGCAATTTACACGTGTGTGTGGTGCCGACAATTTTGATCGTGTTAAACACGCGCATTGCATGTGATCGGTGATTCTTACATCCATCTTAATGTTAGTATTTTTAGACTTTGACCTGTACTTTGTATGAATCATGTGTCGACACGTCTGTAGATAAAATAATTTTATGACATTGATACGATACGATTCCCCCCGGGGCCAACGTTTGTAAAGTGGGTAAAGGTGAGGTGTTCCGTCATGATCCACTTGGTGTACTGAATTAGAATATTTCCTGAAGAAAATTTGATCGATGTTAGATTATGGGATACCAAACTTAAATTTATAATCGACCTCTCGTTGTCTAGGTATGTTAGTGTTTTGCATTAATTAGGTATTTAAAGAGCATATAGCAAGTGCTAGTGGTGAGCTTGCTATATATAGTGAAAAGGGCACATGAATGTATGTTAGGGCGTCGTGTTTGCGTTTTGTTTTGTAATGTGTTGATGATGTTTGAGCGGATGGTCGTTGTTGTGCTCTTGTTCGTAGGGGTCGTTGTTGTTGGTTAACGGTAGTTTTGTAAAGGTGCTATAGTATGGTGGAAGAGCCTTAGGATTAAAAGTCTAACTTATGGTTAAGTTTGTCAAGAAGAGTTGTTATACATACTTTGATAGAGTAAGTAAATCAAGAGAATTGTGGTTTATTCACACATTTGTTAATATGTTTTATTTGTATCAAACATATATGCTATGTTTTTTTTGTGTGTTTTAATGATTTTAGTGGTATATATAAACACTGTTAAGACTCGAACTTGTCACCACGAACATTGAAGTTCTATCGCCAAACTAAAAAGAATTTCTAACAAAATAGCGATCGTTAGAATATATAACACTTTTTAAGACATCAAGTCTATGCTTGATCCGTATAGCTTGATGATCTTTAGTCTTTTTGATCATCTCATATAGATACTAAGTTAATAAAATTTGTTGACTAATTGGTTTCAACAAAAGAAAACAAAATCACTATTATTTGAAGATTAAGTCATTTTTTCATTAAACTTGAAAATTGATTTTAAAAAATAAAAATCCAATTGATATATTTGATGTTAAAATAACATATATTCATACAAATAAAAATATGTTTTTGTCCCTATACTTCCAACTAGAAGATATTTTATTTATCCCTATCCTAGATATTTTAATGTGTGAATCTAATGCATTCTCTTATATACAACCAAATTAAGCAAAACAATAATGCATCTCCTGCAATTTTTCTCCCATCAAAATAATTTCAATGGAATCATCTTCTTCACTCCTTATTCACCACTCTTACCTCTCTTACCTTAATCCAAAATTTCGAAATAGACCTTCCCTTTCTTACCCGTTAATGCGAAATCCGCAAAAATGCAAACAAACTCGAATTTGCTCAAATAAGATGTACGTTCCCGGTAGGTAAATATATATGTATATGAGTACATATTAATCACAAACTGAGGTTTTGATCCATACACTCTATATTATATAGACTAATGTCTATTTTTTTTTTCAATAATTGAATTAGGCTTTGGAGAAGCTTCTCCGGAGGCTAAGGCAGCGAAGCATCTTCATGACTTCTTTACTTACGTTGCAGTGAGGATAGTGTCTGCTCAGCTTGAGGTCAAATATAATGATTATTTTTGTTTTATTTAATTTAAGTGTTTTAGATTGTATTAATTCTAATTTATATTAAATCAATGGCAGAGTTATAACCCTGAGGCATATATGGAGCTAAGAGAATTCTTAGACACAAACTCTGTAAGTGACGGCGATAAATTTTGTGCCACACTCATGCGTCGCTCTTCACGTCACATGAACTTAGGTATTAAAATATCTCTCTTTTATATAAAAATAAACCAAATTGGTTATAAACTTTATAATATTCTAGCACATGAGGCTTCTAGTGAAACTTGTTAAAATACAAGTTGGAATTTTATTTAAGTCGATGTTCACAGATTCATGAAGTTTAGTAGTTTACCAAATTTTATAAACTCTAATGAATTTGAAGTTTCTTTTAAGTTATTCATCATACTTTTTAACACTTCCAAACATTCTTTTCGTGCGATGAAAATTTTCATTAAATATTCGTGCAATTCTTATATAGAAAAAGTCATTTTATATGCTTCGTGTACGTATATTTGATTTGAGATAACTAAGCTAAAAAAATTGGTTTTGGCGACATGAACAATGCAATTCAAGCTCTTCGAATCTTAGAGGTAAGCTAAGCTTTACTTTTCTCTTTTAATACATTTTCAAAAAACACTCCTAAATCTTTTTTCTCATCTCTACGTTTTGTATTTACGGGTTGAAACCTGTGTTACTACTTACTACCACGTAGGTACGATCTGCCTATTGTAAAAACGATTTCGAGTGGGATAATTTGAAGCGTCTCGCCTCGAAGGTTCTCTATCCTTATCTGTCTACATATATATATGAGTAAAGTACGTAACATAAGCATCTTGTGTTTGTGAAAATGTAGAACGTAGAGAGATCCAACACAAGACTCATGCGTGAATACGTCTTGGAGACTAGCCATGTTGAAACTGATTCCGATACTTGAAACCTGAGATATCTTCGGATCAAATTCACATATATAGTCTCGAGAGTATACACACTTATAACTGTTTGTACATACATATACACCATTGTGCATTAGTGTTTGTGTTAATCTCAGGCCTAATCCTAGACCCTTTTTCTTTTGAGAATGACCACATCAAGAATCGCACTGATCAGTTCTTTTTACCAGTAGAATCGATCAAAACCCAATTTTCTTTGAAGGAGTTACCTAGAGACGGGAATGGATACCGGGAGAGGCATGTATTTTGCCTGACCCAAAATATGATTGAGCATAGTCTTCGATATTCTCTAACCTGTCATTAATCACATACGACGGATTTAGGACCAACAAAAAATGAAAGCATTGAAGCGGAAACACTTAGAATACTGAGTTTACTTTACCTATAGACATAGTTAACCATAATGCCTCCACTTTGATGAATACCTTTCTCTGATCGATCCGCCATCCAATTTATTCTTTCAACCATCTATGTAACATATCAAAAGCTTATCAATCTCAGTCACTATCTTTGTCTAATTCCTATCACATTCATACTGGACTTACCGCTCCATTTTGCAAGTGGAAGTTAGCAACAGAGTCTAAAGCTTTTCCCCTCTTCTTCTCTTGCAAAAGGTACCTATCAAAATCAAAACAAAATCTTTGATATTTATGCCTACATGATTACTATTTAACCATTACATCTCCAAGATTGAACATACCTAGCACATAACCGCATAAGAATAGGTTCTAAAACTGGTAACAGACGAGCCGAAGTAGCCCAATCACAGTCCTTTGCGGTTAGTAAATTCAACAAAACTTCCATGCCATTGCTACCAGTAGAAGAATCACTGCAAAAGAAGAATCATACATGAAGAATTTCTTACTTGATTTTGATTTTGAAGAAGAATCACTGCTAACTGATGCCATGAACTTGATTTTGTATATAATTGATAAGATCATACATGAAGAATTTCTTACTCTGATAGACTCATGAGGGCTTGTTCCTCTCCTGGTAGTAGTACTTTCTCGCTAAATGTGGATGAAGGCGAATTGCTCTGTGTACCACGCTCATCTTCAGCAAATCTGGATTGAGATGATAATTTTGAGAGGAGCCATTGCATGAATCCAGGGATGGGGCTAAGTGTGGCAAATGTCTGCAACAAAAACAATTTTTTTGTTGAGCAAGCATGATAAACCCTTTTTCCAGTAACATAGTTGCTTAAAAATTAGCCAAAACACTCACAGAAACATGTGGCATGTCTTTCTTCACCAACGTAATCACTCGTTTGATCAGAAATTTCCCGAGGTTTATACCAGCTAAGCCAGGCTGCAAATGTATAAGACATACGTCAAAAAGCCTTAGATTTAGTCAGAATCATGAGATGAATCGACAAAAAAGATGATATAAAGTATACAAGAGAGAATGCACGATCTATAGATATGAAGGATGAGCGTGCTCATACGGTCATACCTGAGTTGAAGAAATCGAGTAAAATAAAGCGCATGTTGCTTGGTTCTCTGGTATGGGAGGATTGTCCCACAAAACTTCCTGCAATGACAAAGATATTTTTAGACACATAGTCACAGAATCTAAAGTACACGGCATAGGATCAAGATTGGTTTAACCTGAATTGTCTGAGCAACAGTTTCCATAAGAGCAACTTCAATAAAAATAAGTGGTTCACCTGAAAGTAACGGTCAAGATGATCAAAGAATGTGGTCAACCTATAATCGAAGAAACATATGTCAGAGAAACTAACTTAACTAAACTAACCAGGAATAGATGGATGAAAATATCCAAAGCATCGACGACCTATTCCCAATCTTCTTTTAAGATCCAAAAGGTTGCTGATAGGATGCACCGCCTTATGAATAATATGAGTCATTAGATCAAACTTTAACTATCTGAAATAGCTGCATTATTGAAATGGAAACTACTAATGCATACCTCGTATGCAACAATTTTTTCAAGCAAGGAAGCAGGGTCATCCCACGTAATTTGATGAAGCTCTAAAGTGGCAGGACTAAGCCACATACCAAGTTTCTCCTTTAGAAAGGAATCTAATGTTCGCAGAGATGGCGTGTTTTCTTTTCTATACATTAGAAACAACCATCAGTATCAGATTCGACCGGATTTTTTTTTATCCAACTGGTTAGAAACTATCTTCAACTATTTGAGTATCCAGTCACATAACAAGAAAATGGGAAACATTACGTGAGTATCGATAGAAGATCAGCACGGAGGATAGACAAAAATCTCAACCCTCCTGGATGTGTATTCAACCTCTCAAAGAGAACTTCATATGTTGGCCTAAGAGAATGCCTCAGATTCCGCTCAATGCGATAGAAAACAGAAGATGAAGCCTCCTTATCATCACCTAAAGAAAAGTACTGGCTCATCAGTGGACAATGTATAGAGGAATAGCATAAAAAAAGCAATTAAAAATACAAAGACTCACTGGCTGACTTTTCAAGTCCGAGATATTGCTTAATAAGTTCTCGGACTTGCTCCCGGTTAACATCATATTCTTTGGCTAATTCAAGCAGTAACTTCTCACGGTCTTCAAGCGAAAGGCTAAAGTAACCCTACAAGCATTTTAACCATAAGTAATCAAATTGAAAAGTTTAAACACATCAAAGAACGGAATCAAGAATGAGATAGTGTTACCTCTTGAAAATCACTAAGAGTAATGTCCAATACACCAGTTTTACTAGCTGAGATAGCCGAGTGCATTGTTTCTCGAACTACATCATATACCCTAAACAACAAAACAACCAAATTCAATATAAAGATTACCAAACTCACTACTTCAAAGATCAAATATGCTAATCAAATCACCTTCCCGTGGTACCAAATTTACTAGAATTCCCAATTCCTTCATTAGAATTATCCACAATGTGATCTCCAGAACGATTCTCTTGAGTATTAGATTGGATCTCCTTCTGACAACAAAGTCAACACAACCATTATTTTAAATTCAAATTGACCTTACTATATTCATATCTTGTTAAAAACATTCAAGTTCAAGAAGCAAAACCCTCTTTTTTCCTTTTCTTACTGAAGTTAAAGCTTTAAATCAAAGCCAAATCCTAAACCCTTCTTGTTTGATCAAAAGATTTGAACTTTTTCATTGCCCATGATTACAAATTGGGTAATTTTGGTCACAATCGCAACAAAGTCGTAAAAACTGAAACAAAGAAGAAGAAATCGAAAAAAGCTTACGGGAAATTGAGAGAGCGAAAGTTTGGTGGGATTGCTCGATCTCATTCTGGCACGCAACAGAATCGCTAGATTTTTCTTGCTCATATCTCTGGTTACAACATGATCATCATCGTTAAAGACTTCATTACGAAAAAGAAACAATTTTTATCGGAAAAAAACAAAAAAAGGGATTCGTACCAGACATGGACAGGAACCTTTAAATCTGGCCGTTCAAGTATCGGAAAAAAATCGAGACTTGTCTTGCCTTTTCAACGGCTAGCGTTAAGGCGCAGATAATAAAACGGCGTCGGATGATACACCGACCTGTTCATGGGCCAAAATAAAGCCCAAAAAACAGCAGCCCGTATCAAGCCCACCTATAAACCCGTAAAACCTTATAGCACGCGTCACTGTTATAGTTGTACTTGTTTATTTTCTTGGTTCTTAAGTTGAAGCAGTGAACGCCATTTTCATTTTATCTTCTCTGAGCTTTCTTCAAGGTTTAGTAGAAAGCTAAAAAAATGGTTATGCACCTACTTCACTTGTGTTTCAACTCTCATTTCTGTTTAGATCATGGTTCATCACTTATCACCAACCTGGTTATCACAATCTCCTATTATCATATGACAAATGGACCTGGTTAGACTCTGAGGAGTTTGAGGATCTGAGATTTACTTATTGAGTTGGCCAGAGACAAAGTGTGTCCACGTTTTGAATCTCTCTCTCTATTCTCTCTCTCTCAGAAAAAACCAACCCACAGTAAAAATGAATCTCTCAGGTGCCTTGAAACTTATTTAAGTTATTCCCATCAAATTTTCGGCTATACAGCTCTTTGCACATTCTCTGGTTCTTCTTTTCTCTCTTTTTCACAACATCAAATGATGACAAGACAAAACCCTAATGAATTTAAATCTGCACCCAAATAGCTTCAGGTTAACTTACTATCCACTCATAAGAGGCTCTTACCCGCGATCATCTTTTCCGGCGTTTGGCTTCCACCTGATCACACAAGTTTGTTGTTAACACCAGAACAAGTTGTTTCAGGCAGAACAGTAAAAAATAAGGATTTCATCTGGATATGAGAAAGGATCAACAATGTCTGAGTCACAAGTCTTATTTTTTCGCCACAAACATCAAGCCAATTAAAATTTGGGTTTTTTTTTGCATTACTAAGATCTCAAAGTAGAGCCAATGATGATGACAGAGGTTATTGCTATGACGCTATCAAAGTAATAACAGCAGCTGAAAAACAGAAGAAGAAAAAACTTACCTTAAGATCATTGGTTGGTGACGAAGCAAACCCGTTCTGAGATCTTTTGACTCCATCTTCGTCAGAGCTGCATTCAACACATACAAAGTGTTCCAGCTTCTTGGCTTCTTCAATCGTCATGCCTACACATGCTGGGTGATACCTACAATGACATGGTAGTAACTACTACAATTTAATGAAAATAACATATTACGCAATAACTATTCTGATTAGTCTGATATCACAAAGAGTTCAAAAAGTGAGCACCCAATATTTTCCGATAACTATAAGCAAACAAGCAACATAAATGCTTTCCTAACAAATTCCCCAACAAAGCTAAAGAACGATGCAGAGATCTGAATTTTTCTGTACTAGAGACCATTTATATCCAAAATTTACACAAGCAATAGGAAAAACAAATTTCTAAAAGTATAATATCATCAGCATTAGATATCTTACAACTTGAGGAACAATACTTGGAATAAAAGGAGGTAAAAATAGAATGATGAAAATTAGCATTTACCAGTCCTTGCACCCTTCACACTGCACCATCAGATCATCTGGGTTATACGGCATTTCACATTTGCAGTACCTGTAGAGCAAGTAAATCCAGAAAGGAAAAATTAAAACTCATGGAAATTGTAGGAGAGAAGAAGGCATGTTACATTACTATATATATCTACTCACACAGCAACACGATCAGGGGTAAATGCGCCAGTAGCAGCTTTATACTCAAATCTACAATAATAATCTTCCGCTCCAACATTTTCAAGCCTAGTGTAGTTTTTAAAGGTGTGAACAATACATTTCCCTTCAATGGTGTGTGCACTTTGAACATCGTAGTGATCAGACAAGAAGAGCTCTTTGGCTCCATGGAACTGTCTCCTTCCCCCAAGTGATTCTTCAGGACGGTAATACCATCGACAATGCACCTTCACATTGTTCCTTGCATCTGCTTCAATCTTCTCAACACGCGCCACATATGGAGGCTTACCAGCATCAGATGGACGCATTAAAACACAATCGCCCACTGCAAAAACCACATCAACAATTACATTTCCAAGTTCATCATGCCAAAATTAACTAAATTGATCAAAACAATAAGTAGCAGATCTGTATTCCACACAGTAAACTCAAATGATACACAAAATACAGTATAGGAATCTCATAAGCATTATAGTTCCATGTAATGCAATCAAGCCTAAAGCACACATTTTTCCAAATATAACACAGTCAAAATGTCCCATCATACCAGCAGAAAACGAAATCTACCAAAAATCACATTCTGCATACAAGTACATATTCCAAAGTGTACGTATTCAGCAGCAGTGACGTAACACAACTTCATTGTATCAAACTCAAGCATCCAATAGAAAGCTAAGTTTAGATAAAAGAACATTTTTTTTCCCTTTTTTCAAATTGAAATCTAATCGCATCTCAATAGCCTAAAAGAAGCACTCAAAAGAGTGATTAATTTGAATTAGAGTTGACATAGAGCTTGATATGGACTAACCTTTGACAACTTTGGTGGTGCCTCTGATAGTATACGAGTCGATATCTTTCTTGCCAAGCTTTCCCTTCGCAGAAGAAGCGACACCAGGTCGAGTTTTCGCCATGAAATCTAGGGTTTTTTCCCACCGACTTGCGAGCTCGATTTAAGCTGGGTTTCTTTGGTTCCTCTCGTTTTCGATTCTGTTACTCGAAATGTATAAAGATTGAAACTTTCTAGAAGACCAGAAGCTCGAGATCGATGGGAAGAAGAAGAACAAATCCAAGAAGAGCGAAGAGATCAATCTAGAACCCTAGATTCCCTCTGGGAGAAGATGAAGTTCTTTCCTTTTTCATTTATTTTGTTGTTTTTTTCTTCTCCAAAACTTTAATTTCAGCCAATTACAGTATTACAAGTTTGTATAAAAACATTTTATAAGAAAACAAAATTGCATTTTTTTTTTTGTCTTTTTCATTCTGAAATTTTAGTAGCCTAAACAATTGTTTTAAATCAATAATAATTTTGATTAAATGAGTGTATTAATCCAATGTTAGATGCATTTACAATTTAAATATAGGTAAAACTTTACTTTGCAACTCCATTGTCTCCAAGTCTCCCAACAAATAATGTTTTTGGCAAATAAACAAAGAAAAAAAAAATCCCACAAATCATCTTTACTTATAAATTCTCAATGAGATGCACAAGATGTATAAAACAGTGAAATAATTTACTTTAGTTTAATTTAATGTCAAGATATTGTTTTGTAATCATCATAAATAGACTTTCAATGAGCTTATGATATAAAAATAGTTTTCTAAAATGTAAAAAGTATATTTTAAATTTTTTATTTTATGAGTAATTTCTGTTATTACCACATCCCATTGGAATACATGAACCCAACTGCTACAAGAAATCCACAAGAACAACCTATGGCTGCAGCTTTCCATGGAAACATTGTTTCCTCTTCTTCTTCATGTGGTGACTCGGTCTGTGTAAACGAGCATGGTACTTGGATTTGCATTCCACATATTTCGCTGTTGTTTGCGTAAATGTTTGGATCATTCAATCTGTCTAGCTGAGGACCTACAGGGATTCTACCTGTAAGCTTGTTGTTACTCAAATCCAAAGTATTCAGCTCGCTTAGCTTGGATAACGTTTTGGGGATATCGCCAGTGAGGTTGTTGTGTGAAAGGTCTAAGCTCTCTAGCTTGTCAAGATCTCCAAAACTCTGTGGGATTGATCCAGAGAACTCGTTGTTGGAGAGGTTCAAAACCTTTAGACTTTTGAGATTGCCTAAAGAAGTTGGGATTTCTCCGTGTAGCTTGTTCTTGGAGAGATCTATGAGAGTGTAGAGGTACAAGTTTCTCTGGAAAATAACTTGTTTTGATTTCTTCCAGTTCACAGCAAGACTAAATATATCTTGGGTTTTGATGTTTATAAACCTTTCTGTGTCGGCACTACTGCTGAACATGCGACGAATAGCTATAGATGAGCTCTCAGAAGATTTTATCATGCATGTAAGATTCCCAAGAGATGAAGGGAGATATCCATCAAGATAGTTCTCAGAGAGATCCAAGACCTGAAGGCTTGTGAGATTTGATATGCCTTTTGGTATTGAACCTCTGAGGGAATTGTTTCTCAAGCTAAGAACCTCTAGAGAAGAAGGTAACCGGGAGGTTAAACTCGCGAACTCTCCAGAGATTTTGTTGTCATGGAGATCAAGACGCATAAGAAGTGAGAAAAATCTGTAGTTCTGAGGAAATTCGCCACTAAAATTGTTGTCACTCATTAAGAGCATACTGATGGAACCTCCAAAGGAAGCTGGAACATCCCCAGAGAACTCGTTGGAAGATATATCGAGCCACACAAGGTATGAGTCTGGACCGAACCTCGGGAATTCACCTGATAATCTATTCTTTGACAAGTCCATCAATGTCAGCAAGGGACTCATTGTAGTAATAAACTTTGGTGCTGATCCTGAGAAATTGTTTTCAGACAGCATGAGTAACATGAGCGATGAATCATTGTTGTTGCTTGATATCGTATCAGGGATCTGACCTGAGAAGTTGTTCCTTGATAGTACAAGACATAATAAGCTCCCAGACTGAAACAAATTTGGAGGCAATGAGCCTGAGAGTCTGTTGTCTGACAAAATTATGATATTCAGATTAGATATCCATTCAGGGAAACTTCCTTCGAGTCTGTTAACGCTCAAATCCAAGTAAACAAGAGTTGTTTGATTCTTGAGCCAATCCCGAATATTCCCTTCTAAGCCACAAGAACTAAGTGACAGATGTGTTAACTTAGACTGTTGAAAGGCATAACCATTCTTGTTCCATTGGAGTTTGTTTCCTCCAAGCCGCAGTATCTTCAGCTTCTGAAGACCAAACAACCAAGCTGTGGGAATCTCACCTAAGGAGCCATTGTTATTCTCAAGCTCAAAGGTCTCAAGATTTTTCAGATTCTGAATCGACGATGGAATTCCACCCGACAACTTGTTCATGCTCAAAGACAGAGTTGATAGATTGACTAAGTTCCCAATACCGTCTGGAATCTCAGAAGACAAGGAATTGTTCTGAACATCAAACTTTTTGAGCTTCGTTAACCGTGATACAGACCACGGTAAAGAACCATTGAACTTGTTCTGCCTCAAACTCAGCTTCCGTAATTCGGCAAGACTACCTTGTAAGAGATTTTAAAAGGTAGGATCATTTTAAGACAGCTTTGGTATATACATAACATGAATATAAAGTTTAGTTTTTGAGAGCATATTTTCTAGTTTACCTATTTCTGGAGGAATCTGTCCTCTAATGAGATTCTCATCTAAGATCAATTCCTGCAGATTCTTTAGCTCTTTGATGTTACCACTCAACGTTCCGCCAATAACATTATTACTTAAGTCAAGACGCTGAAGAGTCTTCAAAGAGAACAATTCATAAGGGATAGAGCCGTTCAATCTATTCCTACTCATGTCAAGAGAGATCAAGCTGGTCAAGTTCACAAACGCATCCCCAGGAATCTCTCCTTCAAAACCACTCGAGCTTATGTTAAGATGCTGAAGAGTCTTCAAAGAGAACAATTTAGGAGGGATAGAGCCGTTGAATCTATTCCAACTCATGTCAAGAGAGATCAAGCTTGGCAAGTTCACAAACGCATCTCCAGGAATCTCTCCACTAAAACCATTTAGGCTTATGTTAAGATACTGAAGAGTCTTCAAAGAGAACAATTTAGGAGGGATAGATCCACCAAAACGCATAAAAGAAAAAATTTATTTTCGATAAATTTAAGTGAAAACTATACCACAAGTCGTTTCTTCCCATAAGAAAGACACCGTTGTATACAAAACCAAGAAGTAACTTACAGGCCAACAATTTTTTTGGGTTACAATAGCAGTTATGAAGATCTCGTGATAATGCATATATAGATTGAAAAAAAAGAAACAAACCCCTTGTAGAAAGTTCTAGAATTTCTGAAGAACAACAGAGTTGGCAAGACCGGCTTGTTCAATGGTCTGAGTAAGATCAGTCAAGGGCTTTGGTGGGAATTCCATTGCCTGGAGCTGGTAGTTCAATGGAGCTCCAGGCCGAGATGAGTCGATGAAAGAGCGAATGTCGTTGATCGTGTGGTGGTGATTGAACTTACCCACCAGGCGTGTCCCATCAGCTAGTCTAAGCTGGATCGATGTAGTTGGAGCGGTTTCATCTATTACAAGACTTTGAGATGGTGCTTGTGCCGCTGAACTGGTTTGGTTGATTTGGATGGGAATGGAAGTTGAATCTGGAGCCATCGGCGAGCTACTTCCGCTGCCGCCATCATTGCTACCACCTAGAGTTCTTCCAATACCTTGAAATGAAACCCTACGCTTCGGTTGTTCCTATAATGAGAAACAAGACCGGTAACACAGTCAATAACAACAACAAAAAGAAAAAAAAAACAGACTAAATAGTATTCTCAGCTAGCATCACAAATATGTATCCTCAAATCTAGCTAGACTACAAAACAACGCATTTCAACAATGATTAAATCTAAGACGACCTAATACAAAACGAACAAAACCCCAAAGATATTCATGTAAATATGAGTGTGAACTAGTGTGAGCAAGTGCTAGTTTTGGTCTTGAAAACATAAACATATAAAAGCTGATCATGAGAAGGAAATACAATATGGATAGAGTACTAGTAGAGATGACTCACAGGGCATTTCTCTTCCCTCCGCATCAGATTGACATGTACCGGAGCTCTTCTATCCGCAGGCTCAAGCTCTTTCGGGCACTCAGACTTTCGAATACTCTACAAGAACATTTCCAAACTAAATCAATAACAGTTTGACATGAAACTCATTCATTCATCTAACAAAATTTTTGATTTATTTCACCTCGAGGAACGATGCATTCTCAGGATCATCCAATTTCCTCAAAGGACCATCATCAATAGTGAATCCATTAGACCAGAAAACAATGTTGTGAACAACAGGCTCAGGCTGGTGAGGACCAGTAGACACGTTTTCACCTGAAAGCAATCTCCCAGTTCCAGTGAAACTCCTAGCACTCGAAGAAGGTGGCTCAAGAGGACCTTCCACAGCTCCTAGTTGTCTAGCTTGGTTAAATATCTCATCCACATCATCTTTTTTCGAAGGATCTTGAACTAGCATACCACTACAAAACAACAAGAATCAAATGTTTTTTTCAAAAAATACGTTAACAAGAACTCTAAATTAGACATACTACTTAGCTAAGGTTACTCAATTTGAACAGTTAAATGATTAATTATAAAAACCTCGCAATTAATAACAACAATCATTATCTCTAGATCCAAACACTTCTTTAACAACCGATTGAATTCAGTTTGCAAGAAACAAAGAAGACTAACCTTTTCTCACCACCGGTATAGTATTCTTGAGGTCCATCAGAATCACTGTCGGAGTCAGGACCAGACCTACGGTTAAGATCGGAAAGAGTTCGGATTTTACCACGACTACTCGATGGCTTCGCCGGTTTCTTGTCTTTCGAAGACATTTTTTTTTTTACGCGAAGAACTGAAAACGAACGAACGCTAGAGAAAGATACGAAGATCGGAAAAAGAATCAAATCAAGAAGAAGAAGAAGAAGAAGAAGAAGAAGATATCAAAACGAAAACGCTAGAGAGACGCTCATTTTTGTGTTTTTTTTTGGTTTCTTACGCGATGATTAGGCGCGTGGAGTTTTGTCTCAATGTGTGTGGTTCTGTGGTCGCGTGACTTTAGAATTAAATAACGTTTAAGATTTGTTGTTGGTACTTGTGGTTTTGACACTTTTAGTAACTTTTCCTTGCATGACGTGTTTTTTGTTCTTCTATTTTAATATTTTGTTTATCTTTTTATGCTTATAATATCTACTTATGTCGACCCCCATAAATGCCTTTAGTATTTCTAATTCTTTTTGCTGTTTTTTGATTGAATATTTTTTTTGTATTCAATAAATTTACAACCAATTTATATTGACAGAAAATAAATAAACTTTTTGACGTTAAAACTTAAAAAAAAAATGAAAGATGTGGATTTATTTGTAGTATCAACTATAGATTTGCCATGACATTTATGGATATCTCATTTTATCTAAAATCTTATTGATTTGCCTTTTTTTAAGTTGCAAATTAAACAAACGTTTGACATATAATGTTTGAGTTTAGTCAGTTGGATTAAATTTTAGAATTTAGTATTTGTTAGAAAGTATATATTAAAAATAAAAAAATTCGTAAATACGATTTGCCTTGGAAATTTTTAGCAAAAGTCACATAGTATTTGTAAGATTTGCCTTGGAAAATACCTTGTTTCTCTACGAGTGAAAATGTTGATTTGGTTTAAAAGCTAAAACCTAAAATGAAAAAAAATCAAATCAGACCGGAATTTTGAAAGGTAAGTTATTTTTGCTCGGTTAGGTTGGACCAGACCGGGGACACATGTAATTTTATAAAGTGATCAACAGCATATTTTTGCCGACAAAAACCGAACAAGGTCTAGCCTAAGGTAGCATCTCCAAAACAGAGAACATGAGATGATAGATTGGTAATAAAATCTCGGAATAATTCGAAAGTCTGGTTATATATCTGTGTCTTCGTCTCTTAAAAAAGTCACCATCAATTTTAGTTTACCTAAGAAAAATGCCAAAAAGAACATGAATTTTTTCCATCTTTTAAAGATGATCACCTCTTCTTCTTTGGTTCTCCTGATTCTTCAGTGTACTGCTTGATTAGGGATTCAACATCTTTCCAGAATAAACCCTCAACAAGAACTCCATCTTTTGTAAGCCTGAATACACAAAAGAAAAAGCAAAAAAAAAACAGAACCAGTAAAGTCAATTAGGTTATGCAACGGATATGGTGTGAGTGAGTGTAAGAAAAATGAGAAAGGGTGGTGGGAGAGGGAGACCATTGAGTGACACTTTTGGTGAGCTCAACTGACTTGCCAGCTGAGATTGATTTCGGATCAGCACTGTCTATGGTGAGAGTGTACTGATCAGAGAACCTGGGTAACTTGGAAGATACCACCAAGCCAGTGCTGGTGAATGATCCCTGAATATTTTAAACATCCAAATTTCAAGTCAGTATATGATGAGCGGAACCAACATATACTGTGATGAAAATGTGCACATACATAACCCCAAAGAATATTAGAAACGAATAATCTGGTTCACCAGTAAGCACATTTCAAATGTTTAGTAAAATCTCATCCTCTCTGATAAAATGAACGAGCAGGGTAACTTCAGATTACTAAATCATCTTGTTCAATTTATCTAGAAACTATACAGCACTAATCATAAACACAAAAAAAGAGATACAAGAACTTACACATCCCGAATTATCACAACATCAACTAATCAAATAACACATTGAGAAAGATATAGCCTTTCCTCTAAGCTCTAATGGTAAACAGCAAGATCACCTAAGATATGAAAACACTAATAGAACAAGTGTGAAACTAGCAGAAGCACAATTTTAATTCTTAACAAAACAAAAGGGAAATCAATACACAGCTCCACCTACGAAGAAGTCAATGCACCGAATCCACAAAAACAACAGTCATTGGTATGTTACAAGCAAAACAGTCAGGGAAGGGAACAAACCTCAAGAGGATAAGTGAACAGTATCGCATTCTTCTCCTTAATGTACAGAATCAGCTGCAAAACCGCAGTCAACACCACATACTTGCCAGAGTGAAGAATCAAACAAATCTCACATCTTATTCAAATATACATCCAAAGAAAAAGACTTTGAGCAGTTTATATGATCATACATTTATTCCAACCTAATAGACATTATAGTATCTCAAAAATCTAATCCAAACACACAATTCAATTTATCTACAGTTTCATCTTAACCAAGCAGATCAAGCATCTAGTGAATTCGATGAACCAAACAAAAAAGGATATAATCCGATGCAGCAGATCAAAAAGTCTCTGTTCTCAGGAAACTTCTTGTTGTAGAATTGAGCAACAAGAGCGACCACGATTATAATCGCCCCTAACATCAATTTGACGTTGCTTAACCTCACATCCTCCTTGTACCCTCGGCTAGTAACGATCTAATCAGCCAAAAAGGACAAAACTTTGATTGAGATTATGGACAAATCGAGGAAAAAAAAACAAAATTTGTGGGGAATGATTGATGTTTCTACGACTTACATCGGAGACAGATTCATCGAGAAGGTGTTTGATAGCGTTGTGGTCTAACAAGTTAACCTTCTTAGCGTTCGTGGTCGTCGATTCTGTCTTCTTCTCTTCCATGGCCGATCGGAGACAAATATCAAATCTTCGAAGTTTCTCTTGCAGAGTGAGAGACGCTGTAAGAAGAGACAGGAGACGTTTCGGTCTGAAGACTCATATGTAGTTATAATACGATGTCGGTTTAGGCTCGTTCCTATTGGGCTTTACGTGGGCTTTATAAGAATTATAGATCCGTCACTAGACATACGACGACGTTTAGGGTTTTGTTCTTGACTTTTAACCACAAATAAATGGATTAGTGTATGGTTGAACTTTTAACGTTCGTAACAGTGAATTTAATTATAATTTTAATGGCTAAAAGTGATTACATTTAAAAGCACCTTCACCATAAGTGAGACTTATTAAGGGTAATGATTATGAACCTTCTTCTATGATTCATCTTGAGAAAAATCACCAAAAACTTCACCAAAAGAACCATCGTTTCGAAGCGGAAGGTTTTGGAGCTTCATCATGTTCTTCCTTTGTTCTATTCTCCATTCCCTGCTTCAATGACTCCAGTCTTTTTCTGTGACATCCACACACACAGAAAAACTGAGCTTTAAGCTACGAAGCAAACCAAAATCAAACAGGTGCATAAAGGGTTAATAGGCTTCACTTTCTATAGTGCTAACAATCAGATTTAGATTTACTTAATTCCGGAAGGACTACGATGGGTTCATCTAGTCTCATGCAGATGCAGCATATTAATTCCATGATATTATATTATGCACATTGTTATTCTACAAGGTTCGATTTTGTTACTGTACTTGGTATCCGTCATCCGACCATGCAAACTCCATCTCCGGCGAAAGCCTTCAATTCCTTCAGCTCCACTTGCTAGAATCAAGTGTCTGATTATAAAACAAATGAACTGTTTTAGTGAGCATTTGGATTTAAGAACATGAGTTTCAATTTGAGAACATCTATAGATTATATGATATTATGGTAGTACAGATCCAGAGACAAAGTCTTCACATATAGATTATCCAAAACAAAAAATACTACAAAAAATTTAAAAATGACATGGTCTCTGCATCACTTGCAATGTTAAGAAAAAGTACCTCTCTAGTGAAGTGGCTTCAGCTTCAAGCTGCGTAATCCTTTCCTTAGCCAGATCAATAGGCATAGACAATCCTAACTTGTGTTCGCTCTCTTGAAGTCTTACTCTCAATATCTTGTCCTACAGAAGGATTACAAGAAAAAGAAAAACTCAAGGATTTGGATGCAAGAGATGCAAAGCTTCATAAAAACGATATATTCCGAGCCAATGGTTACCCTCTTTTCAGCACATTGTCGATATAAGGCAAGCTCATCTTGGCAAAATGGTTCAATATCATTAATTTGCAAGCCTAAAACAAGAGAAAACAATACTATATTAATCCAAACCGAGTATAGATAGACTTGATTGGATAAACTAGATACTTACATAGGAATAGATTCCTCAAAATCCCATCGCACAATTCAACACCTTCAAGCACATGTGAAGCAATTTCAGGAGGGATGACAGGGGATGGAGGACCCATCATTAGGTCATCACCGACCAGTATGGTCTCCTCCATCATCGGTTGCGAATCAACTGAAAATTGGAATACCAATATTAAAACCTTTCATATGATACAGCCAGAAAAAAAAAAAAAAAAGACTTACTAATACAAGGATCCAAAAACTTTTGTGACTACTCATTAGCCAACCTCATATTCAATTTTACAAGAAAAATATGGTGATGCAGATTGGTGTTTTAACAAGGTATACACAACTTGATAGTGGCTCAAACAGCCTATGCATTTGTGAAATTGAAATTTGATTCATGGTTAAAACTGCTAAAAATTTTCAGTTTCTTAAGTTTGCATTCTAATTCACCAATTCCCAAAATATCTCACAAAGCATGTGAAGCAATAAATGATAATGTCACAATGGGTCACAATTGCACACGAATCAGTTACTCACCATCCATGACTGCTCCGTATCAAATCACTTCAAGGCTGAAGAACAGACCAAACCTGGGAACCCTGAAAATTCACATTACAACAACAAAAAATCATCAAAACGGAGGAGAAGTTTTGAAAAACCTCATTTAGGCATTTCGTCGAGCACTTTCTACGCATAAGAAGTACATACTCGTTCAAAAACCTTCACTCCGCAAACTGCGAAAAGATTCTTCCAGGAATCAAGCAGAAAGCATCTAGCGAGTTCGAAGTAATAATCTGACAACAAAAGGATATAATCCGACGAAGAAGACGATCACAAAGTCCCCTCTTCTCAGGGAACTTCTTCTCTCAGATACTGTTGTTTGGTTATTAAAAAGGTCGTCTTTTTCTTTTTCAGGACTCAAATCTAATTCTGAGATACGTCGTCGTTTCATGGATCACAGATATAATTACGCGCTTTAATTCAACGAGTAACTGCACTTATACAACACCCTCCACCTTTAGACCTAGACAAAGGTCAAATTCAAAGAACTGAAGAAACTGACTACTCTATTTATATAAGTTAATTTTTCCATAAGTGTGTATATGGTGTGTCACTTGAACATCTTCACTCAAAATCCAGCAGAGGTTTCCTGGAACGAGCAGCAAATGTCTTTTCCTTCTGCTTTGTGACACTAAGAAGAGCTTTGCGCCGAGCTTCAGCGCTTTCCAAGTACTCTTGTACTGGAGGGAGAGTGATCTTTTGTTCTTCTCCACCAGCCTTTGCTCGACGAATCAACTGTTCAATAGTATAAAAGGTTAACTCTTTGCAATAGAGTAACCATTAGCCAAGTGTAGAAGACGAGATTTGGAATTAACCTTTGAAGCCCATGTTCGCTCTGCTCCTTGACAAACATCTCGAATATCCCTGCCTGACATTCTGCGTGGTACCAAAAATTGGTAGGCCTTGAAGTAGATATAACAAAAAGTTTGTAACTTTAGTGTGTTATCCTAAAAGAAAGTTGGAAACTTTACGTTTCTGTGGCCTGAGCAAGCTGGAGTAGCTCAGGTTTTGAGAGTTGTTTTGCGTATTGGGTGATGATTTCTTGACGGGTTTGTAAATCCGGCAAGTCAAACAAAATCATGGAATCAAACCGGCTAAAAGATACACAGATAAAACATAGGACACTGGTCAGGATACTGCAGTCACGAATCGAACTAGTTTTAAGAGGTTTTACTGATTACCTGATCAAAGCGGGATCAAGATCTTGTTTTCTATTGGTTGCAGCAATCACAACCACTTTTTTGTCTTGTTCAAATCCATCAATCTATAAAAACATAGAATCACATTCATCATACCGGAAATAGGTAGTCTCTATTCTTGTGTATATGTTGATATTGGTCATTTTTGTTGTGTGTTACCTGCCTCAGTAAAACCGACAAAACTCTACGTGTTGCTTCATGCATCTCACTATCACGAGAGATAGCAAAGGCATCGATCTGCAATGTGAGTTAGACAAGTAATTATTGCAATTCATAGTCAAGGAAATATCGGACAAGAATAAGAAGCAACTCTTTCTTCACCTCATCAAGAAATATAATGGCACCATCAGGAAGCTCATTTGCTTGTGAAAACACAGCCCCAAGAAGCCGCTCGCTTTCACCATAGAACTTAGACATTACAGCTTCAAGCGGCACATATAGCAATGGTATGCCCTGGCAATAATGAGCAAAAAGTTAAAAATCAAGATTATAAAAAAACTCAAAGGTCAAATAGGGTTAGCAAGTTCTCGACTACTCACCGCTTGATTTGCAATAACACGTGCACAAGATGTTTTACCAGTTCCTATGGTTGGAGTTTATGGACATCAGATTCATGATAGTTTCTATAAAGAAGGACAAAATTGCTAATACACTCTTCTTGCGCTAACCTGGTGGACCCTCAAATAGAACAGCCCGAGGTCGGTTTGATTCAAATTTGGACCGTGTACCACGTACTATATCATCATATACTTCAGGACTATGAAGGGCCATTAATATTGTATCTTCTATCTCTCTGCATCATGATAGAAGCTTATATATTGTAAAGCATATCAATGAGATAGAAGAGCAAAGATGTAACCAAAGCTTACCGCTTTTGTTGATCATATCCAGCAATATTGTCCCATGATATCTCATCGACAGAATCATCCCCAAGAGGTTTATTAACTCCATAGATTCTCACTCCCATCGATTCCAATTGAGATATAGATTTTTCCGTAGATGGTTCACGAACACTACCTCTACTTCCACCTCCCTTATTTTGTCCAACTTTTGTCCCAGCTACTTGCAAAGCTGAAACAAAAGCCTCAAGTTCTTCAGTCGTCAAGCTTCCCTTCTTTATGAACTCAACTTCCTAATACAGTTTGTACCATCGTTAAGATGTTATGAAACAAAATAGCCAAGAGCATTTGACAATTGAGCAAATATCGGAGCGAGAAATGTAACTTACCACTTTATCAGAGGTGATTAAGGAACCAAAGATAAGAATGCACAAGTCATCATCTGAATCATCTTCATTCTCTCCTACTTTCTTCTTGTTTTCCACACTGCGAAGTGTTATTTGCCAAGCGACTGGACTGAAGTAACACCATAAAGGAGTAGCGATTAAATTTATATTGTACACTACATCAAGCTTCAAATCATAGTTCTTGGACACAAATAAGTAGAGCACGAAAATTACTTGTCCCAAGCACGCAATATCATGTCTGAACCACCAGTGCGATCTGAGACCTTCACACCTAGCTGGGATCCAATGTTTGATATTAACTGTCCAACTTCACAAGTGGAAGGAACTTGGAACTTCAAGGTTATCTAAAACATAGGACAAACATTTTATCATCAAAGTTAGGCATCCAGAACCACTCAGAAGTAAGTCATATCCCCAAATTCTCGAAACTAAAGAGGCAAAAAGAGAAGGGGCATTGTATGAAACCTTTTGACCCCTGACAGCAACATTGAACCGTGGGTAAGAACCATACTGAGTTCCTTTACTTTGTATTAGTTCTTCAACCCGAGCACGTTCTTTCTTGGCAATGTCTACATAGTTTGGTGGAGGATCTACCGGAACAGGTGACTTTTCATTAGCCTACAAGAGGTTAAGTTATGAACAGTAAATGGACTAATTCATCAATAATCAACACCAACGATTCAATTTTTGTTGTTACTGTGTTGTGCTACAAAACCTGATCAGATTCAGCATAAGCTACTCCTATTGCTCCAAAACTAAAGAGAGCACCAAAAAATGCAGGTGCCATGGAAAAGCATGGAGAATCGTTTAAGGTGCTGCAAGATCTCAAGACTTGATTTGCTTTTGAATTACTCTGCTCAAAGGTTCCTGCAAAACCAAAGACGCAATTTCTACTAAGACACAAAGGTCAAAGAATTCGTAATTTCAAGATCATAAGTGGACAAACAAAAAAATCAAAACTTTAATGCAAGTGATCATAAGAAGCGTCTAGTGCTGCTTTCAATTCTTCAAAAGTCCCGATTTTTAAACCAATTACCAATTCATACAATCAAATGGGTTCGATAGAAACACTCCATGAAATCAAAAGGGATCACAGAATTATAAACAATTAACAGATTCTTGAGTTCAATAGAATACCGCTATAGAAACAGCGACGAAGCTCTCGTGCACGTGGGTGGGAAGGAACCATGGATTTAGGATGGGAGAGAGATCCACGCCATGCTCGAGATGCTCGAAACAATTTGTCCAGAACTGCCATTAGAGTGTGATTACACAATTTCTCGAGGTTTCAAGAATTTTGTTAAAAAGAACTTGAAAGGGTTTATGAGGTTTTTTGAGGATCCGACAGTATAAAGAAACTTGTTTAGGTGATTCTCACAGATCAAACCTTCCAGGGAAAACCAACGGTTTAAGTGGGTCTATATGACAATCTTGTTTATCGGCCAATTAAAAAAGTCGAAAAATATACAAATACTTTTTAAATTAAAAAACTAACATTGGGAAGGCTTTTATGAGTAGGCCATATTTGCATAAAAGATCGTAAAGTGGCCCATATTTGTAAATAAAGCCCAGTAGAAAAAGTCCAACTCAAACCAGAGAATTATTTTGAAATAAAATTTGGAAAAAAGAAAATTTAGCCCAAAAAAAAGGAAAAAAAGGAAAAAAGGAAAAATGCAAAAAACAAAAAGGAAACAACAGAAGATTTCCTTTTTTTCGTGTCAAAACCTTTTTATATAAACACAGACTCACTCATCTCTTTCATCTGAGAAAAATCATAATTCTCTCTTCTCTTTTGATCTTTAGATAACGTTATGATGTTCTCTCTCGGAAGCTCTGCAAAGGTCTTCTAATGGGAGAAGTCATCGCTCGCCGCCGGTCTATCCATCCGTTGATGATACAAGTAAGTAACGCACTCACTCTCTCTCTCTCTCTCTCCCTATGTTTTCATCTCTGACCTAATTTCGAACATCATCCGAGTTTTAGGTCTTGTCTTGGCTGGAGAAGTACATCAGCGGATATCTGACAGATGGATTCATGTCTCTGTCGAGATATGAAGCCATAACTAGGGATGCTACTACTACTTTTGGTAGGTTTCTAACAGTTGTTCGTTTTTTTTTGTTTTAAACTATTACTTGTGTGATTCTCTGTTAAATCTCATCGTCTTCTTAAATTGATTCTAGGTTGGAGAGAGTATGTGATCCTATCTTGGGCAAGAAAGATGATTCACTCGCCTACAACCATGTTGCTACTTTGAAAACTAACAAGGTCTGTTTCTCTCAAATCTTCCATCTTTTTATTTTCTTCTTTTATGGCATGGACCCGATAATGTTTGATCTGTTTTCACATGTCTCTTACCTTTAGTTGCATCTTCCCCATGGAAGATACACAAGGAGCCAAGTGAAGAGCCGAGATGTTTGTTCAATAGACTGGTGGACTCGAGGAGGCTGCTTGCATATCAAACGCAAAGGCCAAGGTTTCATTTTTTCTTCTCTGTTTTTTTGTTTTTTTTTGGGTAGTTGGCTTGGAAACTTTAATCTTGACTCAAAGTGTGGCTTATTATGGCTATGTTGCAGATTGTACATGATGAGCTAGTGAAATTGATTGGTGGAGGAGAACTATCTGACTACACTTTGCTAACTCAGTTCCTACATTAATATTGTTGGCTAATCTCCAAGGAGTTGGAAAGACGACGGTATGCCCTAAACTAGCTTTTTACTTAAGGAAGCAGCAGGTAATGCTTTTTCAAAATACAGTGGAAATATTTTTATTTCAATGTAGAGATAAGAATCACATGAGCCATTTTGACAAAGCTAGATGGTGATTTCAAGAGCTGCTGCTGCTTTGAGTGTGAAGGAGGTTTGTGTTACTTAATTAATGTTTTACCAATTTGCATTTCTGTGTTCTGTAAATGCGTGTTTGCTTCACATTTTGGTGTCTTTTTCAGGATGCAAGCAGAAAGTTTTTGTCTTCATGAAAATCCTGTAGGCTTCAGATGCAGAGCTCTACCGGCCTGGTAAGTGATCATGTATTTTTCAGCTTTCATTTATGTCTCAAGCTAGATCCAAAAGAAAGTTGGCATGTGATCTTCTCTGGAGAGGTACAGGTTTCTGAGTATTTTTAATTTTTCTGCAGGCTTGGTCACCGTTTACTTTCGGGTCTGAATTTGTTAGTACGTTAACTGTCTCTTAATATTTCTTTTGAGCTAGCTTTTTGTTGTTTTTTTTGCTAATTACTTCTTATTTTGTGATTTCAGGTTTCCAACAGTTGATTCAAAAGGAGTTGATGAGTATGAGGAATCTGAAGTATAAGGTTTGTTTACCTGTTACTACTGAACCTTGTTTTGCTTAGCTCTTATGCGAATAAGGCTTAACAAATTGGTAGACACTTTCACACCGGGTCGACTTAACTATGTCATCATGTACTTACTAAGAGAGAAGGTTTCAATGGCTTTTGTCGACATAATTACATCATCAGGTACTTACTTAAAGATGCAATTTTCTCTTTTAGTTTGACTTTTGTCTGAAATCTTAGTTTCATTGCTTTGGTTACTACTTTTTGTTTTGTCTTCGTTTCAGCGTTTTTTCTTCTGTTTCCTTGCATGTGTATCTAATTCAGCTGCTGATCAGTTTGGAAATCATTAACGAGGTACTTGTTACAAAAGTGTGGATCTGTTTTTTCTTCTTCTTTATGTTCATTCTTAGTAAGGGTGAGAACTGAACCAAGTTAAGGTTTATTGGTTTATTTTGCAGGCTTGGTCACTGTTTAATTTCGGGTCTGATTTTGTAAGGACATTAATTGTCTCTTCTAAGATGAGTTTATGTACTTCCTACAGCTCTGGTGACAACATTAAATGTAGAGCTAGGAAATACATTAGCCATTTTGACAAAGCGAGATGGTGATTCAAGAGGTGCTGCTGTTTTGAGTGTCATGGAGGTTTGTGTTCTTCTTTTTTGACCAATTATGTCATAGAAAGATACTTAGTTAATGTTTTACGTTAATTGTTTACTCTTAATTGGGTGTCAATAGGTATTGGGAAACCAATTAAACTGGTAGGAAGTAGACAATGAGGATCTTGAACCCTTTACTCAGAGATACATTCACCAGGGTACTAGCAATCCAGCTTCTCTCTCCTCCACGGTTAGGCTTCCAATTTTGCTTCTGTTTGTTTTTTCCGTTTTGGTCTCTGTTGTGTGGTTATGTAACAATTTTTTTGGTTATTTTGTCTTCCTTGTGATGATTCTGTGTTGAGTAGCGAGACAACATATATGGAGTTGGGTGAAATCGAATACTATTGTGTGCCATGGAAGTTACAGAAGGAGCCAAGTGAAGAGCCAAGATGTTTGTTCAATAGACTGGTGGACTCAACGAAGGTACTCAAATCATTCGTGGATTCAAATCATATCAGCAATTGGTAAAGGTACTCAACAATAAAAAGCAGTTATTATTTTTTGTTTCTGTTTCATCTCCTTAGTCCTTCCCCATATCTTTTCATTAGCATAATGGTTTTTTTACTCTATAGTCTTGGTTTCAATAGTATTGAAGTGTGGCTTATCATGGCTATGTTGCAGACTGTACATGATGAGCTAATGAAATTGATGGGTGGAGGAGAAGTATCTTAGTTACACTTTGCTAAATTAGGTCCTACATCAATATTGTTGGATGGGCTCCAAGGAGTTGGAAAGAAAATTGTTTAGGTATTAGTTCGTGCCTTTGGAGGGTGAGAACTTGTGCTGTTATTTGATTCTGTAAATCAGTACTCCCTGATACCAAGTTGTTACGAGGTACTTGTTACAAAAGTTTTGATCTGTTTTTTTCCTCTATGGTCATTCTTAGTTAGGGTGAGAACTGAACCAAGTTGGGATTTATTGGTTTTATTTTGATTTCTTCTTGTTCTGTGATTTCAGGTTTTTCAACAGCTAATTCAAAAGAACTAATGTGTCTGAGGAATCCGAATTAAAAGGTTTGTTTACTTGATACTACTAACCCTTGTTTTGCTTAGCAGTATGGTGTCTTCTTCATAGTTTCAAGATTTCTCCTTTTATCTTGTGTAAATTTGGGATAATTTCTGAAGCTTGTGTCCTTTTGTTTTTCACAAACCAGGAAACTACAAATAGAGCGGCTTAGAGGATGAAGAAGATCGAGTAAGTCCTGATATCAACAAAGAAGGAGCCGTGAACTTTTACACTAAGGTACACATGTTTACTTCTTTTTGGCTGTGTGTATGTATATTGAGGTTGTCACTAAAAATTTTAAAGCAAGATTGGTTAACTGTTTTAAGGTCTGGGAGATCAGATCTGTTCCTATAGAACTGTTAATAGGCCATCTTGGAACAAGGAGAAGGTAAAATCCTGAAAACAAGGTGACGTTTAGTTTTATGCAAAAGCGATATTTGATTAACTAAGGTTCCTTAAAAAAGTGATGGGAATAGAAGAGTCTAAGATTGTGATAATGATTGTTTTGTGATTTCAGGTTTTCAACAGCTGATTCAAAAAGAGTTGATGAGTATGAGGCGTCAAAAGTAGAAGGTTTGTTTACCTGTTACTACTGAACCTTGTTTTGCTTAGCTCTCTTGCGAATAAGGCTTAATAAATTGGTAGACACTTTCACACCGGGTCGACATAACTATGTCATCATGTACTTACTAAGAGAGAAGGTTTCAATGGCTTTTGTCGACATAATTACATCATCAGGTACTTACTTAAAGATGCAATTTTCTCTTTAGTTTAACTTTTGTCTGAAATCTTAGTATCATTGTTTTGGTTACTTTTTTTTGTTTGTTTTCTTTTCAGCTGTTTTCTTGTGGTTTCTTGCATGTGGATTTGATTCAGCTGCTAATCAGTTGGGAAATCGTTGACGAGGTACTTGTTACAAAAGTTTTGATCTGTTTTTTTGTTCTTCTTTATGTTCATTCTTAGTAAGGGTGAGAACTGAACCAAGTTAAGGTTTATTGGTTTATTTTGCAGGCTTGGTCACTGTTTACTTTCGGGTCTAACTTCCTAAGGACATTAATTGTCTCTTCTTTCTTTTGAGTTAACTTTTCATTGGTTCCTTTACTTATTTTGATTTCTTATTGTTCTTTGATTTCAGATTGTCAACAGCTGATTCAAAAAGAGTTAATGAGTCTGAGGAATCGGAATTAAAAGGTTAGTTTACTTGATACTATTAAACCTTGTTTTGTTTAGCACTATGGTGTCTTCTTCATAGTTTTGATATTTCTCCTTTATCTTGTGTAATTTTGAGATAATTTCAGAAGCTTGTATCCTTTTGTGTGCTTCACCAACAAGGAACTACCCAAGGAGCGTCTTAGAGGATGAAGAGATCGAATAAATCATCATATAAACAAAGAAGAAGCCAGACACTTTACAGTAAGGTTTACTTGTTACTACCCAACTTTGCTTTACAGGATTTGATCTGTTTTTGTTCATTCTTAGTTAGGGTTTATTGGTTTTATTTTGATGCAGGCTTGGCTTGGTCACCATTTAATCTAGGGTTTGATATTTTAAGGATGTTAATTGTCTCTTCTCTCTTTTGAGTTATTACTCGTATTCTAAGATGAGTTTATGTACTTCCTACAGCTCTGGTGACAACATTCAATGTAGAGCTAGGAAATACATTAGCCATTTGACAAAGCGAGATGGTGATTCAAGAGGTGCTGCTGTTTTGAGTGTCATGGAGGTTTGTGTTCTTCTTTTTTGACCAATTATGTCATAGATACTTAGTTAATGTTTTACGTTGATTGAACCCTTTACTCAGAGATACATTCACCGAGGTTTGGCTTCTCTCTCCTCCACAGTTTGGCTTCCAATTTTGCTTCTGTTTGTTTTTTCCGTTTTGATCTCTGTTGGGTGGTTTTTTATTTATTTCTTCGTGTTCTGTGATTTCAGGTTTTCAACAACTGATTCAAAAGGAGTTAATGAGTCTGAGGAATTGGAATTAAAAGGTTTGTTTATTTGATACAAAACCTTGTTCTGCTTAGCACTATGGTGTCTCCTTTATATTTTCAAGATTTCTCCTTTTATCTTGTGTAATTTGGGGATAATTTCTGAAGCTTGTGTCCTTTTGTTTTTCTCAAACCAGGAAACTACACATAGAGCGGTTTAGAGGATGAAGAAGATCGAGTAAGTGCTTATATCAACAAAGAAGGATCCATGAACTTTTACACTAAGGTACACTTGTTTTCTTCTTTTTGGATGTGTTTATGTATATTGAGGTTGTGATTAAAAATTTAAAGCAAGATTGGTTAACTGTTTTAAGGTCTAGAAGAGGAGATCAAATCAGTTCTTATAGAACTTTTAATAGGCCAGCTTGGTACAAGGAGAAGGTAAATCCTGAAAACAAGGTGACCTTTAATTTTATACAAAAATGATATTTGATTAATTAAGGTTCCTTAAAAAAAGTGATGGCAATAGAAGAGTCTAGGATTGTGATAATGATTATATGTAGGTTCCTGCACTTGAACAGAATGGGAAAATCATTAGGGGAGTCTTGATTTAATCAATTATGTCGAGAGCAACTTGAGTGGGTCTTCACTTTAACCCGAGGTAAGATCTTGTCTGGATGTTATAGATCTTGTTCTTTTCATGTTACGTAATAATTTTAATTGGGATTTGTGCTAGTCTAGGATCCTGCAAGGAGAGAGTTTGGTGAAGACTTGTTGAAATATGTTGATGAAACGTTGGTAGAAACCTGTGTTTGGCACTTTCAAAGGTGACCCGGTAAAAGAAACAGGTAAGGTTGTTTTTTCGTGAGACTTATTACATGTTAATTGTATATGTAAGACCTCGATTGTGTATGTAGATATTGGTTTTTGTGTTTTTTCTTGTCTATACGTTTACATTTTTAATTTAAGAGCAAATGGTCGAGCCAAAATAATCAGTAGTAGGAGCTGAAACTTGTGTGTCTTTTGATGCAGGATCGGGTCTTGGATCACGTGGAAAATGCTTTGAAGAAGTTTGATGAGGTTCGCCATCTCTACATTTAACCTCAGGTACGTACGTCCTCTTACTTGTCAGCTCATCTCTTTATGAGCTGCTCCCCTCTTTTTTTTAGATGCTCTTCTCTTAGTCTCTATTTCTCTCTATGATTATTTAAGTCTTAATCTTATAGATAGAATCAGTAGTATAAAATACTGGAAAGAGAAAAGAGAGAAACTTAATATTACAACATCCTTGTTCTGGAGACTATGAAGCTGCTGATCCATCCACTGTAGACATCAATTGAACTAAGTAAAACCCTAGTTCTCACTCATTCTAACATCTTAGTTTACTTTACACAGTTGTTAGGTCTTGTCTTGGCCGGAGAAGTAAATCATCAGCGGAATTCGAGAGATTAAGAGGAAACATAGACGACGAGAGTCCCTGATAAGACCAATCACTTCTGTTAACAATCAAATTTGGTACTATCTCACTTTCTCTGTTTCATCCTTGTTCTTCTTCGTTTTTGCAATTCTCATATTTCTCTCTTTCTTTTTTTTTGTCCTTAAAGAAACAGTTAGGGTTTTTTTGGGAGAAGATTGCAAACCTATTGAGACGTGTATGTATGAAGACTAAGGTGTCTGTTATGTGTAGCTTTTCTCTCTCTCCTCTACGGTTTGCCTTCCAACTTTGCTTCTTTTTTTTGGTTTTTGTCTCTGTTGGCTGGTTTTTATTTTTGTTTTAGATTATCTTTGTCTTCTTTGTGATGTTCTGTTGTGTTGGAGTTGGGTGAAATTGAGGACTCTTGTTGGCCATGGATGATATACCATTACACAATGAGCCAAGTGAAGAGCCGAGATAGTTTTATTCATTAGAGTGGTGGATTTGAGGAGGCTGCTTGCAGATCAAACCCAAAGGCTAAGGTTCCTTTTTTTTTTCCCTGTTTTTTTTCTTTTTTTTTTTCTCTTAAGCTCAAATTATGATTCTCTTGTAATAATCAATGCTATTAGCTTTGGTATTTGGGTCGGAAACATTAATCTTGACTTAAATGTGGCATATAATTGTAGATTGTACATGATGAGCTAGTGAAATTGATGGGTGGAGGATAATTATCTGATCTCCACTTTGCTAAGTATGGCTTATTATGGCTATGTTGCAGATTGTACATAATGGAGCTAGTAGGATTGATGGCTCGAGGATTGGGTGAAATCGAAGATTGTTGATGGACATCGAAGATACACAACAGAAGGAGCCAAGTGAATTCTGTGTTTATACAAATGGGGTTTTAACGGTTTCTCTGTTTCTGAATTCTGTTAATTAGCGGTTCCAAGCAAATTCCATACCTTTGGCTAGTGTTTGGAGAAAAAGTAAAGTCAATGCTGTGCTCATACGGGACTCAACTGGTGTCCCTGATTCCAGTTGATTCTTTTTGAGGGTGCACTGAGCCCTTGGAGTCCAGGTGATTTCTCTCTTTTTTCCTCTCTTCTTGTTTAGTGGTTTCAGGTTTTCAAAAGCTGATCCAAAACTTGGAACAGAGGAGTTAATGAGTCTGAGCAACAGAGATTGTGCATGGCTATAACAGAAAGAACATTGAGCCCAGAGGTATGCTCAAGGTTGATATTCGAAAAGCTTTTGACTCCATAAGGTAGCACTTCATCTTAGCAGCTCTAAAAGGAATCAATGTGCCAAATCAGTTCTTAAAATAGATTTCTGAATGCATCTCAACCCCATCATTCTCAGTTTCAGTTAATGAAGTGAGTGGGGGTTTATTCAAGAGCACTAGAGGTCTGAGACAAGGGGACCCGTTATCTCCCTATCTGTATGTTTTAGCAATGCAGGTCTTCTCAAAGATGCTTCTCTCGAGAGAAAGTTCGGGTTATATTTTTTATCATCTGAAAAAATCAGGTTTAAAACTCTCTCACTTGATGTTTGCGGATAATGTGATGATTTGTTTCGATGGTGGAAGTTCCTCTCTCCATGGGATTAATGAGATGTTGGATGATTTTGCGGGCTGGTTTGGATTAAACACGAATAGGGAGAAGACAGAGTTGTTCCTTGCTGGTGTTAATGAGGTTGTGTCAATGGCTATTGCTCACTATTGGCAACTTTACCAATAAAGTACCTAGGCCTTCCTTTGATGTCTAGAAAGCTTAAAGTTTCTGAAGATGCTCCTCTGGTGGAGAAGATCAAAGGTCGCTTCTTGAGCTGGGCAGTGAAATCCTTTTCTTTTGCTGGATTGCTGGAAGGCTACAGCTCATTGCCTCAGTATTACTGGCACAGTTGTCTTCTGGATTTCTACTTTCAAATTACCTAAGGGCTGCATCCGTGAAATTGAATCTCTGTGCCCAAGATTTCTTTGGTCAGGAGGTATCGAAAACCATAACAAAGCGAAGGTTTCTTGGTCAAAGGTCTGTTTACCAAAATCTTACGGAGGTCTAGGTCTCAGGATGTTCTCGGAATGGAATTCTTCTCTTAGCCGCAAGTTCGTTTGGCTTCTTTTCTCTAATAGTGGTTCATTGTGGGTGGCCTGGCACAAGTTTCATCATTTCAATTCCTAGTCGTGTTTCTGGGTTATCAAAGAAGGCAGTAAAGACTCTTGGAACTGACGCAGTCTTCTTCGTTTAAGGCCTTTAGCAGAGAAGTTTGTTAAGTGTGCTATTGGTAACAATACCGCAGAAAGTTTCTAGGGAGATGCTTGGACTCCTTTTGGGCCCTTGATCGAGTTTTTGGGTGTGGCAGGTCCCTCTAGATTAAGGCTTCCAATCTCGGCTTCTGTGGCTAATGCTGCTACTTCAGATTCTGTCTGGATTTTACCCCATCCGAGGTCAGATGAAGAACTGGAGCTGCATGCCTATCTCTCATCGCTTACTCTTCCTCTTCACGTTGACTTGGAGAATGTTTATGATTGGGTGGTTGACAACGTCAATTGCAATGGCTTTCCCTCCTCTGTAACTTGGAATTCGATTAGGCAAAGAGAGAACCAGAAGACTTGGGCAGACTCAATTTGGTTAGCTAGTCCTAAAAACGCCTTCAACAAGTGGATTTGTCATCTGGGCATCCAGACTCATCTCTTGGGGAATGAAAGTATCACCTCTTTGTTGTTTATGCTCTAGTTCTCCTGAGACAAGGTGTCACTTGTTCCTCTCTTGTTGGTTCAGTCGATTCATTTAGGAACGGGTCTTTTTGAGGCTGAAACTGAATCAATTCTGTTTCCAATCTTGGGATGAGCTTATCAGCTGAACAAAGTTAAAATACAGGACCTCGCTCCCTCTCTTGAGGAAGCTTTTGGCTCATGCAATGATCGATGCTATTTGGAAGCAACAAAACAACATTCTCCAGAATTCGCAGATGATTCCGCCGCTTACCATCTTCAAGCTGCTAGACCGGGAAATCATCAATACAATCAGCACGCGTAGGCACAGGAAGACTTTCAAGTCTTTAATGTCTCTATGGATCATCTGAGATTGCTAGAAGATGTCTGCTGACTTCTTCTTAAATTTGCTAATTTGTCTTTGCTTCCTTGTTTTTACTTTTTTTTTTTTGCCAAAGAACCAATTCTGGGTGTTGATTTTGTAAACCCAAACTCTTTCATATTATATGATATTTACAGGCTCAGAAAAAAAAAAGACCGTCGAAAACATTAAACCTCGTAGAGCCAGAAAGCGCAAGTTTGTTGTCTCTGAAAGTGGTCAAGGCAGCATCACCAAGGTCTTCATAAATGGGATTTAGTGCTGGCATGCGAAAGGCTGTAGAAGCAGAAACTTTAATCACTGTAAAATTCTTGCATGCTAAAGGTTTTGATCGAGAATAATTAGTATAGTCATAGTCGGAAATATCCTGGGGATCTCCGCTGTCTTGAAAGTCAACTTCCTAGAGACGTTTCAAACTAATTAGGGTATCTTAGCATAATTTAGTATTAAATTTGGAAAAGTAGAGTTTAAGAGTTGTGATTTTGTTTTTAGTTTTTGGATGTGTTTATTGGTAGGATCTTAAGTTGGGTATCTTAGAAAAAAATTATTTTTAAAAAATTTTAAAAATTTATAATTTGTAATTTAAGAAAATCTTATAATTATTGCAAATTTAGAATTTGAAAACATACATAAAAGATAAATTATAAGATAGAAATTATAACATAAAGTACAATATTTTTAAACTTGATTGCGAGAAAATTTTGTCCATATATGCTCGACCAAAACGTTATTCAATTGTTGATGCATATTTCGATCAAATATGTTATCAGATTAAATACTAATTTATTAAATTAGCGATTCAAACAACAAAAGGATCCCATTTAACTTCAAAGGAGCATTGAGAAGCACCAAAGTTTTATATATAGGCTGAATATAACTCATAGTAAAAAAAAAAAACTGAGTAAAAAAAAAAAAATTAGCCAACTTTTTTCTGCCACGTATGCGTATCTTAGACACATTTCTGTTTCTTATGCAACATACGTATCTTACCAAAAATTCACCTTTTTGATTTAAATTTAAATCCTAATTATTCTAAAATACCCTTTAAATCCTATTGATAATGATGGTCTTACCTGCCCTTCTTCCCATAGTTTCTGACTCTTGATTTCTTTAATGTGAAGAGTTTTGAGATTTTCTAAACGGCCATAATTTTAAGTGGATCTATATGACAATCTGGTTAATCGGCCAATTATTATCGGGAAGAATGTCGAAAAACCAGTTACAATGAATGGGCCTTACGGCCGAAAAGTGGCCCATATTTGTAAATAAAGCCCAGTAGAAAAAGTCCAACTCAAACCAGAGAATTATTTTGAAATAAAATTTGGAAAAAAGAAAATTTAGCCCAAAAGAAAGAAAAAAAGGAAAAAAGGAAAAACAACGCTAGAGAAACAACGACAAAGCTCTCGTGCCCGTGGGTGCGAAGGAACCATGGATTTAGGAAGGGTGAGAGATCCGCGCCATGCTCGAGATGCTCGAAACAATTTGTCCAGAACTGCCATTAGAGTGTGATTACACAATTTCTCGAGGTTTCAAGAATTGTTAAAAAGAACTTCAAAGGGTTTATGAGGTTTTTTGAGGATCCGACAGTATAAAGAAACTTGCCATTAGGTGATTCACACAGATCAAACCTTCCAGAGAAAACCAACCGGTTCTGTTCAAAGAGAACCGGTTTAAGTGGGTCTATATGACAATCTGGTTAATCGGCCAATTATTATCGGGAAGAATGTCGAAAAACCAGTTACAATGAATGGGCCTTACGGCCGAAAAGTGGCCCATCTTTGTAAATAAAGCCCAGTCGAAAAAGTCCAACTCAAACCAGAAAATTATTTGGAAAAAAAGGAAAATTAACCCAAAAGAAAAGGAAAAAAGGAAAAATGCCAAAAAAACAAAAAGGAAAGAACCGAATATTTCCTTTTTTCGTGTGAAAACCTTTTATATAAACACAGACTCACTCATCTCTTTCATCTGAGAAAAATCATAATTCTCTCTTCTCTTTTGATTTTGTATTATCTCTAACGTTATGATGCTCTCTCTCGGAAGCTCTGCAAAGGTCTTCTAATGAGAGAAGTCATCGCTCGCCGCCGGTCTCGAGACAATGATGATGGAGCCGCCGATGATCCATCCGTTGATGATACAAGTAAGTAACGCACTCTCTCTCTCTCTCTCTCTCTCTCTCTCTCTCTCTCTCTCTCTCTCTCTCTCTCTCTCTCTCTCTCTCTCTCCCTTTGTTTTCATCTCTGACCTAATTTCGAACATCATCCGAGTTTTAGGTCTTGTCTTGGCTGGAGAAGTACATCAGCGGATGTATGAGAGATGGATTCATGTCTCCGTCGAGATATGAAGCCACAACTAGGGATGCTACTACTACTGTTGGTAGGTTTCTAACAGCTGTTCGGTTTTTTTTTGTTTTAAACTATTACTTGTGTGATTCTGTGTTAAATCTCATCGTCGTCTTAAATTGATTATAGGTAGCGAGAGTATGTGATCCTATCTTGGCCAAGAAAGATGATTCGCTCGCCTACAACCATTATATCATATATGATTTTGCTACATTGAAAACTAACAAGGTTTGTTTCTCTCATATCTTCCATTTTTTTTTTTTCTCTTATGGCATGGACCCGATAATGTTTGATCTGTTTTCACATCGCATGTCTCTTACCTTTAGTTGCAACTTCCCCATGGAAGATACACAAGGAGCCAAGTGAAGAGCCGAGATGTTTGTTCAATAGACTGGTGGACTCGAGGAGGCTGCTTGCAGATCAAACGCAAAGGCCAAGGTTTCATTTTTTCTTCTCTGTTTTCTTCTTTTTTTTTTTTTTTGGGTAGTTGGCTCGGAAACTTTAATCTTGACTCAAGTGTGGCTTGTTATGGCTATGTTGCAGATTGTACATGATGAGCTAGTGAAATTTATGGCTGGAGGAGAACTATCTGACTACACCTTGCTAACTCAGTTCCTACATTAATATTGTTGGCTAATCTCCAAGGAGTTGGAAAGACAACGGTCTGCCCTAAACTAGCTTTTTACTTAAATAAGCAGCAGGTAATGCTTTTTCAAAATACAGTGGAGATTCTTTTATTTCAATGTAGAGAGAGATATCGGACAACTTACTACGACTGAGAGAACGCAAAGCAGGTTTCAGTCCCTTTAATTTCTTTGTTAAACGGTGTAAAGCAGATGTAGAATAAAACAAGTTAGGATACGATTGCCAATAGCTTTCCAATTGAGGAACGAACTCAGATTGGGCAGCCATTAGATTCGTAAACTTGAAAGGTCCTTTTGGCTTTTGAATATCAGAAGTTAAAAAGATTTTCCCCCTTAGATGATCCGAGCACCCTCCCGATTCCAAGACATAGTAGGACTGTGGGAAGCTTGTAGACCAGTCTACATTTTGAAGAACTCTGTCAAGCTTCTTACAAATAAGGCCGGTTTCTCGCTTGTTGCACCAAGTTAAACACGGACCATGAACCCGCATCTCCATAAAGGAACAATAACGCATTACTTCTTGAAAATCTCTCATCCCTGCAGTAACCATCGGATTATCTTGGCCCGAATGCTCCTCAATATCAATTGTCTCATTAAAATCACCAAATAGGAGCCAAGGTTTACCCGTAACTGCTGCTAGATCATGTTGATGTTTAATATCCTGCCATAGATCTTGTCTCTCCTCTGCCGTGTTCAACGCATAAATAAAAGAACACCAAAAAACCTCTACAACTCCTTTAATGTGAACTTCACACGTAATCATTTGACCACTTTTAGATAAGACCTGCAACTTAGCCTGCTGATTACTCAACACCCAAATCCTGCCCAATCTACTAAACTCATAATTAGAAACCAAATTCCAGTCTCCAAAAATCCTCTGCATTACCATACCCACTCTGTTATCCTTTACCTTTGTTTCAACAATACAACCAAACTGAAAACCATTTTTCCGAATCCACTCTTTTATAACATCCTGCTTATTAGTTTTATTTAGACCTCGGATGTTCCAGAAGAACCCAGACATTAACGGTTGGGTTTGGTAGTCCTTTTAGTTGATTTGCTAGGGATATCGTCCTTCGCCTTTTTTGAAGATTCAGATAAGTACCTGTGAGTACTCTTCGATGTTCGCGGCTGTTGCACTCGTGGAACAACAGCAACCACACTATTCAATTCATTGGGTAAGCTCTTTGTTTCTTGCTGCGCCCGAGCTGTTGCAATGACCGTCTCTGTGTCAGTCGCTGACATCAAAGGCGATTCAAATCTTTCAACTTCTACACGATCTGCTTCTTGTAATATCTCCCCTTCCTCAGTACTATCCCGAAGAACCTCAAACCGAGTGGGAGACGCGATACGTAGTTGACCATAAACCAAGCTTTTTGTTGCAGATTTTGAACCTTTTCCACCCGAATTTGTGACTGCGATCCATGCATCATCTCTTGATCTAGTTTGCTGGGGCGGTGATTCTGTTCCAGTCTTGAGTATGTCAGTATCTCTTGTGATCTCTTCGGTCTGAGGCTCACTAACCAGCCCTGAAGCTGAAACACTCGAATTCTGCAGAACATTCTCCAAAATTGTTGCTACAACTCTTTCAGGTCCTTTCACACTAGTAATTGGAGCCACAACTTCACTACTAGTGATTGATTTCCCTAAGTTTGCTAGGCAGCCATCTGCAGAATGTCCCCACTTCTTACACGTCTCACAACGCTGTGGCAACCAAGGATACTCAAAGTCAACACAAACTTCCTCTCCTCGGATTTGGAAAAAATATTGCTTTGGCAGTTCTTTGGTAAGATCCACCTCTACAAATATTTTTGCTTCGTCAAAATTTGTAACCAATTCCGTCTCCTGATGCAGCCTTTTTGGTTCTCCCACTGGGCTAGCCAAAAAACTGAGACCCTTCCACGTGAACATAGAGTGCGGGACATTCTTAACTTTGATCCACAAAGGCATGGTTTTGATTTCTGGCTGAGCGTCCTCCACTATAGGAGTCCATTTCGAAACAACCATTGGCAACTCACATATATTCCACATTCCTCTTCTTAACGCACGAAGCCTAGCCGATGCGTTACGGATCCTAAATTTTACAGTGGTATCATTGACACCAAAAACATCTATTTTGATACTCTTATCTCCCAAGTTCCAGATCTTATTCACAATAACATGGATCTTAGCAACATGGGGCGCAGTTGATGGGAATCGACCAATCAAAAAATCCTCCCACAAAGGGACATAATCCTCAAGCACGTCCTCTGGTACAGCCACCATGGCTTTACCGTCAACCACCGAGACATCAATATCAAACTTCGTAAGACTAGGCCTACTACCAACAATATTAGCGTAAGATTTTGGACTCGACACCTCCTTTGTCTGACTCACCACGGACAAGGGGTTTTCTTCCCCCTCCACCATCAAGAATCTCCGACGGACGGCCGCCTGAAAACGGCTGACTTGCTATGAACGACAGAACCCTAGTCTCCTATTGAGTCGCCACCTTACTGACGTGTCTCTAGGCTTTTTAGACTTTTTTATGTAGGTGATCCGCACTTACCATCTCATCACTTCTTTGTTCATCTAATAATCAACTTTTATTTTATTTTAAACGCAAATAGTAAAACTGTAGATGATTCTATCTTTTACCCAATATTTTCATATAAAAATGCAACTATTTAACACCTAAAAAAAGTACGAAAGAATATGACGATAATAAATATTTTATTTTCGAAAATGACGATATTAGCTATTGTATATAAAAAAATTATTTATCTACCTTAAGTTCTTAACACTGAACCACAAAAATTTCTTTCTCTGGGTTGTGAGTAATTTGACTACTCTAATACTGTAATACATGTATATAATAATATAAATACGTACTATATATGTTGTAGATGTTTATAACGTTGCTGGAGACAATTTGATGATTTTATATTTTAGATGATATACCTAAGTGGGATTTAGGATGATGCTTTAGTACAATACTAGAATTTATCCGGTGCGTTATTTTTTTAATCAAATAATTAGTATGTGAATAAATAAAAATATATAGTAAAATTATATTTCTTTTAAATACTGTATAAATAAGGAAATATTCCTAAAAGTAAATGTAGTATTATTCTATTTTTATCATAAAATATAAATTGAAGGTTTAAAACTTTTAAGTTTATAATCAACCCAAAATGTTATTAAAGAAATATAAGGTAAAGAAATCTTTTAGTTTAATTTTACAAAAATATATTTTTTACTGCTGCTCTTTTCAACATATCATCAATGTATTTGTATCATTCTCCTGTGTGTTGGTTGAATAAACAAATGTATGTGATTTTATGTGATATATAAGCATAAGTTTGAATTAATATATTTAAAATATAATTTTATTTTGTTGCAATATTTTAAATAACGATTTAAAACATTTGAAAATATAAGTTAACCGAGACTACAATAGTTACTAATGATCTAACTAAATAGTAGAATGTCATTCTTACATATAATTCCATCTACATATTATGCAATTTTCTTGATGAAACGTTTCCTAGGTGAAGTGTTGGGTTCTTTCTCGTCTTTTCACAGTCTTACCATCAAATTTTAAAACCTGCATCAATTAAAGATCATCATTTGTTAGCCATGGACGATTTCTTGAAACTTACAAAGGGTACATGAAATAAAACAGAGATTTTAGAGGGTAACATGAGAAATAGAAAAAGAAAAACCTTAATATATTTCATCAGGACTCCTTTTGCCTCTCTAATTTAGATTATGGAAAAAGAACTAAACCTTAATTAGTTTTCTGATCTAAGAAAACATTTGCATGTTAGCAAGACTTGTTAAATATAGGTGTCGTAGTATAGAAGAAGTAGAATAGAGTTGCATTTAGAAGAATTGAGTAATATAAAAGTCAAGAAATATGAAATGAATTAGTAGTTTACCTTAGAGAATAAACGTTCCATGCCAACAGAAATTTTTTTTTATGTGGGCTTGACTGCTTGAGAAGAATTTTTGCGGTTTTTTTTCTGCGTGTGGATCAATTGACATGAATCACACAAATATAAATGATAGAACATAGGTGGTTATCCGAGATTGCTCCTACATGGTGATCGTGGGAATGTGAGAAAGGTTGTAAAAATCTGAAATCTAGGAAGTTGTTTAGAACGTGTTTATTTTTTTGTGTTTTTACTAATTTATTTTGGTTTTACTTTTCAAAATTTATTCTTTTAATTCTATAAAATTGTAAAACGTTTGCCATGTGTTCGGTTTTAATTGGCCAAATGACTTGTGATTAAGGGAGAAAAATTAGGGATTAGTTTTTTTTCTTCCATGATCGATCCTTTTGGATTGTGTGTTTTAATTTGTTTGCAAATTCTTTTTTTTTTTTTTCTTTTTTTTTTTAAACATATCTGATGTAGCCAAATTTTATTGGACAAGTGACATGTGTTTTATAGTATAAAGGATGAGTAGCGATAAACAACATAATAATATTACGCAGTGTGACCATAATATTTTCTTAGTAGAATATGCTTTTTATTTGTTATTTATCAAATCAGAATACATGTATATCATTAGAGGGAAATAAAATAAATTAAAAAAAAAAAAAGAAAAAAGGAAAAAAAATGTGTGTCTATATAACGTATCCTTCAAAAAAAATAGAAAAAAAAAACCCTAGATCTAAATCTCTACTAAGTGTCTAGAATGGAGAAAAAACGAAAAAGTTTGGTGCCGCCAGAGGAAGTATTGGTGAAGATCTTGGCTAGATTAGTTTCACTGAGAAGCATAGCTAGAGTCAGATCAGTCTGCAAAGAATGGAAACTCATAATAGATTCCGACTTCTTCCGAGATCACTACGAGTCTCTCCACTCTTCCCCATCCTCTGTTCCGTGGTCAATCATGAACAACAGTAACAAAACAGAGATCGTTGGTCACCATGGATGCGAGAGATGGGGACTTACCGGTTTCTTAGGCTCTTTCATCACGCGTTCTAACCCTAACGAGACTACTGCAGTGAGAAAAACTTGTGTCTTGAGCTGCACGGATGGATTGGTTTTGCTTTACACCGAGACCATGGAAGGAGCACCTATGTATCATGTCGGAAACCCCTTGTTGCGTCAATGGGCTCTGATCCCTTTTCCTCCACATCTCACGGGTTACGATGTCGTGAGGTTACAGGAGAATCGCAATTGTTTTCACGACAATGGTCTGGTCACAAAGATGGAGAAGGGTATTGCCGTGGGTTACAAGGTTGTCTGGACATCGGTCTCTCGTGTTGTAGCTAAAGAACTAACTTTTATGATATATTCCTCTGAAACAGGATCGTGGATGACGAAACAGGTTCGTTTTCTCCGTAGCTTGATCTGGTCTAGATTATCTCATTCGGTTCCTCTAAACGGGATTCTTCACTGGCTTGCTACAATTGATAACTCCGACGGGGACGCAAATTATGTTGTATCCTATGATTTCTACAATGTAGGAGATGAAGCTAGTATCATACCTTTTCCTGACATCCAACAATACCAAGGCACTCGGCGTTTCAAGAGAACAATCACAACCTCTGCTGGATTTGTGGTGTACTGCAACGCTTTCGGTGATAATAATAATTTAGTAGAACGTACAATCAGGGTTTGGAGGCTTGTCTCTACTCATGAGCATCCTAATTCATGGCAACTCTTATGGCAAGTCATGACCAGCGACAAGGATGGTGTTGAGTATTTCCCAATGGTGATGCATCCTCTCAACTCTGATATCATGTACTCTTGGAGTTGTAACACCAACTCTCTGCTCTTGTTTAACTTGAGGGAAAGCAAGTGTAGTCTTCACAAGGAGGTAAAGAAGAAGTACAAGTCTATGGATGGTTGTATCATGAGAATTAGTGATTGCAAGGAGTATATGGACTCCATCTCTCCAAAGTTGGTCAATAATATGTATGCTAGTAATCACCATCTCTTCTTTTCGCAGTTCGTACTCCCACGCTGGTTCAACCCGCTCCCTCAGCTTACTTCTGATTATGCATTTTTCTTAGTTTTTCATTTTTTTCATTTCCTTCTTTTCTCTCTTTATGATACACTACAAGTATGTTGCAATTGCTCTTTGTCTACCTACTTGAGCAGCTTCTCTCATATCATGTTCTTGCTCATAAGATACTCCTTTGGTTAAAGTTGAGTCCTAGAAGCAAAGATGATTCATTGTTCTGCCTAACTAAGATATATAGTTCATAACAATATGATTCAACTAACAAGAAAACAAATATTATTCTTTCAAAAAGATCCTACAAAAAGCTGATCATCCAACAAAATATCCAACAAAGATTTCCATCAATTTATCCAATGAAAGGCCAAAATAGATACAACCGCACTTTGTTTGTAATTGCATGATTATAAGGAGTTGTTCTAGAGATTACCATTATACATTATACAAACGATAATGAAAATAAAAAAGAGTTGTCGACAGTTTAAAACAAATCAAACCTGTGCATTAGCTCCAGCAACAATCTCAAGAATCTCTCCAGTAATCTTAGCTTGACGCTTTCTATTATACACCATGGAAAGCGATTTCTTAAGATCTGATGCATTATCCGAAGCACTGCTCATTGCACTCATTCTAGCTGCAAGCTCACTAGCCAATGACTCCTGCAACGCCCTAAGAATCTGACTGTTTAGATACAGAGGCAACAAAGCATCAAGAATCTGAACAGGGTCTTGCTCGAATTGCAAGATTGGAGAGAAATCAGCTGTTGGTGTCCTAAAGGTCTCTCTTTCAACAGTCAATTTCCCTTCTTTCGTCGTTAACCTGAACAATTCATCTTCCGCAGCATCAACACAGTTCCCATTGATGTCACAGATCTCTCCTTTTGGTGATAGAGGCAATAGCGTGTGGATCACGGGTTCTGATTTGACCAAAGACACAAACTTTGTGTACAAGAGCTCGACTTTATCGACTTCTTCACTGATAAACAGAGAGAAGACATCATCAGCCACAGCTTGAGCTTCTTTGGCCGTCGGTAAAGTTCCGGCTTCGAGGAACTTGTCGACGGGGATGTAAGGACGACGGAGGAAATAAGAATTTCCCTTCTTGCCCACGCTAATGACTATGTAATCAAGACCAAGACCTTGAAGCTCTTTGATTCTCGCCTCTGCTTTCTTAATGATGAAGTTGTTGAATCCACCACACAATCCACGATCACCGGTTACGACAACGAGCGCCACTTTCTTAACCGGTCTGACTTTGGTCAAGGGCACATCGACATCATCGGTCTGAAGCTGTTCGTTGATGTTGTAAAGAACTTCAACTAGGGTTTCAGAGAAAGGTCTTCCGTTGACGACAGCTTCTTGAGCTCTCCTGACTTTAGCAGCAGCGACAAGCTTCATAGCTTCGGTGATCTTCTGAGTGTTCTTGACAGAATCGATACGGTCTCTGAGCTCACGAAGAGAGGATTGGATTGGTAAAACAGAGGAAGATCTCGAAGGAGGAGAGGTAGTGTGATTAGGGAGATGAAGTGGGTTGAGAACAGATCGGAAAGATAAGGAAGAGGAATCAGAAAGAGATGGTTTTGATGAAACCCACATTGTTGTTAGATTAGAGCAAGCCATTGTTCTTGATTCTTTCTGAGAGAAGGTGTTTTTTTTCTCTTCTTCTGTTTTGCTGTATTGGCTTAACCTTATCTCTGATTCTTCTGATTGTATGAAAGGAGAAGAAAGAAGAGAGGAGGAGGAGATTTGAGTGGAGGGAAGAGAAGGTGATGAGATTGGGTTTGGAGATAAGGTTTCACCTTTGGTCTTTGGAGTCTGCCCAATGGTGGGATCCTCTTTTGTTGACATGGCGTTGTATTAGTGGCTCGATATCTTTTTTTGTGTGTGTGTGGTATATCTTACTTCTTTGTTTATGAGCCAACCAAATTGTTATGAGTTTTGGCTCTCTCCCAATTAGAGAAAAAAAATCTCATTTAACAGAGGAAAGAAATTAGTATGATTCGGTTTGGTTTAATTTGATTTGGTATGGTTTTGGTTCATTAGTAAAACTTATATACCATTAAAATTGCCTAACAAGTTTATGTTGTATAATTCCAATAAACATATTATACAGAGCCAAAAAATATAAAATAATCAAAACAAATATTTGATTATCATGAAAAACCATATACAATATGCTAAAAAGTGAAGAGACATGATATTTATTCCGCGTCCAAAACATATAATAAAACACATAGATTGTATATATACATAAATATACAAATTTTTAGCATACGGTAAATCAAGAAAAATAAATTTATTATGAAAATTGTATTGTAATTAAAAATATATATATATATATATATATTATGAATATTATTTTGGGTTAAAATTTTGATTTTAATGGATATCTAGTCAAAATGTCTTGATTATTTTAATGGATATCCAACTATGAATTACAGAGCTGAGTATATTATTTGGAATATGCTTAATATATAGTAACAAAAAAAAACATACCAAATCATAGAAACAACAAAAATTCCAACCTTGGCTGTGAACAAGTTTTGGTTCTATATGTTTTGTCTTATGAGTTGTGACCATCAGAAAAACATGCTCCTACCACTCCTACTTCTCATGGATTTGGACAAACCCAATTTATCTCATGTAAATTATACCAACAATCTAGTGACATTTCTACTCAAATCAACCTTCAATGCGTACCTGAAGTAAAGCGCTATATGATTCGTTCCAACAATTTAAGGATGCTCATGTACATGTCGAGTCATCTATATATATAAAGTTAACTTTTTATCTCTTCTCCTTAAGCCACATCATCATCCACTTCATTTTATTATTTAATTTTTAAAATTAATTATACCATTTTATCATTTAATTTTAATATTTGAACCTATGTAAATAAGTTTTTCAAAAATGAATATGAAAGGTCTTTTTTATATTATACATTATAAAACTAAAAAAAATAATTGATTAAAAGTTAAAAAAACTTACTAATTATCGATTATGCTAACAAATATATAAATAATAGATTATAGTTTTTAGTGAATGTTTAATATATATATATATATATATGATTATATTTACACAATGTAAACCTAAATATAATGGGATTTAACGAGAATAGAGCAAAAAGTAAGAAATTTTGAGAATATAAATCTATTTAATTTATGTCTCAAAAAATTTTCTAACATAAATGAGATAAGTCGGACCGAAACATGAATTATCATTTTTTATAAACATATAAAAAGGTAAAAATAAAAATAATATTTCTTTAAAAGTTTCCAATATGAACGTAACTATTTTTTTCCAATACAACACATATGTTAAACTAATAAAAAAAAATTAACAATATTTCATAAAATTGAAAATTAAAATAAAAAACATTATTAAATGAAATAAACTAAATATAAAGTAAATTATACTAATATGTTAAATTTAAAAAATTGTTCCATATGAAAAAACAAAAAAAAATATATAAAACATAAAATCAGAAAAATATATAATAGTATATAAATGATCATTACGAGATATAAAGTACGACAAATCCAAAAAAGAAAAACGTAAAACAAAAAATAATAAATTATGACAATATATAAAGAGATAATGTAAACAATTAAAAATATAACAATCCGCCCGAAACCCACAAATCATGTTCAAATTTCATGCTAACATATAAAAAGGCCCAAAATATTAACATCTAGGTCAATATTTGGTAAAAACCCTAATAGCACACGTTTCTTAATGATTCTCTACCGCACTTTCATTTACGCCCACACTTCGACTTATACTATACACACTTAATTTCTCAACAACTAATGAAGCTAAAACTCAATAGTTTTTCTATACAAACACAATTTAAGTTTTAAAAAAGTAAAGCATGGTATAGTGAAAAACATAAGTAGAAAATAAAATACGAACTAATTACTCATAAACAACATAATAAACTCCCGCGCGTAGCGCGGGCAACCGACTAATATATATATATATATAGGATATAGAGACAATCCATGTAAAATCAGCACCCGTATCGACATGAACCCGTTGCTCAACTGATAAAACCCCAATAGAACAAAGGGTTCATTTTGACACGGGCTGCGACCTCACATGGGTTGACTACCATCACCCTAAGTACAATGAAGATAATGATCCTTAGCGTTATATGTAATAAGAATTGTATTGGTACGTTGATCTCTCTTTTGGAGAAATGAAACTTTCGTAAGATGAAAAGTGCCAAGTAGAAAGTTAATGCAAAGGGTAAGCAACTTTGCAATATATATAAGACACAGAGACCTTCATCTCCTACAAAAGAATTTGATGTTAGTTACTAGTTAGATCACGAAACCTGCACCATCCACGCATTTTGTGTTATTAATGATCTTAACCGGAAATAACCGAACCAAAATCCAAAACACACCAACAATATAAAACTTACGAGTAAAACGTTGTCGTATTGATATTTTTGATAAACGGTGTCGTGTCGTTTCGTTCGAGTCATCTTCTTCGTCACTGATTCTAAAAGCGCCACACTCGAAAGGGTTTATGAAACCTTAAAGGTTAGGGTTTTAACTTTCAACACAGAAACTCAAAAAGGAGATGGATTTCGAGAAGAGGAAAGCTGCTACACTAGCTTCAATTCGTTCATCAGTGACTGATAAATCTCCCAAAGGTTATCTCGACGAACCCATCATCCCTCTCCTCGAAACCATCAATCATCACCCATCTTACTTCACTACCAGCTCATGCTCAGGTCGAATCTCAATCCTTTCTCAGCCCAAACCAAAACTGAATGATTCAACTAAGAAGAAAGCTCGTGGTGGGTCATGGCTCTACATCACTCACGATCCAGCTGATCCGGAGTTGGTGGTTTCTCTGCTTTTTCCATCCAAGTCAAATCAGATTGACCCAATTGACCAACCCAGCGAATTAGTCTTCCGATTCGAGCCGTTGATCATTGCTGTGGAATGTAAGGATTTGGGTTCGGCTCAGTTTCTTGTGGCGGTAGCTATCTCGGCTGGGTTTAGAGAGTCGGGAATCACATCTTGCGGCGATGGCAAAAGGGTAATTATAGCTGTACGATGTTCTATTCGAATGGAGGTGCCTTTGGGTGATACGCAGAAGCTGATGGTTTCACCAGAGTATGTGAAGTTTCTAGTTGATATTGCTAATGAGAAGATGGATGCGAATAGGAAACGAACCGATGGGTTTGGTGTAGTTTTGGCTAGTAATGGTTTCAAGAATCCAGATGCAAACGATGTGGATGAAGATGATAATTTCGAGAATCTAGCTGGAAATCATGATTTAACTATCAACAATGGAGACTTGCATCCTGGTAATTTTTTGTAGATCTCAATGTGATTTGTTGTATTAGTAGATAGCTTGAGTAATGCAATGAGATTGGATATGTTGCAGTCTATAATGGTATTGTTTAACTATAGTCTTGTTTAGTTGATAGTAGTGGTAGTGTATCCGATGGTCGAGAGTTTGAGTTATGTCTACTTGGTTTGCAGGATAACTTTCAAAATTTAAACGTGATAGCCAGTTTCCGTATCTAAATCATTGGCAGGGCTTCAGCAAAATCTCATACCGCTCTCAAAATTATCCATAGTCGGGGCAACTGTTGAGAAGCTCCACCTTTGGGGACACTCAGCTTGTACGATAGATAAAACAGATCGAAAAGAGGTTATCGTGTTTGGTGGGTTTGGAGGTTTTGGTAGGCATGCTCGAAGAAACGAGTCTTTGTTGCTTGATCCTTCATGTGGCACCTTAAAGTTGATTGCAGTCAATGAATCTCCATCAGCACGACTTGGACACACAGCTTCAATGGTTGGCGATTTCATGTTTGTGATTGGAGGAAGGGCTGATCCCTTGAACATTTTGAATGATGTGTGGAGGCTTGATATACCCAAGGGTGAATGGAGCTCACAGAGGTGTATTGGAAGTGAATTTCCTCCAAGGTAAATGTCATTTTGTGTGTCATTTCTTCAATAAACCTTTGACCTATTTCCAATGATAAACTTCTATGTACTGTTTATTTTGCTAAATGAACCTCAAACTTCTATGGACTGTATTTTAGAAAACTATTAAACTAATTATCCTATTTATTCCACTTGGTTTGATGCCTGTCTTGCTTCATTTCTTTGATTTATTTTATGTTTTTGTTGCTTGTTGCGTTGACATCCCCTTCAGATCATTGTTATCTCAAATTTTCTTCTAAAGACAAATTCTTTGAATTGAGCAGGCATCGGCATGCAGCAGCTAGTGTTGGCTCAAAAGTATACATATTCGGTGGGCTTTACAATGATAAAATGGTTTCCTCTTTGCATATTTTGGATACAAAGGACCTTCAGTGGAAAGAAGTTGAACAACAAGGTCAATGGCCCTGTGCGCGCCACTCTCATGCTATGGTTGCATATGGCTCTCAGTTATTCATGTTTGGAGGGTACAATGGGGAAAATGTACTTAATGACCTATACAGCTTTGATGTCCAAAGCTGTTATTGGAAACTTGAAGTGATTTCTGGAAAATGGCCTCACGCCAGGTTTTCTCACTCTATGTTTGTTTATAAGCATATTATTGGCATAATTGGAGGTTGTCCTGTCTCACAAAATTGTCAAGAGTTGACTTTGCTAGATCTGAAGCACCGATTGTGGAGGAGTGTGAGATTGGAATTTATGAACAAAGAGTTGTTTGTTCGAAGTACAGCCAGTGTTCTTGGTGATGATCTTATTATCATTGGGGGTGGGGCTGCTTGCTATGCTTTTGGGACAAAGTTTAGTGAACCAGTGAAAATCAACTTGGTGCAATCTGTAACTATGAGTGAGAACCATGTTCCTCCTCAGCATGAAGATGTTTCTGTAGAACCGAATCAAACCAATGCAGATTTGAAGACTGAAACGTCCCTGTCTCAACCATGGGTGATACAGTTAGAAAGAAAATATGCAAAGTTTGGCAAGGACATACTTAAAAGTTTCGGATGGTTAGACCTTGAGAGGAAAGTTTACTCAAACGAAAAAGGTCTTTGTATATGCTTTCCTGTGACTGAAAAGTTTTGTGAACTATTCCATGAAAAGCAGTTGGGCGAGGACATAAAAGGGTCAGAGGATGATAACCAAATAAAGGGTCCATCGTTAATGGATATATCCAGCTCAGCAGCTTTGAATCTATTGAAGGAACGTGGTGCCAAAAAACTCATTAACGTAGCTTTTGAAGCCAAAAAAGTTGCAAAATCCCCACTACAGAAAATGAGAGAAGATATCACATCTATACTTAAACAGAAAGGCCTACCGGAAGAGCTTTTAGATGAGCTTCCACAGAGGTAACTGTTCATGAATGCGGATTAAAATGGAGAGAATCTGATTGCGTGCATATTGTTTTCGCTTCCATCTGATAAGTAATTGTGTTTTCCCTACTGGTAGATGGGAACGGCTTGGGGATATTGTTGTGCTTCCTGCAACATCTTTTAAAGATCCATCTTGGACCTCTATCAGTGATGAAGTTTGGTGTGCTGTTTCTAAATCTCTTAGTGCCAACCGCCTTGCTCGCCAAGTATGTTACTCTAGAACCTAACACCTAGACCTTTTAAAGTGCAAACCTTTATATCTTACTTATTCATCTTTAGCACCTCTCAAATCTACATTATTGATTTATTATAAGTTATGATAATGCTGAGAACCAATACAAACCATTGTCTTAGCCAATTGCATTTGCTTACCAGTAAGACTTATATCATCAATTTTTGTTTCTTTTTCAGGGACGAGTTGAACCTAATGGTACAAGGGATAGTACATTGGAAATTCTTGTGGGAGACGATGGATGGGTTGATCACCGTGAAAATGGGATCTTGTACTCTTTTGATGCTACGAAGTGCATGTTCTCATGGGGCAATCTCTCAGAAAAGCTTCGTATGGGTAACATGGCCTGTGAAAGTGAAGTTGTGGTAGATTTGTTTGCCGGAATTGGATATTTCGTTCTCCCATTCCTTGTGAGGTTGGCCATTATCTAATAAAGTAGAGAAGAAATCGTGGTTTTATAAAATTTAGAAGCCTATACTTCTTAGATCACATGCAACTACAATGCATTCTTTGTTTACATTTGCAGGGCAAAAGCAAAACTAGTTTATGCTTGTGAGTGGAATCCCCATGCTATTGTAGCTCTTCGACGTAATGTTGAAGCAAATTCTGTTTTGGACCGTTGTATCATTCTTGAAGGGGATAACCGGATCACCGCACCGAAAGTACGGTTGATGATATCCAAACTGCTTACCATCTATTTATTTTAGGCAATTAGTTCATGGTATAACTGTTGGATCGAGTAAATTACTAAAGTAATAGATTTTGCGTTTCAATCTTTTAATTCTCAGGGAGTAGCTGACAGAGTCAATCTTGGTCTTATCCCAAGTAGCGAAGGAAGCTGGGTCACAGCTATTCAGGCATTAAGGTGATTTTACTTTCCTTAAAACTTGTTCTTTACAACAAGCACCAGCAGTCTAAATTCTGGAACAAAGTTTTAAGGTTCAGTCATATCTCTGTACTTGTTATTGGAACTTGCAGGCCTGAGGGAGGAGTACTCCATGTGCACGGGAATGTCAAGGACTCGGATGAGAGCAGTTGGGGCGAGCATGTCACCAAAACATTAAGTGATATCGCTAGAGCTGAAGGTAATAAGTTTATGAAAAAAACAGAAAAAAATTTGAACTCAAAGAAAGAGCATTGGTTTTTTGAAATTCGTTTTGGTACCCCTAAACCAGTATAACCAAGTAGAAGAATAACCTAGTTGTCTCCATTGCCGAAAACTAAGTTTCTGAATGAAGACTAGGATTTTACTTGGTGATAAGACTTCTAATCTTGATTTAGGTCATGCTAGAATATAACATGGGACTTATACTTTTGGCTTTTCATGGTTTAGGTCGTAGCTGGGAAGTTACAGTAGAACATATAGAGAAGGTGAAATGGCATGCTCCTCGGATTCGCCATCTTGTCGCTGATGTGAGATGCAGATGATGATGATGGCAATGACAGAGTACAGCACAGAGACTTCCCATTGTATTGTTTAACTTGTATTATCTGTCTATCTCAATTTCAATACCTCGGTTTTCACTTTTTGAGACATTGATTACCATGTGCCAATCCGAAGTAATCGTTCCCCAATAACAAACCGACGATTTGATCCATTTAATTTTCCTCAAAACTGGATTCAGATTGGCGTATCTTCGTCTAGATTTTGTGTGTTTTGAGTTAGATTCTTGCAAAATTTCGTGTAACATATGACCAGTGTTTGCATCCATTACAAATTTTACAGATTTGTATTTTTTTCTCCAAAACCTGAACCTAACAAGCTCACACCATTGTCATGGGATTTTTACATAACGCCCGTCTCCATCCCATAATCTCGGCCAAGGGAGTACACATGCTACTGTAGACCAAAAAGTAAATCTTTCCAATATCATTAGAGTCCAAAACCAGTAACATATATAATATCATAGTTGATTTCAATATACATGGTAGAAAGATAACCGAACAATAAATAAAAAAAAAAAACAGAACAAGAAAGAACCTTCTTAGTCTGGAACTGGAATCAGACTTGGAACATACACATAGCTACAAATAAGAGGGTTACTGTACCGTGACTCTTCATGTCGTCCTGTCTCAATTTGTTTTCTGATCCCACCTTGATCAATCTGGTAAAGAGTGATGCAAGTGTACAACTCATCATCTTCTTCCACATCTCCCTCGCACCATGCCATGATATCGCTGTGCTTGCCAACTGAGTATCCCGGAGGAGCCATATTACACTGGAACTGTAACGCCGGAAGATAAGGGCTAGTGACATTAAAATATTTGGTAAACGAAACAACCTCGTCACTCAACTTGTTTGTCACCAACACCTCAATATGCATTGACCCTACTTGACCATGTTGTAATAACAAAGAGAGTCTATCTCCATTAAAACAGCCTAATCGTCGAAAAGGATAGGTGAATATGTGAGGATTCCGGTCACCGGATCCATGATTTGAACTGTCTTTTTATCATCGAATCTTATGAATCGTTCCGGAGAGTGATCCAAGTGATTGTACATGAACCTCGTGTCGGTGATGAGATCGTGCCATTCCTTGCACGTCGACTTGAATCGATACACAGACTCAGCAGGAGTCCTGTTAAGTATCTCTTCTATCAACTCAAGTGGCAACGACCACAACAAACGCTTCGAAGAAGCCATCAAAATTTAGAGAAAATCTGAATCAGAGAGATGTGGTTTCTTGGTTTATAAGGTTTCTTTGTTTCCGTTTCTAGTTAGGTTTTAAAACTTCAAACGCAACTAAAAAAAGGAATCGTGATCAACCGAACCAAAAACGGTTACGTTTGAACCGAACCAAAAAACCTGTAAATAGCAAGCTAATCGGTTATGCTTAACCCGGATCTAGTTACCAATCGAATTAAAGTAACCCGAAAACGTTGTTTACTTATTTAACAAGGGTTTTGGATAAATCTTGTCTGTAACATTATACATATGTCTTTGATAGACTCTTGAAAACGTAATACTGTATGTTTGAGTTCCCTTTTTAGCTTATCCTGCATCACATATATATATTAGAGAATCATTAAAGATGATTACGCAGCAACAGCCCTGCAAGACAGAGACTAGAACAGATTTCTTTCCTCTTTAATAATTTTGGCCAGCTTGTTTTACTCTTTTATGAGCCTCCTCCTTGTCCTTACTGAGACAACAAGCCAGAAATGAAACCATATTAGTTAGATACTGCAGTACTTAAATTGTATTATACAGTCATGCTGTGTCACCTGTCACTTATTATACTCGGCAGAAACTGTAGTTGTTAGATTATAACCGTAGAGCATTTGATGTTACCATATATTGACGTTGGAATCCCTAATCATGGGAAACTTCAATGGAAGGGTTCATCATCAAGATTAAGCTTGACTACAAATTCACCAGCCTGTCCAGAAAGGAATGGATGGGATAATAAATTCTAAAAAACTGTAGGAAATTAATTATGATTTACAACGGAGTGATTTTTCACCTGCATGGCTTGTCCATCAGAAGTTTGGAATTGATAACTCTTGATGAGGTGAAAGAAGTGGCTTGCACTTCTTCATGACTTCAAGTTCTTCATAGGTCGTATTAGCATCAACATTGGTGTTGTAAACAAGTTAATCCTCCTCATATGTCAAAGTAAAGACAGGATCCTGCCACTTAATCCTCTGCATATATCACATGAAATTTACCGTCCAACTGAAACGACAGTAAAAACCAACCAAGGAGGTGAGATTCTGAAAATTGTGTTATTATGCAGGTGAGATTCTCTAGTACCACCTAACTGCGTGCGTGACACATGTATCTTTCTGTTTTGTAGTGTGGAACAAAGCATAGAGCTTTCATGTTTTCTGATACAACTTCTGAATTGTTCATTCCTAGCATGTAGATACACAACATTCACACTTTAGCCGGGACACTCACATGGTGCCATAGCCCATAGCGATGAATATAACTCAGCATGTAAGATTTCAAAGATAATGAGCTGCAAGATCCAATCTCCTCCATAAACTCACAAGAAACTCACAAGAACACCAAATCTGAGTTTGTGTGCTCTTGTGTATAACAATCAAGAACGAACTCAATGATAGCTATTCTTGAGGTTATAAACTAAGTAATACACGCCCATTTAAGCTGTATACACTTGAGAATAAGCATTAGAGACAGCAGCACTCTCACACCAAAAACAGAACCCAAAACCCATATAGAATCGATTTAGAGAGTGGAAGAGAATTGAATGAGAGAATGGGATGAGACCAAGCATTGCCAAAGCTTGGTCTCTCCATGAGAGAATAAAGATCAGAACTTCCCCATTTGTGGGTATAAGACACGATTTTAGTATTGGGGAAGACTCCCCAAAGGAGAGCTTAACTTTATTAATGTGAAGCTTACATATTTATACAAAAATGAATGGGATAAGAGTATCCCTTCTAAAACCTAGTGAGCAACGGTCACATATACATTCACTTATACACTTTTGAATGTATATTGATGACAAATACTAAAGGAGAGAGTGACATCTCTCAAGTGGCCCCTTAGAAGCAACATGTGACTTCTCCCCACTTGTTTCTTCTTCTAAATGCAACATGTGACTTTGGGGAGAGAGGGGCTCGTCGAAGATGATAGTGACAGCTCCCAACGTCCCTTTTAAACTCACATGTGACTCCTTGCAACTTGCTTTGCTTCCTCACACATGTGACTCCTCTTTTGGCGCCTAAACACATTTGAATCTAGGGACTTCTTCACTTCGTTCATCGACCCTAGATTTGCACATTCTTTATCATCTTGTTGTTCACCCTAGATTTGCACATCTTCATCTTCAAGATTGACCCGAACTTTGCACATTCTTCTTTGGTGATTAAACCCCGGTTTTGCACATCTTGGTGATGACCCGAACTTTGCACATCTTGATAACTTCATGAATGACCCGAACTTTGCACATCTTGATAACTTCATGAATGACCCGAACTTTGCACATCTTGATCACTTCATGAATGACCCGAACTTTACACATCTTGATCACTTCATGAATGACCCGAACTTTGCACAAGCTTCGGTCTTGATAACTTTGACCCGAACTTTGCACACCTTGATCACGTGTGTGCCTAGAGACCGATCGTTCTAGTGGATAGATTGATCGATCCCTTGTTGTGAACGATCGGTCATTTCCTTGTTGTTGTGATCGATCGATCCCTTGATGTTGTGATCGATCGTTCCTTCATTGCTTGTGCTCATTTATTTCAATACAAGAGGGTAAGAGAAATACAGAGAAAGAGACTTACAAAGAGTGAGTACGTCTTTGGTAGGCATCTAGTGTTGCTGCTTATGTTTTCCCATCTTCCAGTAAACGGGCAAACATCGAGCTCTTGGGCTTCACGTTTATGTCTGAAAACTGATAGATACAAAAATCAAGAGACTACTACCAAGAGTACTTTAATGGATATTACATAGTAAGGGGAAACAAAAAGTTTAAAGCTAGAACGTATGAGAAATAAATCATTGCAGAAAACGAGACCAAAAGCTCCGAGAGTGAGCTTGGGTTGGGTGATTTTGCTGTGTCTAATTTAAATCTCGCTATATTAGCAGCAGTAACTTGCGCTATACTTTCCTCTGCAGTTTTTCGTAGACCTACAAGAGATCATGCTACTTGATGCGAAATCTATCAAGAAATATGAAAGCAGGGAGACATTTCTCTTCATAATTGTATTCAGTTGATCTTGTAGATATAACTAGAGCAGTGAGCTGATATAGGGCTTAGTGATTTTGCGTTCTCCTATGTACTGTGAAACCTCAAGCTTGGGGTATTGATGCTCTAGCAAAACTTAAAAAGACAAGATTATCAGATGTTTCTGTAAAATTAACAAGTGAATATAACATACTGTAAGAAGTGGAGATCATAACTCAAACTTCCACAATCTATTCAAGCAAGAATCACTATACTGTCTGACACATGGGAAATGGATAAACTCCATCAGTAAGAAACCAGCATATGAGATCCAAAATAACACAGATTGTATCCATCTAAAACTAAATGACTAGTGCGGCCATTACCAAAATTTAATATTACAATATTTTCTCTTCTATGACACGTTATGATCCATGTTTTCAATGCTTCAAGAGGTTACCCAGTAAATAATCTCACTGACCACCACATCAATAACAAGCTAGTATCTCAAACCTCGACAAGACTCAGACGTGCAGAAAAGAGAGACAAACAAAGTGAAAAGCATGTATGGAGTGTCAACCAAAGTTAAGGTTATCTACTAATATAATTCAACCTTACAAAATTTATTAAGAAAAATTGATTTACTCAATCATGATAGACTACCCACTGCGTCTTGGTTCCGTGTCAGAAAAATAAACCAACAAAAAGAGAAAAGTAAAGAGCATGTGTTACCTGTTGTTCATTTGTTCTATTCCACTTTCTTAAGAAACATTCTTCTTGACCCCTCTCTTCCTACAATAAATTAGATGAAAGATAACATATGAATCTTTAAGCAGATAACATATGTAAACTAGTCCTTAACCAGGCTCTGTACATGTTGCAAAGTGACTAATTGTCCCACCAAGCAAGCCAATACCATCTATATTTAAATAAGAGTGTATATAAGGCAGAGGTTTTCACAAACACATGCCTTTTTATCCAATGCAGAAGGCGGAGCATCTCTACCTTCTGTAAGAGTGATCTCGAAGTTGCCTGCCTAAACAATTCAAGAACGTAGCTAATTAGTTAATAGGTAAGTGAAAAGTGCTGCTTTTCTTCAAGAGGAGAGCCGAGAACAAAGTTAACTGCCCTCAGCAGGTGAGCCGAGAACAAAAGTGTGTGTGATAGCAAGTCCTTAATAATTTCACTCTCCATATCTATCAGCGAAATTTTGTAAAACAAGATACTACATCATCATACTCAAGAAGCATACGACGTGGAAAATATAAACCAGCAAAAGATCATACCTAAATTTTATGGTAGATATCTCCAAAAAGGTTGTCTAACTCTCGTGTCTTCGGAGTATGATGAGTCTCTCCATTCTATCCGGAAACTGATGACAAGAATTTGGATACAAAAATTGTACCGCAAATTCAAAGTCAATAAGACTGTCAAGTGCAGTTTCATCAAGCTTTTCTCCAAAGATACATATGAGTTACCCTACAGAACAGATATATCAAAAGAGAAACTGTATATTCATCTACCAAAAGGAACAGAGCGTGAAGAAATACACCATAGTAATTTGTTAAAGACGTATCATAATATGAATGGATAATCAGCAATCAAGAAACATAGACACTATAGTTGAGCTGATAATTCAAGGACATGGTGGTTCCAAAACATAAATTCGTGCAACTGATTTCACCTTTCTTAGTAATGAGGTTAAATTCTAAAAGGTAAACTATGTTTAAAACTACGCCTACCTAAACCCTTTAAGATATAACACAGTATAGAACTTATGTGAAAACTAAAACGTGATTCTGCAGACCCACCAATTTGTTGAATATAGACAATCCGTTATGCAGATGAGGAAAGTGTTCTAACTCCATCGCTGAAACCTATTAAGTACATAAAATCAATTGAGGGAACTTATAACCTCCAGCAGAAACTCTGGTAACTCCTCGTATTTCTGCCTCAGCTCATCCAACTTGTAAAATAAGAAATGAGTTACATGCACAAAGGATATTAGCGTTATGGAAACCATTAGCTCAGCAAAGAATCCTTTTTTGATAACCCCTCTCTTTGCTTCTGGTTACATCAATGACTCCAGTGACCTGTGGAGTTAACTGTTGTTACTAACTGTAGCCTACAACATCTCTCACTCAAAGCCCTAATGAATTTTTCACAATTTCAAACTAATGAAAGATGACAGTCAAAAGACCTTCCAGAAATGGGCTTCTTCTCTGAAAAAAAACGCAGAATGTAATTTCAAAAAAGAGCACAGTCAATGACAAAGCATAATAACACACTCTAGAGGTTGTTAGAGATCCATTTGTTATTATATATACTTTTTTTATCCTGCTCAACCTCTGATGTTCTTCAACAACTGATCTTGTTCCAGTTCTTGATTGACCTGAAATTAAAGAAACAGTGCCCGTCAGTTTTGACATCATATATGTTTCGGATTCAATAACATAAAAAATGCTAAAATTTACTGCATTATTTCAAAACTAGTGACACCAACTTATCTTGCGTTCCTCAACACGTCTTTTTCTTGCTCCAGTTCGACGGTTTTCTCTAAAAATCCATCTGTGAAGGATTTAAAGTAATCAAAACAGATTCTAAAAGGTTGACAATATCTATAATTATCTAATTTAAGAACACAGCGAAACCTTCGATTTAATTATATATAATTTCATAGCTAGAAACCAACTTACCCTGCAATATCTTTTATTCCACAAGTTCGTTTCTTATTCTGGTTCTTGATTCCTTGGATATTCATCTCTCAACCATCCATTTTAAAGCTCCATTCGCATTGGATAATAAATTAGCAAAACCAATTATTCTAATTTAAGGTCAATAAAGAAGCAAGTATAGAGTTCCTGAGTGCATTAAAGTTGAAGGAGTAAACTAGTGGATCATGTAATAAAACAAACATACGACAAAGAAGCAAGCAAGGCACTAAGCAGAGGAATCAAGAAAGTAAAGAAGTAAGCAATGCACTAAGCATAAGAATCAAAGAAGCAAAGAAATTAACAAGCAATGCACTAAGCAAAAAATCAAAGAAGCAAAGAAATTAACAAGCAATGCACTAAGCAATAAATCAAAGAAGCAAAGAAACAAACAATGCACTAAGCAGAAAATCAAAGAAGCAAAGAAACAAGCAATGCACTAAGCAGAAAATCAAAGAAGAAAAGAAACAAGCAATGTACTAAGCAAAGAAACAAGTAGTGCACTAAGCAGGGGAATCAAGAAAGCAAAAAAGCAAACAATGCACTAAGCAGAATATCAAAGAGGAATATAAGGAAGTTGAGCAAATAAGAAACAATGAAGTCAGCAATAGAAGCAGAGAAGGAAAGAAGCAAACACGTTAAGCATGTACTCTGTAAACAAAGAAAATAATGGAAAAAGGAATCAATGAAGCATATATATACATGAATATGTATGCAATATGTATGTGTTAATGCCTATGAATGCATATATGTGGGTATTCATGTATGCATATAAGGAATGATTGTACAGTAGGTGAACAAGACACATTGACATCTGAGATTTGTTTACATAGTCAGACAAAGAACTACAGAATGTAAATTCGAAAACAGCAGAATGAGCATAATAAGACACATACCTTCACACTCTAGAGGTTGTTAGAGATCCATTTGTGATGGACCTGAACTAAGAAAGACAATATCTCAAATGTACAACAACATACACATTTTTTATAATGTTTTAAGAGCATGCAACTTAAGTGGGGGTAATAAATAATGCATACCATTTTTGCAGCTTCACGGTCGCTCTTGTACTGATTCTCATTCTCTTTGATCTGGCTCCAAATAGAATGGATTTGGACATATTCATCAATTTCAGAGGTTATTTAAAGCATTCTTTTGTTTGCTAAAATGACTAAAACGTAACCTTATGATCAAAGTCTGCTCGCTCAACAGCTCGATGCTCTACATGAAGATTGAATTCCTGGATTTCTGTGAGGGGCATTTCGTACTTTCTCTGGAACAAGGATTGAGTCCCTATATGATCATCAAAGCAAATTGTGAGAGCATTTTGAAATCCTTGATAATGTTTCTGGAGATAAACAACATAGTAAAAAGGGGCAGGTCACTTACTCTTTTATAACTGGTTGTGCTTTGAAGAGCTTTGTCTCACTCAATTTTTCCTTCTCTCTTCCATTTTTCTTCACAGTTCATCTTTCTGCCTTACTAAAGTCTCTAACTGGAACTGTTCTGGTTGTCTGCATTGCTTAGGTTCTCGTTTCCCTGGAGTGAAGCAATCACAAACAAAAAATTGTTTACAAGAGGAACGTGAAACCAGATTTTTGTATTAAAGTGGTCATTAAAAATGGCAGTTAGATTTTCACACTTTTCTGATGACTGCCTTTGGCTTGAGACAGCTGTGACTAGCTATCTTTCTAGCAGTTTGCTTCACATTTACTACCTTAAAAGGCGTCTACCCATTGGGGTGGCACAACTGACTAGGCCTGGTAAGTGAAATCATAAATCCAAGAAGCATCAAGCAAAATGAACCAATGCAAGGAAAGCAAACCTTATTCATCATTCCAAACACCGAGAACCTTCATTTCAAAGATTCAGTGAAGATTATTAATAAGTCAAAATATGAAAAATAGATATAACACTAATTCCACAGATGAACTGAGCCATTTATTCATTTTACCCTTCTTTTGCCTGGCCAATGCCCATATGGCTTGGATGTTTATCTGTTTGAAATATCTGCAGAGCCTCAGTGAGTAGCCGCATCAAGTTCAGGAAAGTATTTTTTTCATCAAGACAAAAAAAACAGAACAGATAAAGTGGAGGATACAATGTTACTTCCATGACTGAATCAGTTGCGATTGAAGTAGTACCAGACTCGTTTTTGTTCCAGGGTTTCAACAATTCGCTCACTTTCTAATATAGCAAGAAGGCCCCCACTAACACAAACTTGAACGTCACTGCCCACATTCATCATCGAACTCAGCTGCAATGTACAAGAAAAATGAAGAAATTACCTGTGATAGTAGATAGATTATTTTACCAATTACTGAAAATGTAACATTGCATATAACATTTCTCTAAACAGTCAAGTAACAAATATAGGATATACACTGGGATATGTAAGTAACTTATCAAGACGCGTATTAACAGGTTCATGCTTCTCTACCTAGCATTATTACATAGGATCCCTGGCTTTTTCATCAGTAAACGACTTTTGCCAAATCTCCTGAAATCCTACACCTCAGAACAAGCACCTCAGAAGGCTTCATTGAATACAAAAATGTACATAAACAAGAGTTGTGCAATTAGAATTTTTGGTTAATATGCAAAAATGTGTTTACAAATCCTAACCATAAGGAAGCGGGCATACACATGAACGCACTGAATCAACCAGAGAATACCCAAATAAAGAATTGATTGCAAAGAGACAGTGGAGGTTAGTTATTATTACAAGATCTTTTTTCAAGGTACATGCCAATTAGAAACACTAGTGTCTCTATTGTGATGAAAACTACTCATATGCCAGACACTTACAATCTGGCTTGATGAGGCTCCCACTCCTCCACATTTATCAACCTGTAAAAATCATTGAATAAGTCTATGGAAAATATCTCTGTTTCGGTTCTTCTAATGCCCTGAAAAGAAGAACATATGAGCATACCAGTCCAATGAAATGATCAGAAGCCTGGTCAAAAAGGTAACAATCTTTCCAGGGTATTGCAAACACACAGGTTAATGTTAGTCATAATTTCTCCAGAGATTTAAATTTCTGATATCTTCTATCGCCATGTTTATAGATTCTTCAAAATGCAAAAACAAATCCTTGGATAGAAGACTAAAGGAAGTTTAAATTTGTAAACTCAAGAAAAGAGCTGAGTTAGCAGCCCAAACATATATGATATCATTCAACTTACCAAACTGGGAATATGAGAACTCATGGTCACAGATCCTCTACCAGACAGTAAAACGTAATCTTAAAATTTAAGACATAGCCAAATACCTTATATAACTGAGTATCTACAGACCTAGAGATATACTTGAAATTATCTCAAAGCACGGATACTAATAGCAGGTGGTATCGTGGTAAACAGCTTCATCATCATTACTCACCACCACAGGAAAAGAGCATAACATTTCAGTTAGAAATAGACCAAAGTATATTATTTGGAAAATGTAACTAAACTTTGATACTATATCCCTACCGTATAGTTACTTCCTTCAATATTCAAAGACAATTGGGAATGCACAAGAGATATGTTCTGCAGTGTACGAGAGAAAAAGTAAACTTCAAATCAGTAACTAAATACAATCAGAATAGGCCAACACAAGCTAGAAAGGATCCAGCCATTAATACACAGAGAAACACAAGGAAACGTTGGATCTTACTCACGGCTATGATTAGGCTAATCAGCTCCTGAAAAAAAGGAAAAAAAAAAAAAATCAGCATCAAGCTTTAAGGCAAAGAAGAGATCAAAATTAGTAAAAGAAATTGTTTTCTTACGTATCTCCTTGGTTACTTCGTTTAGTGAAATCAGGATTTCAAGAAAGTAAATTCTCAGAAAATTGCTTAACTTACCAGTGCCAAAGCTTTGATCATCCTCTCTGAAGATCAAGAATCCACAAATTTGAATCAGTATCATCTTTATCGATGTTATCCCCTTTGAAACTCAGACTCAATTTCACTCCCCCGTAAGTGAATTAACCCTAAAAACTCAATTCTCCGTAGGTAGTGTACAAATACCAAACATCTGTTCCAAAAAAAATAAAAAATCGAAAGTCAAAATTACCTTAGCGACGGGGACTAAATCTATAGATAGAAGAATCCGGCGTGAACATGATCGAGGCTTTCTCCACGATCTCGACCTTTTTCCTTTTTAACAAATCCTCTGTTCTTCATCTTCTCCAACATCGCCTTCTTCTCCACTAGATCTTTCTTCAACGACTTTGCTGGGATCGGCGATCGGCGATTGTCTCTATCGGTTCTCCACTGAATCTATCGGGACGGTGGCTCGACAATTTAACTTCTCTGATTCAGCACTTGTCTCTATCGCTTCTCAATATTTGGTAGAGAGTCTAAAAGCCCCAACGGTCGAAAAGGTTACGTTTGTGGATTTAAATAGTCTGTGGCTTCGCGATCAAAGGCTTACGCGAGACTCTTTCGTTTTACTCTCTCTCTCTCTCGTTTGTTTTTTTTTTTTTTAGTTATGACCGTTATATGACCGTTTGAAGAGTGTTTCTTATAATTAAACCAAACCAATCTTTCGAAACCAAATTCAAAACTGATTCTTTCGGTTCACATTTCTTCGGATTTGGTTTGTTAATCATGTATTTTGCTTATCTGGAAAAGTGTTATTTAAATCATTTAATTTGCAGTTTATAATTATATATATTTTATTTACATATATGTATTAAAGTCTCCTATATACATATTTTCAGACAAATATACATATTTATATAATTAATTAAGATTATATATTGCTTGTAAGAGTTTCCACCAATTACAAATTTACGATTTTAATAATTAAAAACAGCCACTAATACGTTAAACGAACAACTATCAAGAAAAGATGAGTGATGATGCAAATTATTTGTAAATATTCCATAGTATTAGTGATGCAAATTGTGAACGTTAAAATATGTGTTTAGATAATTAGATGTAAAATTTATAGTAAGACCACCAAGGCACCAAAGACTGGTATAAAATATTTTGATGCAGCTAAGCTTTAGCAAAAATGAAACAAACACTATGGATAGTTTTTGAATCATTTGTATATTTTATTTAGAAACCGGAGATAATCTAAATAAAATGTGTGATTCAAATCATATTATAAACATTATTAATGGTTATGCAATACATTTGCTGACGATATTATGTAATAGTAGTTTTCGAAGAAGATTATTTAGAAAACAAAAGAAATTAATTAATTAGTATTCCAAAGTTGTATTGAACATTTTTATGTGAATTTCACAAATTCAATGGTCAATTATTTTACAACTATTCTCTCCACCATAAAGACTCAAGAAACATAAACCATTAAGAGCTTTGATCTGTTTCTTCATATTTACAAGGTCATCTTCTTCCTCTTAGCTTTAATTTATTCTTTCTACAATTTGGGATGTCATTGTTACGTTTTTTCACCCGAACATGGATGGAAACAAATGCTCCAAACAAAGACGAGCGGAGTAGTTTTGTAGTTGCATACCGCTTTAACTAGACAGATATGAGATAGCTACATTCGAACATTGTTGATTAAACATTTGAACAACATGTTACATGTCAACTTCGAGTTTTAATTAATTCTTATTATTTACAAATATTACGATCCATAAATACATTGTTGATTGTCTCATTATATTTTTATGGAATTTTAACCCTATGGGATCAAATAACATGCATATATAAACACAAAAATAAGCCTTATATTAAATGATTCAAATGATAATGATTATGTGATAAACCATATATGTGATAATGATTATATGATTATGTGATTATGCTCTATTTCTTTTATCCGTTCTATTAATTATCTCGTTTAACTAACCTAGATGTAAAAAAATCATAGAGAAGATATTCATCCTTGGTGCACAAAAAAAAAAAAAAAGATATTCATCCTTTGTTGTTAAGTTTCTTTGTGTTTTTTATTTGATTAAACTCTTATTTTTTATCCTTAATAATTGTAACTTTTGAAAATTAGTTTCTTTTTCATCAAATATATGGTAAGTTTATTTTTCTCTTATATCTAGTTTTTTAAAATTATTTACACATTTGTTATATGTTATGATAGAACTATCTATTTTTTCGTCAATAATTCTATCATAACATCTGATCTCAAATTTTGGCCAATATTATCATAACATCTAATCTCAAATTTTGACTTGTGTGCTATGCTTAATTAACCTAACGTGCTCTCTATTTCTCTTTATGCAGTCAAAGGAAAATGAGATGGACCAACTTCACAGCTCATGTGATTTGGACCTAGGCGGCCTCATCTATATGATAGAATGATAAATATATATTAAAAGAAAACTGCTTTGTGTGTCTTTATCTCATGTAATTACTGCCGTGAGAAAAATTGAGTTGTTAATATGTGTTATCTTTCATCATGGCAATATATACATATTAATGTCTTGTTACTGTACTATATTTGTTTTTGTTTTAAGTAAACCTAGTTGGTATAAATAATACATATACAATTATTATCAGCTATAGTTTTTGTGTGGAATGACAAATGAAAAGATAGAACCCTAAATCTTAATCTAGAAATGAAAAAAAATAATTTATGCCGCCAGAGGAAGCATTGGTGAGGATCCTGGCTAGCTTTTCATTGATTTATAAATATATATATTAAAGTTTATTAATGTATATTATGATATATTGATATATGACATTGTAATAAATTTTACGTTTTAAGATTGATTCCAGTTTTTAAATATAATTTTTTTTTTTTATTAATTAACATAGTAATTGTGTTAACAAAACTCTCTTTTGCACGTCACAACTCATGTGAACGAATTGGTCATCGATTACCATATTCCGTCGGTGGTTCGTCTCGATCATTTGAGGAAGTTGCGACCTTGTATGAAAGACGTTTCTCACAAAGGTATAACGGATGTTCACATCATTGTTAACGTTAACGCTAGTTCCATTCAAATTTTTTTTTGGAATTTTCAAAGCAAAGAAAATCAAAAAGCTGGAAATAGGCGAAACTTCACAATTAAAGAATCTCCAACACACTTCTATATTTTTTTCTATACTCTTTCTTAGAGTAAAATATATTTTAACCTATTTCTATATCCACCTCTAAATAGAGATTAATATTTTTTTTCCATGTATGTAAAGAAACTCTATTTCTTCCTCTACAATAGATTTCAACTTTTTTTATTACAAAATAATTATTAGTTTTTCTAATTTCTTAGTTATGATTACAATAAATACCTTTGATCATTTATAATATAATAGCATAAAATTAAAACTTTTTATTTGAATAATGATTCTTGAAATAAATAAAATAAATTAATTTCGACTCACTAAGATCTAAGAAGTATAAAACCAACCTTTTACTTTGTGGCCTTAAAAAATTTAGAGCCATTTGACTCGTGAAATTTGTACTCAATATGAATGCTGATGCAATTTTTTTTTGTCATTATATATTTGGTTTTATACTTCGACTCACCACGTATAAGAACAACATGTGGGAATTGCATGAGAATAACATCAATCGAGTTTGGTCTAAGACTAATTATATCTCACTTTTTTTCTATATAATCCACATTATACTTATAAATAAATCTATATAAGAATAATTTAAAATTAAAAAAAAAAACATCAATTATCATCATCTATAGTTTTTGTGTGGAAACTCATGTATCTAAATCTACAAATGAAAAGATAGAACCCTAGATCTAAATCTAGAAATGAAAACAAATGATGCCGCCAGAGGAAGCACTTGTGAGGATCTTGGCTAGATTTTCATTGAAAAGCATCGCCAGATTCAGAATAGTGTGCAAAGAATGGAAAGTGATGATCGATTCCGACTTCTTCCGAGATCTCTACGAGTCTCTCAACTCTTCCTCGTCCTCTGTGTCGTGGTCAATCATGAATAACAAGAACAGAACAGAGATCGTGGGACACCATTGCTGCAAGAGATGGGGACTTACTGATTCCTTAGGCTCTTTCATGACGCGTTCCAATCCCAATGAGACTACTGTAGTGAGAAAAACTTGTGTCTTGAGCTGCACGGATGGATTGGTTTTGCTTTACTCCGAGACCATCGAAGGGGCACCAATGTATCATGTTGGAAACCCTTTGTTTCGACAATGGGTTCAGATCCCTCTGCCTCCAGATCTCTCGGGTTATGATGTCGTCAGGTTACAAGAGAATCAATATTTTAACCACAATGGTCTGGTCACAAAGATGGAAAAGGGTATTGCCGTGGGTTACAAGGTTGTCTGGACGTTGGTCTCAGGTTTGTGCACAAAAAAACTCACTTCAATGATATACTCTTCTGAAACAGGATCGTGGATGACAAGAGAGGTTCGTTGTCTCCGTAGCTTGATCTGGTCTAGATTAGCCCATTCCGTTCCTCTAAACGGGATTCTTCACTGGCTTGCTACGATTGATTACTCTGCCATGGATGCAAATTATGTTGTATCCTATGATTTCTATAACGGAGGTGATGAAGCTAGTATCATACCTTTTCCTGATATCCAACAATATAAAGACACTCGGCGTTTCAAGAGAACTATCACAACGTCTGATGGATTCGTGATGTATTGCAACGGTTTCAGAGATGATGAGAAAGTAGGAAAACGTACAATCAGGGTTTGGAGGCTTGTCTCTACGGATGACCATCCTAATTCATGGCAACTCTCATGGAAAGTGAACACTAAGGGTGGTATTGATTATTTCCCTGTGGTGATGCATCCTTTCAACTCTGATATCATTTACTTGTGGAGTTGGAACAAGAACGGTCTGGTCTTGTTTAATTTGAGGGCACGAAAGTATCGTCTTTACAAGGAGGAAAAGAAGAGCAAGTCTATGGATGGTTGCGTCATGACATTTAGCGGTTGCAAGGAGTATATGGACTTGATCCATCCAAAGCTCGTCAATGATATGTACGTTGGTTCACATCATCTCTTCTTTTCACAATACGTGCTCCCACGATGGCTAAACCCTCTCCCTCAGCTTACTTCTTGATTATAGCTTCTTTTGTTATTTGCTTCTTTCCTTTCTTTATGATACAAGTATCAAGTATGTATTGACATTTGACAAAAACCATATTTATTTCCATTGCTCTCTGTTTACCTAATTGGTCAGCTTCTCTCTTATCTAGTTCTTGTTTTTTTTTTCACATTAAGATAAGCTGTAAAAGTGTGTTGATGCTGCATCAAAGGAGAGCAAAGATTGTTGGGAATTTGACAGTTGAGTATCTTTGCTCAAAAGTTCCTCTTAACTGCAATCACTAATGATTATTTAATCTAAGATCATTGTTTTCATGATTACAACTTGGTCCCCCTCATTATTGTTATGTTTCTATTTGCAGGTATATCTACATAACATGGGGAATGCTTCCTCATTCGCTAGATTTTGATTGAGGTTAGTTTGAATCTCATTCCAGTTTTATAATATTAAACTTCACTCTGTTACCAGTTACAAATATCATTTTTAATGGTAAGATCATAACTCATTAAATCAGTTCATGTTCCCTCTTAACTCTGTTTGTGCGAAGATTTTTTGCAAAGGGATTTGATAGCACATCGCATAAATTGATTACACTGTCTGTCCTGAAGCTGTCTTGTTTAGCCTAGATTGCACTGTCTATCCTGAAGCGAATGCTATTGTTCATCAGTTTGGATTTTTGGCTCTTGGTTATTGGTTACTGCCTCAGTATCACTCATCTCTTGCTATCTTAGGTTCTAGGTGCAGGTACTCATCTCTTGCTATCTTGGTTTACAGCTGTCGGAATGTAGCATATACTCGAGTTGTTCATCATGATCGCTTTGTATGCAAGGGAACAAGTAACAGGACATGTGAAAAGAGGTTGAGTTGGGTCGTTGCCACCAGAATCAATGGCTGCTTCACCGGATGAAGAGGAGATTGAACTATCAGTTTGAGATATCAAAGTGTATATAAGAATATAAGATATAAATGGTTTCCCATATATTTCTCCTTTAAGACGGACTATCCTGAGTTGATGATGATGGTGACAATATGACGAGAGTGCAGAGAGACTTCCCATTGTATTGCTTACCTTGAATGATCTCAACATCGATAACTAGTTTTCACTTTTTGGGACATTGATTACTCTGTAGTCTGTACCAATCCCAAAAATGAAGGCAAGTTTTATATTTTTGGTTTCCATAATTAAGTAGAAAGTTATTTTCACCAAATAGTTACAGGTCTATATTGAATGATTCTGAAACACAGACCAAAACGTAAAACTTGACAAGATCATTACAGGGAATCCAAATAGTCTATGTCAATAAACATCTGCAGTATAGTAACATAGTTGATGATGTCAAAATACATGGTCGAAGGAATGATCCTTGGTGGCCAATAATAAACAAACACAAAGAAGAAGAAAACAGAGTTTTAAGAACACAACAACCTTCTTATTCTGGAACACTAACCGGACTTGGGACATACACATAGCTACAAATAAACGGGTGATGGTACCGTGTCAACCTATCGTCATGTCGTGCTGTCTCAATTTGTTTTCTGATCCCACCTTGATCAATATGGTAAAGAGTGATACAAGTATACCACTCATCAACTTCTTCGACATATATATCGCACCATGCCATGATATTTTTGTGATTCCCAATGGAGTATCCCGGACGAGCCAAGTCAGTATGGGACTGTAACAACAGAAGATGAGGGCTAGTGACATTAAAATATTTGGTAAACAAAACAACTCCATCACTCAGCTTGTTTGTCACCCACACCTCAATATCAGTTGATACTTCATGATCACCAGGTTGTACATCTTGTAGTAATAAAGAGAGTCTATCTCCATTGAAACAGCCTAACAAACTATTACCCCGCAAAGGAGGACAGACACATATGTTCTTGAACGTTTCCATGGAGAAATCAAAACTTAGAATAAAGTATTCCACATTTTCAGGTTCAGCAATCCAGTACATATTACCCTTCACTGACACACCTCTGCACTGAGAATCTACAACAAAATCGATGAACTTAGAAGCATCAAGTGTTCTCCACGAATCAGACTTGAACTCATATATCTCATACTGTGCTGGATCATCAAAAGACAGAGGACCAGAAAGCCTCAAGATCTTGTAGTTATGGCGACATGTGTTGTTGTATCCAATCCCAAAGTAATCAGTTTCAGTGTAAGAGACCAACGGTTCGATCCATTTGATTTTCCTCGTTAGTGGATTCCAAACTCCGAGATGGGCGTCTCTTGTTTCTACTGAATCATCAAACATACACAGCATTATTCCATCACAGTGAACCATATAAGCCACCGAATATGGAAAGCGAAACACGTCAGGAACTGGTGATTCTGAGAAAATTCCAGTCACCGGATCTATGATTTGAACCGTCTGATTATTGTAGATTCTTATGAAACGTTGCGGAGAGTGATCCAAGTGGTTGTACATGAATCTCTTGTCGGTGATGAGATCGTACCATTGCTTGCACGTCGACTTGAATCGGTTCAAAGAGTTAACAGGAGTCCTGATAAGTATTTCTTCTATCAACTCATGTGGCAACCACCGCGACAAACGCTTCGAGGAAGACATTGATGTTCTCTGTTTAAAGATTGAATCGAATCAGAGAGAGAATCAAAGAGTCCGAGAGAGATGGTTTCTTGAATTATAAGGTTCCTTGTTTCCTTTGAGGGTTAGGGTTACGACGACTTTAAGCGCCGAATTGTTGTAAAAGGAATCGTGATTAACTGAACCAAAAACGGTTTCGATAAACCGGACCAAATTACCAATTAAAGTAAACCAAAAACGGTGAGACTTGAGCGGTTCCGAAATATTTTTGATCTTTGAATTTTATAAATGGACCGGAAGATCTAAGAACAGAGTTGCAGATCAATTATCTCAGCTTTGTTTTTCATTTCTATGTTCCAAATGTAATAACCAGTTTATTCCAAGATCAAGTTAATCAATATATAAGATGGATGTTACAAGAAAATAAAAACCCTTACTTTAGTTTGTTTGGTTAATTAAGCTCTTTTGCCCTAAGGGTCTCAATAATAAGTCACCATTGTCCTTTGTAGCCAGCTAATTAAGTAGTCATCAAACTATGTGCCTGACTATTGTAGTCTTTAAATGTGCCTCGGAAGAAAGTCAATGTTCCGTCTTCTACAACCCAAATTTCACTCTTGTCCTCTCGGTGACAGACACGTGATAGGAGCCTCGCGTCGTGACTGACCAACACAAGTCCTCCAGCGAACCGAGCAAGTGATCTCGCCAAGGCATCTATAGTTGGCTCGTCAAGAAGCAAAATGTGCGGGTTGGACATTGAGATGGAGGCTAACACAACACTAGCCTTTTGTCCTGCAGACAATATTGAAAATGGAGCCTGATGGTAGAATTTTGGGAGCCCAAACCTCATCAGTTTCAAACACACCGCATCTTCTTAAAACCATCTTCTTTGGTCTTGGTGAGGAGGATAAAGAGGAAGAAGATAATCGAATGGGGATTTCATCATTGGTAACTGGTCAACAATGTGCTGGGAGTACCTGCCGATCCTCAGGTTGTGGCTTCTTCTCACTTCACCCTCAGTTGGAACTAAATCTCCCGCGAGAAGATTCAAAAGAGTAGACTTAGCAGCAACGTGAGGCCCAAGTATCGCTACTTGTGTCCCCATTTCTATACGTACATTAACATTTGAGATCGGCATCTCTGGCATGTTGATGCTAACATCGATCAACTCAACAAGAGGACTCGGGGGATCCCTTGGTTCTGCAAAATCCAGCGCCAATCTAAAAAAACCGTCATTTTGATCTCCTATTGCTGCCATCGGCTTACCCTAACATATACAACAAAAACAAAAACCAAAAACAAAAAGTTAAGAATTTTGTTTCCTACCTTCTTCAACTATATTATATCAAACAGACATAAATCATATTCTCATCAAGCAAGCCAACGAATTAGGGTTTATACATCAACTCAAACAGATTACCTAAATCACCACTATTACACTTTTTGGTTTCTGATTTCTAAATCCTTTCAACAAACAGATATAGCCAAATTTTGGGATGCCAAGAAGAGACAAACCTGGGAGAAAACGAAGACGGAGAACTAGCAGAAAAGATAATAAAACTCTCTGTTTTGATACCGAAAATATTAATTCCATAAACCCTTTGGTCAATTATCTTATATATAAACTCTTTAGACCATGGTCCCTATCCCAGTCTCCCACCTTTTTTGTTTTAAAAAAAAAAAGAAAAAAAAATGGGTCGTTTCTCCAAACAGGACCGTCTCTCCCTTTTTTGCGGGCCCCACTGTCACGTGGCGGCCCGGAATTGGTTAATTTAAAAAAAAAAAAAAAATTGGGATAAATAGATGTCCCACTGATGCCCATGCCCTTAGACTCTCTCTTGTCCTAACAGAAGAAGTATTCATTATGTACTTACCTAACCCAAGAAAAAAAAGACTTTTACAAATGTAAAATTTACCTTTTTAGATTTGGATTTACTATTTTATATTTAAGATAATAGTTTATAAATGTAGAATTTAAATTTTAGAATTTAGAGACTAGTTTTGAATGTTAAAAGTTTTGTTTTAGTTTTGTGGAAATTTTAGTGATATTTTTGGAATATAAAACTATTTTTTTTTTAATTACTAATTTAGTGATAATCGTGTCCCGACGGATCCTTCCTCCGCCACGCCGCTCCAACCAGAGCGTCGAGGTTTTGTGTAAACAATGGGCCTGAATTTGTTTAGTAAGGCCCAAAACTAACAGGCCTAATAAACTCGGGTATATTAAATCACTTACGTCGTCTTTGTCTTCATTATGTTTCTTCCCCCATCACATTATTTGCTTTGCTTGCGGCTTACGAGATCAAGAAAATAACATAGTGGTGAAACAGAGAAGAAGATACACTGAAACAGAGAAGAAAATACACACATTGAACAAGGTTCGTCTTCTTTCAACATGTTCAATGTTCAATTCCTCCTTTTGCATTCTTTGTTTTCTTAACAATATTACTCACTAGCGAACAATATTGCTCGCCTGCGTCTAGTTAAAATCACCTGTGAGATTGATGAGGAAAAAGAGCAAAGGCTAATTGTGAGAGACTTGAAGAGGATATACAAATCAAGTGCTAATAGCTCAATTGGTAAAGATCTTTGGCAAAAACCTAGAGATCGCCTGTTCGAATAGCGCGCGGGACCATATAAAGATATTAGACAGATTTTCAATTCATTAGAAAGATATTTTAGAAAATAGAAAGATATTTTAGAAAATTTTGTTAATATAATAAATATTGGTTTCCAGTTTTGTGATTATGTTGTGATTTAATAACAAAATTTACCTTAAAGTTTTGTTATTTATTCAAATGTCAATATTATAAAATAAAAGGTTATAACACCAAATGTACTTTAAAATGTATATATAACATCTTATATTTGGTTTCTTACTTCGACTCACCACTAATAAGGAAAACATGCAAGAATTGCATGAGAATAACATCGATCGAGTTTGTTTTTGCACAAAATAGCATCGATCAAGTTTGGTCTAAGAATAACTATATCTCACTTTTTTATTCTATGTAATCCACCTCATAATTATAAATAAATCTATATAAGTATAATTTAAAATTAAAAAAAAAAACAAAATCAATACAGCTATAGTTTTGGTGTGGAAACTCATGTATCTAATCTACAAATAAAAAGATATAACCCTGTATATAATAATAGTTTGTGCCAAACTTTGAGCTTTGACAAGCACCGCAACAAAATTCATCGTCAGATTCTTTAATATATTCTTTGTTATAGAAAATTCATTCATTTTTGCTTCCGAAGTCGTATAGTTTTTGTTTATCAGATTTTTAATATATACCATATTTCTTTATCATTCACTATTTGTTTCTGAATTGATTGAATATTTTTATAAATTGTAACAAAAGATAACACTAGACCAAAACAAATCAAATAAATTATAGTTGTTAATTGTAAGAAATGGAAGCTTTAAAGTCAAATGAGCACTTGGGTTAACATTAGCTGACGCGTTAACCATCGATAATTTTGGATCGTCGGATCATGTGGTTAAACTCCGCAAGAGCCGTCCGATCACAAAGTATCAATGGTCCAACTCCAACTAAACATGTTCACTAACACGATTTAGAAGGATTCTCGATGATTCTTGACCGTCAGATCATGAAGGAGAATTCATTTTACGGTCATAACTGTAACTTCTTGCCTTCTAGCACAAACCGTCCGATCTCCAAAGTAATAATAATTGGCAAGTATTATTAAAAGCCCAGAAATAACAAGTTATGTAGTTGTAGACCCAATAATAGCCTTCTTAATTTAGATGTGGTCTTTAAAGGAGCTTTATCTCTCACAACTTCTAAATGGGCTTCTCGTTAGGCTGAAAGCACTATAATATTTTGTTGGGCTGCGAACATAAAATGAATGATAATGAGATGGAAAGATACAGGATTTTAATTAGCATTAGTAGAGTCGGTTAGTTTAACCCCAATTAATTACGTTAGTGAAATTTCTTTTTTGTTTTTTTTTTAATAGTAATCAGCTTAAACTTAACACAAGTGAATTTCCATTTTTTCACAAGTAGCCGTTTGTGAATTTCCTTTTTATTTTTATTTTTTACTTCAGAAATTTCCTTTTTTTTTTAAAGCTTCAGTAATTTTCTTTTTCTCTTATAACACTTTAGTAATTTCATTTTTAAGTAAGGTTTGAGTAATTTCCTTTTTTCATCATAATGGTTGAGTAATTTCCTTTTATTTAATGGATTAGTAATTTCCTTTTTTTAAAGCTTCAATAATTTCCTTTTTTCTTATAACGCTTGGGTAATTTCCTATTTTCTTGTTGCTTGCGTAATTTCCATTTTTTTTGTTTTGCTTACTCTATATATATATGAGAATGAGAGTTCTCCTCTCCCAAATTAAAAATTGTCTGCAAAACACAAATCTCTGCTTACACTTGTTCGTCTTCTACTCTCTCTCTCTTTCAATTTTATATATATACTAGTTAGTTGTCCGCGCTACGCGCGGAAGTTTTATTACGTAGTTTATGAGTAATTGATTCATATTTTATTTCGTACTTATTTTCTCTACTACATCATATTTTTATTTTCTATCTCATGTTGTGTTTGTATAGAAAATCTATTTTATTTTAGTTTCGATAATAGTTGAGAAATTAAGCGTGTATAGTATAAATCGATGTGTAGGCGTAAACGGAAGTGTTATGGAGAGTTGCAGAAAAAATGTGTTATTAAGGCTCCCACCAAATATAGATCTAGATGATGTTAATATTGTGGGTCCTTTTAATATGTTGGTCCAAAAGTTGAGAATGATTTGTGGATTCGCGCGAATTGTTGTATTTTTTTTTATTGATTTGGCGATTTGTTGTTTATTATCTATTTATTTTTGTTTGTTATGTTTTTGTTTGTTATTTTTATTTGTTATATTTGTTATTTGTTTTTGTTATGTAACATACATATTAGTATAATCTACTTTATACTAATTTAACATATTTATTTTATTATAATTATTATTTGAAAGGACTTTTCATATTTGTTTTTGAAAAAACTTGTTTTCATTGTTTTCATGTGTATAAATCTTTAAAATTAAATGACAAAATTGTATAAATAAATTATTAAAATTAAATAGTAAAATGATGTGGATGATGTTTGAAAGGACTTTTCATATTCCTTTTTGAAAACTTGTTTACATGTGTATAAATATTTAAATTAAAGAATAAAATGGTATAAATAAATTATTAAAATTAAATAGTAAAATGATGTGGATGATGATTAGGATGATGAGGTGGCTTAAGGAGAAGAGAGCAAAGTTAACTTTATATATATAGATATATATATCTCTCTCACTCTGTCATTAAAGATTCTGATCTATGTTGGCTTTGGGTCTTCTAGGGTTCATCGATTTTCTTGTCATCCTTCCTTGTTTTTTCTGGTTTTTGGGCATTGCAAGTAACCTTCATCAACTGTTTCATCTTTTTAATTAAATTTACTCTTCGTCTCTATCTATGCAGGATTCTATTGTTTTATGTCCAACGGGACTTGTGGGTAACACATAGCTCACAACAAAGACGCACACACAGTTCGGTTCGGTCTCTTCTACGGTAAATAATTCTTCTTTTATGTTGTTTCTTCGGAGTTCTGACCGTTTGATAAATTGGTATCTCACACTTTATGTCCTGAAGCGAGTTTTATTACTTGCCTTCTTGGTTATTATTTTCATCTTTTTTTTTTGTTCTAAAGCAAGATACTTTTTGCAGGTCGTCCATGGCTGCAGTGACCAAACTGATGTCCGTATGCTCATAACTGCACTTGCGATTATTTTAATATAGGATTAAATCATAGTTGGTTTCATGATTACAAATATTTCTTACGATTATTTTACGTTGTCTTTACTGTATAGGTGGATTTTCAATGGAACGAGAAGATATAATGGCCTATCGATGAGGGAGGTGAAGACACATCCCAAAGAGCTAAAGCTTGTTGGAGCTCATTACCCTCTAGGCTCTACCATTAACAATGGTAACTCTAATTGTTGTTGTAGCATCATGCTCTAGTTTTATAACATAGTTGTGCAACACAACTTACTTATGAATGAGCTTTTCTGTTTTGTTTACATATTTTTAGGTAAATCCATATGTAGCTAGTTACTGAAACAAGACCTCGAAGTTGTAATGGTTAAGGCACATCCCAAAGTGCTAAAGCTTGTTGGAGCTCATTGCCATCTAAGCTCTACCATTATTACTAAGGTATCTCTGATTGTATTTCTTTCAAGTTGTGATTACTTTACATATACCTAGATGAATAAGAGTTGCTCTCTGTTCATGTTTTCCTTTGCTATGTCTCTTAATTGAGCTATACATATTTGCGTCTTTTTATTCCAAGATGCTGTAATTTTATGGTTGAAAACGTTGATCAAATTTGACTCTTAGGTTATAGTGGTAGGAAGAGTTTCTGATACCAATTAGCAAATATTTCAATTTCTTCTCCTTTCTTTTTTACTTTGGTTTGCTTCTATTTGCAGGTGTATCTACGTTAACATGAGGAATGGTTCAAGGTTCAAGGTTTTCTTAATCGCTAGATCTTAATTGTGGTTAGGTTAACTCTAATTGCACAATCTTATAGTATTGAACTTCAATTTTTTTTACAAATTTGTAGTGATTGGATATTAACTTGTTCATGTTCAGAGGACACACAGATTGCAGAGCTATTCCTTTGCCAAGTGGACAGGTAAAATTACCGGACCTTGAACTTGCTTAATAATTTTATTTGTAACTGACTATGAGATGTGTATCCTTTAACAGTTACTGTTTTCCAAAACTACCAGATTCTTAGATGGTTTTCGATTTGGAATTGGTGCTGAGGTAAGTTAGAAACATACACATAGATAAGTACACACTAAAAACAAAAAATAGAAGAAGAGTGAGTGAGTGAGGAAGTGTGATATACATGTGGAGTAATTTATCACATATTGTTATGTTTTGTCAACTGTTTCCTGTCTGTCCTGAAGTTAATTTTCACCAATTTGGAATCTAGATATTTAGCCTCTTGTGTATTACTAGCCACCTCAAAATTTATAGATATCACTCATTATTACATCGAATTTTATGTGTATCACTCATTCTTTGGTCCTTTGAATTCTTGATGCAGGTAGTTGTTAAAATTTATCCCATTTTTGGTCTACTAGTGTTGGAGGTTTCCGGTTTTGCTGAACTTTTTCTAGACATGGGTTGCTATAACAATGTAAGTGCCTTTTATTTTTTTGCTATAGAACTTTATTTTGGAGTTTGTTGTAATCTTTCTTTGTTCTAAAGCACAATACTTTTGCAGGTCTTTCATGGGTGCAATGACCAAACTGATATCGGTATGCTCATAACTGCAATCACCAATGATTACTCGATATAGGATTAAGCCTTGTTTTTTTTTCCATTTTAAGATTACAACTTGGTCTTATTCAGTTAGCAAATATTTCAAATTCATCCCTTTTCTTTTTACATTTCTATTCACAGGTGTATAGACGTAACGGTAACGTGCTGCTGAATGGTTAAGGGTTTTCTCATCAGCTAAGAACATCATTAGGTTAGTTTGACTCTTACTTACCAGGTTTCATGATTACATTTTGGTCCTCTTCAATTAGCAAAATTTTCAAACGTACATACTTATTTCAGATTTTTCATTTGTCTTTTCTGTATAGGTGCATTTTCATTGGGAAATAATAGGAGGCTGTTGGAAGATGTAGTTCTTAGCTGCTCAAGGTGGTGTTTTTGTAAATTTTGATATTGATCAGTTTGACTTGAAAAACTATTGTGATAATTGCTGGTAAGAAGGTTATTGTATTGATCCTCAGGTATTGTTAACTTTTAGCATCATGTTTTAGTTTATATAACACAGCTTGGTTATATTAGTGAGATTTTCCTTTCCTTTTTGTTACATTTTTAGGTGAATCCATATGTAGCTATTTATTGGGAACAAGAACTCAAAGTTTGGTATCAAGAACGAGAAACTATCATGGTTTCTAGATGAGGGAGGTGAAGGCACATTCCAAAGTCCTGAAGCTTGTTGAAACTCATTGCTAGTCTAAGCTCTACAAAGGTAACTCCAATTATAGTTGTTTAAGTTGTGTTAGATGTATTCAGATGAATATGGATTGCTCTCTATTCATGTTTAATATGGTTTTGCTTTGTCTCTTAAACCACGACTCTTGAGATCTACATAATTGTAGTATGATGTTTTCTGTTTATTCTAGGTGGATATATTCAGAATTGTTGCAGTCTTATGGTGGAAAACATTTGATCAAACCTGGCATCAAGACATTATAGTGGTAGGAAGAATCACAACTGTCACTTTACAACTTGGCTCCCTTCAATTAGCAAATATTTCAAATTCGCTCGTTTCTTTTTACTTTGGTTTGTTTCCATTTGCAGGTGAATCTACATAACATGGGGAATGGTTCCACCGTTCCAGGTTCATGGTTTTCTCATTTGCTAGATCGTGATTAAGGTTAGTTTGACTCTAATTTCATTGACTATAATACTGAACTTCGCTTTTTCTTACCAATTACAAATAACATTTTGTAGTGATTAGATTATAACCTGTTTTGTTCAGAAAAAGGAAAGAAAGATATATCCTGTTCATGTTCCTTCTTTGCTTCTGTTTATGCGAGAACTTTTTACCGTCCATTGAGATTTCAGTAATGCAGTGGGGAGTTTTAAGTTCATCTTCTTTTCAAGAAATCATTCTTGTGCATAAGTATCTATAGCAGAATGCAGTGGTCAATGAGCTTATTTTTGCTATGTAGAGCATTGGTAACTGGTAAGTCATAAATGGGCCATTACTAGTGTTTTGATTGCACACGAATGCTATTGTTCTTAGTTGCTGCCTCAGTAGTCTTAGGTTTTATACTTTGTAGTCTGTACCAATCCCAAAATAATTAAGATAAGTTTTTTTTTTATCAAAGTTACATGTATATTTTGAATGGTTCTGAAACACAGACCAAAACGTAAAACTTGTCAAGATCATTACAAAATCCAAATAGTCTATGTCAATAAACATCTGCAGTATATTAACATAGTTGATGATATCAAAATACATAGTCGAAGGAATGATCCTTGGTGGCCAATAATAAACAAACACAAAGAAGAAGAAAACAGAGTTTTAAGAACACCAAACAACCTTCTTATTCTGGAACACTAACGGAACTTGGAACATACATATAGCTACAAATAAACTGGTCATAGTACTGTGTCGACACATCGGCGTATCGTCCTGTCTCAATTTGTTTTCTGATCCCACCTTGATCAATATGGTAAAGAGTGATGCAAGTATACCACTCACCATCTTCTTCTAGATATATATCGCACCATGCCATGATATTTTTGTGATTTCCAATGGCGTATCCCGGACGAGCCATGTCAGTATGTGACAGTAACAAGGGAAGATGAGGGCTAGTGACATTAAAATATTTAGTAAACGAAACAACTCCATCACTCAGCTTGTTTGTCACCCACACCTCAATATCAGTTGGTACTTCAAAATCACCAGGTTGCACATGTTGTAGTAATAAAGAGAGTCTATCTCCACTGAAACAACCTAATGGTCTGTTACCCCGCAAAGGAGGACAAACACATACGTTCTTGAACGTTTCCATGGAGAAATCAAAACTTAGAATAAAGTATTGCCTGTTTTCATTTTCAGCAATCCAATACATATTACCCTTCACTGACATACCTCTGCACTGAGTATCTACAACAAAATAGATGAACTTAGAAGCATCAAGAGTTCTCCACGAATCAGACTTGAATTCATATATCTCATACTGTGCTGGATCTTCAAAAGACAAAGGACCAGATAACCTCAAGATCTTGTAGTTATCACGACACGTATTGCCATATCCAATCCCAAAGTAATCAGTGTCAGTGTAAGAATCCAACGGTTCGACCCATTTGATTTTCCTCGTTACTGGATTCCAAACTCCAAGATGGATACCCGTTTGATAACACATACACAGCATTAGTCCATCACAGTGAACCATATAAGCAATCGAATATGGAGAGCGAAACATGTCTGGGACTGGTGAATCTGAGATTATTCCGGTCACCGGATCTATGATTTGAACCGTCTGATGATTGTCGATTCTTATCAAACGTTGCGGAGAGCGATCCAAGTGATCGTACATGAATCTCTTGTCGGTGATGAGATCGTACCATTGCTTGCACGTCGACTTGAATCGGTGCAAAGACTTAACATGAGTCCTGGTTAGTTTTGCTTCTATCAACTCATGTGGCAACCACCGCGACAAACGTTTCGAGGAAGCCATTGATGCTTTCTGTTTAAAGATTGAATCGAATCAGAGAGCCGGAGAGAGATGGTTTCTTGAATAATAAGGTTCCTTGTTTCCTTTGAGGTTTAGGGTTACGAGTTTAAGCGCCGAGTTGTAAAAGGAATCGTGATTAACTGAACCAAAAATGGTTTCGTTAAACCGGAAAAAAATTACCAATTAAAGTAAACCAAAAACATTGAGACTTAAGATATTAATCAGGACAGAGTTGCTCTGCAACTATCTAAGCTTTGTTTTTCATTTCTTTGTTCCAAATGTAATAACCAGTTTATTCCATGCTGACTATTGTAGTTCAAGATCAAGTTAATCAATATATAAGATGGATGTTACAAGATAATAAACCTCAATTTAGTATATTTGGTTTAGCTCGTCCTCCCTAAACCGTTATTCAAGAACTAAGAGCATACAAATTAATATCAATTGATGGGAAGAAGCTCCCCTTGTTACTTCAAGCTGCTGTCACTTCTCATCATTGTCCGGAACTCATCAAAGTTTATTTTTCCATCCTGTAACATAGTTGTCTTCATTACTTTACAAGGTTTCAAAATAAACCGGTCTAATGTTTCATGTTTCATGTTTCATGTATTGGAGTTGGACTAACTTACATTATCGGTGTCTACTTCGGTTATGATTTCTTTGATACTAGCTTCATCTCTTCTTACACCATGCTCCTTCATCGCCATCTCCAACTCTTCCTTCGTTATGTGCCTTTCATGTATAGGCAAGCATTTCACATTTTAGTTTAAACTTTAGACAAGCAAGAACATTATTCAATCTGTTTCTATTGACAATTGTAAAGCAAAAGTGGAAAGAAACTTACCCGTCGTTGTCTTTGTCAAAGTGTTGGAATACTTTGTACACATGATCATCTCGATCCAATTTATATCTATGCATGGTCGCAGAGATAAACTCATCTATGTCGATTGTTCCATTACCATCCACATCAGCCTGAACAGTTTTTTCTCTTGTATTCAAGATTTTGGATTCAACAAGTAATAAAAAGAATGGCGAGTTAAAAGACTTGATGATTACTCACGGCTTCCATGAGTTGTTCCACTTCTGTTTTAGAGAGTTTAGATCCAAGTCTGGTTAGACCTGTTTTGAGTTCTTGAAGAGTAATTGTGCCACTTTTGTCTGTATCAATGTTGCTGAAGAGTGTCTTAAGACCTTTGATTTCCTCTTCTGATAGATTTGTTGCACTAACCTGCAAATCAGACGCACACATCATAACCAATGCTTCTTCATACACAGTTATAGGAAGAAAGATCATTTGCAAGGATATGATATGTTTCAAGTGACTAGTAAACATAAATTAGAAAAGGACCAGGGCACTCTTTACCTTTAGAGCTACCTTCTTAAACTTGTTCATATCTCGAAATTCCTTCAAACGGGATAAAACAACACCATCAATAGGCTTATCTGAAGCTTCTCCATCTTTCATCCATGGATGTCCTATATAAAACAAGGATAGTAGTCAAGCATTACAGAACAGAACAAGAACAAGACTTCAAGATTGTACACAGTGTCTTTTTAACATCTAAACAATGGAATTTCTTCTGAGGAACAAGCCCTTCAGAATTCTGGATTCTTGAAGCTTCTTTTGGACATTTGTGGTGGCTCTAAACCAATCTAGGAAAGAGAATTATAGTGACTTACCAAGAACCTCTGCAGCAGACAATCGTTCCTTCGGATTTTTAGTAAGCATCTTTTGGACAAGATGTTTGGCCCTCACATCTATACAATGCCATGTTTTGCTCTGAAAATCGATCTGGGCTCTCTTAATCTCATTGAACATATGTGCCTCAGGTTCTATAATCAACAGATACATATAAATAACTAATCAAAGAAGAAACAATCCAGTTAGCTTCTAAGTTTTAACCTGTCACAAAGGGAGGTTTGCCGCAGAGAAGGATGTACAATATAATCCCTGCACTCCAAATGTCGGCTTCTTTCCCGTAATTTCCTTGTAATACTTCAGGAGCAACGTAGTAAGAACTCCCGACACAGTCCCGGTAGACTTCTCCTGTATTTGTTGGTTTCATAACAAATGCATCAAATTAACCATATGATGAGAATAAAACTAACTAATATGGCATACTTGAAAATAATCTGTACAACAAAAGACAATATAAACCCAATTCTTGATACATTATGTGTGAGTCACCAAATCCAAATCTCTGTGCATTGGAATAAAAGTAACAAAGTTTCTCATGACCAAAGCAAACTAAAGAGACTTGTGCAAAACAAATCTTATAGATTCAAATTATGAACATACCAAATCCAAAACTATCAACCTCCTAAGATGTCTATCAAAGATCAACCTCTACTCTCAGTTTTGAGTCCGAAAGTAAGCGAAAATAAACCCGATTCTCGAAAATACAGAGTCTTTGTGCAAACCTCACATTTGAGTCCCATCTCATTACTATTCATTGGAACATAAGTCAACATGAGTCCTAAAACTAACATAATCGGATCCAAAACCTATCAAACAGAGCACCCAAAGTCAAAACCTATAGAAGAAGGGTCAAATTCTGAAAAAAATCTCAAGCTCACCTTCTTCGATAAAGACAGAACACCCAAAGTCAATAGCTTTGAGCACAGCATTCTCATCTTTACTTGAGAACAAGAAATTCTCAGGCTTTAGATCACGATGCATCACACCCATGAAATGGCAATTCTTCACAACATTCACAATAGGCCTAATGATCTCAACAGCATCTTTCTCCGTGTAACACTTGCCCGCATTGGACAAAGTTTCGACCTTTTTGAACAACTCTCCACCGCCACAAAACTCCATGACGATATGTACAGAATCTTTGTCCTCGTAAGCGCATTTGAACTCGACGATGTTTGGTTGACCAGACAAATGTTTCATAATCCGAATCTCTCTCTTCACGGCTTGTTCATCTTCTTCACTCTTTAGCTTCGTCTTGAGAATGGTTTTGCAGGCGTAAGTCGTACCTGTAGATTTCTCTATGCATCTTCTGGTTATGCCGAATTGGCCTTCACCCAATTGCTCCTCGAGGATGTAAAGCTTTGTAATGTCCACGAATGGTTTCTCAAGTATGGTCCTTTTCGAATGTCTTAGGTACTTACTGCTGTAGCAACCCATTACTCTGAGTTTGTAAGAATATTATCTTTGAGAAGAGAACCTCAAAAGATTGTCAAAAAAGTCTAAAATTTTGGAATTGGGTTTTGAAGTTGTAGCTTTTTCTTTAATCAAGGTCTGAAGCATATACAAATAGTATTATTGTTCTTTTAGTTCAAATTTGTTTATTTTACTTCCAGGCAAGTGCCAACATTAAAATAAAATTTCTTGATTTTAACTATTCAAATTGGTCATTTCTTCATATCATTTGACTTTGTCCTCGACGACTTTTTTTAGCCAGTGAATTAAAATATTGGTCACTACTTTACAGTGCTATGTTGTTATTCCTTGGATCAAAGTTTTTTGGTTTGATTTTGTCTGAGTAGATTCAATCTACTAGATTGCATTACATGGTATTAAAGAACTTTTCAGGAATCATCCAGCAGAGTTGCAGTCACATAGATCATACAGAGACTCAGATAACACATCCGTGATGATGATCAGCTTACATTGGTTCTCCTTGTTTGTTGTGTTTGTAGCCTTTCATATTTGGGAGCTCTAACAAGTGATGAAGTTTAAATTTTGTTATGGTTTATAGTCTGTTTTATATGAATTATCTTTTCAAACTTGCATCCTAAGTTAGTTAACTCTTGTATCTAACAGCCGAATCTATGTGTGACTTATGGTGTCACTTATAGTGCCATACATATTTAGAGCAGTGGCTTTCAAAATTTTCCACCTTGTTGTGGAGGGAGTACTACTATACCCACCAACACATACATTTTCCTTTGTATACTTTGATTTCTTGGATTATGATACAGACATTTCCAATCTTGCTCCTTGTTGCACATTCACCAAAACTACAAGAATATCTAAAACGGAAGTTATACTAACTTGGAAGTTCCAGTAAGAAGAGACAAGGTAGTTCAAAAGAGAGAGAAAGACAATAGGTTTTGGGAATTTTTTTTACTTAAGATTCTTGCAATAATTCTATGGATCTGTTTGGATGCAACATATGACCAGTGTTAATTTGTAACCATTACAAAATTTGCAGCTTCTTTTTTTTTTTTAATTTATTTCTCCAAAACCTAAAACCCTACAAAAGCTCACACCATTGCCAAGGGATTTATAGATACTATGGCTGTCTCCAATTCGCATAACCTTCATGCAGATCAAAAAGCAAAACTTGTCCAGATCATTATAAAATCCAAAACCAGTGGCATATGTATGCCATTCAAAAAACATGGTTGAAGGATCAACAAAGACATAGTTTTAAGAACAAGAAACAAACGCTCTTATTGTGGAACCGGAATCAGACTTGGAACATACACGTAGCTAAAAATAAACGAGGTTAGGTACCGTGACTTTTTATCTCGCCATGACTGATCAGTTTGTCTTCCTATTCCACCTAGATCAATTTGGAAAAGATCAGTCAAGCAAAAATAGCAATGATCATAGTTAACTTTCTCACACCAGGCCATGACATCGCTGTGCATGCCAATGGAGTAGGAGTATCCGGGATGAGCCTTAGTAAGATGATACTGTAACGCCGGAAGAAGATGAGGGCTAGTGACATTACAATATCTGCTGAACGAAACAACCTCGTCACTCAAATTGTTTGTCACCAACACCTCAATACTATCGAATGACCCTGCTTCAGTATGTTGTAGTAACAAAGATAGTCGCCTATCTCCATTGAAACAGCCTAATAGTCGAGTTTTAGACGACCAATAAGGACAACCGAATGAGTGCTGTCGATGACTTTTACACCGAGGACAAACGCATATGTCCTTGAACGTTTCCGTGGAGAAATCAAAACTTAGGATAAAGTCTTCCTTATCTTTACGTCTAGCAATCCAATACATGTCACCCTTCACTGACACACCTCTGCACTCATGATCTACATCCACATCGAACAACTTAGTAGCATCAAGAGTTCTCCACGAATCAGACTTGAATTCATATATCTCATACTGTGCTGGATCATCAAAAGACAGAGGATCAGAAAACCTCAAGATCTTGTAGTTATGGCGACATGTGTTGTCGTATCCAATCCCAAAGTAATCAATTGCATAGCGACAGACGACCAAGTGTTTGATCCATTTGATTTTACCAGTAACCGGATTCCAAACTGCGAGATTGGGGCCTCTCGAGTAATAAAACATACAAAGCATTAGTCCATCACAGTGAACCATAGAAGCAATCAGGTACGGAAAGCAAAACACGTCTGGGATGGGTGAATATGCGAGGATTCCGGTCACCGGATCCATGATTTGAACCGTATAATTATCATCGATTCTTATGAATCGTTCTCGAGAGTTATCCAAGTGATTGTACATGAACCTCTTGTCAGTGATGAGATCGTGCCATTCCTTGCACGCCGACTTGAATCGATACAAAGACTCAGCCGGAGTCCTGTTAAGTATTTCTTCTATCAACTCAAGTGGTAGCGACCGCGGCAAACGCTCCGAGGAAGCCATTGACGCTCGCTGTAAAACCCTTACCAGTCGAAACTTGAGTCGTAAGGTTTCTTCTTAGGATTGTGAAAGTTAAGGTTATTAGGTTTAGGTTAGACTTTAAGTCTTTAACCGTCAAAATTAGTAATCAACCGAATCTAAACCGAACCAACAATACCATTAGCATTAAATTGTACCAAAAACTAGGTAGAAGTACAATTTACTAAAAATATTTTTATAGAAAATTGTACAAAACATGTTTAAGCCATAATTAAATATAGAGGGGGTCTCATTTCATATATGTTGTGTTGTTATCAATTTATGATTTAAAAATATAAATATGCTAACACACTTTGACACCTTATAAGAAACACAAATACCAAAAGAATGACTCCTTTAAAGTGGATTTTACAAGAAACTATTCAAGAGCTGTATGTGCACACAAATATGATTCAATTGATAGGAAGAAGTTCCCCTTGTGGCAGCAAGCTGCTGTCACTTCTCATCATTGTGCGGAACTCATCAAAGTTTATTTTTCCATCCTGTAACAGAGTTGTCGTCTTCATTACTTACAAGGTTTCATAAAAACAGATCTCATTTTCATGTTTCATGTTTTGGAGTTGGACTAACTTACATTATCGGTGTCTACTTCGGTTATGATTTCTTTGATACTAGCTTCATCTCTTCTTACACCATGCTCTTTCATCGCCATCTCCAACTCTTCCTTCGTTATGTGCCTTTTTTTGTAGAGACCAGCAATTAACAATTTAGTTTAAACTTTATCTCATTGTTGAGCATTATTTGATCCATAAGTTCTTGAATCTATTAACAAGAAACCTACCCGTCGTTGTCTTTGTCAAAGTGTTGGAATACTTTGTATACATGATCATCTCGATCCAATTTATATCTATGCATGGTCGCAGAGATAAACTCGTCTATGTCGATTGTTCCATTACCATCCACATCTGCCTGAAATGTTTTTACACTTTTATTCAACAAGTAACCAACAAATGACGATTTAAGTGATGTGATGATAACTCACTGCTTCCATGAGTTGCTCCACTTCGGTTTTAGAGAGTTTAGATCCAAGTCTAGTCAGACCTGTTTTGAGTTCTTGGAGAGTAATTGTGCCACTTTTGTCGGTATCAATGTTGCTGAAAAGTGTCTTAAGACCTTTGATTTCCTCTTCTGTTAGATTTGCTGCACTAACCTGCAAACACACACATAACCGATGCTTCATACACAGTGAAGAAAAGATCATTTGTAAGGATATGATATGTAACATAAAATTAGAAAGAACCGGGACAGTCTTTACCTTTAGAGCTACCTTCTTAAACTTGTTCATATCTCGAAATTGCTTCAAACGGGATAAAACAACACCATCAATAGGCGTATCTGAAGCTTCTCCGTCTTTCATCCATGGATGTCCTGTACACAGAACAGGACTAGTTAACATGACAGGCAGAACAAGATTAAGACTTAAAAGATTCACATATCATATCTTTTGAGGAAACATAGTGAACCCACTTCTAGATTCTTGAAGCTTATTTTGGAACTCACCTAAATTCCACCCACCAAACACTAACAATCATGGCCTCATCTAATTTGATTTCTTAAGAATCACAAACAGTTACATTTTTTGTTGGCTTTATAACAATCTAGAAAAGAAAATAAAGGAACATACCAAGAACATCTGCAGCAGAGAATCGTTCCTTGGGGTTTTTAGTAAGCATCTTTTTGACAAGATGCTGTGCATTCACAGATATAGAAGGCCATGGTTTGCTCTTAAAATCAATTTCGTTTCTCAATATCTCTTTTAGCAGCTCTTCCTCAGTTTCTACAATGTATACACAACATAAACCTATAACTTACAGATCAAACACCAAAAAGAAACAAATCCAGTAGCTTTAAGATTTTACCGGCCACATAAGGAGGTTTGCCACAGAGCAGGATATACAAAATAATGCCTGCACTCCAAATGTCTGCTTCTTTCCCGTAACTTCCCTTTAATACTTCAGGAGCAACGTAGTAAGCACTCCCAACACAATCCCGGTATACTTCTCCTGTTTTTGTTGGTTTCAGAAACAATGCATCAAGTCAATTATGTACAAATATCAGAATCAAACTGACAATATAAACACTATTCTTGATACTTAAATGTACGAGTGACCAAATCAACAAAATTAACCAAATTTTCTCATGACTGAAGCAAACTAAAGAGACTTGTGAAATAACAATCCTAAAGATTCAAAACATTTACATAATCCAAAACTATCAAACTCCTAAGATGATTCTATTACAGATCAACCTCTAAACCTCAGATTTTAGTCCCAATCTCTATGCATACAAACAAAAGTCACCAAATTTGTGCTCATGACTAAAGCAAACAGACGAGAAAAAACATACTCGGATCCAAAACCTATCAAACACACACTCAAAGAAAGGAATCTTTGGAGCTCACCTTCTTCGATAAAGACAGAACACCCAAAGTCAATAGCTTTGAGCACAGCATCCTCATCATTACTCGAGAACAAGAAATTCTCAGGCTTTAGATCACGATGCATCACACCCATCAAATGGCAAACCTTGACAACATTCACAATAGGCCTAATGATCTCAACAGCATCTTTCTCCGTGTAAAACTTGCCCGCATTGGACAAAGCTTCGATCTTTTTGAATAACTCTCCACCACCACAAAACTCCATGACTATATGTACAGAATCTTTATCCTCGTACGCACATTTGAACTCCACGATGTTTGGTTCTCCAGACAAATGCTTCATAATCAGAATCTCTCTCTTCACGGCTTGTTCATCCTCTTCGTTCTTTAGCTTCGTCTTGAGTATGGTTTTGATGGCGTAAGTCGTACCTGTTGATTTCTCAACGCATTTTCGTGTTATACCGAATTGGCCTTCACCCAATTTCTCCCCGATGGTGTAAAGCTTTCTGATGTCCACGAATGGTTTCTCGAGTATCGTCTTCTTCGATGGTTTTGGGTCTTTACTGATGAAGCAACCCATTTAATCTGATTATGACTTTTCCAGAGACTTCTCTTTTTGGGTTGAAGGAGATGAAAATTTCGAGGAACTCAAAAATGTAAGATTTAAGGAGAGGAGAATCATCTGAACACAGAAGTTGTACGCTTGGTCTTGTAAAGTCAATGGTCTTTAAATATTCATATTTTTAGACTTTTGTTACATCGAAACAGTGAAGACTCAAGCACTCTACTTCAGCTAAAGGGTTTGCAATGAAGGCGTTAATTGAACCGTTGGTTTAGGTTTGAAACCAATGTGTTTTAGTCTTATAGAATTCAGAGTGAAAACATAAAGATGACTACTTTGTAATAAAGCTTCACAAGGATTAAGAAAATTACAAGAAATGTATATTTTGAAGAAAATTACAAGAAGACAGACATGTAAAACAGTTTCAAGATTAACTAATCTGACCCCGGTTCAGCTATGCTTGTTCGGGTTTAACAAAACCGCTTTCAGATGAAACAAAAGCAAAGAGCTTATGATGATCAATTAATCCCTTGGGGTTGCTAGTTACCATTTCTCAACATTGTACAAAACTCCTCATAGTCTATTTTCCCATCCTGCGCAAAAAAATCAGATTCAGAACCGGTTCTTTGTTAAACCGGGATAAATAAAGAAAATTATAGAGAGCGAAGCCATGATTTACGTTATTTTTGTCGATTTCTGATATAATTTCTTTGGCATTAGCTTCATCTCCCATACCACGCTCCTTCATTGCTATCTCCAACTCCTCCTTCGTTATGTACCTATACAAGCCATTTGTTACACTCTATGTCTCTATCTCACAAGGCACAAACATTTTCAATTGACACATAAAATGATTTGGTTTCGTTAAACTTACCCGCTGTTGTCTTTATCCAAGTCTTGGAATGCTCTATGCAAAATTTCATCTCGTTCCAATTTGTGTCTTTGCATTGTCGCTGCTATAAACTCGATGTAGTCTATTGTTCCATTACCATCCACATCAGCCTACAAAGAAAAAGAAAAAAAATAGTGTTTCGTACGTATTCTCACTTGTGAAGAGCTGGTAAGTAGAGAAGATGTTTTTATATATATACTCACGGCTTCAATGAGTTGCTTAGCTTCAGTTTCAGATAGTCTAGAACCATGTCTATTTAGCCCGGTTTTGAGTTCTTCATAAGTGATTGTACCACTGTTGTCAGTATCTATATTCTCAAACATTGTTTTAAGACCTTTGATTTCCTCTTCTGATAGACGCTCTGCTATAACCTGCAGAACCAAACACACGAATCACAATCTCAAGTTCAGGACAGTTGTAGATTAGTGAAAGAACACTAACTACTTTTTTTTTTTTTCTTTTTTTTTTTTGTACCTTAAGAGCTAGCTTCTTAAACTTGTTCATTGCTCGGAATTTTTTCATACGTGATAAGACAACACAATCAAGAGGCTTATCTGGAGCTTCGCTTGTCATCCAAGGATGTTCTATATATAAACCACACATGGATTGCTAATTAGAGACAACCATAAACTCGTATAAACACTTCAGACAGAAGAAAATAAAGACTTCATGATTCACATAGTGTCACTCTAAGGCCTAAACAAGAGACCAAAAGCTGATTCTTGATCCTTGTTGATGATTCTTTTGGCAGTCACTTACATTTCATTACAATTTAAAAGAAGTTCACATCCCCTGTCTCCCATCCATCAAAACACTAACAATCATGCTTTTCAATTCATATGTTTTCGAAAAATCACAAAGCAAAGGGGTTACCAAGAACATGTGCAGCAGAGATCCGTTCCTTGGGGTTTTTGATGAGCATCTTCCTGATAAGGTGTTTCGCCGTTTCAGAAATCAAAGGCCATGGTTGGCTGTCAAAATCAGGTCTGCCTCCCTTAATCTCAGCGTCTACGATACGAAGTACTCACAACTACAGATTCAACACCAAGAAAAAACTCATATCAAGGTACTGTTTTAGCTTAAGCTTTTACCAGTCTGAAAAGGCGGTACACCGCTGAGTAGGATGTACAAAATAACACCAGCACTCCAAATGTCAATTTCCTTCCCATATCTTCCCTCTAGTACTTCAGGAGCCACGTAGTATTTACTGCCAACAATTTTCTCAAAAGTTTCTCCTGTAATTATTGTTGCAAATTTGATGAATTGATGAACAAACTTACTAAAAATAGTATACTTGACTTTATGATCAAATCTTGAATTCTGATCGACCTAATGACTGAAGCAGCTAAACTATATATCAAAAGACTTTAACTGATTCAGTAATCAGAGATCAAATAGTTTTGGCTCTCACCTTTTTTGATGTAAACAGAACACCCGAAATCGATAGCTTTGAGCATAGCATTCGCATTTTCATCCTCACCAGAGAACAAGAAGTTCTCAGGCTTGAGATCACAATGAACCACATCCAAAGAATGACAAATCTTTACAGCATTCACAATCGACCTAAAGATTCCAGCAGCATCTTTCTCCGAGTAATAGCTATGAGACTGGACCAAGGCATCGATCTTGTCGAATAACTCTCCACCACCACACAACTCCATAACGATGTGTATAGAATTCTTATCCTCGTAAGAAGCTTTGATCTGTACGATGTTAGGCTGTCCTGAAACGTGATCCATGATTTGAATCTCTGTCTTCACAGCTTCTTTCTCTTCTTGGCTGCTTAGCTTCTTCTTGGATATGGATTTGCAAGCGTAGCTCTTTCCGGTTGAATTCTCTTTGCACAAGTAGGTTATTGTTCCAACTCTACCTCTGCCCAATTCGTCTCCGAAGCTATAATGCTTCTTGATGTCTTCCAATGGCTTCCCAAGAATCGTCTCTGGCTTTGAGACAAGATCAGACTTTGTTAGGGGTTTACTACCACAGCAACCCATGAATCTGACTTGGGGATTTTAAGTAGTTAGCTTGAAGATGATTCTCAAGATTGTCAAAATGTAAGATTTAAGGAGTTGATGTATTGAACTTGTGATGAACTAAATATGAATTCGTATTGGTCTTTAACTATTCATAATTATATAAAGTCAGTAAGTCCTCGAAGACTTTTTCATTAAACGACTTTTGTGTATTGGTATATTCAATATTGTTATTGGATTGAGTTTAGACGAGTTAGAAAAGAAAAAGAAAAAAAAGATTATGAAACTTACGTATTATAGATTTACCACAGATTAAACCCTAACTTTCTAAAGCTAAATTTTTAATCATAAACTTTAAATAAAAAACTGAACACAATGGTAAAAAAATTAGTTTTTGATCTTAAAGATGATGAACTTCGAGGTCTAACTTTAATGTGGCGAATACCGAAAGTATATGTTAATGTTGGATTAATTATGATCATTGAGTTGTATTATAAAATTACTGAACGGTCTTTAAATATTAAAATGAAATATTGGATTTTTGGTCATTGTTTTCTGCTTTGTCAACGGTAATATTGGTTTTTAAATAATATTTTCTTTTGTTTCAGTAATTTGTTTCAGTAGTAACGAGTATAATAAAACTTGTCTTACTGTAATATATTAAAATACTGAACGCTCATTACTCATTAGAGTTTTGGTGATCTATTGTTACAAACAAATTTTATAACAAAAAATCATTATAAATTGATACACATTAGTAGTGACGCAAAACAAAGAATATATATTTTATATATGTTTATATATTATTTGGTCACGTTTTTTTTGCTTTGTCAACGGTAATATTGGTTTATAAAATATAATTTCTTTTTTTGTTAATTTTTTTTGATTAATATAATTGGTGCCTTTTTTTTTGCTTATTTCATAAACTGGTCTTACTGTAATGTATTATTCTCAGCTAGTGTAAAATATAGTAGACTATATTTAGAATACTTCTTTCGTGCATCCCACGTATGCATATTGAACATCCACCTTACAAACACAAAGCGTGTGACAGTTGTATACTTTGTATAGATATAGAAGAATAATATACGATTACGCATCTAACTGATAAGAATTTGTATTGTAAGTTCACATCACCCCGATCTGTAAGGGTTAGGGCATTTGGTGGGGCATTAGAGATTTGGGGCATTCTCTTGACTTAGTTTTTACAGTGAGAAATAAAGACTAAAGAGGTTCTAACTTATTAAGGTATTTGACTCTTTTAAAATTCTTAATATGGAGTAAGAAGGTTCTCAAGAAAGTTACACAAAAAAAGGAACTGGATTTGTTATTGTTACAAAGAGCTAAGATCTCAAACTCAGTTTCATACTATCTAAGGAGAAGGGATAAATAAATCTGTTCAAACACAGAGAAGAAAGATGAATAATTTTTGAGACAGTATATCAATCTACTCCCACCTCGGTTTTTCCCCAGTTTAACTCTTCTTCCCCGGGTTTAAGAATCGCTTCGGTTGATCAATGGAATGGAAGCAGTTTCCCTTGTGGCTGCGTGGTGCCACTTCTCATCATTGCGCAAAATTCCTCAAAGTTTATTCTTCCATCCTGTAACAGAGTTTAATTTACAAGGTTACAAGAAGCGGTTCAATGTTTGAGGTGTTGCCTTATTTGTTAGAGAGTGCGACTTACATTGTCTGTATCAACTTCGGATATAACTTCTTTGATGCTAGCTTCATCTCCCATTCCATATTCCTTCATGGCACTTTCCAACTCATCCCTAGTTATGTGCCTGTTGTATTACCCAAAGCATTAACATTGGTGCCTCATAACATTTATAAAAGAATAATAAATGATTTGATTGAGTTAGATTCCTAGCTGAAAATAAAAGAAACTCACCCGCTGTTGTCTTTATCAAAGTGTTGGAATGCTTTGTATACATGCTCATCTCGATCTAATTTGTATCTATGCATTGTCGCAGATATAAACTCGTAGTAATCAATTGTTCCGTTACCATCCACATCAGCCTGAAAAGTTATCATCATGTGTTTCAAGCTGTCTTTTTTAAGATCTTAATTGACAAAGTGAGATCTAGATGCTGAAGATAACTTACCGCTTCCATAAGTTGCTTAACTTCAGTTTCAGAGAGTCTAGACCCAAGTCTAGTTAGCCCAGTTTTGAGTTCTTCATAAGTGATTGTCCCGCTTTTGTCGGTATCTATATTCGCAAACATGGTTTTAAGACCTTTGATCTCTTCTTCTGATAGACTCTCTGCGATAACCTGCAAAACAAACACAAAAATCACAACCCGATGCCGTTTTTTATTTGTCTAGAGCACACAATGAGATTGCAAGAAGATAAGCAAGATGCAGAATTATGAATATAGAAAGATAATTTCATAATTATATGGGCTACTTCTTTACCTTTAGAGCTAGCTTCTTAAGTTTGTTCATTGCTCGGAATTGCTTCATACGAGATAACACAGCGCTATCAATAGGCTTGTCTGGTGCTTCTCCCCCTTTGATCCAAGGATGTTCTATAAACCATAACGATTGCTACATATTAGTAAAGCATTACTAGTTAGAAGACTATGAACTCAAATACAAGATCAAGTTCAGAGTTCAAGATTCACCAGTGTCTTTTTAAGACCTATACAATGGACTACCTATGTTATTCTGGTGTTGAACCTATAGAATGTATAATCAAGCCTTCTAATATGTATATTTTTAATATGATTTCGGTAGATCACATACATATTTGAAAATATAACTGGTATTCAAATTATCTTACCAAGAACCTGTGCAGCCGTGATTCGTCTCCTCGGGTCTTTAGTTAGCATCTTCCTAACAAGATCTTTCGCGCTCTCAGATATAGAAGGCCACGGTTGGCTTTCAAAATCAATTTCACCTTTTATTACCTCATCGAATATTCCTTTCTCATTTTCTACAATATAACATGTATATTCAGATTAAACTCCAAGAAGAAAGTAATCAAGGAATTTGGTTAGCTTAAGGTTTTTACCGGCCCAAAAAGGAGGTACACCACTGAGAAGGATATACAAAATAACACCTGCACTCCAAATGTCGATTTCTTTCCCGTAACTTCGCCTTAATACTTCAGGAGCAACATAGTAAGCACTCCCAACTATATCCCGGTAAACTTTTCCTGTATTTGTAGGTTTCACAAATGTAGCATCAAGCATATTAACATAAGAATCAAAAGAAAAGAAATGGCATACTTGATAATATCATAAGGATCACAATCTGTCCAATAACACAACATCAACCCAATTCTCTTACTAAAGAGTCTTAGTCTCATCCTTATGCATTGGAACATATATGGTTCATGATTAAAACCAAAAAAAAAAAAGTGCAGATTTTCAATACTAGAGAGATTTGTGGAAGACAGTCTTATAGAATCTAAACATTAATAAACATACCTCGGATCCAAAACCTATCAAACACACTCATACATCAATACGCTAAAGAATATGATCATTCTCCAATGAACAGAGAACCCCAAATTGATTGTTTTTGACCATAACATTCAAGTGTTACTCAAGAAAAAGGAGTTCTCGAGCTTGAGATCACAATGCAATGAACTACCAAACTCCTAAGACGAGTTTCCAACTTTCCATATGAAGGAGCCTAGTGCAAGAAAACCTTATAGATTCCAAACAGTAACCAAATCGCAAAAACTATCAAAGCCAAAGATGATTCCATCAAAACTAGAACCTATAGCTCACCTTCTTCAATGAAGACGGACAACCCGAAATCGGTTGCTTTAAGCATAGCATTCTCCTCTTTACTCGAAAGCAAGAAATTCTCAGGCTTGAGATCTCGATGAACCACACCCATAAAATGACAAATCTGAACAACATTCACAATGGACCTAATGATACCAGCAGCAGCTCTCTCAGAGTAATGACCCTGAGCTATAATCCTATCAAACAACTCACCACCAGCACACAACTCCATAACCAAATGTACAGATTGTCTATCTTCATAAGCACCTTTGATCTCAACAATGTTTGGTTGTCCAGACAAATACTGCATTATCTGAATCTCTCTCTTCACATCCTCTTTATCTTGCTTACTAATCAGCTTCCTCTTAAGAATCGATTTGCAAGCATAAGTGTTCCCAGTCGAAATCTCTCTGCACATATACGTAATCCCAAACTGACCTCGGCCTAGTTCTTTCCCCAAGCTGTAAAATTTCCTAATGTCTTCGAATGGTTTACCTAATATGGTATCTGGATCTCGAGCTGAGATTGGGTTCGATGAAGGTGTCGAAATCTGTTGATGGATTGGTTGATTTGTGGATTTGGGTGTTGGGATATGAGGTTTACGATGCTCAGGGACTTGATTAACGACACGGGGTTGTACTGGATTGATCGGAATTGATCTATCTCCGCCGTCGTTTTGAGTTTTCCGGTGTTTACTGCTGAAGCAACCCATTATTAGTAAAGGTGGAGACTTTTGCTAGTGGGTATGAAGAAGATGAGCTTGGAGGATTGAAAGAGAGAAACCCAGATCGAAAGATGTGAGATTGAAGATGAAGATGAAGATGATTTGAGTTTGTTTGACTGGACTTGGAATTATTCTCTCAGCCGCGTCAATTTGTGAGTGTGATGGAATTGTACAAGTTAATGTGTTTTTGTCAATTTTGCTGAAAAAAAAAAAGTAAACTATAATTATATTTGACTTTTCAATATTTTTCTTAGGTGTAAAAGTTTTGAACTCTATTTTGTTTTTAGAATGGAAATTTCTATTTTCTTGGTTGGACAATAGTGTAGAGAATATTCTACTTCATAATTACAAAACTTTTGAATCTGAACTGTCAAATATTTTGATTTTCAGCTAGAAAAAATAAAAATTGAAAATTGAGGTCTGAAATTGGGCTTATTTAAAGGCCTTAATTGGGACTTATACATTATCGATATGGATGAAGAGACAAAGAGGCCTTAATTGCAATTTCTCAAGAACGACATAATAATGTTCACAAAACACATAAATTCCTAGCTCACCCTTCAGAGAATCCGAGAATGAAGAAGATAATCTCAAGCAAAACAATGAACCAAGCTTTCGAAAGAGACAGGAGATGATGGAGAATAAGATTTTTTTCATTAGAAATTTCCAGAATGAATGATATCGCCTATACAATTTTTTCTTTTAATCACAGCTCTACAAGTGACTTTGTGTATTCTTTCATGTATCACACAGAGGAAACAACAACCATCTTGACACAGTTTATCAACTACTCGCACCTCTGTTTTTCCTGGTTTAGCTTTTTTACTCCGGTGATAAGCTGTTGGGAATAAGGTAGTCTTGAACTCTTGATCAGTGGGATGGAAACAGTTACCTTTGTGGTTGTGTGGTGCCGCTTCTCATTATCGCACGAAATTCCTCAAAGTTTATTCTTCCATCCTGTTACATCATTATAAGGTTTCAAGAATCGGTTCAATGTTTGAGGTGTTGCCTTATATGTTAGAGTGTGCGACTTACATTGTCTGTATCAACTCCGGATATAATTTCTTTGCCGCTAGCTTCATCTCCCATTCCATATTCCGTCATGGCACATTCCAACTCATCCCTAGTTATGTACCTGTTGTATTTTTACCAAAACTGTTAACATTAGCGTCTCATAATAGTTGCTTATATTCAAATCTTGATTCTCTTGACACAAGAAATAATCGATGGAGATTTATATGAAAACGTTTTAAAAAAAAATTACCCATTGTTGTCTTTATCAAAGTGTTGGAATGCTTTGTACACTTGCTCATCTCGATCTAATTTGTATCTTTGCATTGTAGCAGAGATAAACTCGTAGTAATCGATTGTTCCATTACCATCGACATCAGCCTGAAAAGTTGTTATCAGATTCGGATTAGTGCAAATAGAACTAGCTAAATTCAAGCGGTGAGTAATCCATGCGTGTCAAGCTGTTTTTTTTTTTAAGATCTTAATTGCGCAAAAGAGAAATTAAGATGCTGAAGATAACCTACTGCTTCCATGAGTTGCTTTAGATCAGTTTCAGAGATTCTAGACCCAGGTCTAGTTAGCCCAGTTTTGAGTTCTTCATAAGTGATTGTCCCACTTCTGTCGGTATCCATATTGGCAAGCACGGTTTTAAGACATTTGATCTCCTCTTCTGATAGACTCTCTGCAATAACCTGCAAATCAAACACACAAATCACAACACAACGTGCGAGGAACTGGTAGATATGAGACGTTTTATTTGATTAGAGAACACAACAAGATTGTAAGAAGATAAGCAAGATGCACAATTAGGAATATAGAAAGATAATTTCATAATTATTTGAGCTACTTCTTTACCTTTAGAGCTAGCTTCTTAAGTTTATTCATTGCTCGGAATTGCTTCATACGAGATAAAACAGTGCTATCAATAGGCTTGTCCGATGCTTCTTCCCCTTTGATCCAAGGATGTTCTATAAACAATAAGGACATATTAGTAAACCATCACTAGTTAGACGACCATAAACTCAAAGACAAGGACCATCTAAGACTTCAAAATTTTGTTCTGGTGTCGAGCCTATAGAATGTATAATCAAGCCTGCTAATATGGAATCTTTAATTTGAGTTGTTTAAATCACATACAAATTGGGGTAAAAATTTACTGGTATTCATAGACTCTTACCAAGAACCTGTGCAGCAGTGATCCGTCTCTTTGGGTCGTTGGTTAGCATCTTTCTAACAAGATCTTTCGCGCTCTCAGATATTGAAGGCCATGGTTGGCGTTTAAAATTTGTCTCACCTTTTATAATCTCAATGGATATTCCTTTCTCATTTTCTACAATATATATAACATGTGATTATAGATTAAACCCCAAGACGGAAACAATAAAGGAATTTGGCTAGTTTAAAGGTTTTTACCGGCCCAAAAAGGAGGTACACCACTGAGTAGGATGTATAAAATAACACCAGCACTCCAAATGTCCACTTCTTTCCCGTAACTCCGCCTTAATACTTCAGGAGCAATGTAGTAAGGACTCCCAACTATATCCCGGTAAACTTTTCCTGTATTTATTGGTTACACAAATGTAGCATCAAGCATATTATTAACATAAGAATAAAAATAAAGGAAATGACATAGTTGACAATTATCATAAAGATCACACAATCTGTTTAATAAGACAACATAATCTGATTCTCCTACTAAAGAGTAGAGCCCCATGATGCATGGGAACATACATAAGTCACCAATCTAGCTCAAGATTAAAGTAAAAAAAAATGCAGATTTCCGATACTTATAGATTTGTTCAAGAGAGTCTTATAGAAACAAAACATTAATAAACATACTCTGATCCAAAACCTATCAAATACACTCATATATCAAAAGGCTAAAAAATATGATCAATCTTCAATGAACACAAACCCCACACTCTATTGGTGAGTATAACATTGTTTATACTAGAGAAACTTGTGCAAGACAATCTTATAGATTCCAAACATTGACATACCAAATGCAAAACTATTAAAACTCCTACAAGTGATTTTATCAATTGAAACACTAAGAATTTGGTCAATCTCTAGCTCACCTTCTTCAATGAAGACGGAAAATCCAAAATCAGTAACTTTAAGCATAGCATTCTCCTCTTTACTCGAAAGCAAGAAATTCTCAGGCTTGAGATCTCGATGAATCACACCCATAGAATGACAAATCTGAACAACATTCATAATTGACTTCATGATACTAGCAGCAGCCCTCTCAGAGTAATGACCCTGAGCTATAATCCTATCAAACAACTCACCACCAGCACACAGCTCCATAACCAAATGTACACATTGTCTATCCTCATAAGCACCTTTGATCTCAACTATATTTGGTTGTCCAGACAAATGCTGCATTATCTGAATCTCTCTCTTCACATCCTCTTCGTATATCTGACTGATTAGATTACTCTTAAGAATCGATTTGCAAGCGTAAGTGTTCCCAGTCGAAATCTCTGTGCACATATACGTAGTCGCAAAATAACCTTGACCCAGTTCTTTTCCCAAGCTGTAAACTTTCCTGATGTCTTCGAATGGTTTACCTAATATGGTATCTAGACCTCGAGCTGAGATTGGGTTCGCTGAAGGTGTTGGAATCTGTTGATTTGTGGGTTTGCGTGTTGGGGTTTGAGGTTTAGATTGCTCAGGAACTTGATTAACGACATGGGTTTGTGCCGGACTGATCGGAATTGATCTTTCTCCGCCGTCGTTTTGAGTTTCCCGGTGTTTACTGCTGAAGCAACCCATTATTAGTAAAGGTGGAGACTTTTGCTATTGGGTTTGAAGCGGAGGAGCTTGGACTCTTGGGAGGATTGAAAGAGTGAAACCCAGATCGAAAGCTTTGAGGTTGAGGATGAACAAACATACTCTGAGTTGTGATTTGTGAATGTTTTGACTGGAATTGGAATTATTCAGTCGCGTCAACTTGTGAGTGTAATCGTCTGATAGAAGTGAACTGTACAAAGTTCCAACTGCTAATTTTTTTTTACCTTTTTTGTTTTCCATACACCGAATCGTTTAGCTTGGAAAAAACAAGTCTGAAATTGGGCCGCTTTCAATACCTTTATTGGGCCGCTTTCAATACCTTTATTGGGCCGCTTTTAATACCTTAATTGGGCCTTACAATTATTGAATCTCCTCTACGATGGCTGATGAGTGAAGCAAGAGAGAAAGTTAAGTGTTTGTTTTATTTTTGGACATAGAGGCCTCTTCAAATAAATTGGTTAAAATTAAAAAAAAAAAAGTTGATTAAATTTTCAAAACAACTCAATTTTTTAGCTGCATTCGGATTTTCGGCGAAAACAAATATATTTGTCAAACGTTTGAAATAAAATGATACAGATTGATTCAGCTGGTATAATTTGTCTAGCTAAAAAAGAGTAATGTGCCACAAAACCAAACTCAAGTGTAACAATAACATCTATTTCATGTGTTTTGTATTAAACTATTTTCTAAATTATTTACACGTTAAGAAAACATATTAAAAGTTGATTATAAATGCATTATTTGAAAAAAAAAACTTAGATAACTTTAAAATATATACATATATACTTTGAAACAAAACAAAAAGCCTAAAAATGGATTAGTAAGGAACACAGGGAGTATAAAATTTCTAATTTCTAATCAATTTTTCATCCACTTAATATTAATCTATGATATAAAAATGATGATACGTAATGGATATGAAATAAAAACAAAGAATAGGTCAACGTTCTACCGAAATAAAATCGTAAAGTCAACGAAAAAAGAAGAGCTAATGACTTATGAAAGGTTTGATCAAAAAAGGAACCGACAAGATCATGATGGATGAATGAGTTTATATGTGGCCATGTTCGGTCTTACAGCTTTCTCCAGTTTCTCTCACATTCTCACACAACCATCTTCCCATTAATTTATTACTATAACTTATACATATTAATATTGAATCGAAAAGTATACTAATAAAAGTCGTAAGGCATTATAATATGTTCCCCTCATCATTCTTATGAGTTTCTTTTTTTTTTTTTGCTTTGGACGAAAACAAAATTTAGGTAAAACATAGTTGTCTCTTAATTTGTTCGACCATTATGTCCATAGCAAAGCTAGAGAGAACTTCCAATAAATATATGTAAATATTTTCAAACAGACTGCGACTTCTACACTTAAGAGTCTTTAGACTATGTCATGTACAAAACCGAAAATGCTTGGCATCAGTGATGATATCTTATTTAGAGCATTTGTTCACTCTCAGTTACAACGACTTTTTAATTCATGATACATAATAAATTAATGTTAATGTCGACATAGTGCATATGTATATAGAAAAAACGTTTTCTTTGCAAATAAGTGCAACAACAAAAAAACAATACATTAGTGGTCTCTTTCGTACTCATAAGGGCCGATATGTTTGACAAAAACTTGCTTGTATTTCTTAGTTAATTAATGTATACTTTTTGGGGGTTTGGTATTTTTTAGAAAATCTCAGTATTGAAACGATGACATGTTTTATGTTTTTATGTTCTTTGGCTTTCCACGAACTAGAATTGATATCTTGTCAAATTTCTAAGTTTATGATAAAAGTTTGGCATTGTTTAAATAACAAAAAAAATGTTCACTTTAATTGTTCACTATATCTCTAATTGTCCATTTTTTCCAACTAAACTTTACTTAGATACTGACTCTTTGATTGGTAGTTCAAAGATTCAAACATCACATGTATATGATATACAAGTCATAAAATTGACTCTTTGATTGGTAGTTCATAAAATGCATTTTCCTAACTTTCTCATCGGCTTTAACCTACTTCTAGTCTAACAAGTCATATGCACGTACATGTGCGACCTTTTCACTAAATCAATTAAATCCTCAATATACATCTAAAACATGAACTTATAAAAATTGTAAGTCTAGTAATTGGAAACCTCGTCATAAATCATATTATTGGTTTCTATAGTCGAATAAGTTGTATGATATTTCAACCATAGTCCTTATAAAACATATCAAAGATTCCAAAACAGACTTCAGCTCGATATCATATATCATTATATATTTTTTTTACAAAAGGAAGCATATTATAACATATAGTATAATATTAAAACAAAATTATCAAGATCGATCATCAAACTTGAAGAGAGAAGAGAGGAGGAAGATCAGAGATAGTTCGAGAAGAAGAAGATGAAGAAGAAGAAGAAGAACACAATAGACGTTTAAAAGATTTGAGGACACGAGAGATAAAGTTATTGCAGACACAACTATTGTTCTTCCTCAGCTTCCTCAGCTTCTTACCAATCCTCATTCTTATCCCAACCACACGGATCATAACCAACGGTCCAGATGATGATCTCCTCCTCTGCTGCTGCTGTCTGGTCTTGTTGTCTGCTCGTTCTAGAACCTTCTGGATTAGGAACTGAGCTCTTCTGTGAATTAGCTCCTGTGGGTCTTCTTTCTCCATCTTTGTGTACTCGTACGGACGATTCTTCACCATTAATGCCATTGATTGTTTTTTTCTTTTTTTTCTTTTTTGAGTTTTCTTGTTGTTTTGAAAGAATTTGAGAAAGATTGAGTAAAGCTAATAACATGAAGTACACAAACATTTATAGTGAGAGAGGGAGAGACACCATGTGAGGATTATTAATTAGGTATATGAGTCATATTAATGTGTATATAGTTCTATATTGTTTTTCTTTTCTTTCTAGTTTTTGCCTTGCCAATGGCAATACTATTATTCACTTACACACACGCATATAATATAAGTATAAAATACAGCGTAATTATTTTATTTCTATGATTAATATTCTTCATTCATTGGAAATTTTTTACATATTAAAATTGGAATATTCAGTTTTCAACATATATATATCCATGCACGATGAAGAATTCAACTTGCAACGAAGTTTATGAATTAAAAAACAAAAGTATTTTCTTGGATTATAAAAAGTAAAAATATCATTTATTGTCATATTGACTACCTGCAATAATTTGCATATTGTACAAGACCTCAATTAAACTTTAAGAAAGCCATTTTATCAACATTTTAGTCTCCGTCGGTTAGTTTGATATAGGTTTATCAAGATTAAAACAAACGTTAATGGCGGCCGTAGCATAACATTTATAAATTTTAGCATTGACCTCATGATGATTATAAAATCATCTTTATTTGACCTTTGATATATTAGTTAATTATATGTTACGTTTGCTTTGTGTGTGTGTGTGTGTTTTTTTTTTTTTTGCCTTTTGGTGGCATTTATATGTCACGACTTGCATGCATGTAACTCTCTTATTTTCTAAGGTATCCGATGATGGAAGCAACATGATAAGGAATCTCCCCCATTCATAATCTATGAAATAATTTATTATTCGAAATGAATATTATCAGACGAAATAAAACGAATGAATTATATATGTACAGCTATATATACCAAGCAATATTATTCTAGTTTCTTTAATTTATCACATTTATTTTGGAAACGGTGTGTAACTTAGATCACAAATCCAATTCGATTATCTTCAACCACTTGGTTGTTATAGTTTGTAAGCAATTTTTGATAAATTAAAAGACAAACTCAAAAGTTACATCTAAATTTCAGCATTTGATTACTACGCTAAGGATTAAGATCTGGATACAGTCAAACACAACTTTCACCAGTCACCACTAATCATTCGTCAGACACAATTATGTGAAAACTAAAATAATTAGAAAAAAATGCATAATCCTATATCGTAGCTGACGCATTTATATCATACGGGGCATGCCGGCAAAAACGTCAACATAAATTAAATAAAAATTATAAAGACAAAATTTTCCACCGGCAATAAGGCTTTGAAAATTATTTTCGTGTCATTCATAATATAAAAGAAAAAAATCTATAAATTATATAATGATGATAATGGAAAAAACAAAAAAGAGACGGTGTCATAATGATGGGACAAGGTGTGAGTTCAGATCTGTGTGTGTGAGTGATTACTTGAAAAGTCAACTAACCGGCTAAAGAAACTCGGCTTTTTTGCCAGCTCTCTCTCTCGCTAACCCTTTTTAAATCAATCATACGAAAACAAATACCTCTTGTGTAGTTGGAATATGTTACGATTTTTATATTTGCTTTTGTATTACAAACTAATGCGACTACTTGCTTAAAAGAAGAATTTACAACAAGTTTACGATATGGATTTGAAACAAGAAAGAAAGTGTCAAAATATAAAGACATAAGAGCAGAGTTAGATTATGTTAAACAATACCGATTCAGAAAGGTACATATATATGGGTCATTTTAGTTATTATTTTGTTAATAACTAATCGGGATTAGTCAAATTTATCATATCTTCATACAGTATATAGGACGTTGATGATTATTACTTATTAGATAAATGCTTCATTTCTCACACTAATAAAAAGCATCCTATAAATATTTTAGTAGTTTTTCAAAAACGATAGAATCAATATGTGTCTAGCATAACTTAAAAGGCATACATACTATTGAATATGAAACATATTATATTTATAGTGACCCGTAGTCAAACATTAGTAGTGTAAACATAAATTCTTACATATAAAAACTAATATATTAAAAACTTATATATAAGAAAAAATGGTTAATATAAACTTAGTTGTTTTTTATCGTATTCGTACATGTAATTTTTGAGTGTGTTTATAACTACATGAACTAATTTATATTTTTAATTCACAACATAAAACTATATAAATGTAGTTAAAACCTACAAATTTAACAATGTCGTTAATTAAACTGTTACTGTAGCTGACTGTTATATTCTAAGTCTAAATTAGACATTAATTTCTCTAGGAGTTCTGAAGGAAGGTCAATAAAACTTGTATTTGAGCTCACGTGATTAAGGGCCTTATCCTGAAAATATTTTGATCTACAAACCAAGTATCATCTTCAAATTAGAAAAATTCTTGAAATAAAAGAACTTTCACTTTGAGAAGAATTTAAAAGTCAAGACCGTGTCTAATTTGAAGTTGATTAATTGTTTTGTAAATTAAAATCTCTGGAAAAGAAGATTCTGAATCCTGATTTCTCAAATCCAAGTTTCATTAACCCTCCTTCAGCACCCGTAAAGATAAAAATTGTCTCATCTTGACTTAAAATATAATTACCTGCTAAGTCATATAGTAGACCTCTATGTCATTACTACTATCTAGATATAGTAGTAGACATCATCATCATCAGACGATGAGCCGTAATCAAAATTGACAAAAGTGCTATCATATGGGTACTCTACGGTTAAGTCGTTCGGGCGTTTAAACTCTTTTATCCTCTCCAAACATTGCTTCTCAAGGTTAATGTTGAAACACTTGCGTAAAGCAAGGTTTTCCAAATGAAGGAAACCACCAAGAATAGCCTTCGAAACAATGCTAGTCAATCTCCATGAAGGAAACAACAAGAAAAATCGAAATTTCCTTGGGAAAAATTGACTAACGCTAGCTTGAAAGCCATTCTTGACGGTTATCCTTACTTGGAACACCTTGATTTACGCAAGTATTTCAACATTAACCTTGACGAAGATCTTGAGAAGCAATGTTTGGAGAAGATAAAAGAGTTCAAACGCGCGAACGACTCAACCGCAGAGTACCCATATGATATCACTTTTGTCAATTTTGATTATGACTCATCATCTAATGATGACTACTACTATATCTAGATAGTCGTAACAAAATTGGGGTATGTTATATATGACTTAGCAGCTTATAACATTTGTGGGTCGGTTGCTTGTAAGTCATGGTGTGAAGCTGCTGTATATTTTCGGGTTGGCGAAAAGCATCCTCGGCTTATATGCTTTCCTCGATGTGGCAACTTAATTGAACTCTACGATTCATTGCATCCGAAGTTGTACACTTTTGAGTTTGCCTGAGGTTAAAGTGCCCACTCTGTGTTACTCAACACACATATGGTTACTTATGGATAAACCTAGTTTGTATGACTCATTCTTCTTCAGTCTGTCTTCTCAGGAGCGCATAACCTTGCCTAAGTGTGAGCTGGCTTTTGAAAATATTGTCTTCTCGTGTCCTTCTACATTAGATAACTGGTTTTGTGGTAGCATTTGCCATCCTGGAAAACTAAGTGGGTTACTAAAGACTTCCCTAATTATGTAAGATTGTTTTATAAGAAGAGCAAACTTGCCTACCGTCGAGGTCGATTCTATTGCTTCAGCTAAAATGGAACTTTGTCACACTCCACTGCTTTCATAGTTTAGTTTCTCATTGAATTCATATTCTGATGCATGGAAATTCTCCCTTTTCATTGGTAGATCCTGTCACGGTAAGGTCCACCAGCTCTGTATCACTCTTAACGATGTGAGCCCTCTTGACTCCACACTCATCTTTGTTAGGTTATGATACCACTTGTAATGCCCAGACCACCACCTCCCTTAATGGACTCCACTTCATCTTTCTGCTTGTGGATCCATCCTTAAACGACTGCCGGTATGATACATCCGAGAGGCTTTAAAAACTTGTTTACCGATACTTGATTTTTGAAATCGGGGTATTACAAGCTCTTAGCATGATCTTATTCTCTTCTATTGAGTTTTTCAACCAGCCAAAAACTATTTTCCTAAATTCCAATTTTACCAAGACTTTAGTTTTTTGTACAGGTTATTACATATGCCCTCTTAGAAGTCTTTGGAGGAGACACCTCCTAAGAACGTCTTAGATTCGACATAATGATCATCAGAAAATGGATGATGGTAAAGGTAAGTTGAGCTTTCATTTTCTATTTGATAAATAAGTAAATATTTTTTTGTTAAGTATATAATTCATTTACATAATTTTTTTAAGATATAGACTAATAGTAAATTAAAATTGAGTGTTTACTTTGTATATAACAAATATGTACTATAAAAATAAAGAAATGGATTTAGAGCTAATGGATTGAGTGATTATACTCTAAATATAAAGTTCTAATCACAATTTAGATTACCATTAGTGATTCTCTTTATATATATAATCACTAATAAGTAATAAATAAATAAAAAGACTAAGCATATAAAGAAAAATAGTTTATCTGAACCAGCTTAAAGATATCATTTTTATATTTTTCTAGGAGAATTCTCAATATACATCATCAGCAAATTTAATCAATAATCCACAAAAACCCTAAGTAAGAGCAAGAAACAAAGAAGCATAATGCATGTTGGTACTAAATTTTCAGAAAAATAAAAAATTGAGAACAAAAGATGGTTAAATGCGAATAATAAGTAATTAGCGGAAAATTCTACACAAAAGCAGCCTCAGAGAAATTTTCATAGAAAAGGAAAAAAAAACAATTTGAATAGTTCCGTTTCAAAGAAATTGTCAAATACAACGATTATAGATTTGCTCTGAATCAATAATTCAAGATGATCAACAAAAATCAGATTTGAAATCTTAGAAAAAAACCACAAGTATACATACAATTATACAGAGTAAGCTCATCAAGGAAATCATCATTGAAGACAAAACAGAGAATTAATGAAGAAAATATTGAGATTTTACATGAAAATAATACGAGGGAGAAATCAATCTAACCCATAAATTGTGAAAAGATTGTGAAGAAGACTTGGCTTGATCAAGAAGAATTCATACATAAGCAAAACCCCAGTGAAATTGTCGCTGTAACAGAGAAGCAAAAACTGAATAAAAGAGAAAAACAAATCAAATATGGAATATAAGAAGAGAGAATCCATAAAGGAGATGTTCATATAAAGATTAAGATTGAGACACGAAGTCTACCATGGAGTTTTGCATATGTAGTAGTGATGAGAATTCCCCTAGCAAAAAGAGTTCAAGGCTAGAAGGAGTGTTGGAGTAAGCTTGTCGGCGATAGAGGACGAAGAAGAGTTGAATTTAGAGAATATATATGGTCTCCTATGTGGGGCGAAAAAAACATAACCTAATAAACCAATCCGAACCAAACCGAGATAAATAATATGGTTTGGTTATGATTTAGCAAAAAACCCTTTTTTGTCTATCATGGGCCTTGATTGGGTGTAGATTATTGTGCAAGTTTTTGGTTTTGATAAAAATACAGTTAGATAGACATTCATGATTATAAAAAAAAAATAGGGAACCCTTATTTTTCTAATGGGAATATTGTTTGTTATGCCACTTTCATAACTCAAAATTATGTTTCTGCCACTTTGACCAAAACCTTCTCAAAAATGCCAGTTTGTCCATTTGTGGCAGTGACACAAATGACGAAATTGCCCTCACAGAAAAAACAAAAAAAATGATGGACTAGATCTGATGGACTAGATCTGTTCCTCCATAACTGGTTCGAATCTAGTCTACCAAAATTAGTTGACCGAATCTTGTCCATCTATAGACAACTTTATTATCTATTGTGTAAATCTAACTAGATCATGGATAAAATCTTCCATACACGCATCACTTATTTCATCGTCTGGTGAATCACTTGTGGTTTCAAAAGATTTGCATGATGGACAAAATTAATTAATCAAAATTGAAATGTTTGGTCCATCGAAAATGGTCCGTCAGATCTGGTCCACCGATTCTGGTCCATCGGATTTTGTCCATCAGAGATGCAACATATAATTCCGCCGATCGGAACCGATCGACTTCTTTACCGGAATAGGCGCGGATGGAAAAAATCTCTGATCCAATATTTCTTAAAATTGTGAAGAATTTTATTTGTTGTTAGATAAATAAAGAGAAAATGAGAGAAGAAGAGAGAGAGATGAGAAAAGGACAAAAATATTTTTTTAACTATGTCTTGTGGCATGTGGGAGAAGGCTGAATAAAGAGAAAATGAGAGAAGAAGAGAGAGAGATGAGAAAAGGACAAAAATGTTTTTTTAACTATGTCTTGTGGCATGTGGGAGAAGGCTGAAGAAAAAGTGGCATTCCATACAATATTTGTTACTGTTCATGGCATACAATATAATTTTCTCTTTTCTAATCTTTCTGTAGTTACCATAAATCACATTTTATGAAATTTTTTCAAAAAAACTTACATAACCTTTTCTTTTATCTATTATCACCTTTTATTATTTTTCCAACCAAAACAAACAACAAAAAGTAAATAAAATAAAATAGATGAATTAGAAAGGTTTCAAAAATAATTATATAAAAAACCAAAATTAAGAAAATGATTCTTAGTAAATAGCTAAGTGTGTTCCAGAAAACTATAGTCCCTATATAATTCATCAGCCCTCTAATTAAGAGTGTATATGTGGACCGAGAATGATACTAGCATATAATAGATCAATATGTGATTGCGCCATGAATATATGTTAGTTAACATCATGCATGCAGCTTCCATGTTGGGATCTTCTCGACGAAATGTTGTATTCTCTACTAGTCTTGCTGATCGTTGGTCGCATTATGAACGAGTATATAATGTATGTGCTTTCAAAGTTTCAATATCAAATCCTAACTATATTCATTCAAATATAATTAGACATGTACTCAAAATTATCTAATATACAAATAGTAACTATGGATGGTGATGATCGAGGATGCAAATGGAAGAGCAATGAAGGATATATATATATAGCAAGAAAGTAGAACTAGAAGAACTAGAAAGACATGTGAATCAAATTTATCGAGAGCATACATGTGAAACTCGAGAAGCAAGTCTCACTAGCAACAACACATCATCCTTCCCAATTTGTTATTATGATATTTTGAATTCGCAAGTTTATTGATTGGATCATAAGGCCCATAAAACAAATGTTGAATGCTGTGAACCCAAAGAAAATATAAATGTGGGGGTTGGCTGGCCTCTACATTGTGGTGGTTGGTCGGTGGATTTTAAAACAAAAAGACAAAACAACGACTATTCATGTATTTTGTTTTATTGATCCCCGTTTTGGTTACAAGAAGAGCAATGCAAGAACGTTACCCATTTCTTTCTTTTATGGTTCTCCAACCTAAAGCATTGGTCTAAATTTCAGATACTAAAAATGGCTGAAGAAAGTTTATTAGCTTCTCCAAGTAAATCTTCTTCACTTCTCTCTGAGATATCAAATGCCTCTACGAGACCTTTTCTTCTTGCCTTCACTGTTGGTTCTTGTGGCGCTTTCACCTTTGGTTGCATTGTGAGTTCCTAAATACTCCTTTTTTTTTTTTTTAATATGTAATTTTTTGCTTCTAATTTTTCATATCTCGAAAATTGGATTTTTTAAAATTTTAATCACCTATTTATTTCCACAGGTTGGATATACGGCTCCTACACAGTCAAGTATGATGAAAGACTTGAATCTATCCATAGCTGATGCAAGTGTTTCAATTATTTTCTTTCTATATCGGTTTATTTCGGTTGTCTGTTTCTGGTTCGGTTTGATTTGGTTTTGGTTCAGCTAAAATTTATTCAATCTTTTTTTTTTCCTTCATCTCAGTTTTCACTTTTTGGATCGATATTGAACGTTGGACTAATCCTTGGAGCATTGATCTGTGGCAAATTAACAGATTTGGTTGGTCGTGTCTACGTAAGTTTTCTAACTTGTTACTAAAGAACAAAATAGTTCTCAGTTCACAAGTTTAGTTATTCAATTTATCTTTTTTTTTTTACTTGTGGAACTAGACAATATGGATAACAAACATCCTCGTTATGATCGGCTGGTTAGCTATTGCATTTGCCAAGGTTTGCGATTTTCTTAGTGTTCTTTAAAATATTTCATGTTTTAGTAATGAAATGTTGTTGTTCAACTCGATGAGTGGTTTTAGTTCCCTCAAAATATGCTTTGCGATCATTTTTTTATCAGTAACTGTTTTTGTTACAAGGATGTTTGGCTACTCGATCTAGGAAGGTTATTGCAAGGGATCTCGGTCGGAATTAGCGCATATTTGGTATGAATGTATACAAAATTAGAGATGTAGTTTAATAAAGAAAACAAAATATCTGATAATATCATTAAATCACAGGGACCAATTTACATCAGCGAGATAGCACCAAGAAACTTGCGAGGAGCTGCTTCTTCCTTGGTGCAGGTGAAATTAAGAGAACCAAATTCTTGAAAAAATATATGAAAATGTAATATCAGTCTTGAATGTTCTACAGTTGTTCGCGGGAGTTGGTATATCGGTCGTTTATGTACTCGGAACAGTAGTTGCTTGGCGCAATTTAGCTATTTTAGGTATGCCAAAAAGATGATCATACTTACTGAATGCACAAAACGAAGCATCCTCACTTTTGTCCAAAAGAAAAGATGTTACTAATGGTTTTTTTGTGTTCTGTCTTTGGATAGGATCTATACCTTCATTAATGGTTCTGCCTCTTCTTTTCTTCATCCCCGAATCTCCTAGATGGCTAGTAAGCATTTAGTTATAATATATGTTAGCGTTTATGTTTCTATCAAAAATTTTTTTGGAAATGATAAATCCAAACATATGAACTAAGATGTTTGTTTTTTTGGTAGGCTAAAGTAGGGAGGGAAAAGGAGGTTGAGGCGGTTTTGCTAACCTTGCGAGGAGCAAAATCTGATGTATCAGATGAAGCAGCAGAGATATTAGTAAGAATATTTGAATTTATATGCATTGAAATAACCATATATATATGATCTATAAAGTTAATTTTTTTCTTTTTACATTGATTTCCTAACATTTTGATGATCATTAGGAATATACACAACATGTTAAACAACAACAAGACGTCCATGGCCATGGTTTCTTCAAGCTGTTTCAGCGAAAATATGCGTTACCACTTACTGTAAGTAACTCTTTAAAGAGAGAAAACAAAAGTTTTGACTGAAACGTTCTAGTTTTCTTTTTTTTTTTTTTTTTTTTTCTTTTGCATTTTCTTAATTATATATATGACCAATTGGTTAAAAATTTCATAGATTGGAGTTGGTCTTATATCTCTACCTCAGCTTGGAGGTCTTAATGGTTATACCTTTTTCACTGACTCCATTTTCACCTCTACCGGTAAATAAAACCTCCTTCGATCTTGCTACATTCCTACATCAAACGGTCAAATAATTACCGAATGATCAGGTGTATCAAGTGACGTTGGATTCATATTGACGTCTATTGTTCAGGTTTTACTGACTTAAGATTTGAACCTATAATAATGACTATAGTTCATAAGGTGTTCTTTTACGTCTAACACTCGAATTATCATTCTTTTTTAACGTTTCATTTTAACACACATTTTTTGTAGATGTCTGGAGGCGTTTTAGGTGTTCTGCTTGTGGATATATCCGGAAGACGTTCTCTCCTACTAGTAAATAAACTTTAAAACTCAAAATCTGAAATCAAGTGAAAACCGAAAGGTGTTAAGAAGAAATTATTTGAGTTCTTGTAGGTTTCTCAAGCTGGAATGTTCTTGGGTTGTCTTGCAACAGCCATTTCATTCTTCTTGCAGGCGTGGTTACTAATCTATATCTACTATACTAAACCGGTGGTTCGATTTCAATTTTGAATAACAGGATTGTTATATATATATATTTATTTCCTTACTCTACAGAAAAACAATTGCTGGGGAACTGGAACACCAATATTGGCTCTTATTAGTGTTATGGTAATTAACAACAAAATAAATAAATTTATTTAGAAAAATTATCAAACTAAAATTGATCTTTTTGAGCATTTAATTTTATTAAATTAGGTGTATTTTGGATCATACGGATTAGGCATGGGACCGATACCATGGATCATAGCATCAGAGGTAATTAAGCAAAGTAAATCATAGATACATAAATGTTTAATTTCATCATAAACTTATATAATTTATCTGTTTTGTTTTCATGAATTATTTTAGATTTATCCGGTAGATGTGAAGGGAGCAGCGGGGACAATTTGTAACTTGGTTAGCTCTATAAGCTCATGGCTCGTTTCTTACTCCTTCAACTTCTTGCTTCTGTGGAGTTCCACTGGTAAATAAATTAATCTTTTTCTTTAATATCTATATTATACACACAAAAAATGTTATCACTATCTAAAATAATTGATCTTCTTGATGAACTGGGGAAAATATAAAACTATTGCAGGAACATTTCTGATATTTGCCATAGTGATGTGCATTGGATTGGTGTTCACAGCCAAGCTTGTTCCAGAGACCAAAGGCAAATCTTTAGAAGAGATTCAATCCCTTTTCACTGATCCTCCTCCTGAAGATTCTAATATTTTCTAAGAAATAAACAATAAACATACACATAAACCTTAGAGTTATATTTTCATTTTATATTTTACCATTGGTCCATGTGCACATAAATACCTATTTACTAAATAGGTCCATAAAATTTAAGGCTTTATGTACGTACAGGTCTGTTTAAACATCATCATTAATATTCTTACCAAAAAAAAAACATCATCATTAATATATGTTCTTGTTATATTTTAAACTTTTATCATAAATTTATGCCAGTATAAAATTTAATTATAAAGTTTTGTTTAAGAATAAAACGATAATATATTAAAATTAAGAGTTATATAGTTATATAGTTATCAGCTTCAGCTTCTAGTATTTCATTATCTATTTATCTTCATCACGTTTGTATGAAATATCAAAATATCAAATGCCTCGAAAAGACATTTTGTTCTTGGTTTCATTGTCGGTTCTTGCGCCTCCTTTTCAGTTGCGCGACTACTAAACGAACATATTCCACGTTTTTTAAATCCTAGTCTCAGTAGCATTATTTGTAGAAGATTTGAGGAGATGTTGGTAGTTGGAACGTGAGGATGAAAATTGTTGGCCATTCATTATTTTTTTGTTTTGCTGTGTCCTGTGTGCCCCAGTCTCTCCACTTTGGTTACAAGATGTCATCATTTCGTACTGAGCCTACAAAACTACCAAAGTATAGTAATAAGGATTAGAGGAGAAACACAATCTTTCAGTTCTGCTACTATTACTTCAGGAGACCAAAACTCAAAAAAAAAGGTTTGAGCATTTTTCCAAGATTATTTATCTCTTCTTTTTTTTTTTTTTAAATAATGTTAAATTATATTTAAGAAAAAATATCTCTTCTTTCTCTCTATTCTAACTCAAAAAAATAAAAATCCTTATCTACCGTATAATAATAATTGCCAGAAAACAAGTATATGAAATTGCTTCTTTTTCTTTTTTTTTGTGTACTTAACACTTTGATATTTATAACCTCAGATTCTAAAAATGGCGGAAGAATCTTTATTACAATCTCGTACAGAAGACTTATCAAATGCTTGTCCTAATAAATTCTCTTCACTTCTGTCTGAAATATCAAATGCTTCCACTCTACCTTTTGTTCTTGCTTTCACTGCTGCTTCTTGTGGTACCTTCAACAATGGTTGCGCTGTGAGTTTCTAAACTTTTGTTTTTTTTTTCTTTCAATTTTAATTTCTCATCAACTAAAATATATATAAATATTTTTCTTCAGGTTGGATATACGGCTCCTACACAGTCAAGTATCGTAAAAGACTTGAATCTATCCATAGCTGAGGCAAGTTCTACTATTAGTGTTTTTTTTTTCCTTCTTCTCTTTCTTTCGGTTTATTCCGGTTCGAATTGTTTTTGATATAGCTAATTTTTCAATTAATTGCTTTTTTTTCTCTCTCTCTTTCCCTCAGTTTTCATTTTTTGGATCGATATTGACGGTGGGGTTAATCCTTGGAGCATTAGTTTGTGGGAAGTTGACAGATTTGGTTGGTCGTGTCTACGTAAGTTTCTAGTAAAAAAAAAATGACGAATGTCAAAAAAGTTATTGTTACAATAAATATTTTGTGTGATTCTTTTGTTGAACCAGACAATATGGATCACTAACATCCTCTTCATAATCGGCTGGTTCGCTATTGCATTTGCCGAGGTTTGCGATTTTCTGAGAGTTTCATGATCCTTAGTTTATGTCATGGTTCAGTTAGTAATTTAGTACGCTGTTTAGTTATTATGTTTATTTGTTTTGGTTACAAATTTAGGATGTTTGGCTGCTCGATGTTGGAAGGTTATTGCAAGGGATTGCGGGAGGAATCAACTCATATTTGGTACGTACGCATGAATCATGATATATGAATGATTTAAAACCCCTAGAGGTGTTTAATTCAATCAAGAGAAATTACTCTATTTAAGAAACAAGTTTAATTAGTTTCAAGAGAATCTATCTAGCTAAACGTATGCGTACGTTGCGTTACGTACCACAAAATGTAAATTGAGGAATATTTTCAACACGTTTTGCTTGTAAATGTTCGTTTTTAACTCGTTTTTAACAAGTTTAATTTTGCCCAAAAAAAAAAACTATAGATGTGATTACATTTGGTAACCTCAAAATGTTTTAACGTTGATATTTGGATATATTGAAAAATGAGATTTCAAATCGGATAATCCGGGTAATATTTTTGGCATGATTTTTTGTTTTGTTTTGTATTGTATTGTAAAGAGGAACATTAGTGTTATGGGAAACAGGAACACCAACATTGTCTCTCATTAGTGTTATGGTAACTAACCAAAAAATAAAAAAAATTATCAACAATGCCAAACTAAAAATGGTCCTTAATTATGAGTATTTAATTTTATTATATTAGGTGTATTTTGGATCATACGGATTAGGCATGGGACCGATACCATGGATCATAGCATCAGAGGTAAATTAAGCAAAAATAAACCATAGAAATAGAAATGTCTAATTCATTGTAAATTTATAATTTCATATGATCTATTTTTTTTTGCATGATTTTCTTTAGATTTATCCAGTAGACGTGAAGGGAGCAGCAGGGACAGTTTGTAACTTGGTCTGCTCCATAAGCTCATGGCTCGTTTCTTACTCCTTCAACTTCTTGATTCAGTGGAGTTCCACAGGTAAATAAGCTAGTCTTTAATATTTATATTATACACACGAAAAATATTGTTATCACTATCTAAAATAATCGATCTTCTTGATGATGAACTGGGAATAATATATAATTATTGCAGGAACATTTCTGATGTTTGCCACAGCGATGTGCATTGGATTTGTGTTCACTGCCAAATTTGTTCCGGAGACCAAAGGCAAATCTCTAGAAGAGATTCAATCTCTTTTCACTGATCCTCCTCCTGAAGAAATAAAATAAGCAAACCTCAGAAATTATATTTTCATAAATACCTATTTTAATAAATAGGTATATAAATTTTAATGCTTTGTTTCCAGTCAACTATATATCAAACCGCATCTTAAATAGTATGAATTTTTTTAATTGAGAGGTTGGTTACACATGTCTAATACACATGTATACCTAAGCGCATTTTCAGAAGAAGTTGGTAACAAACTTGAGCGATCTAAAGTGAATTTTAAATGTTGTTGGCTAATTAATTATTATATGGTGTTGTAATTACCCATGCTAATATTTTTATAATTTTGTTTTTAAAAATTCTTCGCGCATGGAAAGAAACAAAACCAAAACACAATTTGTGTTTTCGTTTTCAGTTCCGCATTTCTTGCTCCACGAGACTAACGATCCTACTAGTTTTACAAACTCATAAACAAAACAAAAAAAAAAAAAAAAGGTTTAAAATTCAATAAAGACTTACAAAATTCTCAAGGAAGACAAAAAAAAAATTCAAGAAAATAATGTAACTAAAGCAAAATCTTGATCTCGAAGAAGAATGGCAGAAGAAGAAGGTTTATTAGATTCAGTTCCTAGTAGATCACAATCATCTTATTCACTTCTGTCTGAAATATCAAATGCTTCCACAAAACCTTTTGTTCTTGCTTTCGTTGTCGGTTCTTGCGGCGCCTTTGCCTTTGGATGCATTGTGAGTTTCTTAATTCCAAGTTTTTTTTTTTATAATTATCATTCAAATGGTTCTGCATGCATGTTTAGTGTGAGTTAACCAAATTATTTTATCAAAAAGATCGGTTACTCGGCTCCTACACAGTCCAATATCATGAAAGACTTGAATCTATCCATAGCTGATGTAAGTTCTAATTTGGTTTATTCCGGTTCTGTGTGGCTGGTTCAATCCTGTTTCAGCTAATTATATATCAATTATCATTTGTTTCCTCAGTATTCACTATTTGGATCGATACTGACGGTGGGGTTAATCCTTGGAGCATTAATCTGTGGGAAGTTAACAGATTTGGTTGGTCGTGTCTACGTAAGTTTAGTTTCTAGTGAAAAATGATTAGTTCTCAATTAATATTATGTTAAAAGTAATATGGTTATATTAATAAATCTTTTGAGTAATTCTATTTGAAATCAGACGATATGGATCACTAACATCCTCTTCATAATCGGCTGGTTTGCTATTGCAATGGCCAAGGTTTGCAAATTTTCCAACTTCTTTCTATATATTGGAATGTCGTAGTCTATGTCGATAAATTTGTACTCTAACTCCTTAATCAGTGATCCATATTTGTATCTTATTGTTATTATTTGTTCTTTAATTGTTTGAACAAAAGGGTGTTTGGCTGCTCGATCTTGGAAGGTTACTGCAAGGGATCTCGATCGGAGTTAGCGCATATTTGGTATTAATTAATCAGTTTTTGATTGAGCATTTCGATTCAAAATGTTTTATCAACTTTGAGAGTTTTTGAAAACGTGATTAAATATTTTGGTACTGAGAATTGAGTGTGTAACAAATTACAGGGACCGGTTTACATCACCGAAATAGCACCAAGAAACTTGCGAGGAGCTGCTTCTTCCTTGGCTCAGGTTAATTAAGAAGACTAACATCTTGAAAACTGTATGAAAATGTAATATATATGTTTTTACGTACGATACAAGTCTTGGATGTTCTACAGCTATTCGCGGGAGTTGGTATATCGGTCTTTTATGTACTCGGAACAGTAGTTGCTTGGCGCGATCTAGCTATTTTAGGTATGCAAAACGAAAGATGATCATACTTATTGAAAATGCACAAAACGAAGCATGCTCATTTTATCCAAAGAATAAGAAAATGTACTAATGGTTTTTTTGTGTTCTGTCTTTGGATATAGGATCTATACCTTCTATAATGGTTCTGCCTCTTCTTTTCTTCATCCCCGAGTCTCCCAGATGGCTAGTAAGCATTTTGGTTACTATATATGTTTGTGTATTAAACCTTAAATCTTGGATCAAATAAAACTAATTCGTTTTGTAGGCTAAAGTTGGGAGAGAACGGGAGGTTAAGGCAGTTTTGTTAAGCCTTCGAGGAGCAACATCTGACGTATCAGATGAAGCAGCAGAAATATTAGTATAAGGATCTAAATACATATGAATACGATCTACGTATAATATTGTTTTATTACATAACTTTCCTAACAACTTGATGATGATCAGGAATATACAGAACATGTTAAACAACAACAAGACGTGGATGATCGTGGTTTCTTCAAGCTATTTCAGCGTAAATATGCCTTCTCACTTACTGTAAGTAACTCTCCAAAAGGTTCAAACAATCCAAAAGCATTTTTGTTTTTTTACATTTTAATTTCTTGGTTTTATACAGATTGGAGTTGTTCTTATAGCTTTGCCTCAGCTTGGTGGTCTTAACGGTTATTCTTTTTACACTGACTCCATATTCACCTCTACTGGTAATGAATGACCCTTCTTCTTCAATGGATCATCTTGTTTTTATTTACCATAAGGATGGATAACTTCATCAGATGGTCCTTAATTATCATCCGATGATGATCTAGGTGTCTCGAGTCACTTTGGATTCATATCGACATCAGTTGTTCAGGTTATACTAAGATATGGATTACATATCATTTTTGATAAAAGATTTGATTCACTTTTTTACTAATAGTTTTAAAGCACATTCTTGTAGATGTTTGGAGGTATTTTAGGTACAGTGCTTGTTGATGTATCAGGAAGACGTACACTCCTATTGGTGAAACAAAATTCTAAAACTCGTACCCCGAATTCGATAGATTAATCTGTTCGGTTTTTGTGAAGAAAGTTTAGGATTATTGTGTAGGTTTCTCAAGCTGGAATGTTCTTGGGATGTCTTGCCACAGCCATTTCATTCTTCTTGAAGGCATGCTTATACTATTCCTTCTTCTCTACTAAATTGGAACTTGGTTTTAGTTTTTTCCAAAACCGGACCGTAAAATGTCTGATTCTTTCGTTCTGCAGGAGAACCATTGCTGGGAGACAGGAACACCTATCTTGGCTCTCACTAGTGTTATGGTAATTAAAAAGTTGAGAAATAAATCTAAAATTAGATGAATTCTAAAAGAAGTTAAAAAAAACTTGGTTACTATTTTAAGTTTAGAGTTATAGATTGCATTTTTAAAAAATCTAGTTATAAAAACCTAGAGCAATTCTCTGATTTGATATGAAATTTTGAAGAATATTCGTAATCTCCAGTAATTACAAATGTATATTTGAGTGTTTATTTTATTAGGTGTATTTTGCATCATACGGATCAGGTATGGGAACAATACCATGGATCATAGCATCAGAGGTAAATATAATCAAAAAATTAAATCTAGATAAGAAGTTGAATCATAGATATCTAAGAAAACTGTTAAATGTATTAATGTTTTAATTTCTTTACTAGATTTATCCAGTAGATGTGAAGGGAGCAGCTGGAACAATGTGTAACTTGGTCAGCTCTATAAGCTCATGGCTCGTTGCTTATTCCTTCAGTTTCTTGCTTCATTGGAGTTCCACAGGTCTCTATATATATTTAATTTTGCTTCAAGTTGTGACATAAACATGATCTTTTCACAATTTTTGAATTTTGAAATCAAAGTTGTTGTTAACTAACTTTGAAAGTTTTATTGCAGGAACATTTCTGATGTTTGCCACAGTGACTGGTCTTGGGTTTGTGTTCATAGCCAAGCTTGTTCCAGAGACCAAAGGCAAATCACTAGAAGAGATTCAATCTCTTTTCACTGATCCTCCTGAAGATTCCACAATATTCTAAAAAACCCTGAAACCGTATTAGAAGAAAGAAGTATGTAAACAAAAAAGTTTATTACAAATATCAGTTCTGTAAATACTACTGTTTTCATGTTTTTTGCAAGAGTTATAATATCAACAACAATATTAACAACACCTTTCACACGATTCACATGAAACTATCAAAACATTACATATAACAAAGTTTTACAGACTGAAACTAGAAAGAAAAAAGCTTTTATTGAGAAGCACAAAGACTCTGTTTTTTCTTTTCTTTACTGTTCTGTAAATTTAAGCCTGTTTGATTTAACCCACTGATCCTTCAAGCTTGATGCTCATAAGTTGGTTAACTTCGGCTCCAAATTCATCAGGAAGCTTGTTGAAAACATCTCTGCAGAATCCAGAGATCATCGCCGCTAAGGCTCTCTCATGATCGATTCCTCGCTGCTGGAAATAGAAAAGCTGGTCTTCTCCAATCTTCGAGGTACTCGCTTCATGCTCTACTTTCGCCGATGGATTCTTTACCTGTTATTGTTTCAGACACACCATCAATAATAAAGTTTACAGCTTTAAGATCATAACTATATGTGCTGCACTTATTGGCAATCAAACAAGAACTGGCAGAAAAAAAGTTTACAGCTTTGTTATAGCTTATAATAAAGATTAGATCATAGGCATTTACCTGGATGTAAGGATAGGTATTAGCAGCTGCTTTGTCACCGATAAGCATTGAGTCACAAGTCGAAGTGTTTTTAGCATTCTCAGCTCTGGACTGAACCTGAACAAGTCCACGGTAACAGTTTCTTGAATGCCCAGCTGAAATTCCCTTTGAAATGATTCTACTTTTTGTGTTTTTGCCTTTGTGAATCATCTTGGTCCCTGTATCAGCTTGCTGATAATTGTTAGTCAACGCGACAGAGTAAAACTCGCCAACCGAATCATCGCCTTCTAAAACCACACTCGGGTACTTCCAAGTTATCGCCGACCCAGTCTCAACCTGAGTCCATGAGATCTTGGCACAATCCCCGGCGCAAAGACCACGCTTTGTGACAAAATTGTAAATCCCACCTTTACCTTGTTCATCCCCAGCATACCAATTCTGCACCGTAGAGTACTTAATCTCAGCTCCTTCCCCACAATAAAGCTCAACCACAGCAGCGTGAAGCTGATTCGTGTCATAAGAAGGAGCAGTGCATCCTTCTAAATACTCAACAAAACTCCCTTCCTCTGCAACAATCAAAGTCCTCTCGAACTGACCAGTCTCCATCGCATTAATCCGGAAATAAGTCGAAATAGGCATAGGGCATCTGGTGTTCTTGGGTATATAACAGAAAGACCCATCGCTGAAAACCGCAGAATTCAAAGCGGCGTAGTAATTATCATCACTAGGCACAACTCTTCCCAAATACTTCTTAATCAAATCCGGATACTCCCTAATAGCTTCAGAGATGGAACAGAAGATGACACCAGACTTTTCAAGAGTCTTCCTATGAGTAGTAGCAATGGAAACACTATCGAGAACCGCATCAACAGCAACATTAGCCAAACGTTTCTGCTCGGTCAAAGGAACACCTAACTTATCGAAATACTCAAGAAGCTGAGGATCAGCTTCATCTAAACTATTCAAAGTTGGTTTCTTTTTAGGAGCAGAGTAATAACACATATCCTGAAAATTAATCGAAGGATACCTATTATCTGACCATTTGGGTTCTTCCAGCTTCAGAAACTTCTCATAGGCTTTGAACCTAAACTCAAGCATCCAATCAGGTTCCTCTTTCAACTTCGAAATCAATCGAATCGTTTCTTCAGACAAACCTTTAGGGATCGTGAACGAATCGATATCTTCAACGAATCCATACTTCTTATCGTAATCGAGATTCTGGAAATACTGCTGAAGCTTATCCGTTGAGCTAACGGTTGCTGAAGAAGCCGTACCGGACTCAGCTCCGATGGGACGAGAGTCGATTCCAACATCGGCTCTGATTTTGAAAAGCGGTCTCGTCGGATTTAGGGTTTTGGGAGATGGGAATTTGAAGGATTCGGGTTTTGGGTGGAACCCTTTTGGTGATTTTGAGGAATCGGAAGTGGGTTGTGGAGAAAAGCCGGAGATACCGTTTGCGAGCAAAGACGCCATTGATGATGGTTGTTGTGGCTCTAAGGAGCAGAAGAAGAACAAGATTGTTTTTTTTTTGAGTCGTGTGTTGGAAAAAAAAAACAGGATAGGAAAAAATGAGAGATGAAATGTTAATATTTATTGAAATTTGTTTTTGTTATTTAGATGAATAATTATCGTGGCCGTAGATTGATGATAGTCTCGTGTCAACCACGGGAGCTTTTTTTATTGGAATTTTTTTGGTTACCTTTTAGCTCAATTATTATAAACCACATCCGTTTCCACTGAGTAATTTAAAATTTAAATATAATACTAGTCGTTGACAAAAATCTCTTTAAGATATTTTATACTCTAATTTACCGTGAAATTTTTAGTTTGATTAACGGTTAAATTTTTTGAGATATTTCTGGTTTTTGGTATTATTCAATTTTTTCGAGTATGACTAGATATTTTTGGTTCGGATATTTGGATATTTTTTATGAAGGTTAAGTGGTTAACAAATTTTTTTTAAGGATTCATAGTGTTTTTTTCAAATATATTCCAATTAATGAATGTAATAAACTAATAAAGGGTTATGTTACTTTTGTCTCAAAAAAAATAATCCATATTTGTTTTTCTCCTTGAACAATTTTATGAACTGAAACTAGGAAAAAAAACATAGGAAGGGCCGACTTAAAAGCCCATGATTAAATGGCTCGGCCCAAATCTAAAACTGGGAACGGAGAAAAAAAATAACAACGCTCAAGTCACGGCGGTTCTTCTCTGTCGTCGTCCCGAAACTTACCTCTGCGTCGCCGGAAAAAAGGGTAAGTCGCTTCTTTAAAAGCCTTACTCCGGCGTTCTCATCGTAGAAGTAATTGTCTTCAGTGATGCGAATATCATCGTTTTTTCTTTTAGTGTGAAATCGATAAACGCAAGTTTTTTTCCCTGAGTTATCGCCGTTGTTTTGTCCTCGTATCCTCTCTTAAGGTGAGTAACGATTGCTTAATGGATTTGAGTTGTTTATGTTCTTGGTGGATTCACTGTAAAGTTCTACTGAGATTGGTCTAGCTACACGTAAGTAAAGTATTAAGCTTTCTAGGGATAGTGGTGAGGATCTAAAAGAGCTAATCTTGTGGAGAAAGACTAGAACTTTCAGATTGGAACTGTAGCAGTTTTTCTCAGAATCTTAGTTGATAAATTCAGGAATTGACTACCAAGTTTGTGTCAATTTGAATCCCTTATGAATGTTATACCTTATTTGTTCGTGCTCTTGTCTTATAAGGGTTTTTGAAGATGGATATAATCTCGCAGTTGCAAGAACAAGTGAATACGATTGCTGCAATCACCTTCAATGCTTTTGGGACACTCCAGAGGGATGCACCTCCTGTCCAGCTTTCACCTAATTATCCTGAACCACCTGCTGCAACTACGGCTACTGATGATGCTACCCCTTTTCCTGAGCAACCTAAGCAGCTCAGTGCTGGTTTAGTTAAGGCTGCTAAACAGTTTGATGCTTTGGTTGCAGCACTTCCTTTGTCAGAAGGAGGTGAAGAAGCTCAGCTCAAAAGAATCGCTGAACTCCAGGTAAAACAAGTCACATTGATTATTACAATTTCTTGAATTCATTATCTAATGGCTTTGCCTCTTTACCTTCTTCTCACTGTTTTTCTTCAGGTGGAAAACGATCTTATTGGTCAAGAACTCCAAAAGCAACTAGAGGCTGCAGGTAAATCTTCCTAGCCAACTCTGCTCTTAAAATCCCACTTTAGATCCATTATGCGATTAATGAATGTTGTATAATGTGTATACTTTCTTGCAAATGCTTATGTCATTGCACTGGTCTAAAGTGATGTGACATTTTGTTTACAGAGAAGGAGCTTAAGCAAGTCCAAGAGCTATTTGGACAAGCTGCAGACAATTGCCTTAATATGAAGAAACCGGAATGAAATGCTTTAGCTTGTGTCAAGTAAATTCAAAAACTATATGATTAGGTCCAGCAACAGTTATCTTTTACTGCCATACGGATTAGTAGCTCTGATTTGCTTCACCAAAAAATTGTTGCAGAAGCAATTACAAGAATGTTGATTAGCTCAGAACAATGGAACCATTATTATAATCTTACACTTCTTTTGCCTTGTCTGTTACAATCACAAAGAATCCACCTTATCATTCTAACAATTATAGGGCAATGATTGACCCACCCTGTGAACCCTCTGTTCAGGGTTTGTCAGATTACTATGATCTTCGGAATTGTAACTGTCACATTCAAGTTATTGAAAAAGATATGACCCAGTCAGGATCCAAAACCGGAACTTGAAGTGACTCGAGCATGTGCGCATAACAACGGTTTAGCAACCGTTCAGATCTTAGTAGTCCGATCAGTAGTCAAGGTTTAGTCTCGTTGCTGCAAGTTACTCAGCCAGTTAGTCCTAACTTTTAATCCATTCCCTCTCACCTGTCAAGACTTCTGCAGAGTCCAACAATCTTTTGTCTGCATGTTACTAGGAGCTTTAGGATGAAAAGAAACTTTTAGCCTGTCATGTTAAAATGAAATCTGAGACCTTCTGTACCAAATCACTGTAAATGGTGTTCAAACCTACCCATCTTTCCCTACTTTGTTGGGAAACCAATCATTTTCTTTTTCAGTTTCTTCTTTTGGGGTGCTTGAGAATATACAATCTGGCTTTCTTCAATGATGTGTTGTACATCTATATCATCTTTTGGGATTTTTGATACCAATTCCTTGGCACCTTGCAAATCCCCTGCAGCTAATAGAACCTGATACATCCTGCCATACCATAAACCATAACAAATGAACATTTGACATGCAAAGTCTCTCCATCTCTCAAAACACAGAGGATCTGATCAACTGGGTTCTTTTAAAACTAATGCAACCTTGTATACAGAATCCTTAATCCCAACAACAACTTGGAACTAACTCTTTTTGTGCTAATGGGTAGTAAGTATATGAATGCCCTGCGTTCTGAATTACTATACAAATCATTTACCGTTCATTTTCTTTTGTACCCCTATTTCTGAGCACAGAGATCACATACAAATTTAAATGTGTGTATTTTCAAAGGAGAAAAGCAGAGTGGCTTGCCTGAGAAAGCTTAGGACGTTGCAAGGAAGTGCTGCAGATTGGTACTCTTTCCACACCAATAGACCGTTCACCATGTCCTTGGCATTAACACAAGCATGTAAGAGAAAATCTAGACATTTTCTTGAAGGTATAAACTCAAGCTCTTCTTTCATAAAACTTAGCATATCCATCCCTAGCTTCATTTCAGTTGGCTCTGTCTCTGCTATTGCCCAAAATACCTGATCCAAAACAGTAAATCACTAAAAGGCTTAAATTATTGAAGACTAGTTCAGTAAAAGAAAATCAAACTTCATCGGTAACTCAAAAAATGTTTCCATAAAATTCTTAGAAGGAAGATCTCTTCATTGAGAGATCCCACGATGATCCACGAACATGGAAAGTGAACGTTGCACATAACTTGAGACATCTCGAGGTTATCTTAGATGAAAAATTAAACAAAGTTTCCAGAAACCAATGAGAGAAACAGAATCACACCTCGTCAAAATGAGTTTCCACAGGGATGTCTTTCTTGGACAGCCGGACCTTGTTCCGCTTCAGCAAGTCAAGAATATTGCTATGCAACAAAATAGCGAAGTAAATCACGAATATTGATGTATAACAAAATAGCAACATTCAAAAATGGGGGTATACAAGAACTAATTCTAGATCATGGGTGATTTGTTGTACCTCGACTTTCTATTGCGGACAGCGGACAATATCATTCTAAAGAAACCATCTATCCAACTTTTATCATCTTGCAGGTCATCAGCCAGTTGAACCAGCGTACTCAACTCTACCTTTGAATCTGAGTATTCCTATAGAGATAATCATATCACTGATTATCAGTCAGCCAATATATGAAATAAGAAAATAGTCTGATTGAAAGTGTATACTTACTATAAGAGAAATAATCGATTTTGGGTCTATGTGGCATTCGGCTTTCCTCATTTCTTCATATATACTGAAAGCATCTGCCCATTTTCCACGAGACGCAAGAGCCGAGATAAGTACACTTTCCAGCTCATTTTGGTTAATAGCTGGAACATCTGGGTCTACGAGCACCTGTGGAAGAATTAAAATTCGACCTCTTACTCTGATTACCTAAATATACTTCACTTTGGAGATCTTACAAAGAAATAAAGAGTATGCATGCCTACCTGTTTTGCCTTCTCAAACTGCCCAGATGCTGCATATGCATCTATCAGGGACATGTAAATTCGCTTAGTAGCTTGAACTCCTGCTTGCTTCATCTCCTCGTAGTACTTATACAAGGCACAAACATATTTCTCACTCAAAACACTAATCAAATAAAGATGTAGTGGTATCGGAGAACATAGTAGTCTGAATTTTACCTTAGTAATGGCATCTTCTCGGTTACAGTTGTTTATTAGATAACCAAAAGTTATGGAATCAGGTTTAACGCCAGCTTCCTTCATTTGCTTTACGACCATTAACGCGCTACCCACATTTTTCTTCAAAAACATACAAAATGATCAGCTCAAAACGGTTTAGGAGCCATCTGGAGCTCACAGAAACATGGACAATCTATCAGATCAGAATTTGCAAACATGAAATGGGAGCTTAAGATATTACCTCCCGAAAATATCCAGCCAATATACAGTTGAACATGCTAGAGTTTGGTTCCAAATTGAAATTCTTTAAATTACCAAGCATAATATATGCACCTTCAAACTGCAGATAAGACCAAAAGATTTCGAGCAAAATTTTGTGTTTAGAGAAACAAGCGAAGCAGCTACTGTAAGAAACAGTTCAGACATATCCTCATTTGTTATATAGGGTTTAAGGATACACTGAAGCTAAAGTTAGTAGAAAGGAAGTTACATCTTTGATTCTTGTGCACAAACGTATAATGCTCCGGAAGTTCTCAGTATTCGGTTTCACACTCTTTGTGCACATAATTGAATGGATTCTTCGCACCTGAAACAGTCAAGGTATAAGGAAACTTTGTTTCATATATAAGCCGAGTTCAATTGTATATTGGCTGGATATAGATTCAAGCTAAATGAGAATGCGTACCAGATCAAACTCGAGAACTTCATCAATGGCATGTAGCAACGAATGTAGTATATCTGCGGATATTGTCAGACCTGCTTCACCCATTTCTTCAACAACATTAAGAGCAGTGACTACCTACAGCACGAGAGAATAATCATTAGAGAGAGCACCCGGAGATAAAGCCAAATTATTATAAAATAAGCATAACAAACACCTCATTTGAGTCACAGCTATACTTAACAAGCTTCTCGTATGATGTAGATGAAGGCATGACATCAAGTTCTTCATGCATCTTGTTGAACTTTAAGATAGTGTCCTCAACCTTTAATGGTATAAAATCAGTGAAAACATTGACAATTAGGAGGCTATGGTTATCTAAACAAAGATAATTTGCCAGTAATATTCATGAGAAGTCCTTACTGTCAGATTTGGGGTGCTAGTAGAATAGATAGAGATGAGATCTGAAACATTTTTCCTTCCTTCATCTGCGCATGTTAATGAAAAACATATTACACATGCTCTACCAATGATTTTCTAGAGGCATAAATATGTCATTATACAATGGGCAAACATCAAGAGAATTCCTTGGTTTATGTCAAATGCACCCTTACCACTTCCTCTTAGCTCCCAAAGGAACCTCCCCGCAACAGAATCCAAAGAAAACCTCCCAAGGTATTCAAATATGTTTGCCAATAGGTCCGATGAATGAACTTTTGTTATGTCAACAATCTCTAGCAGGCTCTGAAGGTGGTACCTTTGGTCTTTCTTACATAGTGCAAGCAAATAATTTTCTGTTGTTTAAGGATCAAAAGTTAAATTATTTTGGGTGCGAGAGAGCCACAAAACACCAGAGTTCTCAAAACTGAATATTTCTTACCTTGTAAGATCGATAAGCCTTCCTCACTTTTACCATCAATTGTACTGCAAAGTTCCTCAATCTTCTCTCCATCGCCAAGTTGGATCCAAAGAAGCATTTCATAGTAACCAAGTCTCTCAACCGAACCGGGACTGGCCTCCCTAATCACATCCTTAAAACTATGGAATTCATCTACCATACCCATATCAATTAAGTAACTAAGAAGAGGAACATAAGCTCTTTCTTCAATAGAGAAACCGCGATCTTTCATGGATTTCAACAGCTCAAAAGCCTTCTCAATGTGGTCAAGAGCATAATCCAGATCATTGCTTTTTTCCGCGTGCTCTAAGTAAACTCCAATCATCGCATTGTACTCCGTTGCACTCATCTCTTTCGCCACTCTATTGAAAGCACCAAACATAGCCTCAGTGCCTAATTTCTGCGCAGAGTCTCTAAATATCTTTGCAAAACGCCTTGACAAGCCGTTATTCTTGTAAACACGCTTCTCCTTCCTTTCACGGGACAACTCTTTCGATCTCAACGCAATATCATAAGGGATCTTAGTGGTAAAACTTGGAATCTTCAATAATAAATTCTTCTCCGAAGAGCTTTTCTCCATAGTGGTTACTGAAATATCATTGAACTATGAATGAATGAGAATTCGTTGAAGAAGAAACTTACTCAAGAGACAAAATTGGTAACACTTACCATGTAACAAATTTGATACTCGATCCTGTAATGGTGCTTCCTCAATATCTACATCATTTGCACAAAAATCAATCGAATTCTAAATATTACACAAAAATATTAAATTCACAATGCATTCATTCTCAAGATCACAACTTTTGATTATTTTCCAATCGAGAAGGGGAAATTGAAATAAGGGTTTGATCTCAAAATAAAATCCAAATCACCAGACGAAGAGTTTTTGGAACTGAGAAGCTCTTTGACAGCTTGAGACGTTCCGGCGATGTCTTTATTGCCGGAAGCAATTGAAGATTCGCCGGTTTTTCTAATTCGAGATTTGAAGACTGAACTTAATAAGCTTTTGTTAGCCTTTGAGACAACCATGTCTGAATCTCGTGAGTGAGGTCGAGAAGAAGCAGAAGAAGAGGAAGGTTTTATATAAACCCCGGAACAAAACCCCTTCTGGGTTTTTCAACTTCAATTTCCAACATTAGGGGTGATAATTTAATTAACTCTATAAATCAGGGTTAATCAAGTAAATTAATAAGAATAGTTAAAGATGGAGGACGAAGAAGAAGATAAGAAAAGAATTGTCAAAATTTGATATTTTTTTGGTATTGTTGTATTTGATTCAGTTCAAAGATTGTAAATTTATATGATCATAAGCAATTCAAAGATTCTCTTTTTCTTATTTACGCTACTTCTTTCATCAATCGTTGGTTTTGATTCGATTTGTCTCTCTTCCGTGTTAGCTTCTACGGTGGCTATGGCGGCTCCGGGATCGGTTCAGAAAGGAGATGAAGAGTGGCGTGCGGTTCTTTCTCCTGAGCAGTTTAGGATCCTTCGTCAAAAGGGCACTGAGTAAGGGTTTTTAACCTTTTATAAAGATTTTTATGGTTCAATTTCGCTTGAAAAGTTAGCAAATTTGGGAATTATTACATTCGATTAGGCATCTGGAATTTGACACTTATTGTTCTTACATCATGATTCGCATCATTTGTGATTCTCAGAGTTTTTTTTTGTGATTGTTGAACATTGATACTTCTGAATTCAAGTCTATACTTCCTGATATGTTTGAATGAATCAAGTTTTAAACATTGGGTATATACAAAATTACAAATGTATATTGATTTAGGATTTTGGATTGTAATCTTGATGAGTAAGATGTTGAAAGTTATATCTTTGGTGTGCTTGGATGGCTGGAACATAGCATACATAGAAATCTTCTGCTATAGATGTCAGAACAGTTAGGTTCTTACTCAGTTCTTTTGAGTGATTGGAATTAGCAGCTTCAATGAGAGCTTATAGTTCTTCAGGGATACCATCTTCTACCCTGAGTCTCTTTTACCCTGAATATATATATTACATATGAGAGCTCGAATTTAGAAAACTTTGTCAGTTCCTATAGAGCCTTTCATATTTGGTCCTGTCTGATAATGTATTGCTATGTAAATGATCATGAAAGTGTCTGCTTCGTCTTTGAGTATCATATTGAATAGAGAATGGATGGTTATATAATCCCTTTGTTCTTGTGGGTTTGTGTTTTGTTGATTTCAGATATCCAGGCACAGGAGAATACGTTAATTTCGACAAAGAAGGAATTTACGGTTGTGCGGGATGCAAAGCTCCTCTTTATAAATCCACCACAAAGTTCAACGCGGGTTGTGGCTGGCCAGCATTCTTTGACGCAATCCCCGGTGCCATTACCCGAACAGTAATAAACACATTCAGTGTCTCATCAAACTGATAACATAAAATGAACTCTTTGTTTTGCTCTGCTTACAATCTCGATTTGCATTTGTTTTATCAGGTAGATGCAGATGGGAGACGAACAGAGATCAACTGTGCAGCATGTGGAGGACATCTTGGTCATGTTTTCAAAGGAGAAGGTTTCGGTACTCTGACCGATGAACGCCATTGCGTAAACAGCGTTTCGCTTAAGTTCACACCCGAAAAGTCTTCCTTGTGAATCCTGGCAGAACAAGATTAATGTTTACTCTTGAGTGAGTGAGCAGAATACAATAATTTTATAGTCTATACTCTATATTGTTATTCATTATAATTAATTTCATCACCTCGAGCATTTTGACAAGTGTAGTCTCTATGATTTGTAACTTGAATAAAACGTACTCTTGTAATAATACAAAATCTGCTATGTTGCGGACATCTCGAGAACTGTATTGGCACGTGCATAATACACCAGTCTATAGATCTAGAACGTTTTTTAATGAATCATGACGCAAAAGTAGGACCATACATCACTGAAGTTTGGTACTAATAGATCACAACAACGTTTACCTTATCATCAGCTTGTGGTTATTTTTCTGTCTGCTGTAGCATCCGAGGTGATCATGACGACGACGACGACGACTCCTGGTTCGTTGGTAAAAAAAACAGAGGAGGAGTGGCGTGCGGTTCTTTCTCCTGAGCAGTTTAAGATTCTCCGTGAGAGAGGCACTGAGTAAGTCTTTGTTTTAAAGATTTCTTGATTCGTTTGATAGATTTCTTGAATCTTGAAGAAACTAAACAAATTTTTAAGGAGCAGGGTTTTAGATTTACTACATAAAACAAGTATAGTAATTGCTTCTTGCTTTTGGTCTTTGTTTTGACTTTTGATTGCTCCTTCTTTCTTAATGTTCTTACGGTTCTGTCATAAAAAAATGATGATATCAGAACCCCAGGAACAGGAGAATACAACAAGTTCTTCGAGGAAGGAATCTTCTGCTGCGTCGGATGCAAAACTCCTCTTTACAAGTCCACTGCTAAGTTCAATGTTGAATGCGGCTGGGCAGCTTTCTATGAAGGATTCCCTGGTGCCATAAACAGACGCGTAAAGATTCTTCTCTTTTGTTATGTTTTTGGTTAAGTTCATGACTACTGCTTAGCTAGTGAGTAACTAAAAACTCTTTGTTTTGCTTGTTTTTGAATTCTACGTTTAATCACCAGCCTGATCCAGATGGGGAAGGAACTGAGATAACTTGTGCCGCATGCGATGGACATTTAGGTCATGTTCACAAAGGAGAAGGTTATGGTACTCCAACCGATGAACGCCACTGCGTTAACAGCGTTTCCATCAAATTTAACCCGGCCAAATCTTCCTCTGAAACACCACCTGAGGAGACTAGTTGATTGTACCATATCTTCGAATATCAGATTGTGTTTTTATATTTCTCTTGTAAAACTATCATCATTGTGCATATATATGCACTTTGTGTAGTGGATTTAATAAGGATCGATGCAAGAAATAATAAGAATCATGAGTTGTTGGCCGGATATAATTTTATCTAAGGATTATTTGTGTTTTTAAAACATGTCTGTTTAGAGAAGAATCTATGTATATTCCTGGTTATAACGACATTCTATAAATTTCTATATTGGATCGTTAATTTTGGTGTTGATGCTGATGATGATATGATGGTATATATGATGATATTGATGATGTAAGTATGATAATGGATTAATGATTTAACATATGAAACTGTTACACAATCCGACATATATGGCTAGTGATGTCATTCAATGATACGACCCATCAACCAACCCACTGAATCATTATTTCATTTGGTACTTATCAACTCATTAGGATCAAAATATTAAAACCATTAGAGTTGATGTCATTTTTGTTGTTGGGTTGCTTAGTATATTTTGCATGTCTTTTCTCTAAGAGTGGAACCACAGCTCTGTCACTATGCTGCAAATGTCCATTACATTCTTTTTTTTATGCCAAGAAGATAAGAATTCGTGTATATAACAATAATTAAACGAAACAAATATATACCTACCATACGTTCATGATAATAATCCCAAAAAAAGCCAGATCAGCCATGTATGGCTCTTGATGTCTAGTCACATATCCAGAACAGATCCAAAATCTTGAAATATTATAGAATAATATTATATAGTCCCATTCTACTAAAGCTTATCTGATCAATTGGGATTATTTTCTTTATATGAAGCCAAAAGTTTGGAGACAGAACCGGGAGGGGGTTAGGTGACAAATGTGCAACTCTCTATGACATATCACGTCACGTGTATAATTCACTAACTTAAAACTCATTCACCACATATGAATCTAGACGCAGAACTAGAATCATACATCTATGTAAATTTAGGTATAAATATACACTGCAATGACTCGAGACAATAACCTACCTATCTCCTGACCTGATCAGTGACAGCTTCAGCTTCTCCGTGGTGGTCATCATGGCGGTTCCTGGCTTGGCTGTCCAGAAAACAGAAGAGGAGTGGCGTACGGTTCTTTCTCCTGAGCAGTTTCGGATTCTTCGTCAACAAGGCACCGAGTATGTTTCTTTTTCCATTAACCCCTTTGGTTCTTGATTTTGGTCTTCCATGATATGTTACGTATATGCAACTACAAACGCCGAGACCTACTACCTTGTTTAGTTGGTTATCTAGGTTACTTACTTTATAACCCTTATTAGTTTTCATTAGGCTTGTCCAAGTGTAGCTAGATTGTTTAATACTTTTCGAGTATTTGAAATACATATCTTATATCAAAAGATACATAAGAAAGTACGAGTTATCATCTCAATTAATGATAAAGTTGTTGAATTAATGGGAATTAAAGTTAATCGTTACAATTTCTTGCGGTTTAAGAAAGCCAGGAAGTGGAGAATATGACAAGTTTTTCGAAGAAGGGATCTTCAGCTGCGTGGGATGCAAGACTCCTCTTTATAAATCAACCACAAAGTTCGATTCCGGATGTGGCTGGCCAGCTTTCTTTGAAGGACTTCCCGGTGCCATAAACCGATCCGTAAAGATTCATTCTCTTTTATATGTTTTTGGCTAAATTCATGACTAGAGTAGCTAGCTATAGTAACTAATTAAAATCTCTTTTTTGGATTGATTTAATTATACAACAACCAGCCTGATCCAGATGGGAGAAGAACTGAGATAACTTGTGCAGCGTGTGATGGACACTTAGGCCATGTTTTCAAAGGAGAAGGTTACGGTACTCCAACCGATGAACGTCATTGTGTTAACAGCGTTTCAATCAGTTTCAACCCGGCAAAACCTTCCCTTCTCTAATCTGATGATTGGTTGATTTAAGATTCGATATATCATAAGATATCTTCTAATCAGATTGTCTTGTTCAAAAATCTCTAGTAGTCATAATCGTCATGTGGTGTGTATATATGTATGCACTTTGTGTGGTGGTCAATCAGTGCAACATATAATAAGATTCATCGTTTTAGTTATATATTCTTTCTATTGAGATTTTTGGCTAAACCCAAAACTCTTAAACCTCCTATTATGGGAAATCTCGACAATCACAATCAATTTACAGCCTTTTATGTTTAAGGTAATTTATATATTTCTACAAAATTGATATGTTGTCTTAACGTAGCGCTTTTGTGCCTTCAAGGTAGATATGAAGACAGACCAAACATTTCTAAAATCATGATCTATATACTGGCTAGCGATAATCTTCTTCCAGCCTCGAAAGAGTCAACTAATGACACATATGTGTCACCAGACGGTATTCATCGTTTACTGTCATCGAACCACAATTTATCGATCAATAGTATCATTCAAACAACGCTCGAAGGAGGATGAGAAAGATCGACTTATTTATTTATTTATTTGTGCTAAATTATACGTATTTCATTGGCAAGGAAAACTGTTTGATCTAAGCAATGCGCAACCGCCTCGTGATCTCCTTATTGTCGGAGGATCCAACAATCAGAATTTATCTCCTTGGTTTTATTGGTTTTACCATTTGTAATCTTCATACTAAAAATTGCATACGATGAGAAAACAAAACAAAGTAAAAGTAGTATAGTTACCACTAAACTATTGTTTTTTTACATTTACAACCATTTTTTGGTTGTTCCAAAATCCAAATGTTTGGGAACTTATGTGAGATTCATATAGCGCTAAAACATATTTTAAAACTGACAAATTTTATTTCAGATAGACCAACATTACCACTAATAGACCAATATTTGAAGGGCTTTTTACGCCAATTTGTTTTAAGCATCTCTTTGGTAAGATGAAACACAGTTATAACTTATAAGTATTGGGATGTCCATATATATATATATATATTCATATTCTTCTTTTGATTCTAACATGGTCAATTTCTTTGCGCAGAGGGAATGGCCAAGTAATATAATATGGAAATCTACCCTTAAGAGCACCTCCACTGGGAGGTACTTAATGGAATACTAAAGAATACTTAGCTTTAAATATAATTAATTTAATTCAAAACAACAACAAAACATAAGTATCGATGCTTGAGTGAGTAAGTGAAAGAGTTGAGTCTTCTAGTGAGGTGTTGGCAAGCTAATTATTTCTATAGTTTCTGTTACTTTGAGCTGCTGCGTCTGTTGTATGTTTTATGTTCATGAATGAGTTTGTGTTTCTGTTCTTGGATGAGTGAATGAAATTTTGTTTCAGTTTATGTTCTTGAATGAGTTTTTGTTCTTTATGAGCTGCAGTTTCAGTTTCATTTTATGTTCTTGAATGAGTATGTGTTTCAATCAGTTTATGTTATTGAATGAGCTGCTGTTTCTCTTTTTGGTTTCAATCAGTTTTGGCAATCTACATGTTCAGCTTCAGTTTTAGCTTTTGTGTTCAGGTCTGAATGCATTCATATACATTGATATACATTACAAATGAAATAATACTAAAATTATTTTGTATTTTATATTTTAAGCACCCATGATGGGTGCTTACCATTGGATAACAAAAAGTTTCAAAATTAATCTAGAAGTGCTTTAAGCCAACAATTGTCAAAATTTATTATAAAAAATTAATAAGTATCCATTATGGTTGCTCACCACTGGAGGTGGTCTAAGAGATGCTTGAAGTTTATGGTATCTTGGTGATAACTTTAGCAGATGTGAGATGTCAGACATGAGAAAAAATAAACAACTCTTCAACTTTGATTTGTCTCTCAAACTCTAAAGTCCTTTAAGGGTAGGTTCAGGTGAGAATGCAAACTTGTTTTTAAACCATCTTCACTTTTGTTTAGACAAGAGTTATTACACAAGTAAAATTATGTTTTCCAATCTTCTGAATAGAGATGCTTAACGTCATAGCATTCTGGATTGGTTGTTATGTCGACCAACTTTTGGATTAGGACTGACTTTAGACGGTTGTTGTAATCAACAAACTCCAAGTTACAGAAATAACTACTTTTTCCAAAACTTTCACTAGGAAATGGTCGGAACCCATATGGGTCGTCGAGGACTCGTCGTATGTCGCCTTAAATGCTGCTGAGTTCAGAATTTCACTGCTCCATTGTGCATACGCTGCGTGATCAGTCAGTGTTCTAAATAACTCTAATGGCCAATATCCTACTACGTTACCGAAGCTTAAACTTAGCCACCAGTTTCCTGATTTCCGATTTTGTATTTTATTTGTTAGTTAGTTAACAATTTATATTTATATATATGATCATAAGAAAAATGTAAATGTACATAAAATCTATACTATATATATAAAAAAGTTGAAGTTATATGCTTCCAATAGGTACTTGTTAGAATACTAATGCAAAAATTATGGTCTAAGAGTCTCTTAAACACGATGGCGAAAATTCTACCTCGAAAGATGACGTTAATTGAGTTGATTTTTTTAATTGACAAAAGAGATAACAAGCAAAAATAGAAAAATAAGCAAACAATGGGCAAAACATAATCATTATATAAGGAAAACATAAAAAAAAAAAAAACCAGTATATGCAAAAATAACAAACATCAAATCCTTATGAAATCTTATAAACATTTTATAACAAACAACTTATAAACTCTATAAATATTCTTTATGAGAAGCTCATATATATATATGAATATTAATAGCTTTTGAAGGTTACACTGTATTTTGTTTAATTTGCTTTTTTGGACACTTTAAGAAGATATAAATTTCACTTGACTCCATATATAGGTATCTCTAAACCATTAAACCAAAGACTTTATATGATGTAATGTAATGGTGAAGTGTGAAACTCACATTTGCTATATATATATTAATCAGCTTTCTAATTTAATTTGTCTGCAGTTTCTAATTATACATGAATTCATCTATATCGTAGCTATCTTTTATATACTTACTAGTTACTAATGTGTGCATGGATATATTTTTCCAATTGGGATAGAGCCACCCAATATATCACCAGCGACTGACATGAATCATGTGATAGAAACAAGGAAATAGGTCTATGCATGTCAGATCAATATGATTCATCTAACTGTTCTAATTAGTCCTGTAACTATTCTCACAGATTCTTAACCGTTGTAAAGACATCTCTTCCTCGGCGTATATAAACAGAGTACCATTATCAGTAATAACGATTCTACGAAACTCAATATCATGAATGAGACGCAGATGCATATGGTCACAAACGTGTTAATATTTAAGGGTGATCTCCATCATATGACCAGTGACAATATACGTGTTTTTATCTCAATGCATCACAACTTCCATTTGTCTTGTGTACTACGTACTCCTCACGTGTTGATTAGTGTAATCAAATAGTAAAATGAAAAAAACACGTTAATTAATCAGTAGTAGTAACAAAACATTTTCGTCACACGTTAATCAATATATAGTAGCAAAACATTGTCTCGTTGTCAGCAGTCATCACTAGTCACAGCACCAAAATGCGGAAGGCAGGGCAGCTGTAAACGGTAAGTATTCATCTCATTTCAACATGCAAACAATAATGCGTCAGTGGACAATACACATGTGGGGAGTAGACGTTCTTGATTCTTCAAATATTACAGCACTAGCTACAACCATATCTAGTATTTATGGGTACATGGTGGTGTGCTTGATGTAAGATTCGATTTCCACATACTTTAAAGTTGATACACAAAGTTAATTACAACCAGAAACAAAAAGCCGAATGTGCAAAACGTGTCAACTAGTTCTTTAAAGAATGTAGCCAAAAAAAAAAAAAAAAGTGAAAGCTTCTCTAGGCGTATAAAAAATATACACAAATGTATCGATTCTTCATAGCCAAACCTTAACAAATTAACCAAAATATGACGGCAGCTCCGGAAGCTTGTTTGGTAAGAAGATCCGACGAAGAGTGGCGTGCGGTTCTATCCCCTGATCAGTTTAAGACTCTTCAGGAGAAATTCACCGAGTAATTATTAACTTTTTTCTTCTTCTTCTAATTAGGGTTCTAGTTTCTTAAGCCGCACGTTTTAGGTCTGATAACGTGTTGTATAAATTTTTATTTTTCTGACTGATGATCGCAGGAAGAGAGGGTCAGGAGAATACGTGAAGCTGTTCGAAGATGGAATCTACTGTTGTGTTGGTTGTGAAAACCCGGTTTACGAATCAACCACTAAATTCGATTCCGGTTGCGGTTGGCCTGCATTTTTCGATGCTATTCCCGGCGCCATTAACCGAGCTGTAAACATAACATTCACTCTCTTTTTTTTTGATTAATCTTTCTCTTCTTATGAAGTTAGATTCTTATATATAAGTAACTAAATTAAATTCCAAAATATTTATAACATAATTGCGGTTTAAAACGTTAAACATAGCTAAACTTATATAATTGGTTGAGTTACTATAATCAGTTTTACTCATATTTTAAACACAAACACAAATAAAGGAAAGTAATGTGGAGCTAATTGTAGTTATGCATGTCGAGTAATGGAATTGAATCATAACTAGATACATGCATCCTTATATTATAACCACGATTAAAAATTTGTATGATTCATACGGGGCTGCATGTATATATAGTGTCCATATTTTTTTTTAGTTTCAGAAGTTCGATTACATCAAAAGAATAAGAAAACAAAAGTTATTAATAGTTAGAGTCTTGTAATATTATCATGTTTTTTTAAGACTGAAAATCAAATCCATCTAGGTGTACGTATATGACATAATCCATATATACATAATACATAAAACAATTGTATGCTGTAGCTAGAAGTACCATATCTTTTGGTTTAAAATATATCACAAAATTAAAGTGACATCTTTTAGTATGTATTAAACCAACGAATATGTTTTCTTTAATTAATAATTAGCGGATTTGATTTCGAATGATTAGGATAACTAGCACAACTTCATTAGCACAAACAGCTAGCTAGTTTACAAATCTTAGAATCCTAGCTAGTCAAATGGACGAACACTTGCAATGAAACAAACTATTAATATTGTATGCAGGAGGAGAGAGTAGGGTTAAGATATGAGATAACATGCGCAAAATGTGATGGACATCTCGGCCATGTCTTAAAAAACGAAGGCTTCCCAATACCAACCGACGAACGCCATTGCATCAACAGCGTTGCGCTCAAGTTCTCTTCCGCCATTCCCATCTCAGTGATCATCAAAAGTGATGCCTAGATGCCTTTCTTTGGTTCATGTATTATGTTATGTATTTTGAAATCCATATGAGATCTAATTTTAAAACCAAATTTGTAGATGTTAAAATAACATGGTTTAATCTGGGTTTGTCTCTTTGTATTTTTCATCCAATACAGTCAAATGTAAATTTTTTATTTCACACAACTAATAACACATACTTTTAATAAAAAAAAGTTAAATTTAACAACGGATAACACATAATTTTTATTTAAATTTTAAACCAACTAACCTCCTAAGCAAATATGGCAGAAGATATGAAAAATTTCCGAATACAAAAATTATTGTTGTTCCTCAATAAATTTATGGTTTTGATATAATTAAAATTATAATTTGGCCTTAAAAAGGTTATTTAAAAAAAAAAAAAAAAACTGGTGAGCTGCACTGTGAGGCCCACTCTTGCGAAAAGTTCGGCCCGTGAAAAAACACAATAGACACGTGTTGTTTACTAAACCGGATGAGAACCGGTTACCGGTTTAAGTGTCAGCAACAGAAGAGGAGAGCCAAAACCGAAAAGGATTGTCTTCTTCTACAATCAGAATCTGTCTGTGTGGCTTGTAACGACGCTTCAATATCAGTGAGGTCTTAAGTTATCCACAAAAAATATACAAAAAATGAGATTAAAAACAAAAAAGAATGAATCTTTTATCTCTCTAGACTTGAAAATTTCCCTCCTTTCTCACTCCCTATGCATGTATGTATATAGAATCGTATACTTGGAGAAAACACACACAAGGTGCTCTCGTCTCTGACGTGGTCTATTGTCTTCCTTAGCTTTTAGTCAATTTTTTTCATCGGAGAGTTGGTTCTGTAATATTATCTGAAATTAAAGTTCGAGCCTTTAGTGTTTATGGGTAACAAAAGTAATTGCCTTTAGGCTTTACTTCTGTGGATTTCATCTCAATATGGCAATTAGTACTATGTTAGGGTCCATCTCTTGTTGCCCCTCTCCCAAGGTATTTCCTGCTTTCTTAATTCTTCTTCTTCGGCTGACTCGCATGTCTATTGTCTGAAAAATTACTCCTTTATGTTAAAAATCATAGTTCATGTGCGAAGCCTTAATATTGGTTATTGACAGTGATTCTTGTTTGCTGAATCTTGGTTCTGATTCGATTGCAGGGGTATGAGATAGCTAAACAACACAGTGGTCGTTTGAAGCATTGTGTTTTCACGGTGAAATCGTCGTCTGTGCCTGTGTATTCGGAAGGCGTAGTAAACTATGGGATCAAATTGCATTCTTTTGGGGGTACAGATTTAGTTAAAAGAACAGTTTTTCTGGATACTTCTAGAAGATTCTATTTCCAAGGTAGATGGTCTGAACCTTCCGGGAAGAGAGTGGTACAAAGTTATGATGTAGCAAGTGCTGTTGATGTAATCAATGATCTTGGATTCGATACTTTGACCTTCTTGATGGTCACTGTCATTATTGTCCCTGCATTCAGAGTCCTCAAAGCCAGTCCGGTATAACAAAAATGCTACATGGGGTTAGTTTATATTCTCCTTGTTATAACTACTTGGCGATAACATTTGTATTTTTTTATGGTGTGCCAGATACTTGGTTTCTTCTTTGCTGGTGTTGTACTCAATCAATTTGGTTTGATTAGAAATCTCACAGATGTTAAAGTTCTTTCGGAATGGGGGATTCTTTTCTTGGTGAGTATTTGATTTATTTCGTTGACAGAAAGGCTTTACGAATTGAATAAGTGGTAATGACTGGGCTTGTCCTGATTATCTTTGGCAGCTCTTTGAGATGGGTTTAGAGCTCTCACTTGCGCGTCTGAAAGCTCTCGCAAAATTTGCTTTTGGCATGGGGCTAACTCAGGTTTGGTCCTAAAACTGTTCCTTGGTTTATCTTAAACCGCTTTCGTTCCTTCCTATTCACTTCTGTCAGATAAACATCTCAAGAGTCAATAATCTGTAAGACTCGTTATGAAACTTTATAGACCATATCATAATTGCTAGATCATTGTCTTCTAAGATGTCAGTTCATACATCGTTTCTTTAACGTTACCTTACTTGTGCTGTTTTACATTGACCCTTTTTCTTGTTTTAAAGGTTTTGTTATGCACACTTGCATTCACTGCTTTTGAACTCCCACCAAATGGGGCCATAGGAACAAGAATTCTCGAATTCCTCTTTCATTCAAGGCCTGACTTGGTAAGACTTTTCACATGGGGTGTTCTTAAGATTTTCTCTTTCCCTTTTAGTACCTTTTGCTTAATGTTTTTGAAATTTAGCAGACGCCTATTTACCCGATGATAGATAGTCTCATAACTGTCCATCTCCGATGCTTTATGCTAGACTATTAAAGCTATATCCTTATATGATCTATACTTTCTGTACAACTCTAGGTCAACATCAGAAGCATTGATGAGGCCGTAGTCATTGGTGCTGCTCTTTCACTGTCATCTTCAGCTTTTGTTCTACAGGTGTTAGCACAGTTGCGATCCCTTTAAGTCATGTTTCTACAATGGTTATGAGAAGAGGCAAACTCAATCAAGACTTAGTATCTTTTTATTGACATTTTCGAAATGTATAGCTGCTTGCAGAGAAAGGTGAGCTCCCTACAAGATTTGGCTCAGCAACCTTGGGAATTCTTCTTCTACAGGTTTTGCTTATCCTGTATAATCCCCATCTTCTATTCTATGACTTTTTATCCGATACTCCATAAGTTATAGAAAACATGTATTTCGGAAAAGAATCTTCTGATTTATAAAGTCACTCAAGATATGCAAAAATCTTGTGCGAACTCCTGAAGTAGACAAACTTTTTGCTTACTATTCCGGCGTCCCATTGCTTGCAGGATATAGCTGTTGTACCCTTACTAGTCGTTCTTCCGGTGTTGGAAAGCCAGGTAACTTGGCTATCGACTTCTTGAACTTTTCTAGAATATTATTTATAAGAAGCTATAGATTAGTATTGATTAAACCTTTGCACTTAATATCTGAATCTCCGTAATTTTGCAAGAATCTTGGTGGGGAAAGTATATGGCCTATGCTTGCAAAAGAAAGTGCAAAGGCTCTTGGTGGGTTGGGCATTCTCTCTCTTGGAGGAAAGTTCTTTCTCCGTAGAGTTTTCGAGGTAAGTTATTTTGTTTCCTTATAACTTTACTAAACCCTTTATGTTGAGTCCCCCTTTTTAGTGAGTGAATACAGGACACTGTATTATTTGGTGCAACGCTCAATACTAATCCCACAACAATATTCAGGTTGTAGCAGAAACCAGAAGTTCGGAAGCTTTTGTGGCCCTTTGCCTTCTCACAGTTGCTGGGACTTCACTTCTGACTCAAAAGCTTGGTTTCAGCGATACGGTTTGAATTACTTCCCCTTCAAAAATAAAAGTTCCATCTAAAATCCTCACTATAATGGCCTAACTCAATTTACTCTGAAGCTTGGAGCTTTTCTTGCTGGCGCACTTCTAGCGGAAACAAATTTCCGAACACAAATAGAAGCTGATATTAGGCCGTTTAGAGGGTTACTTCTTGGTTTATTCTTTGTGACCACAGGAACTTCCATTGATATGGAGGTAAAATGTTATATTGCATTGCATAAAGATTCAACGGTTTTCGCTGAAACATATGAAACATTTCATATCCATGTTTATGTGGTTAAAATCTTTTGCAGGTTTTGTTTCGAGAATGGCCTAATGTCCTCTCACTCTTGGGTGGTCTGATTGTGATCAAAACACTGATCATAACCGCAATCGGTCCCCGAGTTGGTCTCACGTTACAAGAAAGCGTAAGAGTCGGTTTTCTTCTTTCCCAGGGAGGGGAATTCGCATTTGTTGTGTTCTCTTTAGCCAACAGGTTTTTTTCTAACTACCAATATTATTGCTCAAACATCTCCAAACATAACATTAGACTCGACATTTCCCTTACCAATATTATGTGCAGGCTAGGAGTGCTTCCAAATGAGCTGAACAAGCTGCTCATTATCGTAGTTGTTTTGTCTATGGCGTTAACACCTTATCTTAACCAACTTGGAAAAAGAGCTGCAGATTTTCTTGATGAGAAACTTGATCCTGGAGACGTAACTTCTAAATCTCTATTTTCTGCACTTATATGGAAAACAAGATTTGCTTTTGTTACGAATGAATCTGTCTACAATTCTGCAGAGAATAGGTGAAGATGTGAACTTCGACGTCAGTGAATCAATTGTCATCATTGGATTTGGACAAATGGGTCAGGTAAAGTCATCATTTGCTTTCCTGTAAAAGTTCTGTGGGTTTCTTATCAAGTCAATATGATTTTGCAGGTGCTGGCCAATTTTTTGTCGACGCCATTGGTCTCAGATAGTGATCTTGTGGGATGGCCTTACATTGGTTTTGATCTGAATCCTGCTGTAGTGAAGGTCTGAAACAGATAACTGATTCTTTTTGTTAGTGATCTGATAAAATTGTTGGCATTCTAAACTGGTTATTTTTTCTTTATGTTGGTTGTTGGTAGGAATCAAGGAAACTCGGTTTCCCGATATTGTATGGAGACGGATCTCGACCATCGGTTTTGCAGTCTGCAGGTGTTTCATCTCCTAAAGCTATAATGATAATGTATAAAGGCAAGAAGAGAACTACTGAGGCGGTTCAAAGACTCCGTCTTGCCTTCCCCGGGGTAATTATCGCTCTTCCTTTTTCCTTTTTCAATTCAAACATCTGAAATTACCAAATGGCTGAAAATGATTGCTTTCAATATATTACCAGAGTCCGATTTACGCAAGAGCTCAAGATTTACCGCATCTCCTTGAACTAAAGAAAGCAGGAGCCACAGACGCAATCCTAGAAAATGCAGAGGTAAAACTTCAAAAAATGTTCTCTTTCGTGACTACACTGAGATTTCAGTCTGAACGAGTTAATTTGTTTTGGTTTGCAGACAAGTCTACAGCTAGGTTCGAAGCTGTTGACAGGATTTGGAGTAATGTCTGACGACGTAAGCTTTCTGAGCAAAGTTTTTAGAGACTCGATGGAGATCCAAGCTCAAGAAGAAATCACAGCTGGTGAAAACAATGCTGTTGGTTTGAAGCCAATGCAAATGAAAGCTTCTGATATAAACGTGGAGTCTGCTGCACAGGTCCAGCAGCTAATGAAGCCAATGCAAATGAAGGCTTCTGATTCAAACTCAGATTCTGCAACACAGATTCTTCAAGAAACAGATGGTTTGAGTCAGCCTGAGAATGATTCTTCTGTGAATAAAGATAATGGATTTGTTGGTAAAGCTGATAAAGCTCAAGAGTAAAAATTCTCAAAACATTCTAACAATTTTTTTTCCTGAAATGTGCAGCCAATCTTTCAAATTAAAAGGATTTTACATTTTTTATTTCTGTGATTATTTTGTTTATTCCAGTTACATAATCCAGTGTTGGTCTTTGCATATGAAATTGTTTAAAATGAATCCCAATAGATGTTTTCCAAAAAAAAAAGAATCCCAATAGATGTATACTATAGTTCTACAAACAAATACATTTACAGTAAAAAAGATTATGTATAATTCAGAATGTATTCTTCCAAATGTCATCAAAAATTCAAAATTTTAGATTTTAAAGATTATAAAACATAGAAAAACAACTTTAAATCATAAGTAACTTTGGCTATTAATTAAGCTTAATTCCGGTTCGGTTTGATGTTAAAATTAATATAAACTCGGTTCAATTAAACTTTCTTCAGTATAAGTGCTTACGTCACCAACGTCTTTAATTGGGTAGTATCAACCACGCGCTTAGTCATTCGTTCGGCTTGAGTCAAAATTAAACAAAAAAACTGCAAATGTCAAAACTTCTGTATATACAAAAGAAGGAAGAAGCTCTTAACAGTATCGATTTCGTTTGTTTCTTCCGTAAAAAAAATTTCAATCTGAAACACTCGTTGCAACCTTAGTAGAAGAAGTAGCTCTCGTCGACGTTTGGGTTTCTAGGGTTTCGTTAACGATTTGAATTTTACTCTGTTGATTTGATCGGATCGATTGCGATTACGGAAGAGAGGAAGAGAAGAAGAAGAAGAAGAAGAAGAAGAAGAAGAAGAAGAAGAAGAAGAAGAAGAAGAAGAAGAAGAAGATATGGCTCAGGCTGTAGAAGAATGGTATAAGCAGATGCCGATTATCACTCGCTCGTATCTCACGGCGGCTGTTATCACCACCGTCGGATGTTCGCTTGATGTATTCGCCAATCTCTCTTTTGTTTTGTGAAATTTAGAAGCTTTTTGAATTTTGTTTCTGTTATTAAATTTTCCTTTGTTCAAAATGATTTGATTAGTTAGGGTTTCATAATTTGATTTGATTTTTTTTCTTTTGGGGTTTGGTTTGTGCAGATTATATCTCCATATAACCTCTACCTAAATCCAACCCTTGTAGTGAAGCAATACCAATATTGGCGTCTCGTTACAAATTTCTTGTATTTCCGGAAGATGGGTAAGTTTCTTAGACTCTGAGAAATTGTGGATACAACATTCGTGTGTGAATTTTGTCAGTAGTTGCGAAGAAGCTCTGAATAGGTGTCTGTGTTGAAATGGCTATAGAACTGATTAAGAGTGGTTATGAGTTATGTTCATGGTATATTAGTTCATTAGTTCTTTCTGACTTGATGTATTATTATCTTGCCTTGTAGTTATGATTCTCATTGATGTAGATAGACTCACATAACTGCTAAGTAGTGATCCTTTAGTTTCTGAAAGTTCCCTTTTTTAGTTGTACAAAATTTGAAAGGTTCAGAAGCTTTAGCTTGAGTTGAACTTTTGCATCACATGCTTGACTATTTTGTGTGTTTTGTCACATTACTAGCTCTAGGCTGCTGATAAGGTTTGGCTGCTTCTTTTAATTGCGTATTGACTGAATTGATTGTGTATTCAATTTGCCTAGTTTGCTGTTGCTTAGTTATTGAAAATGTCTTTATCTTTTGGGCTTTTTGGCAGATTTGGATTTCATGTTCCATATGTTCTTTCTTGCGCGATACTGCAAACTCCTTGAAGAAAACTCATTCAGGGGAAAGACTGCTGATTTCCTATACATGCTCTTATTTGGAGCATCTGTTTTAACTGGCATTGTTCTTATCGGCGGAATGATACCGTACTTGTCTGCATCATTCGCTAAAATCATCTTTCTCAGCAACTCATTGACTTTTATGATGGTTTGTAACTTCTGTAACACCTTTTTCCTCACAAATCTAAGTCATCAAACCAGCAGCTAACAGTCTCCTCTGTGCTACAGGTCTATGTATGGAGCAAACAGAATCCTTATATTCACATGAGTTTCCTTGGTCTGTTCACGTTCACTGCAGCTTACCTACCGTGGGTGCGTTCAAGTTTCTTGCTTCCTCTTTTTCCCCTAAACTTCAACCAGAGAAGAAATTACATTTTCTTTAAAATCTGTCATTTTGCAGGTGCTTCTTGGGTTCTCTATCCTTGTTGGTGCCAGTGCCTGGGTGGATCTTCTGGTATATAGTCAACAATCCCAACGTTTCTTATCCAATTTCTTTTAATGTTTATCCTCCACATAGTCTTGAGCCTATCCACAATAATTACAGGGTATGATAGCTGGTCATGCGTACTACTTTCTGGCAGAGGTTTACCCGCGAATGACTAATCGTCATCCTCTAAAGACTCCGTCATTCCTCAAAGCCCTATTTGCAGATGAACCAGTTGTGGTTGCACGGCCTGAAAACGTGAGGTTTGCTGCTGCACCTTTCGATGAGATCCACCAAGATTGATCCTGATCTTACTTTTTCCAAACCAGAGCACCAAAGCTCGGCTTGTTGGTCAGATATAAATGGTAAAAAGGCAGATGATACTCAGTCTATTGACTCTGACACGTTACTTGTTACCCACACACCCTAGTTTCTAGTAGTTGGGTGTGTTTTGGTTACTTCTCTTTTCTCCCATCTCTTTATCTTGTTGTGTATACAAATTTGCTACGCTCTTAGTGGTTATGAATATGGACACTCAAATTGTACACAGCCCCCAAGAAATTTCGTAATGTTTCATCTCAAAGTTCTTTGTCTACTACACTCACCTATCACATATGTTACTCGTTCCTGTTTCCATCTTTCCTTTAACCTTAGTTCGAATCCGAAAGTTTGCTAATTCGCCCTCTCCCTAATCGGGCTGGTGATGAGAGAGTTCAAAGACTGGCTCACTGGCACATGCCCGAAGTTCGCTTCATTTTTATACAAGGTTCGCGTCAATAGATAACCTATTTTTAGACAAATCTTTACCAGAAGTTCGAGAAAAAACCAAACGGAAACCTTTTTTTTCTTACAAGAACAGGTCAAGACATCGTTTTCCATTAGGTTCACAGGCTTCTTGTAAACCACTTTTTTTTGTTTTGTTCAACTCTTCTAAACAACTACTACTCTCGTTTTCTATATTTAAGTTAGCAGAAATATTTTTGTTCAACTCTTGTAAACAGTGAGCAGCGCATGCGGGAAACAACAAGACATGTTCAAGCTTCTTTCAGTATGTGGCCGCCTGGCCGGCATGTGAGTTTATAAACGTCAGAAAACTATGATCTCCTAATGATAGAGATAGTTCTCTTCTTCCAGTATAGTACCCCATAAGCTGCGTATTAGGGAAACACAAAGACATGGTCAAGCTTCTTTCAGTATGTGGTTGGTGTGTACGTTGAACCTATGATCTCTTAATCATAGATATAGGTCTCTTCTTCCAGTATTGTACCCCATAACCTGCGGTTGAAGCCATAGTCGTCGAAGCAACTAACCAACTGGATACAAAACAAAATAAGACCAATAACAAGATTTTCAGAGAACACACTTCATATGTTTATAACTTGAGGGCAGTGATTAGTCCAGGCTGTGTGATAATTAGAAAAGAACATATTACCTTAGATAAGTGATCCATGTCTGGGTTTCTGGATTCCCAAACTCGGGCTGAAGTAATGCACCAGCGACTAAAGCCAACTGGAAAACTGTATTCACCTGTTGATGAACATGTTCTATTAACTACCCAAATACGCATGCCAAAGATGCCAAGATGAGAACAAGCTGTCACCTAGAGATCATACCTTCCTTATAAACAATGGTTCTACTTTCTGAGGGCTTGAACCATCGAGGTTGAAGAAATCACTCCAACTCTTCCACTGAAACAAGACCAATAGGAATCCCACCACTAATTTCAGTTCGTGTTCTTGTTAAAGCATATGGTCGAGCAAGACAAAAATATTGTGAAACAAGAGGAATAAGTTGAGTGGAATGTTACAAGAACTCACCTTCCAGTCCAAATTTAGTGCCCTTAAGTAAACTGCACCACCAACGAGTGCAACATCCCGTAACACCACAATACCAACCAGTCCAGCTTTAGAGCACAAATGTCACATGCATCCACCAAAAATGACTTTAGTATTAGAGTTTAAAAGGCAGTATTGCAACTAGGACTCCATTAACTAAGAAACGAAGCCAAGTTTAGCAATTAGTTAGTAAACTTAGTTAGGTTTCCTCTTGATATAAATACATGTAATCTTTATAAGAGGTCTGTCCAAGGAGATCAACAGGACGATATTAAAACTACAAAAACTGTGATGCATTTCCCAAGGTTGTAGATCATTCAATTCAAGTGTAAATCAAAGGACATTTTCCTTCTAAGAGAAAATTCCTCCCTTCAACTTCGCAAACTCTAGATATCTCAAAAAATTTATAGTAACTGCTATCTTATTATCTACCAGGAGCAGGAGAGATAAAAGTATACTCACGATGTAAGAGATCCTTCTGCACCATTGCTACTGCAACACACCCAATAAGAACCTGAATTTAAACATAAGTATAATCAAGAAAACTGAGATGAAATAAAACCTCACACATGTCATCAGCTTGAAACGCAAAACAACCTTAACCCCTAAACACATGCAGAGAACATCCAATAATGAGCCAAAACAAAACACATACTAGATCAAAAGACTATACCTTGTCTGCAAGAGGATCAAGGTACGAGCCAACAACAGAATTAATCTTCATCCTCCTAGCCATGTAACCATCTAACTACAAAACCAAGGGTCTATTATAAACAATGTCCTTCTTCCCAATACTAGTAAAACAAAAATCACAAAGGAGATGAATACCCAATCACTAGCTCCAGAAACAGCCAATCCTACGAAAGCAGAACTATACATCTCATTCGAAATCATCCTACAATACAACCACAATCAAGTTTCAGATTCTTCATTCTCCAATACTTTTTTCCAGAGAAAAAGATACTTCTATACTTACCACCAAAGTGCAGGACCAGATACTAATCTCGCCATTGATATCAAATTCGGCACATTAACAAAACTCTTGATTAACCCACCATCCTCCTCCTTTGAATCGTTGCTATCTACCGTTGGTACCACTGATTGTAACCCTAATTGTCTTGGAAACCTAGTTCTTCTTCTAATTCGATCCAATCTAAGATTAAGAGCTTTAACCTTCTTCAAAACAGCGCCGTTCCCGCGCCAATGCAGAGGTGTCGCCGACTGAAGCAGTTTCCAAGGAGGAGAAGATAAGAAGAGAGGTCCATGAAGAGGAACGAACCATTTCGAAATCGGAGACAAACGGTGCGAGAAATGTGGAAACAACGGCGAAAACTGCGGTGGGATCAGGGAGACGGTTCCACCGGAAGGTGATGCAGCGGTGGCGGCGGTGTAGAATGGTCTTGTATTCCGGTGACTGATTTCAGCTAGCTTTCTTAGAGATCTATAAGTCGCCATTGGTATCAACAAAACTTCGTCTTCGTCTTCCTCATTTACTTAATTCTTAATTTGATTAATTAGAAATTCAAATCTTTAGCACCAGTAGAAGGAGGAAGATGAATCACAAGGAAGACGACGACTAGGTTTTCGCATCTTGAGGGTTTTGACTTGTGCCACGTGTAAGGTTCATGAAACACGTGGATGTTTTGTACACGTGTCCAGTTGCTATACAGAACCGGAATAATCCAATCTTTCTAAATTTTTCCGACAGCTTAACCGGAATATTCAATCTCTTCTAAGGAAAAATAAAAAATGGTAATAAGAAGAAAATGTGAAATTTTAAATTTAAAAAATCATATTAGTAGACAGTAGTAGTACAGTCGAAATTTTGAGACGAATAAGTTCAATTCGAACCAACCAATGAACCAAAACACATTTGTCCGGTTTTGATATAAATCAACAAAATCAAGTAAACCAGTAATATTTGAGGCGCTAAACATACTCTGGCGAGGCTGAATCATAAACCAACCTAAGTTGTTGCTTGACTTCATCTTCTGCAAATGTTGCGTCTATGGCAGTTCTAGCCAATGCAAAAGTTTCTCTTTTACTAAGACCTTCACAGGGAAATGCACAATACTTTCGTTAGCAATGTAAACCATATCACCAGACTCAAGAATCAGAAAAGCTCTCTAACTATTGAGATTTGGGCTCAGGTAATGGAACTCACCAAAGGAACGAACAGCGAGAGCGTACTCCTTGCAGAGGGTTGTGGAAAATACTCCAAAATCATCAGTACATAGGATCAATGGATGTTTTGCCTTGTAGAGATCAGCTGTTAAGATCAAGATTAAGATCATGGTCAAGGTCCAACTGTTTCGATTTTAGCTTTGATGCATCAAAGAAATGAGAAAGGAGAATGGGAAGCAAAGCAAAAGAAAAAGTCTAACCAAAATGGTGTATATCAATGGAAGATATCGATTTGGTTACAATGTTGGACGTTAGACATATTTCAATCTGCACAAAATAACAGAATGTCAAATTGTTTGGAACATTGTCATAAGATCATACGCAGCAAAGAACAGTTGTATAAATATTACCGGAATCCGGAAAGATTTCGCCTTTGTCCAATCTTCATTATTGAAGAAACAGGCATGGCCAACTCGATGCGGTTTGAAATCAAGCATGGCTTGGATTTCTTTTGGATTGGGGACCTACAAAGCACTAAGATAGAGAAAGTAGTAGAAAAACCAAAAAAAGATATTTGAAAATTGTTTAATGGACTTTCAAGAGTTAATACCTCTCCACAGTGAAGAGTGATGTGAAGATCATTGTCTTTAGCAAACTGTAATGCAGGTAAGAAAGTGTTCCTACAAGAACATGGAAGATTTCAGAAGCAACTCATAGAGCAAAGCAAAGGAAGAAATAGAACAACAAATTATACAAAGCTTTTACCACTCTCCAACAAGAGGATTCCCTGAAAGATCGATACCAACTACCCCAACATCTCTCATTTCCAATGCGAGCTTGACCTTTTAAGTAAAAAAGGAGAATCTTAGATGTTTTTTTGCATTAGTATTTTACGTTTTCGAGTAGCATTGCTTGTTTTCCAACACTTACAGTTTCCATTGCGGACTCGGTTGTCTCTCTACGGTCAATACTAAGAAGAAGCCTAACATAAATCTTCTTTCTTCCAATTCCATCACAGGCATTGTGCAGTTTTTGAGAACCCGATGCCGTAACAAAGTCAATATCAACTTCACTGACAGATCTCAAACCTTCAATTACCGCTTCCATGTAAGAACGTTTACTCATACCAATTGAATCATTCCTCTACAAACAAACAACCACTCTCTTCATTTTTCAAATGTAGAAATAACTTACTTAGGATATTTGCAAAAAAAAAGGCAAATTCTCTAAAGCAAAAACCTCTACAAACACATTCTCTAAAGCAAAAAAAGTATACCTTTGGAGTTGTTCGTAACTCAAGATACACCACATTCTCTAAAGCAAAATCCTCTACAACCTGTGTCAAGATAAGATCAGTAAAGTCTCAAGATTTACTAAAAATTCAAATTAATGAATGGAAAATGAAACTAGGGTTTTACTTCTCTGGTGATCCTTGTCACGGTTTTGTGATCAGTAGTGAGCTTATGGATCAAATCAAACAACTTGAAGACTTCAACTGAAGATCGATCATCTAAGAAAAAAACATCAAACAAGAAAGATTTAACCTTTTTGATTTCTTAGACTAACCATTGAAACTACTTATGATATCACTTGACTTGAGTAGACCAAACTAAGCAAAATACAGAACAACGAATTATAAAAGTAAAGACTTTACTTTTCTGAATGACATGTTCAACATCAGCAAACGTTATAACGCCTTTCTCACCAAGAACCTTAGCAAGCTCTCTGTTCATCAAAAAGAAACAAAACCCATGAATACAAAGAAAACTTCAAAGTCGAATTGCGCATTCACAATTGACCAGTGTAAATGTTGTGGATACGAAAGATAGAGATAAACAAACAAAAATCGTAAAGTAAAAAAAGATAAGTCTGGGGGGAATTTTACAGAAGAGTGGAGTCTCTAATGGAGCCGTTGAGATGAGCATGAAGCTCGATTTTGGGAAGTGAATTTATCCATTCCATTTTTTGTTTTTGGAGAAAAGAAGAGAAGAGTACGGATTAGGAAGATAATAAACAGAGAGACACCGTTTACAAAAAAAAAAAAAAAAAAAAAAAAAAAAAAAAAAAAAAAACAGAGAGACACAAGTTGAGCTGTAAAGAAGAAGAAGAAGCGTGTAAATTTTTAGCAGTTTAGTAAAAAACAAATAAGTTAAAAAGTACCAAAATAGTTTTGAGCCCATAAACTTCGTTTCCTTACGGCCCGGCCCATACATTAGACCGACGACACAAAAACTTAGGAAAGCTACAACAATGATTTTGTTTTGTCGAACTGAATTGAAATCGCTTTTTTTTTTTTGCTTTCAACTTGGTTAGATATGTACTGTATATGAAATAAAATCAAGTGATACGAGGTTTAATTCTGTTTTTCGACCAAAGCTTAGTTACGTTCAACCAAATTGGACATTATTAGCTTCTTTTTATTCCTCTAGGGTAGGTCAATATCGAAGCGTGTGATGCAAGTCATAATCTTTCCAACTAGAAAGCAAACCAAAACTTCAAAAGGCTGTTTAGTGCGCATGAATAAATCCTACGGTTCTTAATTATGATATATCTAATTACGCAAATGCAAGCAGAACATTACCACTCTTCATCTTCATCTTCATCTTCATCTTCTTCACCATCTTCATCTTCATCTTCATTATCATCATCTTCTTCCTCAGCATCATCATCATCATCATCATCATCTTCTTCTTCTTCTTCTTCTTCTTCTTCTTCTTCTTCTTCTTCTTCTTCTTCTTCAAGATGATCATCATCGGTCTCTTTCCCTTTACCTTTTCCTTTTACAAGATAGCACAAACATGAGTCAGAAAAATAAGAGACTGCAATAACAAAATATATCTCCTTTTTACAAAGCTATACAATTATATAGACATCATGAACCGGTTTAACCAAATACTTCCCAAAAAAGTCATATAATCCTAATTACTAAGCCAGGTTTAATTCAAATCTGTCTAACTAACTTATCAGCTCGCCAGTGCGGATTTGTTTCAAGTACATAGAGACTTACCTGATACTTTAGGTGGAGGAGAAAATGTTGGAACACCAGAAGCTTCCGGCCAAGCTGATACCTCAGGAACAGGAGAAAATGTAGCCGCGTACGTTTTGTGATACCTTTCAATAGTATAACAGTCGTCTACATACTGCAACGGGTTGATTTTTAGCTTATCGTAGACTGCTAGCGCGTGCAGACATGGGAACTTGTTCCTTTGAAACATTCCACAAGTGCAGGTTGAGTCATTCAACTGAACAATCCCGCTGGTAGAGACATTAACCTTACCCATATACCTTTTCTCCTTTTTCGAGGCCGTTGAGACCTGATATGCACCTCCTTCCACTGGCGTTATAACGCAAGTAGTGGCATTTTTCTTGAACTCTTTAAACTTCTTCATGACAGAATCTGTGTACACATCGCCGCGGTTAAGAGAGCCACGGGTTCGGCTAAAAGACTCCTCAAAAGCGTCTCTCAGCTCACTAAACAGAATCATCACACCCCCTGCCATTGCAACTTTCGGGTATGATTCTGAAACTCTGATCCCAATCTCCAAAGACTCTTTTGATAGCTTTCTCTTTCGCAACCCGCAAAAGTCCTTGTGCATCATGGTCCACCTCCTCCACTCCATCAAGGGCATAGCCAAACTTTTCTTCCCACCACTTATCCAGCTCTGCAGTTGAGAGCATGGGATGTACCCTGACCACACGTTCAATCTCATGTTCTAAAAACTCCACTTCAAAATCTTGTGAATTATCATGAGGGAGACAAGTATGTGGACCACTAGACTTGGTTATCTCAAAAAGACCGTCTTTATCTATTCTACCTGCAGAAATTGACCACTTACATCCCCATCTTACACACTCAAACACATACATGTCCTTGTCTGTCTCTCTTAGTAAACATTTATGCTGCCTCTTAATGGACCACCAGTCCACTGCCTTCTTCAACTCATCTATATCTTTAAAACACAACCCCACACGCATTGTAGTATCGTCAAGCCACAAACCAGACACAAGACGAGGAGCATCCTTATCCCGGGCCACCTCTTGTTGTGTACTGCTCTTCTGTGAACCTGAATCAATTTTTTCCCCCACCTTTTGTTGTCTCTTCTGTCTTTTCCTGGGATTTTCCATTGGCAATGGTCTAGCAGCAGGTGGATTTGGTTTAACTTCCAAATACAACTCCACAGTGTTTATCGAAGTGAAATTGCTTGGAAGCTCGAGCATAGTCTTGAAAAAAGTGTCGCTGAGCACGGGATGAAGTAGATACTTGAACTGATTGGGTGATTGAACTACAGGGTACTTACCAATTACTTCAAGCTTCGATTTTTGCTTGTCTACTCCAGTAATTAGATAAAGCTCATCCAGAAATCTGCTAAAGTCGGTATTTTTCTTGACTCTCATCTCTTTAGGAGACGATCCTTCAAAGTAAACACCATCGGGACCATGCTTGATATCACAATCCCAGTCTTTCCAGTAACACAACACCACAACCTCGTCGCTCTCAGACATTATGAGACACAACAAAACCTACAAGAAACAAAAACTTTCAAGTCAAAACCCTTGAAAGCTATAACCTTTTACCAAAAAAAAACCCTAGAAAGCTACACATCAAACGCAAATGTCTAGTGTCTATGACTTTTGTTAGCAGGTAAACTCATTCCAAACAAAAAAAAAAAGAAGAGAAAAACCAAAAAGCTAGACAATGAAAATCAAAATGCTATACAGAAATGAAAATGACCTTTCGCTAAGGAATCCTGAGGACTAAATGTGATAACTGCTTTTTCTTATGCTTCCGCTTCCTCTGGCAACTCTTCAGAGAAAAGTATCAATCACCCTCGTCTTTTCAAAATAATTACACCCTGTAAATTAGTAAAAAAAGAATTATACAGTTGGGCCGATATAACAAAGCCCAATAATATGTGTTCTAGGAAAATAAAGCCTAGCAACCAATGAACTCGTCGTGATTTGAACGGGTTTATACTTTATACCATATCCGGTTCAACAAATGTATCTGGTGGTATAGAATGGATTGTTTCATTGAGCAAACACCACCACACCAATATCAGAGAGACCAAGTCTCAAAGATGTCTGGTACATATGTGAATTGAACACACCTCAGTTTTATTCTGGTGAGAGTGAAATTGTTTGCTTAAAAAAAAAAAAAAGACTTGTCACTATGCTCTCATGTGTTTGATTTTGAAGCAGAAGGTTAGAAGAGGCTCGATGATATGCATTATAGCATTTGTAATCTATGTTTGTTTGAAACGACAATGTTTTTCATACACACACACAGCCAAATCCTTTGGATAGAGAGAATGACAAGGATCATCTCAAAAGTTAGAATGAGAGAAAACAAAAGGGATCACTCAAAATTTGCATCCGCATCCAGTACAAATTTGGTCATCTCGTTGTGAGATTCTAGGTCTCTCTATAGAACATTGAGATTCATCTTCTTGAAATCACCTTTACTGTCAATAGTAACCACATACCAGAGTTTTAACGATCCAAACGTATCAAAAGTTGCGTTAACCTGATATGCTAAATTATTTGAGAAAATTCTTTATAAACAACGAAATAAATAGTAGTAATTTAGAATTATAACCTAATATCAAGTTTCTTTTCGAGATTATTTGTTTTTGTATCCGAATTACAACTAATACCAATATTACTATTTTGATTTTTAGTTTTGAATTCGTAGAAAATAAAAATAAAAGTAAAAAAATAGAAAAACAAATTATTCTAGCTTCAACACCAGATCGAAATCTCTTTCTTTACCTTTCTTCGTAGGTAATCTACGTAGTTGTGTGATTGATGTGAACCATTATAGAATCCAATAATTTAGTGGATCTTTCTTCTGTGTATATGTGGCCCAATTAAACTAATTTCATTGAATAACATCGACACACTTTTTACAGGCCTGCTTCATCTTTTATGGGCCTTGTTTAAGGGAAATAAATAATATCCAGAACGTTTTGTGTGGCAAAGTGTCAAAATGTACCAACAGAACACAAGGTCTATCATGGAGCATATCAAGAGATGGACTTCTGAAGAGCACTACACATGCTGATGAACTGACACCATTATATGTTTTTATCATAACAATGTTATGTTTGTTGACTAATGACAAAAATTTGTTGGAATTAATTAATTGAAGTGATGGAAAAATATATGTCATGACATGTTGAAATCACATTTTTGCTTATTGGTAACGTTAAAACAATATAGTGTAGGATTTTTTTTTTTTATGAAAAGCTTAGGTTTAAGACATACGAAAATATGTTAATTGAAAACTAAAACAATTTGTATTGGTCTGATTAATCTGCCAACGCCATGAGTTTGATTGGAAACACTCAACGCCTAATTCGTAGTTTACTTATTACATTTACCTTGTCTAAACGCACTTTAAGTTTTAATACTATAAATGAAGGACTAGAAGATATAAGAACATAAACGAAATTGGTGGAGTTGGAGATGAGAGGGGGTGTACGAAACATCTGTCACCATTTTAACACCTTCTCCATCTTCCTAGTCTTCACTCTTCTTCGTCCTGCATTCTCAACCCATGTCAATACTATGTCACCTACAGATTCTCTTACAATCTCAAGCAACCGAACCATTGTATCTCCTCGTGATGTTTTCGAGCTTGGTTTCTTTAATCCTTCCTCGGGCACTTCTCGTTGGTATCTTGGGATATGGTACAAGAAGATCCCCGAGAGAACTTACCTATGGGTTGCTAACAGAGACAACCCTCTCTTTGGTTCCATTGGAACTTTCAAAATCTCCGACATCAATCTCGTACTCCTCGATCACTCCAACAACACCGTTTGGTCAACCAATCTCACCAAAAGTGACGTTACATCTCCAGTAGTCGCAGAGCTTCTCGCTAATGGCAACTTCGTGATGAAATACTCTAACAACAACGACCCAAGTGGAGTTTTGTGGGAGAGTTTTGATTATCCGTCAGATACTTTACTTCCCGAAATGAAACTTGGTTTGGATCTTAAAACTGGGTTCAATAGATTCCTAAGATCTTGGAGAAGTCCTGATGATCCGGCAAGTGGAGATTATTCGTACAAACTCGAAACTCAAGGGGTTCCTCAGTTTTTTCTATGGACTAAACACGTGCCACTGTACCGGACCGGTCCATGGAACGGAATCGGGTTTGGCCGTATACCGGATATGGGACAGTTGAATGACATGGTTGATAATTTCACAGAGAATAAAGAAGAGACCAACTACGATACCTACTCCAGATTGAGAGTGAGTCCTTCAGGATATCTCCAACAATATACGTTGTTTCCGCCGTTAACGAACTGGACCAAGTTATGGGAATTCCCAAGAGATCAATGCGATTTGTACATGGTATGTGGACCTTACAGTTACTGTGACTACGCAAACATGCCCATATGTACTTGTATCCTAGGATTCATGCCTAAGGACCCTCAAGCGTGGTTGTTGGAAGACTGGTCACAAGGATGTGTGAGGAGGACGGAACTAAGTTGTCGCGGAGATATGTTTTTATGGCTGGAGAAAATGAAGTTGCCGGATACTACAAATGCGATTGTGGAGCAAAGTATTGGGGATAAGAAAGAATGTTTGGAGAGGTGTCAGATGGATTGTAATTGTACTGCCTTTGCGAATGCTGATCTCAGAAAAGGCGGATCGGGTTGTATGATTTGGACCGGGGAGCTCATGGATATCCGAAACGACGAAGCAGGAGGTCAAGATCTTTACGTCAAATTAGCGGCAGGTGATCTTGGTTCTGGATTACTTAAGAAAAATAAGCGTGGTTGATTATTACCGGAGTGGAACTTGTTATGTGTTTGCTTAAGACACAAACGAATGTATGGTTTATTTAAGGAAAAATAAATATCTGATGTATGGTTTATTGAGAATCTCGTTCGTAGTATTGCTGACTACAAACTGATGTGCCATAGAATTTTCCCATTATGGTAAATACGCTAAAATTGACGAGGCTGTGGTAAAAGTTTAGTTTTTACTCAAAACGGGTAAAAAGTAAATGGGTGTAGTTGAAAACTTGACAAAAAAAAGGGGATAAAAGTGAGATTTTCGGAGAATAGAGATACAAAATTGAGAAATTAAAAAAAAAATCCTCTTCACTAAAAAAAAACTTCCGTTATCGATCTCTCTCTCTGAGGGTGGCGATTCGAGTTTCCATGGTGGAACAGAAACCCTAGGGGCTATGTTGGTACTAATTATCACTCTTCACTATTGAATTGGGGATGGAATCAGAGAAACTCCTTAACCCAAGGCTTCTTTCGATTAATAGCAGCAGCACTACCACTGGTCGCAAAGGTATGTCTGTTGAGTTGCCGCAGAAACCGCCGCCGCCGCCGTCGTTGCTTGACCGGTTCAAGGCTCTGCTTAATCAGCGTGAAGATGAGTTCGGTGGTGGTGAGGAGGTTTTGCCTCCGGGTATGGATGAGATTGTTCAGCTTTATGAGGTTGTTTTGGGCGAACTTACTTTTAATTCCAAGCCTATTATTACTGATCTCACTATTATTGCTGGTGAACAACGGGAACATGGTGAAGGAATCGCTAATGCCATTTGCACTCGAATCCTTGAGGTTTGTCTCTTTTTCTTAGTTTCTGCCATTTAAGCTTCACTGTATACTTTATTAGTGCAAACGTGGAAGAAATTTAGGATTTTTTTTATTGTCAGAGTTATGCAATTAGGAAAGAGTGTTTCGTTTGTTGTTTACTGAACTGGGGCTGCTTCTGAGTTACTTTGTTGGTATGTGAATACAGAGATTTTATCATAAAATCTCATGTTTATGCAGGCTCCAGTTGAGCAAAAGTTGCCTTCTCTCTATCTATTAGACAGCATCGTTAAGAACATTGGACGGGATTATGTTCGTTATTTCTCATCCCGTCTACCAGAGGTAAGCAGGCTACAAGGAGGTATTTGCTATATTGATCTGCATAGGGATGAAGCATGCTCATAAAGATGTTTTAATTCTTTGTCTGGTCCTTTAGGTCTTCTGCCTAGCATACAGGCAAGCACATCCGAGTTTACATCCTTCAATGCGCCATCTGTTTGGGACTTGGTCAAGTGTTTTTCCACCGCCTGTGTTACGCAAGATTGAGGTACAATTGCAACTTTCATCTGCAACAAACCAACAATCTTCGTTAGGGGCTTCTGAGCCTGCTCAACCAACAAGGGGTATTCATGTTAATCCGAAATACCTTCGTAGGCTGGAGCCCTCAGCCACTGAGAGTGTAAGCCTTTCTATTTGTTATTATGAACAGAGAATGCATCTGTTACCTTGAAGTTCTGATATGTTTATATTCTATTACTGTACTAAGAAAGCCTGATATAAGATTAGTCTAGCCTCATAGTGACTTATACCTTACATGCATATTTCCTTGACTGCTCCTGCTTGACATGCAGAATTTGAGGGGAATAAACTCCAGTGCAAGAGTGTATGGCCAAAATTCACTCGGTGGATATGATGATTTTGAGGATCAGTTAGAGAGCCCATCTTCCCTGTCTGGACCAAGGTCTGGTACAGTTGGAAGTGTGGCCCTCTCGTCTTCTGTAATTGGAGGTAATATTCTTCAGGCTTGCAATCTCCAGACCTGTAAAACTTGATGGACTTTGAATAACCCTTTTATCTTTTGATCCTAATGGTCCTGCAGCAGATGGTTTTCCCAAGAGGTTTAGTGATGGAGCTAATCCTTCTAATCAAGCCTTTAAATATGGAATGGGTCGACTTACTGGCAGAGATGATGAACATATGGAATGGCGAAGAAAGGAAAACTTAGGCCAAACAAATGATCATGAAAGACCCAGAGCTTTGATAGATGCATATGGAGTTGACACCAGCAAACACGTAACCATCAATAAACCAATTCGCGATATGAATGGCATTCACAATAAGATGGTCACACCATGGCAGAACACTGAGGAAGAAGAGTTTGATTGGGAAGATATGAGCCCTACCCTAGAACGTGGCAGAGCTGGTGATTTTTTACGATCATCTGCCCAAGCATTAGGAAGTGTAAGGGCAAGACCCAGAGTAGGAAACACAAGTGATTTTCATTTAGATTCTGACAAGAAGAATGGTGTAAGTTATCAGCTACGAGAAAACTGGAATTTGTCACAAAATTTCCCCCATTCATCAAACCCTGTTAATACCAGAGCAGGAATAGACTTGAAAGTATTGGCTTCATCGGTGGGATTGGTTTCATCAAACAGTGAATTCGGGGCTCCTCCATTTGATAGCATTCAAGATAGTAACACACGTTTTGGTCGGGCTCTTCCTGATGGGACGTGGCCCCATTTAAGTGTTAGAGGATCCAATTCTCTCCCTGTATCTTCTGCGCACTTGCATCATTTGGCAAATCCTGGTAATGCGATGTCAAATCGCTTGCATGGTAACCCTTTATACAGGCCCGACAACCAGGTCTCCCAGAGTCATCTTAATGATATGAATCAACAGAATCAGATGCTAGGTAATTATTTACCATCTTCTTCTGCTATGGCTCAAAGGCCAATGCAATCACTGCTGCCCCACGCAAGTCATGGGTACCCACCACAAGGGTCAACCATTAGACCATCCTTATCAATTCATAGTGGAGAAGCCATGCATCCTCTTTCTTCAGGGGTGTTATCTCAAATGGGATCAATCTCTCAGAATGCTTCTCTGGGAGCCTCTAATCAACCGCCGAGTGGCGCATTCTCTGGTCTGATTGGCTCCCTCATGGCTCAAGGTTTGATCTCGTTGAACAATCAGCCTCCTGGTCAGGTAAATATTCAAACTCATGTCACCCCTTCTACTGCTTGAGAGTTCGTTTCTTCTTGCTTTATCTTGAATAGTCGGTTTATATATTCAGGGATCATTAGGAATGGAGTTTGATGCGGACATGCTTAAGATACGTAATGAGTCTGCAATCAGTGCTTTATATGGGGATCTCCCTAGGCAATGCACAACATGTGGTCTACGCTTCAAGTGCCAAGAAGAGCACAGTAAGCACATGGATTGGCATGTAACCAAGAACAGGATGTCCAAGAACCATAAGCAGAATCCTTCTCGGAAATGGTTTGTAAGTGGTAGTATGTGGCTTAGTGGTGCAGAAGCACTTGGAGCTGAAGCAGTACCAGGGTTCTTACCCGCAGAGCCAACAATAGAAAAGAAGGATGACGAAGAGATGGCAGTTCCTGCAGATGAAGACCAAACTTCATGTGCTTTATGCGGCGAGTCATTTGAAGACTTTTATAGTGATGAAACTGAAGAATGGATGTACAAAGGTGCGGTGTACATGAATGCTCCAGATGGATCAACAGATATTTTGGACAAGTCTCAGTTAGGTCCTATAGTGCATGCAAAGTGCAGGCCAGAGTCCAATGGGGTAAGCCATTCTATGTATTCTCTCATTTGCATTCATGGTCGCTTCATGAGTTATAATGCAGTTGACTCCATCATCGTTTTAGCTGTTTTAAATATTATTCAGCCTCGTAATTTTCACGATTACCTTTTTCAGGGTGATATGGAAGAGGGTAGTCAGAGAAAAAAGATGCGGAGTTAGATCCCTTAGACCGACTTTTAGGTCGTTTCTTGACTACATATAAATTACATTCTTATTTCTTCATCATCTATGTGCACTTAGTCACACAACACCACTGATGGAGAGAGTCTTCTTTCTCCTATGTACCATTAAAAGAAAGAGGTTTACACCCACATATTTTATCATTCTTTATGCCTCTAAAATCCTGCTCTGACTTAGAACATGGATCTGGTGTAACTGTTCTGCATTCACTGCTACACCTAACTTCCTTAGGGTTTTTTGTAGTAGTAAAATCAGATGTCGCAGCGGTAGTTCCCCCATGTATATGGAATGTACTGTCTGTTTCTTTCTTGTTTCGAATTGTCTTCTTTTTTCAACTTTAGATATTGCAGGGAAAGCCCGGGAAGACTGATATTCGAGTGATCAAATTTCCTTATGATCAATGGATTTCGTAGAAGCTGTTGCTAAGAGAACCAGTTTCAGGTTTTTTCGTTAGAGCTTTCCCGTCTCAGTTTTACTTTTTATGTAGGCGTTAACACAACTCTTTTGAGGGGTATTTATTCTCTTGACTTTGTCTATAATGAAAATACTTTTCTTCTACTTAACATTTTGATTTTGAATTTTAATATACCTGTATCATACCTACCGGATATAGAGCAGGATTTATGTTGAAGTAAAAGCTTACAGAACGTTACATTCAGAATATGAAATACGGAGGATTTAGAGGTTATAATTAGAGTCATTTTGAGGTTGGTCAGATGGCCAATACAAGTACTTATCAAGAAGGCCAAGAGCCAAAGATATGGTTTGTTGACTTAAGGCTTAGCTAGAAAAATGGTTCATCGGTCAAACGATTTAAGACTTAAGAGAGAGTTATAGGAACTAATATGTAGTACTACTACTAACTAACAAAGATTTTTTTGACCCATATGGGTCGAGTGCAACAAAAGGGCTTACACAAATACAAGAAAGAAACATACACTTGGGTGGGAGAAACACAAAAAGGGAAAAACCCATAAGTGTTCCAAAAAAAACTGTCAACGACGCCCAAAATAGAGAAATCTAAAACCGTGGTTTCCAGCAGAAGTCAATACCCGAACCTCTTTACCCTTTTTCATCCATCCGAGATGAAATTAAACGCAAAAGGTGCGTTCTTGACTTCCTTTGGATTTCAAATACAAAAACACAAAATTAGAAACCATAACCGCTATGTTTCTCCTTCCTTACTTCCTTTTCACTCTCTCTTATTCTTACTTCTGCATAAAAAACAAACCACATGATCAAAATCTTTAGTCATAAGTTCATTACTTGCTCCACAAGAATCCCGTTAGGTCAAGATCTTAGTTGTGGATTCATACCTGAAAAAACTACACTCCTCCTCCTCCTCCTCCAGCGTCACAAGCAACTGCCGCTTTAATCCTCTCCACAGTACATTTGATCAGACTATTAACCGTGGCCACCGAGCCAAGTGAGAGTTTAGCTGTAGGAACAGAGTCAACAAGAATCTGAAACGCAACGGTTAAAAGCGAACCACCACAACTCCCAGCAGAAGTAGAAGAAACCACTTCCTGATGGTTCCCATCTCCTCCTCCCACAGAACCATCCGGTAAAATAGCAAAACCAGACGGCAACAACGCCACGTAATCAGGATCTCCCCCGCTTAGAACCACGTTCATTGCCACTATATCCACAGGCGCATAAATCACATACGACCCTGATGCGTCCGTACAACTCTCTTGTAGAATCAACATGTTGCTCTGGCTCGAGTTTCCGCTCTGTAAACAAACAACAACAACAAAGTTTTCAGAATCTGGAAACAGTAAAACTAAGGAGAGAACTGTTGGGTTCTTAACAATGTATGTCTCACATTGACTCGGAGCAAGGAGACGCAGTTCCCAGGTTCACGACCATTGGCTATATGAGCCATTTCTTGAACCATGCCTCCATTAGACAATATATCCCACTGCAAAAAATCAATCAAATTAAATAAAACCCTTCCAATTTATATCCTAATACATTTTTTTTTTTTAAATGGTTAAGTACACATAATATGATCTCAATACATTATCAGTTCATGTTCTTTGTTTACTCAATTATATAATTTACGATATTTTCTATTGGTTCTGATTAATAAGATTTCATTATTTAATAAGATTCTTGAATTACCTCTTTTCTTGAATTTTCGTCACGGAGGAAATCAAAAACACGTTTGGGAGCAACAGGGATCCAGAACGAAGTCGCTGCGCTAAGAACAATACCCGGAGGTCTTCCCGGATCATCCATACTCTTCCGGGTCATAACCCGAACATCATCGGATCCTGTTGTCGACATTGTTGTCCAAGCGTGTGCAGTCGACGCGCCTACGCCACTGCAGAAACTCATCACCATCCTCTCAGCTAGCTTTAACATACTCTTCCTCCCTTCAGGACTCGTTATCACTGCATATAATAATTACCATAATCTATAAGGACCTAATAAGTAAAACTAAAAAAGCTTTTTCAAATTCGTTTAAGCCCCGAAATATTCAAAATTATCTAAATAGCCCATACCGGAAAGATCACCAGGAATGTTGTTGGCCATGGAGCTAGCGAGCCGCTCGCATTGTCGCTCGAGTGTAGCCACCCAACGTTTCGCACCGAAAGCTAAACCGGAATGAACCAACGGTTTATACATATTGTGAACTGATCTATCATCTACCTCCATATGCTCTATCCATGTAACCTTTCATACCAATATCACCCCATAAGTTTTTCAAAATTTAAAATTTTCTACACTTAACTTCATATATACACAATATAAACCCTTTATATCTTCTGATCTTTTACATACCTTAGAATAACCATTAGGCAATTCTTGAATAAGACAACCTGAAGGCCTTCTTCTGGTTCTTAAGATTGGAGTACTTGGTCTAAGGCTGTCCAAAGAGACATCAACCACAGCCCAAGAACCGTCGCTATGCTGTTTGCAGTATCTCACAAAGTAGTTCTCACGCGTTGGGACTAGCGGAGACGGAACTTGAAACTCAGCTGTCATCTTCACATACCAAAAAAAAAAAAATTCAAAATCGAATACTATGGCATTTGATGTACAGTTTTCTTGAGAAGCAAGTAATTAAATTGATATATACATACCACTTGCAAAGCACCATTGTAGTTTCCAGCAACTCCAGTGGAAAGGACTTCAAGTGTCAAGGCTCTTGACACAATCCCAGAGAAAACACAAGACCATTGATTCTTAAAAGCCACATCAAACAATTAAAACTTTAGTTATTTTTTTTCCTCAATCATTTTTAGCGGTAAAGTAAGTTCAAGATCAAGAAATAATTTAATTACCACATCCATTAGAATCTCAACGAGATTGATGTGATTCATTATAACAACAGCAGATTCTCTCGACGCCTCTGATCTCAATCCTAATGGCTTTGGTCCTATTCCTCTCGGAAACGTTCTGAAATACTCTTCTTCATTGAGAATCTCTATCGAATTATCGGTTGAAACCCATAAAGGATCCCCAGCTTGAGCCATTCTCACGAGTTCCTCCATAGCTGCAACCGCTAGCTCAACGATTATAGGCTTATCAGTCTCAGAAGGGATCGAAACCGACCTCAATATGTCCCCTGTTCCATACATTTCTCCTCCAAAGCCTGTTTGGTTCCCAAAGTTTCCAACTTCAAGATCAAGCGAACGAGAAGGCGCGTGGATCGCTAGTGGAGCGAAAGACGTTCCTAATGGCTTCCCAACGTATTTGGCAGCAATAGCAGAGATCCTATCAATCTGTAGATGAATTTGTAACAAATTCAGAATCCAATGTTTAAAAATTTGTACTCATATAGACAAATGTATGTATATACCTCTTCGCGGAGTCTAGCATTTTCGATCCTGAGATGCTGTTCGTCGAATGACATTTCTCCAATAGCAGCTGGACCACCACAGTTAGGGCATGTAGCATTGCTTAGAGCTTCTTTGTATCTATTGTTCTCTGCTCTGAGTTTGTCATTGTCTGACTTTAGAATCTGGTTCTCATGCCTCTCACTTTGTGCCTACAAATATTAGTTACACACACAATACTTTATTAATATGAAACTATAAACTTTATAAAATCAAAACAATTAATATCGGCTTTAAGAAGGATATATAAATGTATTGGTCAAATTGTTACAAACCTTCATTTGAGTGCGTTTGTTTTGGAACCAAAACTTTACTTGAAGAGGCTCTAAATTGAGATCACGGCTCAACTCTTTCCGTTGCTTATCATCTGGATGAGGACATTCTTTAAAGAACCTGAAAAATCCAACCAAAAAAGCTTGAAATAAAGAGACTGAAAAAGTTATGACTCTCTATTAAATGTGACATGAGCTACATATGTGTGGTTTGAGGGTATTTTCTTACGATTCAAGTTCTTGAATTTGGCGTTGCGTGTGGCGATGGTAACGCTTCTTTTTGTTGGGACGTTGGTTAGGATCTTGAAGCTCTTCACCAGGATTCTCAGTGGTAACTTCAGCACCTGACTTGGTCTCGAAATCATCTTCTCGGCTTCCGGTGATTCCCAAGTCATTATCTGATGTACTCTTTGGGGTCATATCGAACATATGATGACTCTCAAACATATTTGGATGATACATTGTGATGGATGATTGACTATGATGATATGATCAATCAACTATATATTAATCAAGAAATGGGGTTATGGAGTTGTCAACTTTGGTTGCCTTCAAATCTTCAAGGTTTCTAATCAAAATATATTCTTGATTTGATTTTCTTCCTCAAGTATATCTTCCACTGCCAAAAATCAAAATCAAATTAGTTTAAAGATTATATATATGAAACGTTCATATGTGCATATAGAATGAAGAAAAAAGATCACTATGGAAATGGAAAAAAATAATGATATTAAGGGAAAGTTGTATAATTCTAGTTGTAATATGGAACTATATATAAATTTAGCTTTAGTCAATAATTTTATCATTTTAGTAACCGTTGTCTAAACTAAAAAGTGTCAAAAAAAAATTACGATCCATTTGCTTGGTAATATATAAGATATAACATTTTGATAGTTATGTATATACCCAAAAAAAAATTACGATTATCAAATGTTAGAGAGGATACGTTTTTTCATTAAACTAAAGAGAGGAACAATGATTCGACAAACGGAGATACGAACATGTGTATATACATATACGAATGAAATATTTACTTTATTAAAACAATAATCAATTTAGTATATCATCTAAAATGTTAATTTTACAAATAATGTGATGAAAATATGAGGAAACATTTGGATAATAGATCCACAATGATATTTTATTAAAAAAACTAAGAGAAGAAGAAATATCTTCCTTCACATTTTTTTGTTTTGGTAAGCGATTATCTTAAAGAAAAAGTCAAAAAACACTAATGAGATTTCACAATAAAATTGACGGGACTTACATAAACAAGAAATGAGAGAAAGAAAGAAACAAAAAATGAGATTTATATATGTGTATACATGCTCACAGTAACATATCTCCAAGCCTGTGTACGTCTAAACACACACAAATCAATCTTGAAACCGTCAAGATTTCTGAAAACATCAGATCTATCGGACAGATCTAGCTAGCAGACGGTGGAGGAAAGAAGCAAGAAAGAGAAAAAAGAGTTTATGTTATAAACCCTAATTTATATGATAAGAAGAAACATGATACTAGTAGGTTGTATAGTATTAACTTAAATGCTGAAAATACTTACTCAAATTCGATCTGAAACCCTTTTGTGTGATGTTAAGAAAGTTTTCGAAACCCTAAAAGACAGATCTCTTTCTTTTGTTGGTTGAAGTTTTTGGGTTCGAGTTTAATGATATTTTCTCTCTCTCTTTTGGTCGACTCACAGAAGCTAGTACGTGAAGAGAAGAGAGAGAGAGAGAGAGAGAGAAGGAGATTCACAAGTTTTTCTAATCTCTCTAAATTGAATTTATTAAAGAATTAAATTGACCTTGGTCTTTGTGCACTTAAAAAACCGAACCGTTTCAAGTAAGTAAAATAAAAAGAAAAATACTAAAAAATGATAATGTAGGGTTTGATTAATTAGTATATATAGGGGTTAATTAACGCGTTGACAATAAGTCAATATGGTCCTTTATTTGTGTGACACAACTACCAAGTAGATTTCGTCAAACTCCTTTTGAACTCCTAACTCCAAGAAAAGTTTTTTTCCGTAACGCTTTATTTTTTATTTTTTAATCTTAGATCATAGTAACTTCATATAAGTCTCCGCAAAAAGACACAAACACATTTATACATTAAACAAAACTAAAACAAATCTCAGAGGAAAAAAAGAAACACAGGTTAAAATCATAGGAAACGAGATCTTGAGATCTAAAGACTTCACAAACAACATGCAACACATATATGGATCTGATCTGTAACCCTAACCCAAGATACATAAACACACAAACATGCACATGCATACATAAATGTGTATATATATGTACTCTCTTTTTGTAACATTGATAATAGAGATCTTACTTTTGAAGACACAGTGAAACCCTAATTCACAGTGTTCTTTGGTTTATCCCCATGTGAATTGAAGAAGAACAGAAGTCCGGGGGACAATGGCAAAAAGAAGTAAACAGGGTTGGTTGCTAGCTAGGGATCCGGAAAACCGGTCGGTTACCCAAAAACCGGTGGTATAATCTCAAACCGGCCGGGGAGAGCTAGTTAGGTATTAAGAAACAATGGAAGTTTTGTGGTTGAAGAAGAAGACGAAGAAGAAGGAAGAAGAGGACAAGAGAAGGAAAAAAAAAGGAATAGGTGGAGAGTTTCAATAAGAAAAAAGGAGTTATTGATGAGAGCATAGAGAGGTTGCAATGCATTTATGAGTCTCTAAAACCTCCATTAATGCTCTCTCTAGTAAGAGAAACTTACTCTCATCCTTTTGTGTATACTTATCTTTAGAGAGTTTCATCAGTTCATATCAGTAAAAAAAAAAAATCACTGTTTATCTTTTAACTTATGGATTCTCATATATATCTCTATCTCTATATGGGTTTAAGCTAGGAAATTATTATAATTTCTTACGTGCAAGCTCATGTTTCTTTGGCTTCCACATATAATAATGTGTATAATTATCTCTTACCAACCGATTCCTACCTCATCTATGTCAAAAACAACGCATTTTTTTGATTAATAAAGATTATGTTAGCTACGACGAGTCTACACTATGCATGCGTGCGTGTGTGTGTTTTGTATGTGTGTAAACGTATGCATACATAAATGAGTTTTATTGTTGAAATGCTAATTAAGTTTATGATATTATTGTTTTCTTATTAATGGGACTAGATATATGTATAACTACACTTATATGCGAGAACTATATCCAATTAGAAGCATGGACGACCGCATATCAATGAGATATAGTATTTTCTTTCATTAATTATTAGTTATTAACGAGTGGAAGAAACTGTGACATTTATAACGAAATCGTCTCATACTATTTATAGGCATATATATGTATATTATTTCACTAATTATTAATTTTCAAACAATATAAATTTGAGAATAAACGTATAGATAGGGGAGACATTCGGTCACTTGAAAATGGCAATGTACATCGATCAAACATTTCCGTTGTATACATAAGTTCTTAATCCACATTGAATAGTATCTATAAATATATGTGTAATAAGAGGTGAAGCATACTAGCTAGTGAGATGGATTTTGTTGGTGGGATTATGTAAGTAATTATGTTATAATTAATGTATCATCGCGTCTAATTTGTTTGCCATCATTTTTCTTGTGTTTACGGATTCTATATAATTGCAAACATATAATACATCTACCCTCTAAATCATATGTACAAAAGTTCATCGACACCAAAACATTTATTTGGATAGCTAGTGGCTTATGGCGCTCAATAGAGTAAACTCAAGGTTAATCAAAGTCTTAATTAAAGAGTCAAGAAATGGATTGCATGTGACCCTATTTGTTTTTTATGTAGCGAGAAAGATGAGTTCATTATAACAAATCATGCGCTCTTTAGTGTCCTCATGTCTTGCAAACCTAGGATCTATCATCAATACACACAACATATCTCTCCATTAATATCAACCTGAAAATGACAATTTGGACATGGTGAATACGTACTTTTCCATGAGTTTTTTTTTGGTAAGCTTAGATTAATACTCATATAATATTTAAAACTATTAAGGAGATGATAAATCGAACATCACCTGATCATGTTAATCCGGAAAATATACATATAAACGTCATTTAAAAAATAGATTCAAGACTTGCTTTATGTGTATCATTTGTATATAACCAAATAATACGAAAATATTATTAACACATAGGAATGTAGCAAACAATGACGACAACACAAAGAAAAAAGATGGTATGTAATCATATGCTTACGTACCATACGAAACCACACAAGTAGTATTTGTTTTTGCAGACGCGAGATACATAACTCAGCAAATAGAGAAGTAAACGACGTGTAGTTCAATAGTTCTAAATGAAAACGTCAATATGTGTAAAGTTTAGAGTGGTAATTAAAATTTAATTAACGGGAGGTGGCTTGGCTAGGGTGATTAGTTAAATAAATAAAATGAAGATCGATGAAAAAGGCTTGGAGCAATGGGACGTCACCTTCATAAGTTCATATAATTAAGCTAGTGGGAAAGAGTGCTACTGTTACCTACCAACCAACTCATTTAATTGACTCCAAATTTTAAATTTTGTTTTTGAGATTTCTTATTTTTTTTTATTTCATTATTTTCGAATTCTCAGACATTGCGTAAAATTTATAGATATACAACATTATTATAGTATTTTTTGTTTTTTGTCATCATACAACATTATTATAGTATATATATATCTTATTTCTTCTGTCTGAAGAAGAATTTGTATTATTTTCATTTTGTAAAAAGCAAAGCTTCAGAAAGATTCTTGACTTAATTTTCACATTTTAGCACATTTCTAGACAGTTCTTTTCCAAAAAAAAAAGTAATTTTATAACAGTTGTATTTTATATGAAAAGGTAACCTCTCCTATGATTTTTGTTTTTTTTTTTATTTATTTAACGAGTGGAACACTTAAAAATAAAATGAATAAGAAGCCATATATAGTCATAGTGAGTGGGCTATATACACATGTATGGGACCGAATCATTTAATTTATATTTAGTAACATTTCAGTTTATGTTGAGAGATTTTATTTGTCCCCACATTTTTCCAAGTTGAATTTTTGAATTTTGTTTTCATTCGAAATTTTATATTTTGTTTAATGTAGATGACTGTTGATAGCTAGATTCCATTTTTCTTCTTCATTAATTTGCAAAGTTAAACTTTGATATAGAATATGCTATATTTATAAGAGTTATTAGTAGCATACTATATAGTTTAATTAAGAGACCTTTTCCCCCATATAAAAGACCTTAATTAAGACATGTATACAAAATTAATATAAGTACAAACTAATGTATAAAAATCCTACTTACTTTCTCTCTTTATGAAATGCTGAAGTCATGTGCCGTAGATGGATTACATAATTACATTATAACAAATTAATTAGTGCTAGTGTACCAGATTAGAGGAAGCAATATGCTAAGGTCTATCTCTCATTCTTGGTGTTTCTATTTTATTAGTTAACTTTTTCTTACTATATATTTTTGTTGGTTCTTCTGTTTTGACCTTTTTTTTTTCTCCCAAATGATTCAAACAAAAAAACCTTTTTAATAACCACTCAAATTCACCATCATTTTCATACAATTTTTTCTTGCTTTTCCTTTCTATAACTCTGTCTATGTTTACATTAAAGAAACCAAACTCCAAACGTTACAACATGTCTACATATGTAACAAAACAAAATCTCAAAAGAAAATCAGTAGAACATGCAAACAAAGTCCCCTTAAGTATGCACAAAGATGACCAAACTTTTTCTTTTTTTTCTTTTTTTCCTTCTCTTCAATCTGTTATTATATGTTCTAGATTAGTCGTGATACAGTTGATTTATACGAAGATTTGGATAATATAGATGATCTTGAAGATTTTGGAGATGTTGATGATGACGATGACTTTTTTCTTCTACTACTTTTCTTCTTGTTATGTTTTGGTAAATCTATCGGTGTAACTGGAGGGATATCTCTTAGTGTATCTGATATTGTTCGTTGACTCGATCCATAATCAAAATCTACATTTATAAACATTACATAAGGTAGTTAGTTTTATTCTATCAAAAATCTAAGGGGATGGTTAATTATATATTAAATTCAGAAGTGTAAAGAAAAATACAAAAGTGTAAAAGGTGAAAACGAGTAAACCTACCGGTGGAAGAAGAAGTGAAAAAGGAAGTAGAAGGTCTTGCATTACTAAAAGATGATGCTCTTGGAGATAAAACCTCAGCTCCGACCTTAAACTCACTCATCTTCACAATAAATACAAATATATATATACATAGATTAGCTATGTAAATATTACTTACCTATTTTTAATTTAGGATTTACTTATTTTGTTAGAAACTACAATTGTCACATACTACAAAAAATAACACTAAAGAACTTACCCAACCAGGAGCACTACCAGAGGAACCCTCCCAGCCAATATGAGCCACATGTTTTACATCTGTTGGAAACCCAATTTCTATTTCATCCCTCTCTTTCTCAACGGCTGTAAAATAAGTTTATATCTTTATTTCATATATTAATTAAAAACCAGAGAAAATACATGAAAACTATCTCAAACTATAATATGTAGTCATTTTTGTATATGTGATCATTGTTATTATTGCATATCAAACTATGTTACTTCTATAATTTTGACTCATAGAGTATGTAGTAATTTACTCATATGAATGGATTCATAATTATGTACCATTTAAATTGATAGAAAAATGGTAAAAAGAGTATTACCAAATATTTGAGAGATACATTTGAAGCCTTTATAGATGCCTTTCATTTTCACTGACATGGTGAAGATCACAAAACCGCCAAACTATATATGCAGATTTATTTCCTTGAATTCTCCTCTCTAGCTCCTACCCGAAAATTCTATTGCCAAGATTGAAGAAGCTCAACAACAATATCCTCTCTCCTACTTCAAACTGCGATGTACCAAAACTTATGGTATTAGTATTTACTAATATATCATATATACAAAAGAGAAACACGTACGTACGTACGTACGTACGTAGCATAAGATTATAAAGATATAATGCATGTGATCGATGAATAAAGTTTCTCCCATGCAAAAAGATTGGAATTTATTCGTTCGATAAAAGATCCAAGCATCAAAATTTAACTTTATAAAAGCGCATTATAAAACGCAAAAATATTTTAAGTTCAACATGAATGTATTGGTAAGGGTGATCATATATACATCCTCTCCTTTGAAAATATTTTTGATCAAACATTGAGAAACTTAGGAGAAATTTTTACCTGTAATCTTATAGATTTGTCGGGAAACGTATAACAAACACAATAATAGAAGAATATAGAAACAGCCTCTCCTTTGATTCTATGCTCCTTTCATCTTTTGGAGAAGCCTCTCTTGATAAATCACAAAACATATTATGTACAATCGAGGAATCTCAATGAGAAAACATAATTTCGTGAGAAATTATGTAAAAAAAAAGAGAGTTTCAAAAGAGCGAAGATATTGAAGGCCAAGGGAAGAAGTAGAAGAAGAAGAAGAAGATGGAGACTAAGTCAAGCTGAAGGTAAAAGATAAGTAAGTGGAGCACCATGAAAAGGCATCTACACATATATATATAGTTTTAAATAAAAAAGATTAATGAAGGAATATTTCAGGATGGGAATATAATCACTAATCAATGATTAGTTTGTCTATAAATATGACACATAGATAGTATATGAGGAGCTGATAATGAAATCTCACCAGCTATAAATTTGATGTACGATTTAATTAACTAGCAACCAACTAGTTTCCATAAGAAATTAACCTCGAAGTGTTTTAAGATTTATTATCTGGCGATGAGAATTAATCTGAGGGGTTAGACCAGTATTATATGAAGGCTAGAGACAACTGTACAAGTTCTTAATGCATGCATATTCTAATATACAAATCTTAGATTTTATCACATATGTTGAACTCACGTTTTGGGTTTTTAGCTTTCTTGTAGGTATAAATCTCTTAACTGGATTATGTATTCTAGAATGAAAAATAATAGAAAAATGTAACTGTACGTTGGTTTATAAATAGATAAATGTTTCATATACAAATTTTTGCAAACGAAACAAGAATTCTGATCTATAGAGAATTAGAGACTGCAAAGAAACTTAACCCCAAGTTGACTCGCACAATACTAAGTCTTTGTAAACTATCAAGTCCAGGTCATTTCTATACAGTTTTTTTTTAGCAGGGTTTGCATCTTTGAAAGGGGATCCCAATGGTGGAGATCACAAGTGAGAAGATGAATGGGGCAGGGCACATTGTCGAAAACGCAGACCGTGAAAAACGTGGGAGTCTATGTGTGTAGCTGTCCCAAATCTAAAAGGTGCATGAGGAGTCTAAAAGGGTCACGAACATAGCAGTAATGGTCGTCGAGGTGGTCCTTTAAGGACATATCACCAAAGAGGGAGATGGACCATCATCACATTGAGTGGAATTCAGGAGTCAAACCAACCACGAATTTAATAACTAAAATCAATAGACATTTTGGGGTTCAGCCGCAAAAAGAAAATAAAGGAATAATACGTCATCCATATAGCCCTTCTCAGTTCCATTCCTCCACCAGAAAACACAAAAATCCGAGGGTCAAATTTGTTTCCAAAACAAAACCAAGATCGGTTTAAAGACACTCCAAGGGGAGTCTTGAAAAGGTCAAGCCAATGAAGCAAGAGATAAAAGACGTATATGTTGGAAGTTTTTAGAATCGAACGATGTCTTGTAGACAATCAAAGAAATGAGTGATCTTGATTTTCTCTCTCCCAGCATAGATAGCTTCTGCAGATCCCCCGTGTTCTCCTTGCGCAGCCATCTCTATTAGCATGTAAAGCTTCTTGATTGGCATCTGCAAAGTAAAACCATTGTTAAGACAAACAGACGAAAACAATTTCACCGGTTTTTGTCAGTTTTATTTCCGTGTGGAGAAGGAGAAAACTTACGTCATTGAGAGCTTCTGCAGCTGAATCGACATCATCCTCTGAGAAGACGTTAAGCTGTTGTAGCACCTGAAGCACAGAAACAAAAGGAAAAAAACAACTGAGAATTTAACCTCCTCAATAATCGTGATAGATGGGCAATAATAGAAAAGACTGAGAGAGTAATTATCATGGTTAAGCAAATTCTAATCATGTTGCCACCTCCAAACAATGAAAAGGAAATTAAGAGAGCGGATGGTGGAGTTTACAAAGGGTGCAATTGGAAAAGCAAATTCAAAAGTCCATATATGAAGAAGAAGGAAACGTGTTGGTATAGAGCATTTACCTTCTTTGCGTCCTCTGTTTTCAATGTCGGAACAGAGTAAGTGACAGAGAAGGAATCACAGATACCAACAGAATCTAAGAAGGTTAGTTCACTTGTTGTCCCAAAGACGAGAAGTTTCTTTCCCTGTGAACAAAGATTTTACCACATTAGAGATGTTCCACCGTAAGAAATTAACTATGGTGATCAAACATAAAAGCAAATAGATAAACAGTAACAAAATGGCGAACAACGCACCTTCGGAGGAAGTCGTTTGAGAAGGACCATCAATGTCTGTGAAATTATGTTTGAAAAACGAGGACCAATTGCTACATATTCCAACAATCTGCAGTATCATAAATTTAAGTACTGCCAGAAGAAACTACACACATATGCTATGGTAATAATGAGCCGGATTCTGAACGATCATAAACAGCAGGTAAGAATAACCTTTCGATATCGTCAAGGATAATGATGCTCATTGGTGATTTATATGCATCCTCAAAGACCTGGTCGCACTCATACCAAAACTGATTATCAGTGGACAGAACAACAATAACAAGAATTAGAGTGTTTTCAAAGGACAGACCTTGACAATGTGAGCACATTTTGTGCTCTCAGAAAGACCAATCATAGTTTCCGCAGAGACCTACAAATTAGCAAGTCAATATCACACAAAGAGAAAAGGTGGCTAGGTCTACATATGTTGCACAAAGAAAGATGGACACTTACTATTTTAACGTATGGGAAATCACTATCGATACCAACAGTTGCAGCTAAAGCAGTTTTCCCACTGTCCAGAAAAAAGTTTAGCATTCAGCAAGCCAAAAAAAAAGTGGGTTATATAAACTATGGATGATACCTTCCACTGGTCCCCTCCAGAAGGCAAGTGACTAGAGGACTTCTAGTACTAACTTTAACTTGCTCGACTAGAAGCATAGCTCTTTTGTAAATGTGATTATGCCGATCACCAGAATCCACCATTCCATTGAGTCTACATACATGTCAGAACTGTCAAAACTAAGGCACTGACAAATCAAAATTCCAGAAGTAAATAGAGTAAATGAATTCCAAGTGGTCACTGGAAACACGAATGGATTAGGCAGAAACAACAGAAAATATAGGAGTAATATTGAGTAATTACGAATAATCAAACGATAATACTAGACCCCATTCCTTTGTTTACAATTTTTGAAATGAAACTTTGCCTAAAGTCACCCATTAATTAAAATTTCAGAAATCCATGGAAATTGCTTAAAGAGATACAAAAAGCAGTCCCTAGGTAACTAAAAATTTAGTAATGCGAACTGAGCATGACTCACAAGGAAGTTGAGAATTAAGTTTAGCTTTGAAACTATATCTATGCACAAAAGACCCATTTCATCAAGAACTATTCCCAAATCGATCAAACCGACACACACTAAGGAAAATTACCTGCAGCGCTCCAGGTCATCTGTGGAGGCTCCGAATGCAGGCTGAACTTCATAGATTGCATGGAGAAAATCCTCCATAGTGATCTTGATATTCTCTTCTTCCACAGGCTTTGTAAGATCATCCATGCTTAATTGTCTGTTTAGCGCATATGATGTAGCACTTTTAACAACACCTTCAAGCTCCGCTCCACTGTAATTTTTTGTTCGAGCAGCTGCCAGACAATATTAATAAATCACGTCAGAGACAGAATATAAAGACAGAATTTCTTAGGTCTTCCTCATACAAAATGAGAGGATTTTAAAACAGAGATTTATATTTGCCACTTTGTGAGTTGGTTTACAAAAAAGAATAATTATGAAGCCATACCAAGCTCTTGGAGATTAATATCATGACCAAGAAAAGAATTTTCCTTCATCTTGTTTGTATGAATCTGAAGAATTTGTAGGCGTCCAGCTTCATCAGGAAGGCTTATCTCAACCTGAACCTCCAATCTTCCAGGCCTATAGTCCAAAACATAAAAAGTCTAAATTCACATGTACTACACTCATTCCAAAAGTTCATGTAAGCAGGAAATACACCTTGAATGGTATCTTCTCCAATAAAAAAAAGTTATAAAACCAAGATATAAAAAAAACTTCAAATCCTTCAGTTACTACTTATGATGTAGGGTAAAAAAACGATGCACTATCTATTAGCAAAAGGATAGAGATACCTTAAAAGAGCTTCATCGAGCAAATCCTTTCTGTTTGTCATTCCAATAAGCAAAACATTGTTTAAGGCCTCCACACCATCTATCTGGAAAAAAGTGTTAGCCACATCCGTAAAATTTCCAACTAAACTGACAATAGCTTGATCTTTGACTGACCTTTGTCAAAAGCTGGTTTACAATACTATCATGGACACCTGTGCCATCTCTTGTCGACCCTCTTGACTGAAAATCACAAAGCATACAATCTTAAATGTATTGTTTAACCTCATATAACCAGAAGATCCCATGAAAATCAATATCTAAACTCCAGAGCTTAATATAGTCATACCACAGAGTCAGAAGCAAGATCTATTACCCAGAATTAATAGGACTGGTAGTCAAAATTTAAAGCATATTTACAACTTCAAATTAGCAAATCTCCTAGAAATTCAAAGAGGAAGAAGTCGTGTACCTTACAGATGGCATCAATTTCATCAAAAATAATGACATGTAACTCACTAGCATCACCTGAAAAAGAAGATTACAGTGCTCAGTTATCATATGGATAAGCAAAAAAACAACACAAAAGCACAGATCAGGAAAAACAATGTTCCCTTACCAAGGGTCCTCTGGTCTTGCTCAGCATCAGCAAATAAATCTCTTACATTCTTTTCTGTCTCACCAACAAACTTGCTCAGCACCTCAGGACCATTGACGATCTATTATGCAAGCAAAAGAACCACAAAAGCATTAAACATGTAGATTTCCGGAGCAAAGGCAGTCAATCATTAAGAAACTAAGTTAATAAAAGATTTAGGTGTATTAATGCATGTGAAAATCTGGATAACAACATACAATGAAATTCAGGACTACAAGTTTGTACGTTTTCATAACTCTTTTTCAGAGAATATCACGTAAATCAGAAATACCTTTGGATCCTTTCCATTGAGCATCTTTCCAATTTGCCTTGCCATAAGGGTTTTGCCAGTACCAGGAGGTCCAAAAAGAAGCATTCCTTTAACATGCTTTATTCCCAGTCTGCAAGATCAACAAAGATAAACTTAGAACAGAATATATATATACAACAAATACAGTCTAACACTTACTTGAAAAATGAACAAGAAACCTGCTGGTGACATGAGGAGGAAATACACGAGAAGCAAATGCTCTTCTAAATATATCAGCAAACTCTGCACCCAGACCACCTATGCCCAATGACTCAAGGTTAAATTCCTTATGTTTGAATATATTGCTGCTAGCAGCTTCCCGTTGGTTGACAATCTGCAGAAGAACATATGTTTAAAAAATATGATACAAGATAGCAGTCAACATCTGTTTCCACAAAATAGCAAGCATCAGATATCATATTATGTTTGCCATTTTAAATGTAATGCTGAATCATTTGAAAGGAATTCTTAAGAGTAGCGGCTTCAACAACACAACTATAAAGAACTTATAAAAATCAGACCATTATGCCACTTGCGTTTGATGCTTCAAACACAATATATGTATCTTTAGAGAGCATCCCTCTTTCAATGCCTTTTGATTGATCAAGACCCTCTACATCCGCTCGATTGACCGAAAGAATGTAATTAGTTCCATGATACTCAAATGTCGCTTTTTGGCCTACAGTCAATACCTGAAGCAGTGTGCAATGGTTCAATAAATTAGGGCCAATATGATTTTGTGAGAATTTGAAGGCCAAAGAACCATATAAATGATACTACTTATTATAGAAACACAAGGGTGAATAAGCTTAGGCAGAGTATTACAGGATTTTCAGAATGTTCACCAAAAGCATTCACCAAAACCCAATGCTTCCTTAGAAAAATAATGTGAATGACAAGATCCATGTACACATTGCTTCAATTGAAAATTTATACCAGCTAATCTGTTTATATAGACCTTCAATGTTTAAACCATTGTTTCACTCATGTGCATGCTTAAACCACAGCATGGAACACATTTATCTCTAGAAGCCAAACATGTAACAAAGTCAGAGACGGCAGCACAATATTTTCTCTACCTGGTTAGTGTATTTCCTCTTAAGTTGAGTTGAAAGCAGAGCAGCATCAACCTGCGAAGTAATGTACAGAAAGGTTGAGTTGAAACACAAAGCCTAAGAAGATCCCAAGAAACACATCATAGATATAAAACAAACCTGCTCGCTTTTAGTCCCTTTCTTTACAAATTCCAACTCGAGCGTCAGCATAGCCAGATCAAAATTTTCTGGAGGAACAAATCTGCAAAAACAAGACAATATTAAAATACCAAACACGTCTTCAGGCCAGAAGATTATGATAAAACAAACTGTGTGAAAATTACCTGCTAACAGAGACCATATCACCAGTGGAAACTCTAGCATGCCGCCTTTGAATAGCATTGAGAGCAATGTTTCCATCACGGATGCTTCCATGTCCAGTAATTACCAGTTAAGTTGACAAAAATCGAAAAGAATAACACAAGGAACAAGTTCAACATTGTAGAAGCACAGGTTTCTATCATCCATGATATCAAGAGAAACCAAAATTCTAATTCAAAAAAAACTAGTGACTACTACGCTCATAGATCATTCCATCAAATACAAGAAGGCTGAGATTCAAAATTCCAAGACCTGATTTCGTAAAATTAGCAGTAATTTACAAAAATAGACCATTTCACATGAACAATCAACTCGTACAATCGCATTGCAATGTGATAAAAAGCGAATCGCGAAATTGAAAAATAGAAAGGATATCAGAGAGAGAGAATGAAGCTATCGGCAACGTTGGCGAGGAAGAGATCGGAGCCGGGAACGGAGAACTGACGGAGATCGGAAGAGGAGCAGTAAGCGAGGTTAGTAAAAGCTAGATCTGCCGACGGAGTATTGGTCACAGTCATCGTCATGACCTGCGATCCGTAACGACCCGCCATGATTGCTTCGATCTCAGGTAGTCTTTTTTTTTTTTGTATCTCTTAACGAAGAAGCAAATTTGAGGGAGATGGAGTCTAAAACCATAAGACACGATGTTTATAAAAGAAAGATCTTTTGATGTTCTGAAAACCGGACGATACCGGCCGGTTTGATCAGTAGCCGGAGCTGAATTGAGCTAAAAACTCCGGTTCACAACATTTATAGTCACCTCCCAATTGATTAGTCATGGCCTTCAAAAGATCCAATCCAATAGAGTAAACAAACTAACAATGTCATAAGTTGATTTTTTTTGGCTTATAACACCAACTACAACGCATTAAAAAGACTGTTTTTATCCAACTACTAAGCATCACATATCAGTTTAAACTTTTAATCCGGACTAAATACATTTATGTCCATTTTTAAAACAAATATTTGAAACTTCGATAATCATAATTATTGAATTATTATGATCAATTGTCACTCAAACATCTCTTAAAATGAATTATGATCAATTATCCAAACAATTGAGAAATTTATGATAATTTTCATATATTAAATATTTGTTTTTTTTGTCGGAAGGACGACAACAATATTAAGAATTAAAAAAAAAAAAAGGAAAAAGGGGTAAAATTGCAAAAAACCAAAAGGAGAGGTAATAAAATAGAGAGAGTCACCACGGCGTTTTCGGATCACATTCACCGAGTTCTTTTTTGAATCTTCTTCTCTTCATCCCGGCGAGGCCAGCGACGAACCCTGTGACGCAAACCCTAAAAATCAAAACTGAATTTTTTCGATTTCGATTTTGATTTTGACTTTTGGAATTATCTCCGCACTAAGTCTCTCGTTAACCCCACTAGCAGTTTTCTTCACTTTCTCTCTCTCTTTTTCTTCTACGCACAGTGCTTTCTGTCGCCTTCAATCGCGACTTTTTTGTCACTCTCTCTCTCTCTTTTCTCTGATTTTTCTATTAAATTTAGGGCTTTGTTTCCATTCGCTGACATGAATCAGCAAACCCCAGAAGAAGTTTCCTTGGGCAATAACGGTGAAGGTGGTAACAACATCGAGACTCCAGCTACAGTGGAGGAGGAAGAAAAAGAAGAAGAAGTACAGCAGAAGCAGGAGGAGACTGTGTCTAAGGATCCAATTGTCGTCTCGGAGGAGAAATCGTTAGAGAAATCAGCTGAAGGAGAGAAAGAGGACGATTGTAATAACATGGAGGTTGATCTTGTGAGTCCAGCTACAGTTTTCTGTGTTAAGCTTAAGCAGCCCAATTCCAATTTGCTTCATAAGATGAGCGTTCCTGAATTGTGTCGTAACTTCAGGTTTGACTCTTTCTCAGATCGAATTAAAGTTTTTGAATTTTCACCTGCAAATTCGTCAATTCCTGTAAATTTTTCTCCTTTTTCTTTCTTGTCAGTGCTGTTGCTTGGTGTGGCAAATTGAATGCTATAGCTTGTGCTTCCGAGACCTGTGCCAGGATTCCAAGGTTTGTTTTATTTGTTTGTTAATTTTCAATGTCTTTTAGTAATTTTGAAGATTTCTTAGAGATGAATTTATCATCTTTATCAATTCTTCTCATCTCTTGCAGTTCGAAAGCTAATCCACCTTTTTGGATCCCAATACATATCATGATACCTGAACGCCCAACTGAATGTGCTGTGTTTAATGTTGTGGCAGGTATTTTGATATCACTTGCTTATTTATGAACTTGGTTGCTCTAGTAACTTGAGTTTTTGAGTCTGCTTTTTAACATGTTTACGATGCAAATTTTGTTTACGTAGACTCGCCTCGTGATTCTGTCCAATTTATTGAATGGTCTCCCACTTCTTGTCCTCGTGCGTTACTCATTGCAAATTTTCATGGACGGATAACTATCTGGACGCAGCCTACTCAGGTTAGTGCTCTTGATCACTGGGATTTACTATTGATTATTCACCTTTATAACTCTTCTGTATCTTATTTCACTGTCGCACTTGTGTCAAGACGTTTTACCACACACTCAGATGATCTTTTGTGTGGATTGGTTTTGCAGGGTTCGGCTAATCTAGTGCACGATGCTACCTCCTGGCAGTGTGAGCATGAATGGCGTCAGGACATTGCTGTTGTTACAAAGTGGCTGGCGGGGGCTTCTCCAGTATGTAATTTAAGTTTTACTTATATGCCATTCTATCATATGCATGGCATGTTTGTGCCCTCACGATTCACTAGTTCATTAAATTATAACGGAGATGGATAAACTACAACTCTCTGATTGCGAAATTACTAGAGTTCTAAAGGATCTTCCATTTTGCATTGCAATAGATCGGCATGAACACATAATGAATGAGTAATGGATAGATGATACTGCCATTGCAAAGTATATATTCTGAAAGGTTAAAATAACGTTGTTGCTGGCCACCTGGTTTACAGCTCTAGTTTTATCCAAGGAAATTTATCCTGTTTTCTATTCTTTTTTTTTTCTTAATTGAAAATCAGTATAGGTGGTTGTCTTCGAAGCCAAGTTCTGGTACAAATGCAAAGTCAACTTTCGAGGAGAAATTTCTCTCGCAGAGCTCTGAAAGCTCAGGTTTTCTTCTACTCACCTCTCATGACTCATTTTAATGATATATTCAGAACTATGCTCTTAAGGGAACTTAATAATGCCAGTTTCTTTGACATACATATATATGTCAAGATCAATGCAACATGTTATGACATTAGTGCATTTTCCTTTACTTTCTGTGACGGTTCTGATTCTCGTCCATTTATTGCAGCTCGGTGGCCCAACTTTCTCTGTGTATGCTCTGTTTTCTCATCCGGCTCTGTTCAACTTCATTGGTCTCAGTGGCCTTCTAATCAGGGAGACACTGCACCAAAGTGGTTTAGTACAAAGAAAGGTCTTTTAGGTGCAGGACCTAGTGGAATTATGGCTGCTGATGCTATTATAACAGACAGTGGTGCCATGCATGTAGCAGGAGTTCCAATTGTAAACCCTTCAACAATTGTAGTATGGGAGGTGACCCCTGGCCCTGGAAATGGACTTCAGGCAACTCCAAAAATCTCTACAGGCAGTCGTGTTCCACCATCCCTTAGTTCTTCTTCGTGGACAGGCTTTGCTCCTTTAGCTGCTTACTTGTTCAGCTGGCAAGAATACTTGATATCCGAGATAAAGCAAGGGAAGAAGCCCACAGATCAAGATTCCAGTGATGCTATATCGCTAAGTTGCTCGCCGGTTTCCAATTTTTCTGCTTATGTAAGTCCAGAGGCTGCAGCTCAGTCTGCAGCAACCACAACATGGGGATCTGGAGTTACCGCTGTTGCTTTTGATCCAACTCGTGGTGGTTCAGTGATAGCAGTTGTTATAGTTGAAGGTATCGTTCTCATCCTTCTCTGAACCTCGTACAGTTTCCATGATAGAATAAACAATTTCGGGTTTGCATTGAGTTTTTGGTTAATCATATAGAAATGCTCATATATTGTTGTGTGTGGTGAAGCGCAACAGTTTCAGTCTGTTTTTAAAATAAATACTAATTGATTGCTCCTGCAGGGCAGTACATGTCTCCGTATGATCCGGATGAAGGTCCTTCAATCACAGGCTGGAGAGTACAGCGCTGGGAATCAAGTGTGCAACCTGTTGTACTGCATCAGATATTTGGGAACCCAACTTCAAATTTTGGTGGAAAGGTCCCCACACAAACTGTCTGGGTATCCAGAGTGGACATGAGCATACCACCGACTAAAGATTTTAAGAATCATCAAATAGCTGCAGCAGGACCAAGTGTGGATGCAGAAAAGGAGCCTGATTCTGGTGATGATAAGGGTAACAAGGTTGTTTTTGATCCTTTTGATTTGCCAAGTGATATTCGTACACTTGCACGGATTGTTTATTCTGCCCATGGTGGTGAAATTGCGATTGCTTTTCTTCGTGGTGGAGTTCATATCTTTTCTGGTCCAACATTTTCACCCGTTGAAAACTATCAAATAAATGTTGGATCTGCAATTGCTGCACCTGCATTTTCTCCAACAAGCTGTTGCTCGGCGTCTGTATGGCATGATGCTGTTAAAGACTGCACAATGTTGAAAATCATCCGTGTTCTTCCTCCTGCTCTTCCGCGTAACCAATCAAAGGTTGATCAATCAACATGGGAGCGGGCGATTGCTGAGAGGTATGTCATCTCTGGTATATATTGGCAAGTTCTTCTATGGTGACTCGGGATATGACTCTGCATTTTTACTTAACAGATTCTGGTGGAGTCTTTTGGTTGGAGTTGATTGGTGGGATGCAGTTGGCTGTACACAGAGTGCTGCAGAAGACGGGATAGGTATACCTTAGTGATAAGTTTCTTGATTTAAATAGTATGTTATTAAATGCAGTCATAAATTAGTTATTTTGTAGTTAATGAGTGAGCTGCCATAGAATTTTAATTTGCTTAGAGAATGATAATTTATATTTTAGTTTCGGAGTTAGTTCTGGTTTTTAATGGCAGAGTGTCTCTCAAAGAACCTTTTTCTCTCTATTTTCTTTTTTGTTAATTATTTTATTTAGTTTAAATTAAGCTTTGAATTATATTACTTTTGAGGAACATAGTGGTCCGAATTTTATACTGTCTTGTTTGAGTTATATACGGCTGGAAGCATTGGATGATGTGTTTCTTTTTCTTGATGATTACAGTTTCACTGAACAGCGTGATTGCTGTCATGGATGCTGATTTCCACTCCCTTCCTTCAACACAGCACAGACAACAATATGGACCTGTATGTTTTTCTAAACCCCTACCCAACTCATTTATATTTTCTCCTTTTTTATGTCTGAACTGTTCGCATGGCAGACCGTTCATTATGTCTTGTTCTTTTTTTTTCTGGGTTTTTATAATATAGCTTTATAAATGTACTCTATTCCATGAGCATGCAGAGTTCATCTGTTCTTTTATCAGACTATAAGATAGTGTAGCTTTATACAGCTACATTTGATTTAAAAACTAATATGCTTGTAGTGAATCTGATTTTGGATTATATGAGTAGCCACTATGGATACAATGCATCTGATTGACTGATTCTAAGATGATGAATAGAATCTTGGCAGTCTTTTCTATTGTCCCGTTGAGATTTTTTTTTTTTTGACGTTCTTTGCATTAAATGGTTGGTTGCTGTTTGTAAGGACTTGTGTTTTCATGGTTTTCAGAACCTAGACAGGATCAAATGTCGGTTGCTTGAAGGAACCAATGCTCAAGAAGTTCGTGCCATGGTTTTAGATATGCAAGCTAGGTTGTTATTAGACATGCTTGGCAAAGGAATTGAATCAGCTCTTGTAAACCCTTCCGCGTTGGTTTTTGAGCCATGGCGATCAGATGGGGAGACTATATCAGGCATCAATCCCGAGGCAATGGCTGTTGATCCTGCTCTTGTCTCCAGTATTCAGGTACCTTTGCCTCCACGTCTGAGGATTATTATCTAGGTTTTTTCTTTTATGAAATATGGAAATTTAAGGATCATAACCTGGGAAGGTTTGATGCAGTGTTTTCATTTAAAGAGTTGTTGCTCTTTGCTGTGTTAGTTTGCCTGATGTATTTTAATTTTTTACTTTTTATAACCAGCCAACACATGCTGTACGTGTATTAGATTTGGTTATTTGGCACTATCTAATGACAGTTTAAATCAGAGAACTGTGTTAGAGATGGTTTCCATGTAGTCGATATCATTGAATCATGGATCTCATATTATTAAATATGAAACAGACCATACACTATCTTTTGATACAAGTTTGGCTTCCTGTTGCAAAACATTCTGTACTCTAATTTCTTTTCCGCTTCTTTTTCAGGCTTATGTAGATGCTGTTCTTGATCTTGCTTCTCATTTCATTACACGTTTAAGGCGCTATGCGAGTTTTTGCCGGACTCTTGCCAGCCATGCTGCTTCTGCTGGAACTGGCAGTAATCGCAACATAGTTACCAGTCCCACGCAAAATGTATCTTCTCCTGCAACAACTCAGGGTCAGTATACCATTTATTTCTTCATGTCTAATCTGCTCTAGCATGTCAAGTGGGAGTTTGAATGGTACATAGCTTTAGAAAATTTCATTCCCATGTGGGATGGTGATGATACGGATCACAGGTTTTGTGCTAGAATTAATGAATATATGAGATGAACTTCAGAAGTTTAGATACTCTTCATTCCTGTAAACAATAGCTATTGTCCAGTTATTTTTTCTACGTAGGTGATGGGAGGTACAATTGGTTATCTTTGTTGTTGGGCTTGGCATGTCTATTGTAGGGATGCATTGAGGGATATCCCAACTCCTTTATGTACAGTTTTTCCTGACAAGTCACTGTGTCATGATGCAGCAGGCCAACCTGCTACACCGACTACAAACTCCAGCGGAAGCACACAAATGCAAGCTTGGATGCAGGGTGCCATAGCGAAAATTAGTAGCTCGAATGATGGAGTGTCAAACCCTAGTGCTAACCCAATCAGTGGTTCAGCTACCTTCATGCCAATAAGCATCAATACAGGAACATTTCCAGGAACGCCTGCTGTTCGGCTTATTGGGGACTGTCATTTCCTTCATCGCTTATGCCAGCTGTTGCTCTTCTGTTATTTTCAGCGGTTGTCACGATTTCCCCAGCGAAATGCTGATGTTAGTTCACAAAAACTTCAAACGGGGGCTACCAGCAAGTTGGAAGAGGTCAACTCTGCTAAACCTACTCCGGCCTTGAACAGGATAGAGGAAGCCCAGGGATTTCGAGGTTCCCAGTTGGGTGCTGGAGTGAAAGGGATTGACGAAAATTCTGCTCGTACAACAAAGATGGGTTCTGGGAATGCAGGTCAAGGATATACGTTTGAAGAGGTTGGTATATATATTCTGGTGTCCTCTTTACTTTTATACTATTATTCGTGGAACCATTTTGTTGTTACCTCAAGAGTAGAGGCTTAATCTGATCAATATGGGTTAAGAATAAGGGGAACCCCCGGTAGGTTGGTGAAAATTTGAACTGAGTGAATATGATAGACTTCATTTATTTTGAAACGATGAAAACATTGCCATGTTGATGGTACAATAATCTAGAGAGTTTATTTTAATGACAAGGTATACTTCTGATATTCCAGGTGAGAGTTCTTTTCCATATACTAATGGATCTCTGCAAGCGAACATCTGGTCTTGCGCATCCCTTACCTGGCTCTCAAGTAGGTAGTGGAAACATCCAAGTTCGGCTGCATTATATTGATGGAAATTACACTGTGTTGCCTGAGGTGGTAGAAGCAGCTCTAGGACCACATATGCAGGTACTTTTTGACTATAGTAAAATATTGAAGCTAAATTTTTTTTCTTGGTAGTGAATTATATATAGCTGTTTTGGTCAACTACAAGATGAAATTACATCTTTTGATCTCTATTCTCTGGTAACTGGTTTCTCAAAAGACAATTTGTTGTAAAACTGAATTTACAGAACATGCCTCGCCCAAGAGGAGCTGATGCTGCTGGTCTTCTACTTCGAGAGTTAGAACTTCATCCCCCTTCCGAAGAATGGCATCGAAGAAATTTGTTTGGTGGTCCTGGATCCGAGCCTGAGGATATGGTCCTGACAGATGATGCTTCCAAACTGAGTAATTCCTTAGATCTGCCTGATTCAAGCTTTTCTGGAATATGTGATGGATACAACAAAGTCCATAGTCTTTGGCCAAGAAAACGCAGGATGTCTGAAAGAGATGCAGCTTTTGGTTCAAATACTTCTGTGGGTTTGGGTGCATATCTTGGAATCATGGGTTCTCGTAGGGATGTTGTCACCGCGACATGGAAAACTGGTCTTGAAGGAGTTTGGTACAAGGTTACTCTCATACATTTCCCTAAGCATTTTCTTTACAGTTTTAATGTGATAAAATAATTTTATAAAATATTCTGTCACACGACTCATACCTTAGTAACATTGTTGTCGTTCGTATTACAGTGTATAAGATGTCTAAGGCAGACATCTGCATTTGCTTCACCGGGTACTTCAAAGCAGCCAAATCCGAATGAACGAGAAACCTGGTGGACCAGCCGTTGGGTTTATTGCTGCCCCATGTGTGGTGGAACATGGGTCCGTGTTGTATAGCCGGGCAAATGAACTTCCAATCCACTATACCGGTTTTGATCGGATAACCAGAAAATCAGTAACTATGTGGAGCAAAGAGTGCAAACCAAACCAATAGGCAAGACATCACAAGATTCACCTTACTGTTGATGCTGTCGACAGGCTTCTGTAAGTTTAACCTGTTACTCCTAATCCTTATTCGCGAACCCATATGATCTGACCACTGTCCAATATGCAAGTCTTGAATGGAATCGAAAGCAAGAGGGTCTCTGCAAGATTCAAGACTGGTGAAACAGGTCTTGGTGTATAGTGATTTATTAGACTTGGTTGAAGCCCTTAATTATGGTCTACTCAATAGAGTTTGCTTCTTGTGGACTGTAAAATTCTTGAGGCTGCCACGTCACTTTTTATTTAAGGGCTGTAACCTTTTGAAAGTGGTGTAGTTAAGACCGTAGAAGGTGGTGTAGAATGATGGCTATGGACTTATGGTGTAGTATTCATGACCCTGGTCCCTGGGGCTAAAAATCGAGGACTTGACCCAAATCGACCGAAATAAACAGGATTTAAATTTATTAACCCCAAAAACTTGAACTGAGAACCAAATATGAATATCCAAAATACCTGAAATTACCCAGGTAGATAGTATTTCGGCAAAAAAATCTTAGGCTTCGTAATTACCGAATACTAAAACGACGTCGGTTTTTCTTAAAACAAAATCAATTGATTGAGACAAACGACGTCGTTTAAGGCAAAAAACTAAAATCGATTTATACTTAATGAAAACTTAATTTTACAACCCGAGACTCAAAAACCCGACTTGATTACTCAAATGCTCAAACCTAGGTAAGTTTATGCAAGCTCATGTTTGTCACGAAAGTTTTATTTTGACTCTGGACTATCATTATGAAAAGATCCATAGAAGCTCAAGATATGATGTCCCATGAAAAATCCATTGGCCTATGTATCTAACTAGGGTTTTTAGCAAGTATACATATGTGTTTAATTATAACAACTCCCTCAATCCCTTTAATGTTATATATCAATAAAAATATATACTAAGCTTGGTGTATGGTGTTCTTCAATTAATTTTTCCCTATTTCATTTTTAGTTTTGTATATATATCTTTCTTGATATACAAAAAAAAGGCTCATTTGAGCATAAATCTCCCATTGGCCATTGCTTTAGATGATCATATACATATTCATTCATTGACAAAAACCTCACACTTTTATACCGTCGGTAACGTTGCGTTTGTACAAAACTCTTTCCCCTTACGAAGTTATAAATTTACAATCGACATCGGAAAAAAAGAGAAGCTACCGTATGACAATTATTTTACGTGATCAGACGTAACCCTCACATTTTCTTGAGAACAATACTTCAATCAAAGCATATGACAAACACAACATCTAAAGAAAGAAACTTCAAATCCAGCCAAAACACCCTATCCACTAATAGACAACGAACCAAAAACAAACAAAAACTCATTCACCTCAAAAATTATAAACGTGAAAGGACAAAAATGGCTAATTATAGTTAAGCAAACCCCGCAAATTATTGAGTTAATCCCTCTCACCACACGTGCATGTGCACGTGCAACTTCTTCTCTTCTCTTCTCTTCTCTTCTCTTCTCTCATTGAATAATATCTCTCTACATGACCATCTCCTAAATTGCACCACCATTCTTCAAAAACAACCTCTATCTCTCTCTCTCTCCCGTCGTCACACCGGAAAAAGAAAAACAATAAAAAGCCCGACGGGAGAGACGAACAAGGGAAGACATAAACCATAATGGGGAAAGGAGGACGTGAGAAGATATCATCAAAGGAAGAAGAAAGAGAAGGAGTCATGGCTACAGATTTCTTCTGGTCTTACACTGATGAGCCTCATGCTTCGAGGAGACGTCAGATTTTGTCTCGTTATCCTCAGATTAGACAACTCTTTGGTCCTGATCCTTGGGCTTTCGTTAAGGTTCTTTGTTCTCTTATCTCTGTCTCTACCATTTGTTCTTGGATTACCATTTTTTTTTGTTTGTTACATTTTTCTCGTACGTCTGTTTTTTTTAGAATGTGGTTGATACATAAACAGAAGGTTTTTGTTGAAGAAACAAACGAATCTTTAGAAAATTTTGTATACGTTTTTGATCCCATAACCATTAATTAGGGTTTTAAAAGTCGGCTATTTTATGGTTAGTTTGTGTTTTAGGGTTTTTATGGTTTGAGCTCGGATAAATTTTAATACAGTACTCAATATTATGCATTTTTAGTATACTTTTAATTTTATTTTTCATGTATTCTATTTTTTTTTGTATATATTCTAGTTAGACACCTTAGATTCTTTAAAATCTATTTGGCATATATATATTTCCTAATCGTTAGACGTCATTTTTTTGCGAATTTATATGAATGTCACGTACTCACGTTGACCAAAAAAAGACCCAGTATATATGAAATGTCACATTCACCAAAATATTGAAAAATCTCAAAATTTGTTTTCTTTTTTCCTCTCGTTTGTTACCTAAACTCACATGAATAATCAAATTTGGTTTATTGTCAATACAGATCACGTTAGTAGTCACTCTTCAACTTTCAACAGCTGCAATCCTTCACAACTCAGGATGGCTCAAGATTCTAACCATTGCTTACTTCTTTGGATCGTTCTTAAACCACAACCTCTTCTTAGCAATCCATGAGCTAAGTCACAACCTTGCATTTTCAACTCCTGTCTACAACCGTTGGCTCGGCATTTTCGCAAACCTCCCAATCGGTGTACCAATGTCGGTAACTTTCCAAAAATACCATCTCGAGCATCATCGGTTCCAAGGTGTAGACGGTATTGACATGGACGTTCCTACTTACACAGAAGCTCATTTAGTAACCAATATCTTTGCCAAAACCATATGGGTCTTCTTACAACTCTTTTTTTACGCTCTTCGTCCCATCTTCATCAAACCTAAACCACCCGGTTATTGGGAATTCATCAATTTCTTCATTCAGATCGGTTTAGATGTATCCGTTGTTCTCTTCTTTGGATGGAGATCTTTCGCGTATCTAATCTTATCCACGTTTGTTGGAGGCGGCATGCATCCAATGGCGGGACATTTTATCTCGGAACATTATGTTTTTAACCCGAATCAAGATACTTATTCGTATTACGGTCCATTGAATCTGCTAACATGGATGTTGGATACCATAACGAGCACCATGATTTCCCGAGGATACCGGGAAATAAACTACATTTGGTGAAGGAGATTGCAGGAGAGTACTATGAAGGTTTGGAGTCGTATAAGTCATGGTCACAAGTGATTTACATGTATATTATGGATAGGACCGTTGGACCTTTTAGCAGAATGAAGAGGAAGCTCTCAACTACACAGAAGTCTGACTAATCTACTTTTCCTTTTCTTCAGTACTTGACTTTTTTAACTTCAAACTCTGTTTTTTTTTGTTCTGTTTTGTTTGAGGGGTTGATTTTTGTAACATGGGAGGAACAAATTGTGATATTTTAGGTATCTATATCTTACTATTCAGCATTTAAGAGCTAATCATCCTATTTTGGAATTGCTTAACAAGGACTAATTTAAAGAACGGGTGCTAATACTATTTCTCTGACAAAGTATACATGTATCTTTGTGAATGGTCCAATTTTATTAAAAATTAAATCATAATTATATAAAAAAATTTTAGCATCTCTAGCATAGTATCACCGTTGGGGGGAAGATTCTTACAGTTTCTCGAGTATCGTCTCAACGTTGTCGCTCAGGGAGGAGGGAACAAGCGTGAGGTGAGAGATTCGTCACTCACACACACTCTGTTTTTTGTTTTTTGTTTTTTGCTTTTTTTCCTTATCAGTCTAGTGAGATCTGATATATCTAAGATGCCTTGAAAGCTTTAAAAAGGATTCCCAGTAACGATGAACTATGGGAGGGGGTTGATAGAAAAATGAGGAGTGAGTGGATTGACAACTACTCCACCATCTTTGACCAAAAATTTCACGACATGGCAAATGAGAGGGAGAAGAAGAAGATTGAGAAGAAGGAGAAGAGAAATAACATAAAGCTGGATCTTTTGTGTGAAGAAATTAAAAAGATGTTTTTTATTTTATCATTTTACGTTTTAAGTAAATGCAGGAATAATAATTGAGCAAATGTCATAAAAATCCCGAACTTTCAAATTTGGGACGATTTAATCCTGAACTTTAAAGAAGTCATTTTAATCACAAAGTTTTGTTGACTTTTCCGTAAAATAGCTAAGTTTTGTTGACTTCACTTATTTAAGCATGACATTTAATTTTTGTTAAAAACTTGAAGATGTGGTTAACTATCTGTGAGCTGCTTCTGTTTAGCCTAAATGACCATGTTTCTTAGACGACAAAACGACGTTGGAAGTCGTTTTCTTCCTCCATGGGTCCGCGCTATGGCAACAATTCAACAAGAAGTAAAGAGAATTTGTGGATTTTTCTAGGGTTAGGGAGTTAGATTTGTGAATTATGAATCGATTTAGGGATTTAGTTTCTTCAGTTTGTTAAACGACGTCGTTTTGTGGTTTGAAACGGAAGCAACTCACAGATAGTTAACCCCGTCTTCGCAATTTTAAGAGAAACTAAATGTCGTGTTTAAATTGGCTAAGTCAACAAAACTTACCTATTTTAAGGAAATGTCAACATAAACTTTGTGATTAAAATGACTTCTTGAAAGTTCAGGATTAAATCGTCCCAAATTTGAAAATTCCGGATGTTTATGACATTTTTCCCAATAATAATCACAGTAAATGAAAATATTAATTTTCTCTTGGTGACGCTATACATTACTAGTATTAACCACGTGTACTTGGTACAGGAAAAGAAATTAAACTCAAAAAAATTAACATAGCGAATATTTACACAGTAATTTTCATGTTTTCGTTTTATTCACAGAATTTAAGTTTGTGTAGGTGTTTTTAATCATAAATGGATAATTAGCTTATGAGGTTTATATGTTTTCTCTGTTTTTTTTGTTCTGTTTTGTTTGAAGGGTTTACTTACATGTTGATTTGGGTTACTTGGAGGAACACATTTGTGATATTGGGTCACTGTAGCACTATAATAGAAAAGCTAATCATCTGATTTTGGAATGGCTTAAGTCTAAAAGTACTAAATAATTATCCACAAAGTTTAAACTTTTTCACTAATTTAAAACCTTTTAATCCATTCAGAATAGCGTCGACGTTATCTTTTTTTTTTTTCCTCACTGTGTACATCTCAAAGCTAAAAGACAGGGTAAATATATTAAGCTTCTCCAAACAAAACTGCTATTTTGTGAAAAAAAAACAGAGCACTTCAAAACTGTGAATTGCTAAGGAAGGTAACTATGCATCTTGTGCTCTGGAAAAGCTTCTCCATTTTCTGCCACACCAAACTCTGAGTTTCTAAAAGTGTCTTCGCCTTCTCTTGTAAACTTGGGTGGCACCTTATGGTCTCACCGTGGATCTGTCAAACAGATAAACTCATGTTTGTTAAGAATTCTCCACCCGGAAACAAAGGCACAAAAGGTGTCTGTAATGTGTGAAGACAGTTTTTTTGGTTATATGGGAAACGAATTTTCATTTACCTTCAGAAATAATTTCACCACCGCCTGCATAAACTCAAAGTCGTTTTTGCAAGAGATCTCGTTGATGAAGTAATCCAGCAGTTGCCCAATCGATATAAACTCAGGTCTTTTGATAAGCTCTTCTTCAGTATCTTCTTCATCTATAATTTCAAGCATTCGTAGCTCCATATCGAGAGCCGACGGGGATAAACTCTGCAAGTAGTTGGTAAAATCTAAAACTGCAAAAAGTACAAGGAGCTTAGAATCGTATTGCCAGAGCATACAACAACAAGAATAACCTGTAAACTTAAACAAAGTCTTCACTTACAGTGTTTTGAATCCCATGAGGATTTTAGAAGCTTTGAGAATGGAGATTCCAATGCATCAAAGTTCTTCATGCTATTATGGTCATTTTTATTCTTTTCCTCATTCTCCCCATCAGCTTCAGAGTCATTTGACTTGAATAATATATCTCCAGAAAGCGAGGGAATTGAGGGCAAGAAAAAAGGAGCCTTTCCGGGTTTTTTCGGAGGCTCTATTGGTTTATTCCGGGCCTATAAAACAACATCAAACATAAATTGCGATTAATTTCCACACCAAAAAACTGCCAGAAGCAACAAAGCAAATAACATCAATAAAATTTGAGAAGGGAGAAAATATGCAAACCTTTATTATATCCAGGTTGATCAAACTCTGCCATTGGCTTTTTGGCAATAGAGACAGAGTAACAAGTTCTGGGATCTGCTTCTGGGAAATTGAGAAACTGCTAGCTTGTTGTGCTCCAGAATTTTCTAGAACTTGCTTCTCCATATCCTCATCAGCTTCAGAAGATGTTAGTGCAGAGACTGAAGGCAATTTAACATTTACAACATCTTTACCACTAGCATAAGAATCAACACTTGGAATCCCAGAGAACATGGATTGGTTAACCCTGACAGGTCACAAGAGGAGAGAGTGAATTCACTAAAGTATTACTGAGAAATTGTAACTGTAACTAAGACAAAAAAGAATGGATGATTGATTTGAGATCTTACCACAAGTAGACCCCGTTCTGATCAGAGTGGGCAGTTGCCAAAACGTCCATATTTGGTGATAAAGACAATGCTGTTATTGGTACATCAACATGCACTCCATCAATCTGCTTTGCCAATATGACATCCCAAATTCTAAGACTTCCATCCATGCTCGATGAGAGGAGCCACTTGCCATCCTCACTAAAGCACAAATCCGTGACACGGTCTGTATGACCTCTAAATTCACGAACCATCTTTATTGTCACAACAACATACAAACGGATAACAAAATCATCTGCCACTGTAGCCAAAAGACCTACAAAGGGATAAGGATTTAGCAAAGTCAGAGACAATACAGTGGTGCTCTAGGCGAAAATGACAGGAAAACATAAAAAAGTGAGACCGTACAAGGGGAAAAGAAGTAGGGTTAGGATAGGAGAATATACCATTTACACGGTGGTAGACAATTTTAACTAATGAACATCCAACATCCCACCTGGACTTTAATTCCCGCTTTTTGAAATCCCAAACCTGTATTACAGATGATATATTACAGTCTATTTTGATTCATAGAATAGATTCAATGCCTTATCAACTAAGCAATTAATTACTTAAAAGGAAGAACAAAGAAAACTTTCCAAACCTTTATGTCCCCATGATATCCTGCACTTATCATGAGTGTGTTTGTGGAGTCACAAGCAACTCCGATAACTTCACCATCATGGGCGTACCTTCTGTTATCTGACATATCGAAGTAACTACCTCGGCTGATTCCAGATTGGAGGTTAAATCTCTCAATCCATCCACCCGCTGTTCCGACTACTGCAAAGTTTCCACAGGCGCTAATTGCACATGCCTATCAGACAAGCAATTTTTAAGAGTCAACAACCACTAGAGAGAAGAAAAGACCAGTATTGCTTAAAAGAGATGGCTCCTAGATACCAAGAACCCCTGACATGCTAGAAGGAACTGTTACTAAAACTTATCTTTATGGAATTGGTAACTCAAGAGGCTCAATTAATCTAAAGTCCAAGTTCTCACAGTAATCAATTTCAACCTATAAGTACTAAAGCACGTCTACAATTCTTGTTAAAAATAGTGATAAAATTCAGATGTAAGGATAGTCAAATTCAATCTTGAACCTTGACTGGAGTTGGATTCTCAGGGCATGGTTTGAGGATATGCTCTCCAAGAACAAAGTTCTGAAGTCTCCATACATATGCTTCTGCTGTATCCATATGGCAAGTAATAACATTGCACCAATCACGCTCCCTAATTTCAGCTTCAATTTTTGGAAAGAAAATAGTTACAGTAATTAGGATATATAACAAGAAAATAACAAGTTGTGGGAGATGCAATTTTCTCGTCAGAATGCAAACTCATAGTAAAACATAAGGTAAAATCTAAGCTCCACTTCACAAAAAGGTACTTTCTCTAAAGGGATCAACCAATAAACATTTGTTCTATTGACAAAGAGACAGCCACGTTGGATCTAATTACTACTCAACACATTTTGTAGAGATCAAATGGTTTCAATCTAGAATTCTTGCTTTGTTCAGACATCATGATACTAAGAATGTGACAGAAAGAAGCCAAGCAACATAATTGCATAAAATGTAAAGATCAAGTACCGCAATCAAATGAAACAACAGGCTTCAACTTCAGCTCTTCGTCCTACATTGAGAGAATAAATATATTAGCGAAATATATATCATTTCCAAGTACAAAAATATATCGAAACACAATATCTTAGGTATAACATTTGTTAAATTGAACCAGAACCACTTTAAAGGATGCTAACTGGCCCTAGAAAACATAAGAGAAATCAAAAGAATTGTCTGGCTATACCTTCAGTCGGAGTTTTTTGGCTCGCCTGGATATGTGTCTTTGAGAAAGCTCTCTACTTTGTTGCTCCTGATGAAGTAATTAATATAAGGTAATGACTATTATCGTCAATGGACTTCAGATCCTCAGGAAAAACATAGGCCACAAATTAAGAAACAATAAACTCAACATCTAAAAGAACAATCAGACTCATGAAAAATCAAACAAACACGATGTTCAAGAAATTCCCATAAAAAGAACTGTCAGGTATGGCGAGTGAGAGACAAGAAAAAAAAAACACAAAATATTTGCAAGTAACATCTAACAAAAATACTAGTCAATTTGTAAAATTTGCCTATATACCAGTACATGATGAGGAAAATTACTGCTTAATAAATAATATGACAATACTGAAATTAGTAATTGCAAAGCTACAAATGAGTAGTCAGTCATTGTCTGAAATTTCATAATCCTGATAAAGAATTACTAAATCTGCATCATATCTTACTTGGATGACAGAGAACAGGCGGAAGGCACGATCCTGTCCAGCAGATAATATATGCCGTCCATTAGAGTAGAACCTACCAAATGTAGAAGTCAAATAAGTTTAGAAAACCTTATTGGCATGCCCTCGATATAGCCACCATGAAGAAAATACTCTTTCTAAGAAAACAAATATTCATCACTATAAAATAGTCAACTGGCAGAAATTTATCGGTTTAAGTTTTCAATTATCATCAGGATGAACAGTATTAGTTACTTTACCAACGACTAGGGATCATAAATGCTACTTACACACCAAAAGTAAAAAATCTCATAAATAAATAAAGAAAAGCTAAATGGAAGCCATCAGACAATTCAGTAAGATGTGGACGTCCAAACTAATCACCTGATACACAAAGGGGGAGCACTATGCCCCGAGCGGAAGCGTAATAGGCGAGGATCAGAATCATTTGTGTCAAAGATCCACATCTACAGGTATAAGAATGAAAAATATTATATGAGGCACAGTGGATGAAAATAAGTCCAACAGGTAAGAGAAATCTCAGCTTACTTTGAGTGAGTTATCTGCCGATGCACTCATTAGCACGGGCTCATTTGCTAAAAAGTTCAATGAGATTATAGAACTGTCATGTGCATCTCTAATGACTGACTGAAGTCTCTTTTTGCTAAGATTCCAGATGCTTATGACACCAAAGGAACCTCCAGACGCAAGAAGGGGACGTCCATCTAACATGACAGGATACACATATTAGCACTGGAAAGTGGACATATGAATATATTTCTCTCTACATAGAGAAAAAAGCTACTAGTACAATTACAACTTAGAGTCAAGGATATTTTCAAAACCGAACTACAGTACTAAGGTTTTTACCTGTACTGAAAGACAAAGCAGTAACAGCACCTCGCGAGGCATGTTCAAATGTTACGATCTCTTCGTCCAACTTTATGTTATGCACATGGATCTTTCCATCAGCACAACCAATGGCAACAACATCCAGGGCAGGGGACGAAACACAACTGGTGACAGATGAACCCCAACCCTTAAACTCATAGAGCATCTTTTTAGTATTTATGTTCCATAGCTGCAACGGACCTTCTTGGCTCCCTACAAGAACCTACCATGTGGTTCCAAGTAAGAGAAATGGATAGAGTTATATAGGCTTGTCAACAGAGGAAACCAAAAAAGAAAAAGAGAAAAGAAGATGAAACTTTAAAACCAAGTAGGACTTACCTTGTTCAAATAAGTATCTGGGTGAACAATAGAGCTCGGGGTAAACTTTCCAGTAAGCTGAAGATTTCCAATCGGAGCTAGATGTTCTTCGATTCCCTTGAATGCCCATATGAACATATTTCCCTCAACATCAAGACTTAGCACATGTTCTCCAAACAACAGTAGCAGGTCAACTTTAGCAACATGTTTGCTCCAAGTAGCTACCTGATTAATATCCACAAGAATTCTAACTATAAGGAAAGTACTCATAGATATAAAAAGCAGGAAACCCAACTTAACTTATAATCACAATGAGAAACTTGTGGAAATCAAGGGTTCTTAAGAATTTCTTTTGATATATATAAAAGTCACCGTTATAACCTATTTATATAAGTTGTAAGCCAAAAGGAATGAATACACAAACATGGTCAAGTTAAGTTTTTTTACCTGATGAGCACGCCTAAAGACAGCGATTTCATTACCAAAAGCAGCAAAAGTGTAGTCGCGGTAAGAAGCTAGAGCTCTAATTTTCTTTGGGAGTTGAGGACCTTCAGATAACACCAAAATACATTATTAGAAAATCAAAGCTTCATGGAACACCAGAATGATACTAGCTTAGACATAAAAATTTGAGTTTAGGCTTTAGAAAAAGAGAAGAACTTACTGATAATGACAAGATTGAGCTTGGCACACTGCAAGAAAACGAGACAAGGGAATCAGAAATAAATAAAAAACCAAGGAATGGAGTGAACAAAGAACACGAAAGTGAAACTAAGAAGATGGGGGCATTACATTATAAATCTGAAAAGCTTTGCCAACGCTGACGGTGACAAAGGTCTCGGTTCCTAATCGCTGGACGGAGAACGGAACCGTACTCGTTATGTAACCAATTGCTCTAAACGGTTCGAAGATTCCCATCTTCCAGAGAGTAACTGCTTCGAACAAGAAATTAGGGTTTGTTGTAGGGGAAACAATTTGGGGTTTATGGAAGTGTAGGCGTAAGAAGAAATTCGAAGAAAGGTTTGATTAAGCGAGAGAGAGAAAGAGAAAACGCGGCGGCGGAGGAGCAATGGTGAGGAGGAGGAGGGAGAGATGCAACAAAACAAAGTCACAAACAGGGTTTAGGGTTTAACGGTGTAAAAAGAATTTCCTTTCTCCGAATTTTTTAATTTTTATTTACAATTTTTTGGATTCCGGTTAAGTGTCCCGTTCGGTTTATAGTTTTTTTTAATGAATTTTGGTTTACATGTACAAAGTTTTGGCTGAAGTTCGATTGCGGTTTTGGTCTAAACAAATGATTTTCCACTCGGTTTGATTTTAAGAAATTTTGGTTTGATGACAAAAAGGAGTTTTAATCCCAGCCGTCGGAATCATCAGGAACTCTCTCTAGGCTAAACAGTGTTGATTGGAGTTAAATCGTAACCGTGGGATCAAAAGCTTTCTTTGTTTTACAGTTTACACCAATGATTTAAGCGATACCCCCATCGAAGGTAAATTATTTTTGTTCTTCTTCGTTTTTGTCTGATTAGTTCTCTCGCTGGATGTGAATTATAAAAAATGCAATTTGTTATTACTGCTCCTCTTTAGATCGGGAAATATTCCATATTTTGACAAAAAGGAAAATATTTTTAGTTGTGTAAATGCTAATTTAAGCGGAATATTTTGATATACGTATAATAGGTTAAGCCTTGACAAGAAGAAAAAGGACCTTTACAAAGTTCTTCTCTCAGGGCTCTGTCTTGTGAAGATCCAAAGATGCTGCAAACCGTCGGGGAAACTAAAGAAATCGACAGGGTTAGTGCATTGCCCGATGATTTGCTAATAACTATCTTGGATCTTGTCCCGACAAAAGACGCAGTAGCCACCATGGTTCTGTCTAAACGATGGTTCTATGTTTGGACGATGAAACAGATACTTGAGTATAAAGACATCGAAGAAGGCTGTTGATAGTAGTGATGATGATGATGATGATGATAATGATGATGATGTTTATGTTTTTAACTATTGGGATGATGGTCCTGCTGCTGCTGAGCCTGAGCATGATGAGAAAGTGGAGGTTGAAAGCAAAAAGAGCGTTTGGTGGTTTCTTGAAAATTCATTGCAACTCCACAGAGCACTTATCATTGACAGCTTCTGCATGGAACTCGGTCCAACGTGTCCTACTGATGCCCATGTCGGAAAGTGGGTTGCATACGCTGTTGATCGCCTCGTGCTTGATATGAGACTCAAGCTCCTCTGGTCCGCTGATCCAACCAGCTTGCCCAACATAGCTTGAAACACTTCTTGTAATTTGGTTTTCTTGCTCAGTTTAAAAAACATATGTTTAAGATATCCCAGGCATAAAGTTTTGTTAATACAAGGAAGGAAAAAAAGAAAGTCATGAATATGATAGATTCAACCATAGAATTATCAAGACAAAGCTCGGAGTAGCAACAATTTCAATGTGTGTAACCTAAACATATTATTACCAGAACTAAAAATGTTCTCTCTCTCGCATAGGCAAAACGCAGAGGGACTAGTCTGACTATATTACTCACTCTGATAGAGTTGCTTTGAGATCACCACTCTCACTAAGCTCCATGATTATATCACATCCTCCAATTAACTCACCTTTGTAGTAAAGCTGAGGAAAAGTTGGCCAGTTTGAGAAATTCTTAATCCCTTGCCTTACTTCTTCATCAGTCAAGATATCAAACGATCCGAAGCTCACGTTTTCTCCTCTCAGTGCTTTCACAACTTTGGAGCTAAATCCGCATTGAGGTTCATCTGGTGAGCCTTTCATGAAAAGCATTACTTCAGAGGAGTTTATCAACGCCTTCAATCTATCTTCAAGGCTCTGTTTTCCACCGATCCCTTTCTCGGACAAAACCTTTTTCAGCTCTCCGCTCTTTTGCATCTCCAAGACAATGTCTGACCCGCCCATAAGCTCACCTTTCACGTAGAGCTGAGGATAGCTCGACCAGTTTGAATAGACTTTAAGCCCTTGACGAACTTCATCATCTAAGAGTATATCAAAACTCCCAAACTCGATTTTTTCTTGGTTGAGAATCTCAACTACTTTCCCACTAAACCCACACTTTGGTTCTTCCGGTCTTCCTTTCATAAACAACATAACAGGTTTAGAATTGATCAGACCTTGGAGCCGAGCTCGGAGGGCCTCGCTTAAGCCCGTGTTGTCTGAACTTACTCCTCCTCCTTTTACAGCTTCGACCTGACTTGCTTTCGAACCAGCTGAAGTGATACCAAGATCTTTGAACGCTTCTTTAAGTTCACCACTCTCATGCATCGCTATTGCGATATCAGCTCCACCAAGAAGCTCTCCGTTGCAGTACAGCTGGGGAAACGTTGGCCAGTTAGAGAATTTCTTCAAACCCTCTCGCACTTCGTTGTCTGAAAGTATGTCAAAGCTTCCGAATTCAACCTTCTCATCTTTCAAGATGTCAACTACTTTCCTGCTAAACCCACACCTAGGCTCCTCAGGAACACCTTTCATGAATAACATGACAGGATGAGAGTTGGTGAGTTTCTCCAAACGGTTCTTGAGAGCATCTGCGGTAGATACAGGCAGAGCTTGGTCTTGCACATTCGCTTTCGCATTCTCCTTCACAGTTTCAAGAATCGTTGGCCCAGCAGCCAACCCCAAGCTTGCAGGAGCAGCAGGCTCCGAAGACGTACTAGAACCAGCAACTTTGCCAACCTTATTGGCTAAACTTGATGGATCTGCCCCTTCAAGTGTATCCACAATTTTGCCATCCTTCAATAAGAAATTCATAACAAAAACCCAAAATCAGAAAGATGTAAACACCTTACAAAACAATCACTACATTACAGTTACAAAGATCAAAGCTTTAAACACACTCTGAATGCTATAAAGACAGAAACTTTTCAACCAAATAAGTCCGATTCCATCAAGGAGTACAGCTAATAATGTCTTCTTCTAACTCTGAAGCTAGATTGTTAGGGGAATCATCACCTTCCTCTTCTACAAGATTAACTAAAATCTAACAGAGACACAAACTAACCAAAACAAAAACCCTAAATCCAAAACTTTCGATCAAAACACAGGGAAAATAAAACCATAAAGTTACCTTGAAGAAGACGAAATAGGGGACAGCAGCAACAGAGTAAGCCTCAGATATCTCAGGATGCTCCTCAGCTTCGACCTATGAGGAAACCATAAATTTCTATTAGAAAAACCCAATTGAAAGAGAAGAAAAAGATTGGATTGGTTGTAAAAGAGAGAGAAGAGACACGAACCCTAAAGAAGTGAGCACGAGGGAAATCGGTAGCGAGATGAGAGAAAACTTGATCCATCTGCTTGGAAGCGTCACACCAAGAAGCCCAGAAGTGAAGCACCACTGGTGCGCCGCTCTGGCGCAAGTTATCAAGCTCCGCCTTTGATGCCATATCCTTCACCGTACCACTCATCTTCCCAATAAACCAAAGAGACGATCTTCTTCTTCGAATTTTAGATTACACACAAGTAGACTTCTGTTGCTGGAGAACCAAGGGACGAGAGAGTTATGTAAGAAAAAAAGTACTTTAGGTTTTTTTTTTTCCTTTTGGATGTGATGCTCAATCATAGTTTACGATATTTATTTAGTTATCATCTTAATTTAGTAAACCTTAAGAATTAGGATAATAATTAGATAAATTGTAAATCAACCCTCCTCGAATTAGGATTCTCATAAAACATAGTATTAGATATTTGAGTTTTAGTAGTGAATCTAACATCCAAAAAGATTCGTCCAACGTCCAAAGATAACAAAACAAGAACGCTTAATTCTTCTTCCTCGTCCAAAAACATAGCTTGAAACACTTCTTTGTAATTGTCGCATATATACATTGTTAAAACAAATTCACAAGGTAGTGTAAAGCTTGTATAATTCAACTTGATATTTCATCTTGGCCTCAAATACAACTATACAAGTATACAACAAGAATATAAAATTTGGAGGAATTTTTTTTGCCAAGGTGTGACCAACATTTTTTTAATAAACTTAGTTAATTTATTAACATTTATTTTCTTTTAGGACAAATAATTTCATTCATGTTAAACTGGAATTACAAAATTAATTTACAAAAATTGGTAAAATAAATGATACATAGAAGATATAGCCACATAACTAAAAAATAAATTTAAAATTTGTATTTGACAATGCTTATAGGCTTTTAGCTACTTACTAACAAACTATTTAACTAACAAAAGTCAATTTGTTATTTTCTTTGACAAACTTCAGTTTTACTCGATAACTAGATCAATATCCGTGCAATAGCACGTGTTATATTTTGTTTTATACATAATTTATATGTTTATATGTTAATCAAAGTTTGATATGTTATGTTACTTATAATTATTTTTGCCTTCTGTTATACGCATCATAATTTTTATAAATAGAACAATTTATACTCGTTTTCAAAAAAATCATAGCATATGCAAAAAAAAATCTACATTTTTATTACTATATGAATGATATGATAATTTTATTTTTTGACAAGAATATAATCTTATAAAGATGAAAGGGGAATTATAATAATTGAAAAAAGTAATATGATAAGTTAGATATCAAATCTTCTATCTTTATTTTGATTGGTCACTGATTTAAAATAATAATAATAATAATAATAATAATAATAATAATAATAATGTATTTTATTTTGTATAGTTAAATTCAATTAAATAAATTAGTATTTCACATTTTTATCCTTAATGATTATTATTAATTCATTCTTTGAAACAGATATTTGTAATGGCATTTGAATGTAATTACATACCATTAGTAATGTTACTTTTATAATGTACTTCCCTTTTAATAAAAAGGGATAGTAACATCAAACCAAATATAATAAAAATTAGTTCCATTGATTCTATTGACATAAAAAGTTTGCTAAATATAAATTATCTCTCTGATTAATGATATTCTTACCTAGTAAATTTTAAAAAGTGGAGAGAAAAAAATTTTAAATAAACTATACAGTAGTATTATATAAAAAAATAGAAATATTATCCTAATAGGAAAAAAACAAGAAAGTAATTTGGCAAAATTTAGGCTAACACTAAAATACACAAGTGAACAACATGACATAATCTGGGCATACTCCAAGTTGCTTGATATCTCACCACAACCGTTGATTTTCTGAATCATTGACACAATCTAACGGTCGTGATAAAGCCCGAGATGGTTCGATAAATACTTATTTAATATAATAAGTTCATCAGCATTTAACCTAAAAATACTGATTTTAAATCTCTGTTTTTTTTCTTTGACAAACTTCAATTTTAGTAAATAAATAGTAACATCAAACAAAGTATAATGATGATTAGTTCCATTGATATTATTGACATTATTTCTCTGATTATTAATATCCTTACCTAGTAAATAAAAATGGAGAGAAGAATTTTGAAAATATATTATAGTATTATATACAAAGAAAATTTTGAAAATATTATCCTAGTAAGAAAAAAACAAGAAAGTAATTTGGCAGGCTGACACTTAAATACACAAGTGAACCACATGACAGAATCTGGGCAGACTCCAAGTTGCTTGACATCACACCACAACCGTTAAATCTTCTAAATCATTTACACAATCTAACGGTCTTGATAGAGCCCGAGATGGTTCGATAACCGAATCTTATGGAATCTTTTGGTTTTATAATGTTTTTCATAATCCAAGTAGGCCCATCTAATAACCAATAAGAGAGCTCTCTCTTCTCTCATCACTGTGTAGAGAGATGGAGAGGACTTTGCTTCAATGGAGATTATTGCCTCTTCTAGCTCTCATCGCTGCTCTTTTCTCCATCTTCTTCGCTTCTCCTCGCTCTTTCCAGGTTTCTGATCTCTCCATAGCCGCCTTGTTCTGTTATCTGATTCGCCGGCGGATATGGCGGCTCCGTCTCTTTCCCCCTCTAATTCCGATGTGTTTGTTGTTGCAGGAAACTCAGGGGATCAATAGGTGTAGTCTTCTTCCTCATGATCATTACTGGATCTCAAGTAAACGCATCGTCACTCCAGATGGTCTCATCTCTGGTTCTGGTACGTTTTTTTTTTGTTTCCATGGAACGAATCAAAATCCATCTGTTGAATTCATCAATCACAACACATGATTAGGACTTAGATTTAGGTAGCTTGTTATCCAAGACACTGATTTATTGAGTTTTGATGGTTGATCAAAGCTTTGGAAATCTTTAGAAGCATCTATATTCTAGTTAGCATACTCTTGATTTTGATTTGTTGATCAGTGGAGGTGAATGGAGGCATTATTGTGTCGGTGGTGAAGGAAGTTGATTGGCATAAGAGCCAAAGGAGTCGAGTGAAAGTTATTGACTATGGAGAAGCTGTCCTCATGCCTGGTCTCATTGATGTGTAAGTTATGTTTTAAACCATCTGTTATGTTTGGTAGCTTAGAATCTTGGAACTTTAATTCACCTGTTATTCTCCTCTTGTTGTAAAGACATACTCATCTTGATGATCCTGGAAGAAGTGAATGGGAAGGGTTTCCTTCTGGAACAAAGGCTGCAGCTGCTGGTAATCATATATGTTTCTCGTACTGAGACTTTTCTAGTTTCCAGAGTGTTCTGTTTTGTCTCTTCGCACTTACCTGCTTTGTTCAACTTCTTGACATTTGTCTTTGTCTGGCAGGGGGAATAACTACGTTGGTTGATATGCCCTTAAACAGTTGCCCTTCTACTGTATCTCCTGATACTTTGAAACTCAAGGTAAAGTGATACACTTTAGTTTTCCAGTGAGTAAGTTCCACACTATTCTTATAGCTTTGGTTGATCTGAATTCGAGCAATGCGTGCATCTTTTGCAGATTGAAGCTGCGGAAAACAGAATTCATGTTGATGTTGGTAAGCGCTCTTAGCTATCAAACTTTCCCACATTGATTCAAGACAAAACACGTGTTCTCTAAATGTTTGTTTCCATTTTTCTCCAGGGTTTTGGGGAGGTCTGGTACCTGACAATGCACTCAACTCAAGTGCTCTTGAGTCTCTCTTAGATGCTGGAGTTCTTGGACTCAAGGTAGGCATCATGTGTCTTATGAAGCTTTATGAAGCTGCGGCTTGCTTTTCAGGTTTTAAGAGTCTTTTCTAACATGACTCATCTTAATTTTTTCAGTCCTTTATGTGTCCGTCAGGGATTAACGACTTTCCAATGACAAACATCACTCATATAAAGGTCTTCTTTCTGGAGTCTTATTCTTCTTGTCTCATGATTGAAGGATTATTATAGCATCGCGGATTGACTCTTTCTCGTACATATTGTTTGTGTCTGCAGGAAGGACTCTCTGTACTAGCTAGATATAGACGACCATTGCTTGTACACGCAGAGATTGAGAAAGACTCGGAGATTGAAGAGGGCAGTGAAAGCGATCCTCGTTCTTATCTGACTTATTTGAAAACCAGACCAACTTCATGGGGAGACACTGAGTTCTCCCACTCTATCTAAATTCCTACTAGGCTACTAGAATGGTCATTGTACCTGAAATGAATCTTTATTTGAGCAATTAGGGAGGAGGGAGCAATCCAAAACCTATTATCTGTTACTGGAAATACAAGGATTGGTGGTTCTGCAGAAGGAGCTCATGTTCATATTGTTCATTTATCTGATGCCAGTTCGTCCTTGGATTTGATAAAGGTAGTTAAGACTTTGAGCAGTTAAATCACAATCATTTGGGTGTACCTCATTATATTTTGTCTTAAATTTGGTTGTTGGATTAAAGGAAGCAAAAGGCAAAGGAGACAGTGTTACTGTTGAAACATGCCCACATTATCTAGCTTTCTCAGCCGAAGAGATTCCAGAAGGTGATACTCGTTTCAAATGCTCTCCTCCTATACGTGATGCAGCCAACAGAGAAAAGTTGTGGGAAGCTATGATGGTATAATTTTTTCCATTTGAAATCCTTTATACCGTATGCGTGTTCAGTTCCTTGTTTCTGAATTTTTGATTTGATTTAGGAAGGAGACATTGATATGTTGAGCTCTGATCATTCACCTACAAAGCCTGAACTCAAACTCCTGAGTGATGGTAACTTCTTGAAAGCATGGGGTGGGATATCGTCTTTACAGGTTTGTAACAAGTATTAACAGTTTCTTCATTATCGATGTTATACACATATTGATATTCTTAGTAATGATGAAGTCGGTAATATGTAGAAACTGTGAGAGCACAAATAACTCATGAAATTGTATCTGGTTGGAGCCAATTGCAGTTTGTTCTTCCAGTAACATGGGCTTACGGGAAAAAGCATGGAGTGACGCTCGAGCAGGTAGCTTCTTGGTGGAGCGATAGGCCTTCTAAACTCGCTGGACTACACTCTAAGGTGCCTGCCTTATTATAAGAACCACAGCTTGAATATTCTCTATTGATCGCAGCATTTAAGTATTGATGGAAACAAGAAAAAGAAAAAAGAAGGAAGAAACAGTTGTGAATGATTTAATTACAGGGAGCTATTACGGTTGGAAAACAGGCGGATCTTGTAATTTATTACTTTTATTACAATTCGGTTACAGGAAGCCGAATTCGAGCTAGATGAAGATCATCCAATTCACTTCAAACACCCCGTATGTAGACAGTCTTTACAAGAAAAATACCAAATTAGAGCTAATGTTGAAACCCGAATGCCTAATATTGTGTTTGCTTTTCTTGTGGTGACTTTATATAGAGTATCTCAGCTTATCTGGGAAGAAGATTATCAGGCAAAGTGGTTTCAACATTTGTGAGAGGGAACTTGGTTTTTTCAGAAGGCAAGCATGCTTCTGATGCTTGCGGATCTCTGCAACTCGCGGCTTGAAACTAAAAAGGGATTATCCGCAGCATTGTAAGAAACATATATGATCAAACATATATGATCAAGCTAGTATTGGCTGGCGATTGAAATCAAGAAACAAGAATGTTGAGATTTATTCAGATTGATGCAAATGAGGTCAAGACTCACTCACTTATGTAAGTGGAATGACTCAGTAGATTTGTTGTAATAATGGTTTAAGTGTATAATGTAAATAACCGGTTCACATTTGATCGATCCCTAAAATAGGGAAAACATTCAAATTCATATTCTGACTGGATAAATTCCAACAACGGTAACGCGAAATACATAATCAGTTCCCTCGGGTCGCATGGACCAATTCGATCAAAAAAAACACATACTGACTGAACAGATTAACAAGATGAGGAACGAACTTGCAGATGCGAAGACCATTTAAGAAACAATCTGATGAATTTACAGTTTGTTTGTTTTTTTTTAATTAGTTTTTGGATTTTAATTCACATCGGACAGTCACTGTATATCGGTTCATTCTTCTTTTTTTTGTTTCCCCAAATTTATATTATATTAAAATCAAAACAAAAAAACTCAAATACAGTAAAACCTCCATAAATTAATACTCAATAAATTAATAATCTCTATAAATTAAGAAATTTCTCCGGTCCCAATTTGGGACCAATGTAATTTTAGACACATTTCGATAAAACAACAAGATAATAATTTTTATAAATATATGGTCCCGTCAATATTATAAATTAATAATTATGTAAAATTTTCAATATATATATATATATACACATTAGTTTTTGTTAGATTTTATTTCTAATATTTTACTAGATAAAAAATTGTTAGCATTCTAATTCAATACATAATAATAATTATTTTCTTTGTAAATGATTATATAAAATAGTAGTTATCATGATTAAATTTTTTTATTTTTAATTATTTTTTTCGAAAAACTTTCCAAATTACGAAAATCTCTCTATAAATTAACAATTATTAATTTATAATAAATTAAAACCTCTATAAATTAATAGATTTTCATGGTCCCAACATTATTAATTTTTAGAGGTTTTACTGTACATCGTTGTTCTTCGTGATGATGATCATGATGGTGGTGGTGAAGGTGTTAACAATGAAAAAACCCTAAAAAGGTAAAAACTCGAAAACGCCTGTTTCCGATAATGAAGAGTGAAAAACAGAGGACAATCGGAAAGACAAAACGAGAACGAAGAAGTTTAATGGTTGAGCAGCTTGAGCCTAGTTGCTGAAGCCATGTGGGGTTTTGCATTATTTCCATGGGTGAGAAGCAGATTCGCCTTAATCTCTGAAGTTTGTTAAAAAAAACAGAGATTTAAAACCGACATTTTTAAGTTAAATGCTGATGGACTTAAATAAGTTTTTAATGGTTAAGGCTAAAAGCATAGTCAAATTCATTTTTAAATGTATCTTCTAGTTATATGGCGCATATATCTTTTGATGTAATCATTTATTTTCCAAATTTTTTGTATCTTAATTTTGTAATTTCAATATAACATCAACAAAATAATTTTTCCTAAAAGAAAATAAATGTTGATAAATTAAGTTTTTAAAAATGTTGAAAATGAATTGGATTGTCACACTTTAGCAAAATAAAATTATCCATTATTTCCTTTTTTAATCTATAGAAAATCTTAATTGTACACCTACATTTGGTTCATAAATGTGGGTAAATCCCTTTTCATAACAATATGAAGTTATGAACATAGTCATTGTTTTTTTCTCATTTTTTTAGTTTTTGAGTTTTCTTAGAGTTGTAAAAAGTTCTTATGTTTCATTTTATTCTCTACTATGTGATTTTTTCGGAATTGCGACTCAAAAATTTTGAACTCGTCATCAACGTTTTCACTAATAATATAGAACACTAAAAAAATGGTTATTCTCTCTTGTACAAATACTTCACTTTGAAATAATTGATATTGTCTATGCTATATGTTAATTGTTAAAACGGTATTGTATTACAAGTGGTAAGTTTTCATTTATGAAAAATAGGAGGAAGAGGGGAAAGAGAGACGGAGAGGAAGGAAAAATACCGAGAAGAATAAAATAAATCATATCTCTATTCATGAATGAGTCATTATAACTATGTTTGTATTTTCTCATTTGTTCCTAAACTATTTCAGATATTGTTTTGCATAAGAAAATATAATTTAAAATATACAAAAGAAAAGATTACTACTCTAGAACCCTATTGGCCAATATTGAGTATTGACGATTGTTAATAATAGCTTCCAAGAAATCAAGGAACTTAAGTAATAAGTCATGTTAAAGCTGGCTAAGTAAAAGGTTTGTGCTATATGTGTTGGTCAAAACCTAATTATGGCAATCTAATTGTTGAATGAATTATGTTATCTTTAATTAAGTTGAAGCCATTAAGGTTCTCCTTAATGGAGTATATGATAAAAACATCTAATTTTATTTATATTTAGGAGATTGATTTGGATTGGAAATATCAGATTATATCAAACAATGGTTGGTTCTGAATATTTTTTTTTACTACTAAAAACAAAGCCAAAGTCAACGAACGTAATAATTGTGGTTACGCCATTGACGACTTTGCACATATTTTATAAACAAATAGAGGTGGGAAGTTCGGCAGATTCTTCATTCGTTATGTATTTTAGTGAACCTTGGTGTGTTATGTGTTCTTTCAGACGTATTTGGGATATATAATGTAATATCATCATCTCTCATGAATTAAAATATTTGTTATTTGATATTTTATGCAGTAAATAATCTTAATCTATACTAACGATTAGTTGACATGCATATTTCTACAATTAATTACCAACATGTAGAATACTGAATTATATTTGTGCTAGTAACAGTCGATGGGTCACCATTCATGTTCAAAGCACAATAATTATTGTTATGATAAGAAAAAACAAAATCTAACGTCGTCCTCCATCGATACTTTATATTATTGTTTAAAAAAAAAAAAATTTGTTGGAAGACATAAATTAATATTTCATCATGAGAGAATTCTTAGACGACCAATGGAATTTTCCAATAATATATAATTGTTATAATATTGTAGACGTCACAATATTTTAGATGACTTTCATGTATATATCTCCTGAAGATATAATAAATATAAGATCTTGATGAGTTATGAAAATAGCAAATGAGTTCAATAAATTAGATCCACATTATTCGTCGAGGTCACGAAAAGGTCCTTTTCATGTCTGATATGAATAAATGATCCTTGACATTTACAAAAATTCAACGCATCTCGATATAAATAGCTACCATATTTTGATTTTTCTATTAGTCAAACTCACATTTTGATCCTTATCTCAAATTATTTAAATGGACTTGAGTTCCTCGAAATGTCTCTGCCTAGTTGGGGGTTAATAAAGCTATTTAGTGGTGGTATTTGACGACTATCTATGACAAAAATGGTTTCGGTCACAAGTCACAACTCACAACGGTATACAAAATACGATTGTTGTGTTTGTAGTCACCAGACACTAGTAGACAGTAGTGATAGTTAGATAATGTCTAGTAGTGTATAGTAAAAGTCATTGTGTCTCATTTAGTGTTACGTCTATAAAAACTTGCCATGCATTTACGTCGACACCGATCCAAAGCTTCTGTCTAGGCAACACAAACACGTTGCGTAGAGTCTATACTGAAATGGTATTCATATGTCAATGTCACGTGTTGGTAACATCAACACAACTATTCCAAAAAAAGTCTGCATACGATCGATATTTTTTCCTTAAAAGAGGAAACTTTCAAATCTTTCTTCTGTATTAAACTATACTAATATAGTCTTAATATATACTCCACAACAACCAAAATGAGACCAAGAGTACAAATGAGAAATTACGAAGTACAATCCCAAGTCCTAAAAGTCATAAACTTTGACGAGTAAAGACAATCAAACCTTTCTTTTCTCACGAAAGCATTTAACTTTCCCACTTCACAGCTTGCATTACTGCTCAAACCTTTATCAATCCTCAAATATAACAACTAAATTTAACCCCAAGTGTAACTTCCACTACAAGAAAACAAGGTGAAAACCTACCAATTTTCCTACCAAAATTATGATAGGATAGATTTCCTACCATATACCTTCAATTATTTTACAAAAAACGAATGTCGTAGAAAATAGGAAATAAATTTCCTACGAAAATATATCGTAAGAAAGTTGAAGAAAATTTCCTTCGAAAATCCTATAAAGAACATAGTTGTAGGAAATTTTGTAAGAAAGTTGAAAAACTTTGGTAGGAAACATCTTCCTAGGAATTTGGTAAGAAATATTCCTTCCAATTTCCTACAAAAACTATATTGAATGAATTTCGTAGGAATATTTCCTACCATTTTCTTTCGCAATATATTTTAATCGTGCTTACAGCTGCTAGATACATATGATACATATATACAAGCTTCTTCCTTCTCCTATTTAATCTGTTCGTCTTCCTCCAATTTTTTTTTAGGGTCTTCTACCATGTTTACTTTTAATATTTTATCTTTGTCTCTGTATACTCTTCTTCACTATTATTAATCTATTAGAAATAGATCTGGTCTTTTTGATCTACCTTTAAGTTTTTTTTTTATATTTCTCTAGCTCTTAAGAAAAACACTAGATTTGATTATACTATCACTTCAACATGCTGTTACACAATTCTCTTCCTTATCTCTGTTCTGGATTTGTTGTTTTCCTCATCTTTTTTCTTTCTCAGATCTAACCATTTTTTTGCCCTATGTTTCAGATCTAACTTATTTGCAGATGATGCCGCCATTAACGATGCTCAAAAGGTAAATCTCTCGTTTTTTACTCTTCAATTAATTGGGTTTTGTTGTATTTCTTAGGATTGAAAGAGGAAGATACAAATAAAAAAGCTATCCGGCGACGTCGGACATTGGAGACGGTGGTGGAGGAGAGCAAAAGCATTGAAGCAATTTTTATTGGTTTATTCTTATTATATTTGTTTTGTTTAATTAAAGTTATTTTTATATTTTTATAAATAATAATTGTTGATATTTTGGTTAATAATAATTATCATTTTCGAATTTAACAAACTGTAATTTTAAATATCAAAATCAATTAAATCAAAATATGAATAGAAATTAATAAATTAATAATACATTAGTAGGAAATTGGAGTGAAAATTTTGGAAGGAAATTAGAAGGAATACGTTTCCTACGCTTTATTGGAAGGAAAATGGTCAGAAATACCCTTCGCCTTTCCTACGAAAATACCTAAAAAAGTTCCTTCGGCGCGTTTTTGGTAGGAAATTTCCTACCAATATCTTACCATCTACGATTTCCTACGGGCGATTTCCTACCATTTTAATCGTAGGAATATCGTAAGAAACTGCTGTTTCCTACCATTTTTTCACGCAACTGGCCATAGGAAATCACTGTTTTTCTTGTAGTGTTCTTCTTCCTCTTTTTTTTTGTTGTTGTTAAAGAAGTCTAATTTTTTTTTCTTTTTGTCGGCAAAAAAAAAACCAAACTATGGCATTGTCGGGAAGCAGCTCTCCGGGTGAGCCAACTGGACCTTGTTGAGTTAAGCTTGAAGACTTAACTTGGAGATGAAGCTATCCTAGTCCTAAATCGAGCAATGGTATAGTTAGAGATAATGATCATATGCTTTAGGAGTTATCTAAGTATATGTATTTCTAATAGGATTAGGAATAGGTTTTCATATAAATAGAGATGTCGAGACATGACATAATGTGTGAGACATTGAGAGATTGAGAGCTTAAGTTTTGAGAGATTTTCTTAAGCAATAAAGAGAGTAATTCTTTATAATCTTTTAAGTGTTTCTTTGAGTTACTATACTTGTGATCTAGATTTGGTATCAGAGCTTCTAAACCGAGCTTGATCAACCATGGCCGATATCGTTGTTGCCGACCCAAAACCACGGGCGAGCGGAAGCTCTTCTATCGTGTGTCCTATGCTTACATCTGTTAACTATACAGTATGGGCCATACGCATGAAGATTACAGTCCAAGTTCATAAGGTTTGGGAAGCTATTGAACCCGTCACAGAAGTGATTGATCCCGAGAAGAACACCATGGCCATAGCTCTGTTATTTCAATCCATCCCCGAGACGCTTGTTCTTCAGTTTGGTACTTTAGATACAACAAAGAAGGTGTGGGATGCGATTCAAACACGACACATGGGTGCGGATAGAGTTAAAGATGCGAGACTCCAAACGTTACTAAGTGAATTCGACAAGCTCACAGTGAAGGACTCCGATAAGATTGACGACTTTGCGGGAAAGATTGCTGAACTTTCTTCCAAGGCTGCGGCTCTAGGAGAAACCATGGAAGAGCCCAAACTTGTTAAGAAATTTCTTAAAAGTCTTCCCCGACGAAAGTACATTCACATTGTTGCTACACTTGAGCAAGTCTTTGATCTTAACACCATGACTTTTGATGAAGTTATCGGACGTCTAAAAACATATGAAGAACGCACCTATGAAGAAGAAGCTGGCCAAGAGGACGGTGGAAAACTCATGTATACAAACACGGATGGACAATCTAATCGGGATTACAACGGAGATACACGCGGAAGAGGACGAGGAGGACGATACAGAGGTAGAGGTCGAGGAAGATCCAATGGAGGAAGAGACACGTCCAAAATAACATGCTTTCGTTGCGACAAACTTGGACACTACGCCTCAAGCTGTCCTGATCGGCTATTAAAGTTACACGAAGCGGAAGAAGCTGAGAATAATGACACACAAGACGCGGATGAACTCATGCTACATGAGTTTGTCTACCTCAACAAGAAACATTGCATCCCTAGCAAGTATGAAACAAACATTGGTGACATTGGTGAAGAGAATCTGTGGTACCTTGACAATGGAGCTAGCAACCATATGACGGGAGATCGAAGGTACTTCGACAAGATTGATGATTCCATCACCGGGAAAGTACGATTTGGAGATGATTCATGCATTGCTATCAAAGGAAAAGGCACAATCTCGTTTATTGATATGAATGGTGAACCGAGAAAGATGACCAATGTGTATTTCATTCCAGATTTGAAGAGCAACATCATTAGTCTTGGACAAGCCACAGAATCTGGGTGTGACATACGCATGAAAGGAGAACAATTGACTATGCATGACCGAGAAGGAAAACTACTTGTGAAAGCCGATAGATCAAGGAACCGGCTATACAAAGTAAGCATGAGAATTCGCAACATAGCTTATTTAAATCTAACTACGATTTCATATTCTAGCAGGTGGTATGCAAGGTTGGGTCACATAAACTATGAGACAATCAAATCGATGATACAAAAGGAGATAGTTCAAGGCATACCTCGAGTTGTTGTTGAAAAGGAACTCTGTGCATCTTGCTTACTTGGGAAGCAAACAAAAAGAATGTTTCCCCAAGCTACTTCGTATAGAGCAAATAGGATGCTTGAGCTAATTCACGGTGATCTTTGTGGCCCTATATCGCCTAGCACAACCGCGGAAAATAGGTATATCTTTGTTCTCATAGATGATCACTCTCGGTACATGTGGACGAGCTTGATGAAAGAAAAGAGCGAGGCGTTTGGAAAATTCAAAAGGTTTAGGCAACTTGTGGAACAAGAAACAGGACTTCACATCCAAACTTTCAGAACAGATAGAGGAGGGGAGTTTGTATCACAAGAATTCATGTCCTTTTGTGAAGAAGTGGGTATAAATCGACATCTCACTGCCCCATACACGCCTCAACAGAATGGAGTAGTCGAGAGACGCAATAGAACCCTAATGGAGATGTCTAGAAGCATCTTAAAACACATGCACATGCCGAATTACTTGTGGGGAGAGGCTGTTAGACATTCCACGTATTTGATAAATCGTATCGCAACAAGAGCACTCTCGGACAAGACACCATATGAAGTCTTTAGATCTAAAAAGCCTAACATTGATCATCTTCGGATCTTTGGATGTGTTGCATACGCAAAAGTGGAGAAGCCACACCTAAGGAAGCTAGAAGATAGGACGCGCATGCTTATTCACTTAGGAACCGAGCCGGGCTCAAAAGCTTATAGGTTGCTTGATCCGCAAACAAAGAAGATAATTGTAAGCCGAGATGTGATCTTTGATGAAACAAAAGGTTGGAATTGGAAGCTAAACACTCCGGAGGAGGAACATGGAGGAAAATTCAGTTTTGGTTTCGAAGAGTTTGGCAATCATGGAATACAAGAAACCGAGAACATAGAAACAGAACAAGGTGGTACGAATAATCACGATCATGATGAAGAAAATCATGTCTCGGATGATGAGAGTGAAGAACGACTTGATGTTGATGATGCAGAAGTTGGTGATCAGCCCATAACTTTGAGAAAGGCAACAAGAGAGAGACAAAAACCACAATATCTCCAAGACTATGCATTACTTGCTGAGGAAGAAGGGGAGATACTTCTAATGTGCTTAAACAATGAACCGAGAAGCTATCATGAAGCAAAAGGAAAGAAAGAATGGATGCTTGCATGTGAGGATGAGATACATTCAATTGAAAAGAACCAGACTTGGGATCTTGTAGATTTACCGGATGGAGTTAAACCAATTGGTTTAAAGTGGGTCTTTAAGCTCAAAACAAATGCCGATGGAAGCATCAACAAGTACAAGGCCCGACTCGTTGCAAAAGGGTATGTACAACAATACGGCATTGATTTTGAGGAAGTATTTGCTCCGGTGGCTCGTCTTGAAACCATAAGATTGCTTGTCAACCTTGCTGCTGCAAATGGATGGGAGATACATCATCTTGATGTAAAGACCGCGTTTCTTCACGGTGAGCTAAAGGAAACGGTCTACGTCTCACAACCGTAAGGTTTTGAAAAGAAGCAATTTGAAAGAAAAGTTTACAAACTTAAGAAGGCTTTGTATGGACTGCGGCAAGCACCAAGGGCTTGGAATCACAAATTGAATCAAATCCTCATGGAGCTAAAATTCATCAAGTGTTCAAAGGAACCATCCGTTTATCGCAAGGAAGTAAGACATGATTATCTCCTTATAGCCGTATACGTTGATGATCTCTTTGTTACAGGAACTTGCATGAATCTTATCTTGGAGTTTAAGAAAGAAATGGTTACAAAATTTGAGATGAGTGATCTCGGTCGTTTGACATATTATCTTGGCATCGAAGTTTGTCAACATGAAGAAGGAATAGCTTTAAACCAAAAGAAGTATGCATTGAAGATCTTGGAAGAAGGTGGAATGCGAGAGTGTAATTCGGTTCACTCACCAATGGAATTTGGTCTAAAGCTTGAAAAATCCGAGCATGAAAAGAGTATTGATGCTACAATGTTTAGAAAGAATGTGGGATGTCTTCGTTACTTGCTACACACACGACCGGATTTGACGTATAGTGTTGGAATCTTAAGTCGATACATGCATGACCCAAAGCAATCTCATGGAGCTGCAATGAAACAATGTTTAAGGTACTTGAAAGGTACTACTACGCTTGGACTTATGTTTATACGTTCTAAGGCAAAGGTTCAAGGCTTGTGGGTTATAGCGACAGTAGTCATAACGTGGATCCGGACGATGGGAGAAGCACGGCTGGGCACAAATTTTACTTTGGAGGAAGTCCAATCTCTTGGAAAACACACAAGCAAGAAACTGTGGCAATGTCGTCATGTGAAGCTGAGTTCATGGCCGGAACTGAAGCAGCTAGGCAAGCAATTTGGCTCGCTGACTTGCTTAGTGAGGTCACGGGTCTACCTAGTGAGAAAGTCACACTACTTATGGACAACAAATCGGCGATTGCTCTCACTAAGAATCCGGTTTTCCATGGTCGAAGCAAACATATTCATAGAAGATACCATTTTATAAGAGAGTGTATGGAGAATGGTCAAATAGAAGTGGAGCATGTTCCCGGCAACGAGCAAAAGGCGGATATACTCACAAAAGCTTTAGGGAAGATCAAGTTCAAGGAGATGAGGGAGTTCATTGGTGTTCGAGACTTGGCAAAAGAAGACTTCAAGCTTAAGGGGGAGAATGTTGAGTTAAGCTTGAAGACTTAACTTGGAGATGAAGCTATCCTAGTCCTAAACCGAGCAATGGTTTAGTTAGAGATAATGATCATATGCTTTAGGAGTTATCTAAGTATATGTATTTCTAATAGGATTAGGAATAGGTTTTCATATAAATAGAGATGTCGAGACATGACATAATGTGTGAGACATTGAGCGATTGAGAGCTTAAGTTTTGAGAGATTTTCTTAAGCAATAAAGAGAGTAATTCTTTATAATCTTTTAAGTGTTTTTTTGAGTTACTATACTTGTGATCTAGAAACCTTGAAGTATTCATATAGGAGAAAAGGTAGTTACGGAGTCGAACTTTTTTTGCCAGGAAATCCGCCCTGAAATTAGAAAGTCTCGGAAGGAATCGAATCTTAAAAGATTGGAAAGATTCTTATAAAAATTTGAAGAATTTGAAGTGTAACTCTGCCATAAAAATGTTATATCAAATAACTTATTATATTTATCCGCCAAAATAGATAACTTACTAGATTTAGTTATTTACTATATAAATATGTTATCAAATACAATTTATACTATATAAAATCTATATGTTTTTTTATCAAAATGTATATATTAATTTTAACCTATGCTTTAACACTATAGTCTACGTAACACGCTTCAATCCGCATTTTAAAAATCATTAATACGGATAAGTGACGCGACCAAAAACCAAAAGTCCAAAGTACAAACCCAAATCCCAAAAAGTCACAATCTTTGACGAAAAAAACAGTGAACAGAGAATAAATAAAAAAGAAAAAGAAAGATCCAACCTTTGCCTGGAAACCTTTCAAGTTTCAACTTTCCCTTTCAACAACTGTCTTCAGTGCCTCTTTACCCCAATTATGACACCAAACCTCCTCACGCTTACTCTCTTCGTCTTCGTCTTCGTCCTCTGCCATGAACAAAGCTCTTCTCTTTCTTCTTACCCTTTCTCTCATCCTCCTAAACTCAGTTTCAGCCGTTGATTTCGTCTTCAACGGCTTCAATGACTCTTCATCTCGTATCTCCCTCTACGGGATCGCGAAAATCGAATCCAATATCCTAACTTTAACCAACCAGACATCGTTTGAGACTGGTCGTGCTCTTTACAGCAAATTCATCCCGACAAAAGATCCAGTTACTTCCTCTGTTTTGCCTTTCTCTACTTCTTTCATCTTCGCCATGGCTCCTTACAAGAACACGCTTCCTGGTCACGGAATCGTCTTCCTCTTCGCACCCACCACTGGAATTAACGGTTCTAGCTCTGCTCAACACTTGGGTCTGTTCAATTTGACTAACAATGGTAACCCTAGTAATCACATCTTTGGAGTTGAGTTTGACGTTTTTGCTAATCAAGAATTCAGCGACATCGATGCTAATCATGTCGGAATCGATGTTAATTCGCTTCATTCAATGTATTCCAACACATCTGGGTATTGGTCTGATGACGGAGTGTTTAAGCCGTTGAAGCTTAACGATGGAAGAAACTATCAAGTTTGGATTGATTACAGAGATTTTGTACTTAATGTTACTATGCAAGTCGCTGGTAAGATTCGACCTAAGGCTACTTTGCTTAGTACGCCTTTGAATCTTTCTGGCGTTGTGGAAGATGAGATGTTTGTTGGATTCACTGCAGCTACAGGGAGATTAGTTCAGAGTCATAAGATTCTAGCTTGGAGTTTTAGTAACTCGAATTTCTCCTTGAGTGATAGTTTGACCACGACTGGTTTGCCTTCGTTTGTTCTACCAAAGGACTCGATTGTTAAAAAGAAATGGTTTATTTCTGTATTGGCATTGATCTGTATCTTGATCGTTTCTTTGGTTGGTTTGATGTTGTTTGGTGTGGTGAGAAGGAGATTAGAGAGGGCGAGGAAGAGAGCGTTGATGGAGGATTGGGAAATGGAGTATTGGCCTCATCGGATTCCGTATGAGGAGATTGAATCCGGGACTAAGGGGTTCGATGAGAAGAATGTGATTGGGATTGGTGGCAATGGGAAAGTGTATAAAGGTTTGTTACAAGGAGGGGCTGTGGAAGTTGCGGTTAAGCGGATTTCGCAGGAGAGTAGTGACGGGATGAGAGAGTTTGTTGCTGAGATCTCAAGTCTTGGGCGGTTAAAGCACCGGAATTTAGTTACTTTAAGAGGTTGGTGCAAGAAAGAGATTGGTAGTTTCATGTTGATCTATGATTACATGGAGAATGGAAGTTTAGACCGATGGATCTTCGAAAGCGATGAGAACAAAACTATACTTAGCTGCGAAGAGAGGATCCAGATTTTGAAAGGTGTGGCTTCAGGAATATTGTACTTGCATGAAGGATGGGAATCCAAGGTTTTACATAGAGACATCAAAGCAAGCAACGTGTTGCTTGACCGAGATATGATACCGAGGCTTAGTGATTTTGGGTTAGCTCGGGTTCATGGACACGAGCAAGTAGCTAGGACCACTAGGGTGGTTGGTACGGCTGGCTATTTGTCTCCTGAAGTGGTTAAGACTGGGCGTGCATCAACACAAACAGATGTTTTTGCTTACGGGATACTGGTTCTTGAAGTAATGTGTGGGAGAAGACCTATAGAAGAAGGGAAGAAACCATTGATGGATTGGGTTTGGGGACTAATGGAAAAAGGTGAGATTCTAAATGGGCTTGATCCAAGGATGATGAAGACACAAGCCATGAATCATGCGATTAATGAAGCCGAGAGAGTTTTGCAGCTTGGATTGCTTTGCGCGCATCCTGACCCGGCCAAGAGACCGTCGATGAGACAAGTGGTACAAGTGTTTGAAGGTGACAAAGCAGAGCTATTTGAAGCGGAAAGTTGTGAAGATATTGAGTCATGGATGCTGATGAAGATGGGATCTCGTGGGAGCTCACAGGAGTTTTGGTATGGAAGCTCGTCGCATCCGACAATGGAGCAGGTCAGACTTCAGTCCTTGTCTGTGTCTATTTCGTCTTGGAACAGCTCAATTCTAGACGGGAGGTGATGGATATAGATCATGAATGAATTGACGTAAGGAACCTCAAAAGACGTTACTTATTTTTGTGGCTTTACTTTGTTTCTTATTGAGTACATATACAAGTTTTTTGTAAACACATTTCATTATACATCTGTTTGTTAGTTTTTTTCTTTTTCTTTTTGTTGCTAAATATGTAAATAAATAATTTTCGAATTAAGAATGGGTTTTTTTAACTTGAAAAACAAACGTTGTGACAAATAACCCAATAGAACCAGTGATGTAGAACAACAATTGTTGAACCGTACCAAACCGAACCAAACCGAGATGCGATTAGTAAATTTTCCTTTTTTGAGACGTCGGTGTTTTTGTGTATTTATTGTTTGCATCATCACTTTTCTTGATCGCATCCGACTCGGACGAACATAACGGTCGAAACACAACGGTTGATAATGGGGTCTCACCCAACGGCGATACTTTCTCTACCACTAACGCTTCCGTTTCCTCCAAAAACTCTCGCGAGAGTGATCGTCGTCGCAGAAGAAGGACAAGAAAGAATCCGAAGTCGATGTAGAAGAAGGGAACGTTTCTGGTGCTTCTGATTCCAAGGAGAATGTTTATCCGCAGAAGCTGGTAGTTTTGTGTACTTTTTTTCACTCTCTATCTTGTCACGGTATTTCTAGGGTTTTTTTTTCGTTTCATGTACCGTTCTCTGTGGAGTTTTTGAGGCTGTTTGATTTCTAGAGGTAATAATCAATTATCTTTTTTTGTCGATTGAGTTTTTTTCGTAGGTTACTGAAGATGTTGTGGATAACGAACTGTTGCATCATATATTAGGTATGACTATTTTCTGCCCCTGAGGATGACCTTAAAGTTAGTCGACCTTGAACCTTAACGAAACTGTTTTCTTTGCTAGGAGGATGGTAAGAAGAATGAGTCTGAGGAAAAGGCAGGTGTGAAGAAGCAGCTTGATTCGGATTCAGGTTCAGATGAGGAAGAACAGCAGAAGTAAAAAAGCATCTCTCATACGAAGAAAAGGTATGTCGTGGAATCACTGCTTTTCCTTGTATTCTGTGAGATGCTACTGTTGGTTTCTTTGTTCTCGTTTCCTTCTACCTTTTTAGGCAATATAAATCTTAAAATTCTGTTTTCTCAGCTTGCGGAGGATGAAGAATTTGCTGAGCTGAAACAGGTTTCTGCTAGGCCTTATATGGTCTGAGGTATGGGAGTATTTTTATCCTCTGTATAAGAATATATTTTTTTACTTAATCTTCTTGACGCCATAGTATATTTAAAGATGCTACTTCAGGGGATCCAAAGTTGTTGGTGTTTTTGAAATCTTATAGGAATACAGTTCCTGTGCTTAGATATTGGTTCTCAACAGAGAAATAATTTCAGGTTTGTGAGCTTTTAAAATGATTCTTTAGTTAACAATGTGTGTCCGTGGTTTCAGAGTTTTGTAAATTTTCATGATGTCAATTATGTTTCCTTATACCCATATATGTGATTCTTGCAGAGCTGTGATAACCATGAAGCCTGGACTTGTAGGTGTTTCTGAAGAGGTGTCTTCATTACTTTTTTCTGTCTATAAATCTTATGGTGTTTGAGACTATTATTAACCTTTTCTCGGGGAAAAGAGTTTCTGCATTCAGGTTCAGATGAGGAAGGGCAGCAGAAAAAAAAAGCATCTCTTATAAGAAGAGAAAGGTATGTCATGAAACCACTGCTTTTCCTTGTATTCGATGAGATGCTATAGTTGGTTTCTTTTTTCTCGTTTGCTACTAACTTTTTAGCAAACACATCGGAGGATGAAGAATTGAAGATTGCTGAGCTGGAAACAGGTTTCTGCTAGGCCTGATATGGTCGAGGTATGTGAGTATTTTTATCCTCTGTATAACAATATATTATTTTCCTCAATATTCTTGACGGCATACTGGCATAGTATATCTACAGACTTTCTGTTTGGTTCTCTCTATTGTGTCTCTCCCTGAGTATGTCAACTTTCTTATTTTCAACTCTAGTGGACTCATACATTGCATTCATATCCTGCTGTTTTCCGAGTTGAGCTATGGAATTTGGTAGGGAACATGGGTGAGTGTCTTACTGGAATTATGTTACTGTGATGATGAACTTGATTTGTGTTCAGTAAGTTTGAAGTGGTAATATTGTGGCATTGCAACTTTAATGTGATTTCTTTTGTAATTTGGAATTTTTATGCTGTGGTTAAATTACAAGCCAGGCCCTTTCTCTTACAGAGAGTAAATCCCTACTTCTCGTGTAGCTCTTCCTGTTTATTTTAATATTATTACTTTTGTAACATTTAGGTCTGGGATGCTACTTCGGGTGATCCAAAGTTGTTGGTGTTTCTAAATCTTATTCCTGTGCCAAGGCATTGGTCTCAAAAGAGAACATATTTGCAGGTTTGTGATCTTTTAAAATTGATTCTGTAATTGAGAATGTGTGTCTGTGGTTTGTGAGTGTTGTACATTTCATGATGCCTATTATGTTTCCTTATACCCATATATGTGCTTCTGGCAGGGGAACATCTGTGATGATCATGAAGGCTGGACTTGTAAGTGTTTCTGAAGAGGTGTCTTCATTTGTCTGCCTATAAATTTTATAGTGGTTGAGACTATTATTAAGCTTTTCTCGGGGAAAAGAGTTTCTGCATTGTAGTTTAGGCAGACATCTGGAGCCGTTCTTTTTTAATCATTGTTTGTTCTTTGCTGTCTTGCCAATGGTCTTTCTTTTAAATGCACCTTGGTTCCCTTAATCTTAGTGTTCAAGTAAGTTTCTTTGTGTTAGCAATTGTAATGATTGCTCATTCTCAACTTAGTGGCATCTCAACGGGGTTTTTTGAATGCAGGGGAAGCAGGGTATTGAGAAGCAGCCGTTTCACTTTTCTCATTATTGCTGCAACCGGAATAGAGAAAATTAGACAGGTAAATTCCTAATGAAAGTTTTGATTTTATATAGTCTATTGACCTTCATATATAACTAGCTCATATCTGTAGACGGTTTAGTTCTTATGCTTGAGGAAAAGCCATTGGGGTATTGAGTAAAAGTTACATTTGCACTTCAACTTTGCAAGCATGTATTTGACGTTCAGGCTTGATCTAGGCTGTGCCATCCCTTTTTACCTTCCTTATACACTAGGATCACTAGGACCACTAACTATAGACAGTGTTCATACAAATGTGATTTAAATGATATATATTTTTCCCCAATTTTAAATGCATTCTGTTTCTTTTGTTGGTGTCCCTAATGAGAGCACTATAACTTTCAAATTTAAATTCATGTTTCATTGATTTAAGTTCAGATGTTTAATGCCTGTCGTCCTATTAGTTGGATCAAGTTAGTGAAAAATTGAGCTAATTCTTGTATGTGTTTGACATGCAGGCTTACATTGAGAAAGAAGATGATAAGAAACTAAAGCAAAAGCAAAGTGAGCAAAGTGATGCAACCAGGTGAACTGTATTTTGATGGGAAAGAATTCGAAGTCATTTTTTTGTGTTCTCTTTTATTTTTCATCCTATATTTATATGATTTATTGATTTTTGTACGTAAATCCAACTATCATCTGTTTAATAGGTTAAGCTGAGGAAAATGAAACCTAAAAGAAGCTCTTGGTATGCCTGAAGCTGCTCCTCCCCCAAAGTTAATTAATATGCAAGTGAGTTTATTGTTATCTATCTATTTGGTGATTCTGATACTTGTTTGAGCTGTTAATTGATTTTAATACCTATTGAACAGAGATATGGTCCTCCTCCGTCGTATCCACATCTCAAAATTCCTGGTTTAAATGCTCCTATTCCACTTGGAGCTAGTTTTGGTTATCATTCAGGTGGCTGGGAGAAAGATGAAGTAAGTTTTAACTGCGTTACCGGTACTCGGTCCTTTTTTAAAATTACTCTTATTTCCGTTTAGTAATTTTGTATGGTTTATGTTATACAGTACGGACGTCCATTGTATGGAGATGTTTTTGGTGTTCAGCACCAAGATCAGCCTGACTATGAGGTAACCGTTTTTGCCTTCCTTTAACAACTTCATAGTATGCCTAGCCGTGTATGTTTAAATATTGTATGTGGAAGCTACCTTTTCAAATAGATAGTTTGTGTGGCAGTGATCAAGTTAATTAGAAACTGTAAAATTCTTGCTAAAATATAAGGTTATATGATGAATTGTGTTTTTGTCAATAACTTAGGAAGAACCTATTGACAAGAGTAACACACTGGAGTGATTTGGAGGAAGAGGAGCAAGAAGAAGAGATGGACGATGATGAAATGGAAGATGGCACTGAATCAATGGATTCACTGTCAAGGTACAAATTTTAGTTGTATGGTATATATATTGATGAGTGTTGCTTCCCTTCCTTTCAGTACTCCTACCGGCAATGAGACGCCTGATGCCATTGAACTTCGTAAGGAGCCTGACAGGCCTCTTTATCAGGTGCAAATCCTTGTGTTTATAAGTAGCAGTTTCATATTATCTTCTCGATGTTGTAAGTATATTGTTTTGATACTGGGAATTGTTTCACCATGATACTTTCTGTTTTCTGTTTGTTCTTGAAGGTACTTGAAGAAAAGAGTGAACATAATACTCCTGGAACAGTACTGGGAACCACTCATACATATGTCATAGAAAATGGTACTCAAAAGAAGACAGGAGCCAAAAGGGTAAGCAATCTGTGGCTGTATTGTAGTTGATGTGGTAGAAATTTGAATTGGGTAGATAGTTTAATTTGGCCAGCTTCTCATGTCTTTACCATATCATAAACGCGAATAATAATATGGTATTAGATGCGAATTAGAGGCGAAGGTTTAACGGGAAAAAGGTTTCTTGACAAGTGCTCATGAAATATTAGCTATAATCTGTGTTGAAACGTTGATGCTGTTAGGACCAGGGTAGTTGTAATTAGGCCTAGTGTATGGATCCTTAAATTTGCGATTTAACAAATTGATAAGTGACTGTTTATGGTGTTGAGTACAGGTTGATGTGCTGAGAGGGCAAAAGACGGACCAAGTGGAGGTGAGTTTACAGCCAGAAGAGTTAGAAGCCATGGACAACGTTTTACCTGCCAAGTAAGTAGTAACACAGTTAAATTTTTTAACCACCAAAAAAACGTTAACGTTGTGATTCTTGAAAGTACCAGGAGGAAGAGAGGAGGAGAAATTGCTGATTAAGCCAGAGAGATTTAGTGACATGGTTGTAGAGGTACTGTACAAGCTTGTGAAAAGCTCCCAAATAAAGAACAGTAACCACTGATAATAATTTTGAGGTTAATAATAATTTGGAGTTTTGGATATATGATTGCAGAATGACTTGGAAAGGAGGCGGAAGAAGCAGATAAGAAGAAGAACGACTTCAAATTCTAAGCTTTATGCAGAGAAGAAACATTGGTTTCAAGAGTATGTACGCAGACCTTCTGGAGAGAGTTAGAAAGGTGGAACCATAGAATCTAAGTTTTAGCAAGTCTCAATGGCTCTCCACTCAATTTGGTATTGACACTATATAAACCTTAAAACATTGAGTAGAGCTAGACCGGGGATATTCTAGTAATTTGAAAGTCCTTTATAAACAAAGGTACTACTACAAAGTCCTCTATCTACTCAAAGCCAGAGTTCGTTATTGGATATATCCACTAGGCTTTTGTTTTTTTGTGTAAAGAGATATGTTCGTCTCGAAATGTCAAAAGACAGCACCATTATGTTTTCCTATGAACTCTCAAGCTCTTCTCCCATGGAAATGGAAGTAAACAAACAAGAGATCCCAGAAGTGGAAACTCTTTTTCAATCCGAAGAAGATGAAGATGAAATTTCTTTAGGAAAAAGAAAGATAAGTAAGTTGTTATTATTACAAAACCCATAGACTCAAGTCTAGTGCTGTGTTTTGTCTGATATATTTGACTCTCATAGATCGATCACAATGATTTGATATTGTTGACAGATACGATTACTAAGACAGAAGATGAAAGAGAAGTAAAGAGAATAGCCTTCTCTCAAGAAGCTCTACAAAAAGAAGAAGAAGAAGATATGGATATGATCGAACAAGATACAGAAACAGAGGATCACAGAGTTAACGACAAGATCATGTAAGATAATGTTCTTGAAGAAGAGTATGTCGTTGACTTTGATGGATTCTTTTGAAACTTGTCTTCTCCAAAGATGACCACTATGCTGACTTTTTCGTTTCTTAAGATCTTTGTTTGATGGCCTCTTTGTCATGTAATTATATATGTATATAGGAAATGAAGGAAAACAAAATCTGTTTTCTGTCTCTTTGCATTGGTCCAACTCAAAACTAGAGATACACAAAAATGTACTAATGTAATCATCTTCACGCATCAATCTCTTCTTGGTTTCAAAGAGTAAAACATGTGACGAAGCTAAGCTTTTTTTTTGTCGTTGTTTTCAAGACATGATCGATGAATTTGTTTGATCAGGATCTGTCTGAATCTCATGTGCAAGTTGTCTTGTTAAGCAATCTGCTCGTTCATCGTGACCTCCTGCAAATGTATAAACTTTGAAAGCAAACTGAAACGCCCTCCATAGCCTCTTAGCTCTCTCTGCCTTCATATTATTCATCTTGCTTTCTTCAGTGTTCTTCGCTTCCTCGTTTGCTTCTCTCCTCTCCTAGAAAACATAAAAAAGTCAATCAATCATCTTCAAGAATCAATATTTTGAATTTATCTATATATAACTATATATACCTTTAGTGCTAACTCCATGCAATTTGATGAAACATCAACCATAGTTTCTTTGACTTGAACAAGAACTTCGAAATCGATGTTAATGTTGTGTCTCTGAAACATTTTAGCGTCTTCATCTTTTGTTCGCTCAACTGTTTCAATCTCTCCTTTAAATTTGTTGAAGTAACGCTCTATCTTGTCTAGAAGATCGTTTATTGGAGGTTCAATTTTCCAGTTCTTGAGCTCAACTAGAATCCCATCTAACTTCTTGTACAAGGCACCAGCTGTTCTTATTACTTCTAGTTTCTTTTCAGGGAAACCTTCGAACCTCGCGAGAACCTATATAATCAATAGAAAAAAATTATATTCCCGAGAGAAATCGTGAGCCGATTCAAAAGACAAGGACAAAACATACTTGAGTTTCATCAGTTAGTTTCTCAAGAACAGATTCCACTTTGCTATGAAATTCAAGCAATTCTTTCATGTCTTTTGTCTGGAAACTCTGTATTGAAGATTTCAGTTCTTCGATCGCTCTAGCGTATTTCTGAACATCTTCTTCGATTTGCTGGAAATAACTTGACCTGTGACACAAATGAAAGAGTTTAGGTAAACTCAAATACATATAGATAGGACTTGTGACGCAAGTCATTTACCTCTTTGTCATCTCTGCAAGTGCATCAGCCATTCCTGATCTTGCACCTTTAACAGGAGATTTCTCTGCAACATTCTTTTGACCTTTACTTGCTTTTGTTGGTTTCCCTTCAACGCCTCGGCCTTCAAGCTTCCCTTTGAGAACCCAATAGAGATTTGCGATTTGTGCTGATCTTTTCAATTTGCTAGTTGCTTTCTTGGCACGTAAGGATCTTACACTACCTGGTGGTGCAGGAGGTGCCGGCATTGACGGAGCATTGTCTCCGTTCATAGATTGTGGTTTCGGAAATTGACAAAAATCTCCACTTTCAGAGGCTTTTGACATAGGAGGCGGCGGTGGAGGAGCTGGAGCTTTGAGTTCCGACTGTGGTGATGGAGGTGGCGGTGGTGGTTGTGAGAGAAGAGTTGATTTATTGTTTAACATTGAGGCCGTTGGTGACGGCGACTGCGGTGATGGAAGTGGAGGAGGTGGAGGCGATTTAGTTACGAAATCTTCTCTTCGGGAAGAATCTATTGAGTTAGTCTCTGAAGTTGTGGTTTCACTATGGTCCTCTGTTTCAAAACCTTCATGATGTTGATGCTCTGTTTCAATCTCAGGCTCTGTGTCAGAACCATCGCTGTGATTTTCTGCTTCAATGTCATGATCTCCTTCCGAGCCTTTGGTTTTATGCTCTGCTTCAGTCTCATGCTCTGTTTCAGAACCTTCCCTATGATCCTCTGTTTTAATATCATGCTTCTCTGTTTCCAAAACAGAGAAATCTTTATCTTCTTCTTCTTCTTCCTCTTCCTCTTCCTCTTCTGCTAATTTATCACTCTCTTCGTTTTCCTCTTCAATACCAGTCTTCATATCATTAACACTCTCTGAATCTCTTTGTGACAAGATCTGCATAGTAAACCGCTTCAAATCAACAGGGCTTAACCTATCCAAAGCTTGAGCTCTCAAGTTCCAGAGACTTGGAGATGTTGAGTTACTAGACATTAGCATTGTCCCAGGAAGTACTGATCTTGGTGTTAATGGAGATGGGTAAAAAGAGTTGTTACTTTCAGAATAAGAAGCAGATCTTGTAAAGCTTCTTCTTGCTTCTGATGAAACACCTTTTGGTGTAAAACTCTTTCTTCCTTCAGATTCAAGATCCATCATACCAAATCTTTCTCTAGTCGTCTTGATTAGTCCATCAAGAGCTGCTAATACATGCTCCACCGAAAACATCAAAAAAAAACCTTAGTCTCTATATGTATACCAAAACTCTCAACTTAATAAAAAGTGTTGAAGTAAACAAACCTAGACGATCAGACTTATTCTTGCCAACACCACTGTTTTTGTACTTAGATCGATAAATCCAGTCACTATCCATAATCCAAGAATCCCCAATAGCTCTGAGATCTTCGTAGAAGAAAATTAACATCTGTTTTTGGGGCATTTCTGGGATTCATCAATCAGATTAACAAGACTCATCAACTAAACAAATGACACTAACTCAAGAACTGTTATGTTTTTTTTGTTGTTGTCGGTATGTTTATAAAGTAGTAATCTCAAAATTGGTTTAACTCATATACTGTATATGTGTGTGTACCTTATCCATGTCAGCTCCTTCCATTTCAAAAGATTGATTAATGGTTACAATCTCAGGAGAAAGCTTTTGTAGATCCTTCATCGTTTGTGTTATAATCTATAAGAACTCAAAAAAAACAAAAAAAGACCTAAAGGTATTAGCACTTACACTCTCAAATAGAGATGACCATATAAACAGGACACAAATTTGAAAAAGGTTTGTTTTTCGCAGACTGACCTCGGTGACGGATAGAGAACCATCAAGAGAAGGTAAATCAATCATATCTCTGAAAGCAAAGATGTTCTTCCTTAACTCCACCATCAAAATAAAATTTGCCATACATTTCGGCGAAGAATCATCTAAGTTGTTCTTTCTCGGTGTATTCACTTTCTTGTTTCCATTCTTTACCGAGATAGGAGAAGCCGCGGCACGGGGAGTAGAAACATGTTTTATAGAATTCAAACTCTTTGGAGAAGCTTCTACAACAGAAGATATCTCTGAAACTGTGCGTTTGATCTCTTTGTTTTTCCTTTTCTCAACATTGTTCTTTGATGTTGCTGTGCGTCTAAAATCGTGTTTTCCTTTGATAAGCCTTTTTAGAGCAAGCCCTCTTGCGACCTATAAGAAACAACATTGTAAAAAACTCAAGTAAACTTATAACCACAAATGAACACTTGGTGTATAGTTCATAAAAGAAACGAAAATATGAACCTGCAATCTTGAGATCTTGCGACAGAAGGTTATTGGATTTGGCGTGAAGCCGCAAAGCCTCCCGCTTGACATTGCAGAAATCGAAAAAAAACGATTTCTCGACCAAGAAAAAAAAGAAGAGTTAATCAGGAGAATCCATTAGAAAGAGATTTGGATTCTCTTTCTTAATGAATATATTTGTTTCAGGTGATTCTGTTAAACAAAAGGTCCTCTTGCCAAAAAAAAAACTCAAAAACAAGATCAGTCTGATCAAATCCTAGAAAGATTGAATCAATCTCTCTCTCTATCTCGATCTCTAACTCTTTTGGTTTATTATTAGAAAGTCTCGAATGATAGAAATCTTTTGACTATTATTATCACTGCTCTGAAAACTATTTAAACACTTTGGATTCTCCTTACGGTTAATTACGCTAAATATTGGAGAAGCAAAGAGTATACATTACCGTTGGAGTTTAAGTGTTTATTCTTAGGTATACATTACTTTCTTCTTTTTTGAACGGTTGAAAATAATTAGAGTCTCTAAAAATTAGATTTACTCCAATTATATCATCAAATCGATCGACTTAACAAGCTCAAGACATATAAGGAGATAAAACATGGGATCAAAGGATAATTATATAAATTTCTTGAGAAAGAAACAACTGAACTAAAAGTGTGTGGATTGAGTCATAACTCATAAACCCTGATTAATGCTCTTTATTAACAAGCCCAACTCACTTATACCAACTCCAAAATATTATGGGTTTATAGAAAGCTATAAACAAAATACTCTATATGCATGGTGCATGGTGCACCATCCTTCGTGGCAAGGCATGATCTGACGGACCATAATTAGGAAATGTTGTACAGAAAATAGAAATCAATCCAAAGCTTTAATAACCAAAAATATTGATTAAAAATAAATCAATTTCGACATTGTTGTACAGCCATTTACGTTGTTAAACATACATTTATCCCTGTCCTTGATAAGAAATTGTGAGCATAAAAAAAATGGTTCTAAATGTTGTCTCTCGACATGAAGATTTATATATAAAATTATAAGTCAAGATTCAAATTGTATAGCAATGCAAATTATATATCGTCACTCGACATGGATTTGACTGGTCAACGTCACAATGACTCAAGATGATGTGTTGAGATCTTTAGGTGATGAAAATCCAATCTAGTTTCAACAAGTAAGAAGAGCCCTCGAAACTTCATACATCAATTTCCATGAGAATTTGTTTAAGATGAAATTAGCTGTATTGATATGATAGTTTATCCATTAAATACACAATTATATTGAATCAGTCAAGTAAGCCAAACGCATGCATGCATGATGCATTGATCAGCAGGATCAGAAGAGTTTGTGCTTTTAGACATTTATAGTTAAAGATAGATATATATCGTAATTTCCACTTGCTAAACTCATATCAGTTGTGACTTTCGTTTTACGAGATCATTTATTTTTTCCAATAATCAGGGGATGATTTTGACTTTTATCACTAATCTTTTCAGATGAGTATAATTATTGAGTATTCACTCATCCTTATGATTTTGTTATGGATGTAAAATATGACAACATATGGACAGGACCATTGGAAGGATTAGATATTTTTTCGTCCAAAGAGAATTGACTCCTCACCTATATCAATATATGGCAACCTTTTCTCAAGTGAATTAGTTTTTAAGATCAAATTGCTCTTAAGAAGATAGAATATTACTAAGCTTAATTAAGCATGTGCATAATAAGTGTATTGATAGGGTTGTATACATTTAGATTGTTTTTTTTTCCAAAGTTTAACTAAATGTGAAAAAGAGTCAAAATGTGAAAATTTTAAAATGGAATTCACTATTATGTTCGATTTGGTTGATTGATATCAGTTTAATATATTACCCAATTATGTAAAAAGAACATATTTTTGGTTCGTTTATAAGCTTGTATATATTAAGTATTCATATTTGTTTTGATTCATATATATAGACTATCTAAACCATTCATATAAAACAGGATTGCCATGCAACGTCAGGAGTGTAAATAAAGTATATTTACTTGACGATCATATGCGTGTACATTAAGGCATGCATATTATATCTACATACACACACACTAACACTAGAATACTAGCTATTATATATATCTAAAGCATAGTGAAACTTTCATTGGCCCTTTGGTTTTAAAATATTCCAAAAATAAGTTTCTCAAAGGCCATAATATTGACCAATTAAATAGGTCAAATGATGGAAATATCATAAGGTCCTTATCCAACTTTACATTGCTCATATATTTATATATATAGTAAACATGTGTACCAATGGAAAACAATATGCAACAAGATATTTAGGACATTAGTTTAATATTCAAAAGTACATGCATGTAGTAATAATTCTTTGCATACAGTCTTGAGTCTTTGATGATGAAACTCCCTTTATACTTCTTGGAAATTTCATCAATACATTAGAGTTTTCATAATTAATCCTTAGAAGGAAACAAACAAACTTAAAGTAATATAATTCTTTGTCATCCTTTAAAAAAAAAAATACTTATCAGCCTTATCTATCTCGTGATAGATGCCAATAAAATTATCATAAACTAATTTTAAGCTCTCGTACCTGCTGTGAGACATGATGTTAAAACTATATGAATATCTTGACCTTATCAAAATACTCAATATAATGTGGACATAAGTTACATATATACCAAATCCATTTACATGTACCCAACCATCTTAAATGTTTTGTAAAGTACTCTCTACCAAGACCCATATAATGATATAACTAATCAAATTTAATGAACAAACAAACTGATATATAGCCCTATTTTGTTTCACTCATCTTCTTAGGCTTCATGTAAACCATGAAAACACTTTGATTGAGAGTAATAAGGACCAAAAAAAAAGAGAGACACAACAACTTAAAGAAGAAAAAAACTAATGACAAGCTCGTGGACATGGATCATCTCTTCAGGATTAGTCGGAGTCATATCACTGATGCTCCGATCAGTATCAAACATCTCCTTCACCGGAGCTCGCTTCTTTCTCCCTACTTTAAACCCTCTTTTCATCATCAACGGCATCATCTTTGTCCTCGCAGCCACCGCTTCATTCTTCGGCAACGGTTCTGATCACTCTCCGGCCGCACAACATCACCATGATCATAATGATACCTATCGTTATGAACAGGATCATGATCATCATGACTCATCCAAATCTTCGTTTGATCAATACAATAATAAGGTTCAAGAGAAAGAAAAGTTTCCGGTAAGATCAGAGAGTGGAAGAGGTTCTTATGGAGTTTCTTCTCCGGAGGTTCATTTTCCTCCAACGGCGCCGGAGAAACCCGTCGGAATCCGACGTATGCGTCCACCTACTGCTCCTGTCAAGACTTTTTCTCAAGGTATCTATCGATTACGTGCCATCTCAAAATATTTTGACTTTTTCTGCAAAACATTTTTAAATATGTTTCGGTTCATATATTTCTTACATAAAAATAATAATTTTGAAGCCTAGTTTTGTTCCAAAGTTTCAGTTTTTTTTTGTGTTGTACTTTGTAGTTTTTTACTCTTTACCCAATTAAAAAAGGGAAATTCTCTAAAATACCATGAAAATATGTATTTGTTCCAAAAAATACTATTACAAGTTTTATATGTTAAACTTTAAACATATAAACCAAATATTTTTTTTTTTGTTTTGGTTAAGAATTTATCAAAAACCTCAAAAACATAAACCAAACAGAAAATGGTCAACGTAAAAAAAACAATTCGAAGATTTTAAGAAATATATAAATAATTATGTTTTTTTTTTTTAAATATAACTAGGGTAAAGAAATATAAATTATTATTCAGCTATGCATGTCGAGTAAAGTTAGAGGTGAGTGATTTCGTAATGAACAATGAATATATATAATTAATTAATAACTTTGTATATCAACACAGATACGACATCAGGTGACGAGACCATGGAGGAGATGTGGGAGAGAGTCAAAGCCGAGAAGCAACCATTGAAACCTAACACTACCTTGCAAGACACAACAATGCCAACATCTTCATGGCCGTCGCCGCCCTCACCGTCACCCTCACAAGTCAGAAGGCCTACCCCATCTCTATCGCCGTCACAGGCACCATCACAAGCGAGGACGCCTACTCCGTCTCTGTCGTCGCTATCACCCTCACCGTCGCGAGGGGGGAGGCCTACTTCCTCTTTGTCCTCGCTATCACCGTCGCGAGCGAGGAGGCCTACCCCGTCCCTGTCCTCGCTATCGCCCTCACCGTCGCGAGCCAGGAGGCCAACTCCGTCTCTTTCATCGCTATCACCGTCATCTTCACGAACGAGGAGGCCTCCTTCATCTCCGGGGAGGCCCGGAAAGAAGCTGATGGAGAGGATCCCATCGTGGGTGAAGTTGAAAAAAGAGTTGTCAATGGGAAGAGACGAGCTCAATTCACGAGTGGAAGCTTTCATTACAAAATTCAAGGATGAGATGAAATTGCAAAGGTCAGAGTCTATAAGACGTTACAAGTCTTTCCGCGGTCGCAGCGATGACAAGTAACATTAATTTTTATATTTCGACATTTAACGGAGACTATAGCTACCTAGTGTTCATTGTATCATATGTATGGTTAGATGTATGTTATGGTAAGATATGTAAATCTTGTGACCGATTCCACATGCATATTACACTATACATTACTTGATCAAATGGTCCAAAGTGAGTATGTATCTCAATCTATAGTCATATTGGAAGTCAAGATGAGTCTTAATTAGTTCCAATCCGCGTGTGGTCACAATTGTATTAATTATTGGGTCTAATCAAAGGCATGATCACCTCCCCGTATTAGTGCTTCAACAAAACACACATATACTAAAAAGGAACTAAACAATGTTTTTGGGCATAAAAGAATTACTACGTTGATAAGATTTAACAGTACTTCTAGTTCTTGACTAAAATGAAAAGTAAAATTAAAAACATACAACGTTTAGTCAAAACTCGAATAATGAAGTGGAAATAACTCGTGCAACAACAAACTTTTCTAATAATTACGTATAGACTAGCTAACTTATGTAAATTAGGAAGACCATAATTAGCTAGAGTTTTATTCGTATGGCCTCTTGGAGAAAATGCATGTTTTGACTTTTGAGAGACAAGAGATCACAACCTTCTACTTTGGTGTGAATTTAAATGAGGGTTGTATGGAGTTTGATACTCCATATATAAATAAGGACAACCCACCTGCGTTATCATCACCTAGACAACAATGTTATTAATTATGTTAATATGGCCATCACAGTCCTCTACATCTCATATACAGAAAGAGAAAAAAAAAAGAATTATCAACACGAAAGAAATATAATAAGGAATATTAAAAGGAATGAAAAACATAAACATGTATTAAAAAAAAGTAAACTAACCCCTAATGTAAAGTAAAAAAAGAAAAAAAGAAAAGGCTAACTCTTTCAAAATTTGAGGGTAGAAATATAAAGTTACATAGAGTTTGGCATTTTATAATTAGTTTCAGGTTTAGAGTTCAATTGTTAGGGTTAGAATTAAATAACACTTAAAATCATTTAGAGCTTAATGACAATCCCCTTTCTTAACCCTATATAACAGTTTACAAGTAAATCATTAAAAAGTTGACAAAATTAGGAAGAGCAAAAATATAAAGTTGATAGTTAATGCTTTTGATATATTTGTTATAGTTATGTTTAAAACTTATAATATAAAATTGAAACTCTTGCGACCAAAAAAAATAAAAATAAAAATAAAATAGGAAGAGCAAAAACGAGTAAACGACAATGTTTTAAGTCCTCATGTAATGCCGACAAAAAAAAAAAAGAACAAAAAAGTCAGACAAAGAAGATAGATAAGAATTTTCTTGGTCGACAAGTATGTTTGACTAGTCACATTTTCTTGAAGCCCAAACATATTTGGTATAGCTCCTCCAAATATATATAAACAAGTCATTTGTAAATTCAGACAATTCATCAAAGCCTCAAATCGAAACAAACAAGCAAACATGAAGAGTGAAGGTCGTCATCACCAAAGCGTAGTCGTAAGGACGGGAACGATTCATCCGCATGGCTTTAACCCGCGACCAACAAACCGGTTCAATTCACCACCAGATCAAGCTACCAAAGCCAAAGTGCCATCAGAAGTTACCAACAACCATTCAAATATCAGTGAGCGGTCCAAGTACAGTAATTGCCACGTGTCTCCGGCTATGAAGTCTGGCCACAAATCTAAAGGTCGCCGTAAGCTACAACCGAACAATTGGTGGAGTGAGGATAATAAGCTAGACCGGCTCATTGGTTCGGACTCTTCGTCCGCTAGAGATGTTTTGGATACATTATATGATGTTGAAGATCATGATGAGCATTATTAGTTATATATCATTGTGGCTAGCTAATCATCTCGTTTGAGATGTATTGAAGATTATCGTTGTTTTTTTTTTCTTTTTTTTTTTATAAAACAATGGTAACAGTTATGGGAAGAAATGTAACACTTTTGTATCAATGCAAATTTGAGTTGGAATGATTTAAAGATTATTTTGCATACAATAAAACCAATTTCAAAATATTTATTCTAAAACAATTAGTAAACACAAAAATATACATTTTAAAATTAATTGAAATTTCAATAGGTAAATTAAAGCTCGCCATACATGTAAATTATCGATTAAATTATAATATATGTATCATACATTTATTTAAATTTTCAAATTTTTTATTTGAAATTTTAATTTCCAGATAGAGATTGATTATTACTTCTTGTAGTTTTCGTTAAGTCTAAACCTAAGTTGTCAAAAAAGAAATTTCAGTGATACATTTTAGACTAATTTAAAGTCAATTTCCACTCTGATCCGGTAGTAAAATCGGTTCGACCACAATCCAAATTACCGGTTCGAGATTTATCTAAAATTAATTGTGATCTTCCTCAATATTTGTCTTCCTTTCTTCTCCGATCAGAAAATTATCGTTCTCCGTTGAAACTTCTCAGGTCAGTTTTTTTTTTCTTGTACTTTCAAAGTCGTATGATTTACGAATCTTCTTCGCTATGGATTGAATTTTTCAAAGATTGCCATGTGAATTTTCCCCTAATTTGCTTGGATCAAGCCACTTTCTCTAAATTTCTGCTTAAATTTGGTACAGATTGATTAATTTATACTGCGTGAAGATCTCGTAATCAATTAGGAGGGAGCTCTGTGCACAGTCCTTCGTGTAAGTAACATATCCATTGTTGTCTCGTCTTTGACTCTGTTAGATGAATAAATCTGGGATGATTGCTTCTAGTGAGTAAGATATAGGCAAGTACTTAAACTTTTTGATAGCTTAGGATTCTTCTTTGCTCGATGTTATCTGCTGAAATTTGTGATTCTGTGACTGTGTTGGGTATGTTTGGATGGAGAACTTTGGGATTCTGATTGCTTTTTAAGTAAGATATTGGAAGCTTAGTGGAGATATTAGCTTCTTTAAAGGTTTTAAAGATTGATTCGATTTGGTTTTTATCTTCTTCTTTGTTTAAGTTTTTGCTAATCAAATCTCAAACTCATATCTCTGTATTTGAGGCAGTAGAATTTTCTAGCTTGAATCTGGGATGTTGATTGCTTCTAGACAAGATTTAGGAAGCTTAGTGATGAACTACTAGTCTCTTGATAGGTTATGGGTTTCATTGGACGGTTCTTGTTGCTTTTCTTTTCTTCTGGATTCGTTTTTTTATTCTATTGCTAAAGTTTGAATTTTATCTTTTGGTTTGTATGGTTAGTGATACAGAAAGGAACCTCTTGTGTGTGTCCCATTCTATTTTCCATAGACTGACTTGCCTTGGGGATAAAAAAGATGGCAGAGGTGAAGTTATGGAATGACAAGCGGGAAAGAGAGATGTACGAGAATTTTGCAGAGCTTTTTGCAATCATCAAAGCCACAGAGAAGCTCGAGAAAGCTTATATCAGAGACCTAATCAATCCTTCAGAGTACGAATCTGAATGCCAGAAACTCATTGTCCACTTCAAAACACTATCCGCTACACTCAAAGATACGGTCCCAAACATTGAAAGATTTGCAGACACATACAAAATGGACTGTCCAGCCGCTCTATACCGCCTTGTGACATCAGGTGTTCCCGCCACAGTGGAACACCGAGCTACCGCAGCAGCATCTACGTCGAACTCTGCATCCGTAGTAGCTGAATGTGTACAGAATTTCATCACATCAATGGATTCGTTGAAACTGAACATGGTGGCTGTCGATCAGGTTTATCCTCTCTTGTCTGATCTATCGGCTTCTCTCAACAAACTGAGTATTCTACCGGCGGATTTCGAAGGGAAGACGAAGATGAAAGAATGGCTTTCGAGGTTGTCTAAGATGGGAGCAGCAGATGAGCTTACGGAACAGCAGTCAAGGCAACTTCACTTTGATTTGGAGTCATCATACAACTCTTTCATGGCAGCTTTGCCTAAAGCTGATAACTGAAACCAATGTAGATTTGCTTTCTTGTGTTTTAGTGTGCAAGTCTTTGTTTTATACTAGTTTAGTGGGTAACTCGAAGACAATTTTACACGTTTGAGGAGTTGAATGTGCTTGTGTGTACCATATTCTGGTTAAATGAAAATACAATTACAAGTACTCTCGGGGGACTAACATGATCACAGTTTTGTTCCAATGAATTAGGATACTGTGGAATGGATCATTCTATTTGTTGAACACTAAGTTCAAACAGTAAGAGTGTAGTGACAAGAAGCCCAAGCCTTCTTTGACGACATTAAAATGGGATCGAAGCAAATTTATCTATTCTTCTTAACGCAACACATCACATATTTACATCCTACAGATTGTTTTTTTTTTTTTAACAATTTTTTTAATAAAAAAAAACAGTATGTATCAGAGGGATGTCATCATCAACAAAGTTTGCTATCTTTAACATCATCTTTCAAATCTTTTAATTAAGAAGCATATATTTTTGAATTGATATTAATTGGATTATCCTTTGTCACAATAATATTTAATGAATATTGGATTCTCTAAGATGTGTTGCATCATACGTGACAAAACGTAACATGGATCCTCTTACTTGATTAATGCTGCTTCTTTCCATTCTCTGGTCATGCTTTACTTTTTTAACATTTCCAACAGAAACATTCCTCTCAATTTGAAAAATATTGCTTTGCTGTTTCTTGCGATCCAAAATAAACAACCATAGAATCCAATCCATGGTGCTAAGCTAGCTAAAGTTGACTTGTCCCAACTCCCATGAAAATTGTTGTACAAGATTTCTAGATAAAAATAGTGCTTTCATCCACATACTTACTAACAAGATATGTATCACCAATTCGTTATCTCAAATTTTTGATATTTTAATTTATTTCTTATGTTTCTTATTTCTTGTTGTTTTAAGTAATTTCACATATATTTAAGAAATACAGTTAAATTTTATATTTTACATTTAATTTACTGTTTTTGTTTGACTCAAGTAATCAATAAGCTTAAAAAGTAGAGATGAAACTATAATTTTTCTCATAAATTTGCATCTAAATACAAAATGACAAATCATATGAAACTAAATTATTAACTCTAGAACGATAAATAAAATGTAATGAATCATTTTAATTATCGATCCTTTTTATTTTCTTTAATAATCTGTACTATTATACAGTAAGTTCATTAGCTCAAATTTAGTATTTTACTCCCACTGTTTCTTATTACTTGTTGTTTTTAGTAATTTCACATATATTTAGAAATAATTAAATTTTCTATTTTGCATCTAATTAATATACTTTTTTGTTTGATTTAAGTAATTAATAAGCTAAAAAGGTAAAGAGGAAACTGAATTTTTATCATAAATCTGCATTTAAATATAAAATGACAAATCATATAAAACAAAATTATTAGTTCAAGAACGAGAAATAAAATGTAATAAATCATATGAAAGAAAATTATTAATTCTAAAAGATAAATAAAATGTAATAAATCATATGAAACAAAATTATTAATTCTAAAAGATAAATAAAATGTAATAAATCATATGAAACAAAATTAAATTATTAACTCAACGATAAATAAAGCATACCGGATGGAATAAAGTTTAATAAAAACTAATGAATACTTTCTCCGTTTCATTATATATGAGTTTTTGGCTAAAAACATAAAGATTAAACAATAATAAATATTGTATCATCAAACAAATCTAACCAATAGAAAAAATACTGGAGAATTTAAATAGTCACGAATTATTAAACAAAAATGTAACAAATGCATAAAAATCTGAGAAATTATTTTTAAATGGAACAAAAATAAAAGTTTAAAAAATATTAAATGTGAGAACGGAGTGAGTATTTAAATTGTTGGTTCAAAGCTATAAAACCAAAAAAAAAAAAAAAATTAAATTGTCATTTATATTAATTGCCTACCTAATTTTAAAGCATTACTCATTGGTCTTCTACATAACACAACCGATCAAAACTTAACTCGGTAATAATATAATTTTATGTGCTAGTGCATCACTTTGACTATCCCAATCCCAAAGTCCCCCAAACTTTTAAAACTTTCCCAATCCCAAACTTTCTTATTCCCCAAAATGCAAAAGAAAAATTTCGATTATTGAAAAAAAAAAAAACTTAACCGCAAAGCATGGCATATTCGTAAATTTCAGTCCACTTTTGAAAATTAAATAATTTAAATACTTTATATTCCCACGTGGAGAATCAAGTGATCGCCGTCAGCCTCCTTTTAACGGAATCCAATGAGAGCACACAAACAAAACTCAAGTCAACCCTTCTTCTTCGCTAAGTTACCAAAAACAATCACACCGTTCAAAAGTACACGCGTCGAAATGACACACCGATTAATCCGTGCTCCGTACTTCACATGATTCCTCCCTCCACCGTGTTAAAAAACCGACACTGCCCTTTTTCTTATACGCCAGCCGAAAAAGACCGACCGACCACGATCACCACTTACTCAACTAACCAATCATACAACTCCACGTGTCATACTTTTTAATTCACCGGCTAACACGGATATGGAAGGTTTATTTATATATTTAGCTGATCCATTTTTCAGCTTTTATTTTTTTCTTCTTCCTTAATTCGTTTTTATTTTTATTTTTATTTTTTCTCTCTATCATCAATCAAATCTCTAGTTTAAGATTCTCGACGATTCATATAATCTTTAGTTTCTTACTTCCTCAGTTCAAAAAAAATCTTCTCTTGGATTTTTTTTCTTTCTCTTGGTGTATGATCCATCAGCTTCTCTTCCTTTCTGTATTCAGTTTAAACTATTTATAAAGCTATGACGTTTCTGAGTGGCGGTGGTGGTTTTGAGATCATCAAGTCGAAAAATCGTGAGTACCAAGGATTAGGGTTAGGGTTTGTTAGGTTTACTCGTGGGTTAGGGAGGAAAAGGATTCTCATTTCTAAATCAAATTCTGATCTTTTAGCTCCTCCGGCAGCAGCAAATGATTCTTCGCCGCCGCCGCCGCAAGAATCTAACCGGTCTCTTCTTGAATCTCTTCATCAAGATATTTTGGTATGTTTTCGTTTTTACTTTATATAAAAAATACAGAGTTTTTTTCCTCTGTAATTTGTGTGATTTTGATTTTGATTTGTTAATTTTGATTGCAGATTCGAGTACTTTGTCATGTGGCTCACGAGGACCTCTCTACACTGAAACGTGTATCTAAAACAATACGAAAAGCTGTGAGTGTTTTCATTTTATTTTTTTTCATTTCTTGGGATTATTCAAAATATTTCTAATTAAGCAAATAGGATTAATTATTGTATTTTGATGGTTTATTTTAGGTAATAGAAGCAAAGAAGTCGCATTTTGATTATAGCACACCAAAGAAGAGACTTCCTTTTAGAGAAGCTGTATTAATCATGGAGGAAGATTCAAATTCGAATTCGGATTTGAGTAATCAGAGCGATGAGATTGAGCCACCTAATGCACCAGTTCGAAGGAGGAGTATTAATCGGGAATCAGATTTGTCAAAGATCTCTATGGTTCTGTTTAAATGATGATTGATGAAGAGGATCGATCTCAGCTAATTTGTGTGTGCAGAAGGAAAGAAAGAGAAAGAGACAGAACAAGAAGAAGACATAGAAGAAGAAGAAGAAGAAGAAGAAGAAGAAGAGTTTGCTTTTGCTTCAATTCTTATCATTGAAGCTTTTTCTTTAATTATTATATTTACTGATCATCATGTGAATATAACTATTATTTGCAGACTCTTGGAAGGTTTAATTATAAAAATTACTTGTGAATAAAAATTATATTTTTTTCCTATTTTGGCTTGTGATCAGAGTATCTTTTTTTTTTTTTTAAGTCAACTGGAGTTGTATTGATAATCATAGCCCAATTACATAAGCCCAAAAGGATCCAGTCCGAAAACATTAAGCTAAATATTACAACCAAGGATTATATAACACCTTTATCCAAAGAACGGGTCTATACCACAAAACTCCTGCAACTTTTTCTTCTTTTTTTTTTGCAAAATTCCTGCAACTTTACCATCCTTTCTACGAGAAAACTCATGTTCAAACAGGAGCGAGACCTCTTTCCTCAGCAAACAGACCGTTTAGCCAAGAAGGATGCCCTGACGCCACATACGATTGTAATCTGCAGTCATTGACAACACTCTGAGCAATAAACATAGCTCCTCTGTTTGAAGATGAGTTTTCCACAAAAAATTTCCAGTCTTTGATAGACATCAGTGATACACCAGCCTCCATAGATTGGTATCTATAGGATGGGGAAGCTGCAGGCCTGTTGATCGCATTGACCAAACACACATCCTGCAATCCAAAAATCACTTTGTCTACCCTATGACTCACCATACTCTCAATTGCCCACAGCAGCCCTTTAAGATGAGCTTCTTGCTTATCCTTTAACCTAGGTAAAGCAATCCGACTATGTAACAAAACCCTCCCATCATGATTCCTTAGAACCCAAGCACACCCTGCTAGCTTATTTCTGTTGGACCAAGCAATACCAACATTACACTTTAACCAGTTATAAGGAGGATGTTTCCAAACCATTTTAGTTTTTTCTAAAACCGTTCCTTGATGCCTAGTAGGCCCTCTGCTAGCATTTTCCTCCTCATTATCAGACCCTTCATTTCTCTGAGCCTCCCCCCATTCGTTCCAATCTTCCCTGATTCTTTGAGCCGTCTCAAGAGGAGTAAAGCCTTTTCCTTCAAAAGCATTCATATTCCTATTTTTCCAAATTCTCCAGATTGTCCATGGGAAGAGATTTTTGAGTTCTTCTGGCCATAAAGGATTCTTAACATTCGTAAGAAGATACTGAATGTTGGAGAACACTGAGACATCATGAAAACCGTTGAGAGGATTTGGAATTCCAGTTAAAGCCCACACTTGACGCGATATGGAACATGTAAAGAGCACATGATTCACCGTTTCATTCTCCTCTCCACATATTTGACACCTTCCATCCATTCTCATTCCCCGCCCATTGAGAGCTTTTGCAACAGGTAACGCACCCGACAGAGCCTTCCATAAAAATACTTGAATCTTTGGATCAGTACGAAGCTCCCACACTTTATTTTTCAGATCATTTGTGGATGGAAGCTGTCTTGCAGCTACTCTCACCTCTGAAACATTAGACTGGGACGCTAGCCAATAAGCTGATTTAACCGTAAAGTCCCCATTCTTATTATGTTTCCAAGAATAGAAATCCTCCATCTCTGTCACTGGTTTGATCTTCATGATTCTCAGAATGTCCTGAGGGAAGAAGTGCTCATTCAACTTGCGAGGGTCCCAATCTCTTCTATTCACGTCCAACAAATCAGAAACTCTTAGATCCGGGTTGAAAAATTGGTTTCTCCTCCAAGGTGCTCTCCACTCGTCATTGTCCTCTATCCAATTATCTATCCAAACTCTGAAGGTTTTCCCATTCCCCACATTTTTCTTCAAACCTTGGCATAGTAATTCCCTCCCATAGAGAATACTTCTCCAAGCAAAAGAAGGCCTGTTCCCTAAAGCTGCCTCAAGAAAATCTGTCTGAGGGAAGTACCTATTTTTCAAGACCTGAGCAATTATAGTTTCAGGGAATTGTAAAATACGCCACGCTTGTTTGGCCAACAGAGCTTGATTAAAAAGTTCTATGTCCCTAAACCCTAATCCTCCTTGATCTTTGGGTAAACATAACTTCTCCCAGCTTTGCCAATGAATCTTATTAGCATGTTCAGCATTACTCCACCAAAACTGAGCCATGGCACTAGATAGATTAGCTACTGTAGTCTTTGGCAGCTTGAAGCATGACATCACATAAACTGGCATAGCCAAAGCCACAGACTTCAATAGAATCTCTTTACCTCCCTGAGATAGAAACTTTGTAAACCACCCTGAAAGCTTAGATTTTACCCTGTCTTTAATGTAGTTTAGGAGTTCCACCTTTGAGCCGCTAAAGCATTCTGGCATTCCTAAGTAAGTGCCCGCTCCTCCTTCTTTAGCAATGTTCATCCTTTGTTTAATACTCCCCTTTGTATCTGGATTAACCTTAGAACCAAAGGTAATAGAAGACTTTGAGAGATTGATCACTTGACCCGTTGCATTCCCATATTTGGTTAAGGTCTCTTGCAAGAATGAGCATTCCTCAATGTTAGCTCTACACATGAACAAACTGTCGTCTGCAAATAACAAATGATGAACTTCAGGCCCCTCTTCTGTGAACTTGATTCCTTTTATCTTTCCTTCTCTTTGACCCTGGTTTAGAAGATGCGTCAAACCTTCGGTACATAAGACAAAAAGAAAGGGAGACAAGGGATCTCCTTGTCTTAGTCCCCTTTGAGGAATTATCATACCAAAGGCCTGATCATTAATCAATACAGAAAAGGTGACAGTAGAGACACACTTTAAAACCCAATCAACCCATTTCTGATGAAACCCTAAGGCTTCCAACAGAGCCCTCAAATAACTCCATTCCACTCGGTCATATGCTTTAGACATGTCCGTTTTCACCGCCATACAATGAGTTGAAATGTCTTGATGAGTTGATAAACTATGCACCACTTCATGAGCCACCACAATGTTATCTGTAATCATTCTTTCAGCCACAAAAGCTGACTGGTTGACAGATACTATCCCTGGAAGAATAGGCTTCATGCGAGAAACTAGAATCTTTGAAATGGTCTTGTAAAGCACTGAACACAAACTTATGGGTCTTAGGTCAGTCATCTCAGAAGGATGGTGAGTTTTTGGTAAAAGACACAGATGTGTATAATTCCATTCAGCCGGCAAATCACCCGTCTCAAAAAAGGCTTGAATCTCTGATGTGACTTGTTTTCCCACTATACCCCAGTACTGCTGAAAAAACAAGGCTGACATTCCGTCAGGACCCGGAGCACTAGTACCATCAATAGAAAACATGGCCTCCTTTATCTCCTCCTGAGTTACATTTTCTATCAACCTCTCATTCATCTCTTCGGTAACTCTACTCGGAAAATCAGAGAACCACCGCTGAAAATTTTGAGGATTGGAGGACTTGAACAGATTATCAAAATATTGAGCAGCTACCTCTCCTTTTGCAGCTTCAGATCTCATAGCAATTCCATTTACATCTTTAAGCATTTCTATCCTCAACCTTGCTCGAGTGCCTTTGACTGAACCATGAAAAAATTTGGAGTTTCTATTTCCAGATCTTAGCCATTTCTGTCTACTTCTTTGACTCCAATACTCCTCTTCCTTCCTATAAGCTTGAGAGAGTTCTCTTTTCAACACATGAATCTGCTGTAAATTTGGCCATCTCTCAGACTGAACTCGCTCCAGAACAGCCTCACACTGCTGGATTTTATCCTTGGCATTTGTATAATTTCTCTTTTTCCAAGCACTCAGCGCTTTCCTACAGTCCCTCATTCTATGCGAAACAAGAAACCCCATATTGCCATTATCTGGTTTCCAAGCTCTCAGAATAGCCTTCTTCACCTCAGCTTTGTGGAGAAATCTTTTATCAAATCTGAACTTTCCCTTGTAAGACTCCTGAGAAGACATTAAACAAGTTAAGACTGGCCTGTGATCTGACCCACGCATTTCTAAAAATGCTTGATTTGCTGCTGGGAATTGCTTAAACCACTCTTTGTTCCCAAACGTTCTGTCTAATCTTGATTGAATCCAGTGATCACCTCTCCTTCCTGACCAGGTAAACATATTCCCCGAGCTTGGTAGTTCCACCATGTCACAAGCCTCCAACATATCAAAAAAAGGTTGGAAAAAACTTTCAGCCCTTCTTGGTCCACCAATCTTTTCACCATTATGAAGAATGGCATTGAAGTCCCCAATCATGCACCATCTGTCTCTTCTTCCCACCCCGAACCGTGAAATTCTTTCCCAAACAACACTTCTGAAACTGGAATCTGGATCACCATATACACACGAGAGGAAAAAATTTGATGCTCCAAACTGAACCTGAACATCGATCAAATTTTTATCCTCATACAAAATATCTAACTGCACACTACTCTTCCACATCAAAGCTAAACCTCCACATTTACCCACTGGCTCTACTGTGAATAGCCTATCATAACCAAGCAAACACTGTACATCGAACACCTTATCTTTACACTGCATAGTTTCCATCAGAAAGAGAATCTCAGGGAAGTGTTTTTTACGCAACTCCTTGAGACGAGGAATCACCAAGTCTTGAGACCGTCCCAAGCCTTGACAATTCCAACTTACTATGCTCATTAAACATTGGGCGATCCCCCTTTTGGGATCACCATAGAGGGGTTAAGCTTTGTGGATTTGGCAGTGCTTGTACCCTTATCTTCTGCTTTTCTTTTATCCTTCCCTCCCTGAGATAGACCTAGGGACTGATCTTGAATCTCAAAAACATCTGATGCTCCTTTTGGTTTTGGTTTTCTGTTGCTTTTGTATGGTCTTTTCCTTGGTTTAGAGCCGGAAGACCCTGCTTCAAAGAAGCCAGGTCTATATGCCGTTGCTCTATCCTGATTAGGCTGAGATAAAACCAAGAAATCACCAAAATTCTCTCTTTGCTGATGAGACATAGGCTCCATTAACCAGTTTCTTTGATCCAATGATTTGGCACTTGTTGCTTCCATCCCTCCTCCACTGCACTGCATCTCTCTGTTCTGCTCAAGGGAGCAACTTTCATTAAAACCAAAGACCAGCCCTTTTTCTCTATTAACATCCATATGCACAATGGGCGGTGATTCCAATCTAAGGATGGTTTTTTTTGCTATCGTATCCTTCTCCACTTCTCCAACTGATTTCTTAATCCTATCAGCTTTAACTTGCCACTCTTCGTTGTTGTTTGCTCTTAAGTATTGCCGCATTCCTTCCAAGACCTCAAAAGCAATCTTTTGTCTACCTGTGAGCGGGTCTAAACCAACCTGGTCCTCACGAAGAATACCAAACAACGGGTCTGATTCAGACAGAACCAGAGCCTTTGGCAGCTTGGGTATAGGCTTCCCAGCTCTTCTAGCAGTAGCTGCTTCCTCTCTCCGTTTAACTAAGATTGGACAAACATCTTTCTCGTGAGTTAAACGCTGGCACTCGTAACACCTTTTCTGAATTCTTTCATACTGGAACCTTACAATCGCTGACCCTCCTCGTGGAAGCTTTACTTCTTTTGACCTGCGCAATGGTCTAGCGACATCAAAAATAACCTTCACACGAACGAATTCCTGGATCTGTGGCTTCTCAGGGTCGAAGGCCACTTCCTTAACTTCCCCAATCAATTCTCCTAGAGCTGTAATAGCTTGGACCGTGTAATAATTGATTGGAATGTTCCAAATCTGGACCCAAATTGGAATAACTTGCAAGTAGTTAGCCGGAGGAGATTCGTACCACCTATCCACCGCAAGTGACCAGTCGTTGTACGTATGAGTCCCTTTGGCCAACACTTCTAGTAAATCATGCTCCGAGTTAAAGATGAATTGAAATTTCTCTTTCGAAAGAGCGACTCCTTTCATCCTCCCTGGTTTTTGCCATTTTCTTGGCATATTTCGGATGAGGTTTATCATGGGTTGACAATCCGGATTTAAAGTACGCCCTATCAGACTCAGAGCGTTCCTTTCCATGGATAAGAATTCTGGTAAGTCTGGCATCTCGAAAGGAACCTCATCTTCCTCTTCTTCCAATGACATCGCCATTAACGCTTTGTCCATAGCAGAAGACATTCTTTCTAAAATCCTCACACCTAAGGAAAGACTAAACACCACCGACACCTTCTCTCTTGCACGCCCGAAAGAACAGTGACCACACACGGCAGACTAAACCACTAAGCGAAGTTGAAGAATCTCAGAATCTGAACTTTGATAAGAACTTTGTTCGAGTTACACTGCTGACCTTTGAAGATTTGCTCAAAAAGGAGTTAAAACCTTACTAAACAGGGAAAAGCGGCTGAAAAGGAAAGTGTTTTTCCAGTCTACTGTTCACTTCTAAACCTAATGGAATACACTAGATTAGAATGAAAGTCTAAAAGCCCAAAAGAGGGTGGTCTTGAGAGAGTTTTCTAGAGAGAGTTTTTTGATCAGAGTATCCTAAGTACTGATTTTTTTGTCCTTTTTCCATTTAAAAAGAAATTATTAAGATTCTTTTTTTTTGTTCATTCTGAAAAATTTCTTGACTTTCTCATATTTCTCAAAAAAAATTATTATATGTTAAAGTAAACATCATAACTGAATCTGAAGATTTGCTTATTTGGTCAAATGAGAAGTTCTCTCATGTAAAAATTGGATTTTTATTTGGCCAAAAAAAAGATGAAGTAAAAGTTGGAATTTAGAATAAAAACTGATGAAAAATATTTATTGTGTTTATTTAATAACCTTCCAAACACTTACTTAAACTTACATGTTACTCCAACATAAATAACACATATAATATTTTCTTTTTAAAAATATTAGTTCTGCAAATTCTTGACTTTCTCCTATTTGTTTGTTTTGTTCAATAATCTAATGTAAGTGAACAAATTGAATGAATCTAAAAGATTTGCTTATATGAATAGATTACAATTAAAAGTGAAGGGAGAAATCGATCGCGTGAGATCCACTCGCGGCGATTTCTCTCTCAAATCTCTCCTTCTTCTGAGCACAATCCCTTGCTCCGTTGGTGGGATCCTCCGTCGATTCCGGCGATGTTGAGGATTCCGTGGCTCATGGTTCTTCATCCTTGATCTGCTCCATCTTCTTTTCTAAAACAATCGAGCAAAACCAAGGGAGAAGTGGAGAGGAGAAGCTTCTGTGAGACACCATTGATTCCGGTGGTGTAGCGGCGCAGAGTGGAGGAGGAAGACTTCACGGCAAGAAATGAGGAAAAAGACAGTTAGATCTGGAGACTAGAGATCCTGGAGGTTTCATGAGGCCGCCGTTCGATAGGGGAGGTCGGCTCCGGTCCGGTGAAGCTAAACCACTGTCAATAGATCCGAGATCTACTCCCTACTGCCTTCAATCTCACCATCAAGCCTGAAGTCTTCTCGGTATCGGAACAACTCGGGTTCTTCCTCCTCTTCGAAACTTCTCTACGGTGGCGGAGAGGCAAACTGATCTTTGATCACCTCCTCCGTTCGACTCGCGATGTCCAGGCACACCGGAGGACCTGTTCCGGCGTGGATCTGCAGTTTTGGGCGGCGGCTGCGACGTGTTCTACGTCTGCAGATTAGGGTTTTGCAGTGATCGGTTAATTTCCGGATTTGCAAAATCGAGTCGGTTTTGTATTTCGTTTGGTTTAGTTAAATTGGATGTTTGTGGATTGGGCTCTAATGGGTTATTGTATGGGCCTATATCCGAAAATATGTAGGCCATTGGGCATAAGTTTTTTAAATTGAAAGTCCTTTTACAAAAAAAAAAAAAAATGAATAGATTACAATTGTGTGTGTCAGATTAAATTATTATGCAGACTTTATGCCGTATAATGCATATTCATTCACTCCAGGCCGATCCACAGCTCAAAATAGATTGCTCTTCACATGTGCTTGTATAAAGAAATGAAGAAGAAAGATAGGCAAATGCTATAAAAATAGCAAAACAAAGTAGCTTCACTTCACGAAAGTTGTATCTTTTATTATTACAAAACCTCACCGACAGCTATGTTTGGTTATCTGGAAAGTTGTAAATAATCGAACCCATGATCGATTGATTTCTCTCTCTCTTTCTCCTATAAACAAAAAATGTCGTATTCGAAATTGTTGAGAGTGTGGTGGAAGTGTAGAAGTAGAACCATCCATTCTTTTTCTTTTTCATGTTAGAAAAATGCTTACTAAAGTGGCTTTTGTCCGAACTACGTGGGTTGAGCATAAACCATACATTAATATCGCAAATCCAATGTGTCGTGTTGTGTTGTGTTGATGACCATTTCGTGTAAAGCTCATCAAACCTACTAATGACACATGGTTGGTCGAAAATGGTTCCAACGTCTCATGTGGTTTTTTTCTTTATTACATTTTCGTGGCATCTCTGGTCATACTCATACACATCCAAATTCAAATGCTCTTTTTTTTTGATAAATCCAAATTCTAATGTTGGTCACCGATCATAGGCATTTGTCTTTGATTTGCAAAAGTTTTAGGATTTAAAAAAGTAAAACTAAAAATTTATAAACTATCTAAAACATAGAATTCAGTACCCGTCCGTTTACATTAAAATTATAATATTTTTCTTTTTCATTGAATATTTTTCCTAAACTTATATTATTTACAAATTTAACTATTTAGGTGATTGTTAAAGGAAATATGTGAAATGGAAGTCAATATTGTATTTTGCAATCGGACCATGGAAAGTGGAAGGTCATATATAGGTCAAAGAGTGGGTCATTAATCTCCAACTAAAAATGTTTTGGTGACCCAACAACACAAGCAAGCTCTCGCAATCAGATTAGATCGTCACTAATTGTTCTTTAAATGATAAGTAATCACCCACCAACGTCCATCCATCATCTTAAGCGTGCTGCCTTTGCTATCACCAAATAGAGCAATTAGAGATCATCATCATCATCATCATCTCCTGATTACTTGCAGATTGTTCATATGATAATAACTTGGAAGCTGGTCTCTTCAACAAAGCTCCCCAGTGCACCTTCTCTCATCAAGAAAGTTGTTGCCCAAGCTTCAATCTTTAGTATATGGAAACAGAGGAACAATATGTTTCACAACTTACACTCATTTCGTAATACCATCACAACTCGAAGACACAATGGCATACGCTGATGCTGCTTTGGATCCGATAGTCTTTTTTTTTGTTTTCTCCCAAAACTTTCTCAAATTTGTTTGTAGCCTTGTATTTTACATAGATCTATTTAAAACCTTTATTTCATTTCTCTAATGATATCATATAAACATATCTAGCACACACACAAATAAACCTCCTTCATCTTCCACTAATCTAGCGCGTATATTATGATTTAACCAAGTGGCACTTATTTTCTTAGTCTTCGTTACAACCACAAAATACAAAATATATTATCATAACGTAGGACATGCAGTAAGTTGACAAAACACCAACCAAATAATTTTAAATATTATTTTCGAAACAGGTGATTAAACTTTGGATTAAAGGTTACTCAATTAGCTTTTATAATCGTCAGGTCAAGAGAAGAAGAAGAGTTCAACGGAAAACGACTTTTTTTTGGGCATTGACCAGCAAAAAAGTGCCACTAAACAACCCATCAATTTCGCATGAGTAATCAAAGTATTACGCGTCTTCGGTGCCTATCAAAATCTTTGTCTAAGTTGACGAGTAAATTATATTCGGTGACAACTAAGAACTAACCATACAACTTATCTATTTAAGAGAGATTTATTAAAAAAAAAACATAAGAAACCTCACTATAATAGTTTAAATCTAACCAACATTTAATTATAGTGGTTAAGCGGTCAGAGGACTCAAAATTTGAGCTTTAGTTATTTGCGGTTTAAACTATACTTGACCTATATATGTAAGTGGTTTAAATGATATAATATATATATATATATATATATTACAAAGTTTTGAGATTTATTTAGTCTAGTCTTCTAGACTTGGTTTGAGATTTAAACATTCAGACATCAAAGACAAAAGTATACATTAGAACAATTTTACGTGGAAGAAACACCATAAATAAAAACACCATATTGCTAATGGTTAAAAGCTTTAACTTATGCATTGGGGAAAATAATCATAAAAGGATCAATTAATGAAGATCAACTGTAACAAGGAGGCTAATTATGGATACACCAAAAAAAAATATGACTAGTACACGTATGAGCCTTTTTTTGTGAGAAAAATGACTACAAGTGATGAAGATTCTATTATTTCCACGTTTTAACATTTTAAAACATGATATACGTTATTTGTTCTCATTCCAAAAAATAAAAAATCATTAAAATTTTCTGTTTTTACGCTTTTGCGATATGACATCACAAATTCACAACACATACTATGAATGTACGTACAATTATATAAGTAAAACATACTAGTAGTAGTTAGCGATAATTATGTAGCGAAAATTATATATTAGACAATGTGGTTTATACTATTCTATCATTTGACTATTCGTTATGTCAATGTTCATTAATATAAATATCTGTCAAACTCTTATAACTCCTCTCATGTCGATTTCGTGGAATAGAACTTGAAAATCGGGAGCTCCATTGAAAGTTATACATGAAGAAGAAGAATAATAAGATGATGGAGGATATAAAGAAGAAGATTCGTATTCCCATTGTTATCAATATTTTTCAAGAGATATTTCTGTTGTCAAATAATTATGAAAAAACATATATGACGATAATAAATACAAACTAATAAATGAAATGAAAATATGGTTGCGTTGTATATACGAAAGCAAACTGTTTTTTTTTGTGTGTGTGTGTGTGTGGCAAGTAGTTCATTTTTCGTATTTTACTCGTCTATAGAAAAAAATATTGTTTGACTATTATTTGATTCTTGGAGTATCTAGCTAGCTAGTTTTATTATTTTTAACAAACAAACTTGACTTTGTTGTCTAATGGTAAATGGTAATGTCGTCACGATTTGTTTATAGTTGTATCGTAAGTTTGTAAATTGTAACGTTGTCGACCAAAAATGAAATAATAATTGAAATATAACATGGTCAGATACAAATCAGATTCAAATAGGATCTGGCTGGCCTTGGTCACCAAGCCTTTTATACACTCACCGTCACAATTTCAACAATTTAATATGTTTAAAATGTCATAATTAATACGTGACGAAACTGTTTCTAATATATTACGAAAAACAATTTTAAATAAATGAAAAAGAAATATTCTCAACCAATCACAACCTCGTTGGCCTCGTTTTTTTTAAGATTTAAATTAAATTTTGTATTATTTGACTGGAATATTCCACGGACGCCACGTGGTCAACCAAAACGTTCGCCAAACACTACTTCTCCACCGTCACATTCGTCTTGGCCCCTCCAGATCTCTCTCTCTCTCTCTCTATTCTCCAGGATACTTGGCGTTACTGTTTCTTTGTTTGTTCGTTATCAAATCTCTCTCTCTCCTCTCCTCTGCGATTGAATCGAAGAACAATCGTGAAAAATGAGAAATTTCAGTGTCTTTGAGCGATTCTCCAAAGCTTTTCAAGATCATCCTTCTCTCACCAGAATCCTCGTCGTCTCCACCATCAGGTCGATTTCCATACTTTTTTTTTTTGCGTTCTATGATCTCTTCTTGTTGATTCCTTTACAACAGAGATTTGAAACCTATAACGTATGAACAGATTCTTCATAACACAAAACGAAATTCAAAAAACTGGTGTATCGAGAGATTCTCTAGGTTGTATGATTCACGCAACACTTGCTTTTTCTACATTCTGAATCTCTCTGGAAGAACGCATTTGATTTTCGTGACAAATCTGACTCGATGATACTCTCTGTGTTTGCAATTTTTGTTTTATGCTATAGTGTTTATATGTCCTGGAATATCAACGCTGTGAAATGATTGTCGAATTCACCAGATCTCTGTTTTTGTGATTTCGTTGTAGTCTGTGTCTATAATTCTAAGATTTGATTCAGATTTGAGTTTTTTTAGATACTGATGATATGTACTGTAACATTGTTATAGTGGTGGTGGACTTATAGCCTATTCTGAGGCAAACGCGTCTTATGGAGCGAACGGTGCTGCTCTTGTTGAAACTGGAACCAGGAAGAAGAAGGTGGTGCTGCTCGGAACTGGTTGGGCTGGAACTAGTTTCTTGAAGAATTTGAATAATTCTCAATATGAGGTTCAGATTATTTCGCCTCGAAACTACTTTGCCTTCACTCCTCTGCTACCTAGTGTTACTTGTGGAACTGTTGAAGCTCGCAGTGTTGTTGAGCCTATCCGTAACATTGGAAGAAAGGTACCTGTGCTTGCAATTTTGTCTTCTTTTTCTATTCTGCTTACTTGTTACAGCACTCCATTATATTTCTGTGAAATAGTATATAATATTGAGTAGACTGGCTTGTGAATGGTATAAACAGTATACAAAATTCTGATATACTAACAATTTGTTGTTTAAGATGCTCAAAGTTGTTGGTTATGGGTATGTACTGGACCAATTACGATGATGCTTCTTCTATTTGCAAAGTATGATATTTTCTTTTGTTGAAAAAATACTAATGCAAGCTCGTTTCATGTCTTTACAAATAGAAGAATGTTGATACGTCTTACCTGGAGGCAGAATGTTTCAAAATTGATCCAGCAAGCAAGAAAGTTTTTTGCCGATCCAAACAAGGCCTTAGTTCAAATGGAAAGAAAGAATTTTCTGTTGACTATGACTACCTTGTAATTGCAACTGGAGCTCAGTCTAACACCTTTAACATTCCCGGAGTGGAGGAGAACTGTCATTTTCTGAAAGTAAGTTTTCTGGGTTCTTAACTCCTTTATTAACCTCTTGTTATGTTTTTTTTTGTAAGCAATGATATTACTGCTAAAAAATATATGAAAGTATATATTAATTTGATCATTTGTATGGTTTGTTAGAAGTTCTGATGGTTTTTATCGGTTTCAATGCCTGCTTGTAGGAGGTTGAAGATGCTCAGAAAATCCGTAAAACTGTTATTGATCTCTTTGAGAAGGCAAGTCTACCAGAACTAAGCGATGAAGAGAGGAAGAGAATTCTGCATTTTGTGGTTGTTGGTGGTGGGCCAACAGGTGTTGAGTTTGCTGCTGAACTGCATGATTTTGTTACTGAGGATCTAGTTAGTCTCTACCCTAGAGCCAAGGGTTCAGTGCATATCACGCTTCTGGAGGCCGCAGACCACATCCTGACCATGTAGAATTTCTTGCCTATAAACTTCTGAATCATGCTCTATTTTCTTCTTCTTATTTGTTTTTGTTCAAGCGTGAACAATCATTGAGTTTCATGTTTCCATAAAAACCTTGTATATCGATTCACTGGAAGCTTTTCTTTCACAGGTTTGACAAGAGAATTACTGAGTTTGCCGAAGAAAAGTTTAGCAGAGATGGAATTGATGTGAAACTTGGCTCCATGGTAACTAAAGTGAATGAGAAAGATATAGCTGCTAAAACCAAAGGAGGAGAGGTTTCTTCCATTCCTTATGGAATGATTGTCTGGTCAACTGGTATTGGAACTCGTCCTGTCATAAAAGACTTTATGAAACAAATTGGTCAGGTAAGTAATGTGCTTTAAATAAACTCATACACACTACAATCTTCAACATTTCCTAGCAAAACACTTTGATCAACTGGCTCTGAGAAAAGTTCTTTGTAATTGCAGGGTAATAGACGTGCTCTGGCAACTGATGAATGGCTTCGCGTAGAAGGATGTGATAGCATATATGCCCTTGGTGATTGCGCAACAATCAACCAGCGCAAAGTCATGGTAACTTGAAACTTTTATTGCTTCCTAAAATCTGGATTAATGTTTTAGATTATAGACCAAAAATATTAATGGCTTCATGTTGCAGGAGGATGTTTCTGCTATATTTAGCAAAGCAGACAAAGACAAGTCTGGGACACTGACCCTCAAAGAGTTTCAAGAAGCAATGGATGACATTTGTGTTAGATACCCTCAAGTGGAGCTCTACTTGAAGAGTAAGCGTATGCGTGGCATTGCTGATCTTCTAAAAGAAGCCGAAACTGATGATGGATCCAAGAAGAACATCGAACTGAAGATCGAAGAATTCAAATCTGCTCTTTCTCAGGTTGACTCACAAGTGAAATTTCTTCCAGCTACAGCACAGGTAATTCGGTTGAACTTTAGCTATTTAAGTCTTCGTTCATCTCCGATAAAAACACTTGTTTGCTCAAATTTTTTGTATATGGATTTTTTTAAGGTTGCTGCGCAGCAAGGTGCTTACCTAGCTAAATGCTTTGACCGTATGGAAGAGTGTGAGAAGAATCCAGAAGGTCCCATTAGGATGAGAGGAGAAGGTCGTCACCGTTTCCGCCCCTTCAGGTTAGTCCTCCCAAAAAAGTCTTGTTGTTGATGAAACCAAATCAATAGACAACTTCAAAAGAATTGTGAAATCAGGTTTGGTGTTTTCGATTATGGTTTGGTTTAATCTCTGGGGGTGTAACACAGGTACAGGCATTTGGGACAATTTGCACCATTGGGAGGGGAACAAACAGCAGCACAACTCCCAGGAGATTGGGTCTCTATTGGACACAGCAGCCAGTGGCTCTGGTATTCCGTCTACGCAAGGTAAAATAACTTTTTTACTTTTACTTTTTGAAGAAATCTACTACAAACAATTTTTTTTGAATTTTTATGTTTATGGTTTGGAACAGTAAGCAAGTGAGCTGGCGTACGAGAGTACTAGTGGTTTCGGATTGGATGAGGCGTTTCATCTTTGGAAGGGATTCAAGTAGCATCTGATTGATTTAAACCACCCCCGCACCCGCACTGCCAAACCCCAATTCCCAAATACAGCAGATCTATCTACTCTCCTCCTCTCACGAGTTTACACTAACTTTCTCATGAGTACAAAGTTTTGTTTCCCCTTTAAAACCACAAATCGGCTTTTATATTTTGTAATAAAATAATGACCATGACCTCCGCAAGTAACGAGGAGAGATTGCCTCTCTCTACGATGGGTTGGCCATATTCGCTAGTGCCGAGAATTGCACTCTCAGTTTTTGCTAAATATTTTTCAGGTGGCCCTTTTTACCATTTCTTTCATATTTTGTTTGTTTGTTTGTAAGCCCTTTCCTCAAATTTTGTTTCAAGTCCGATTACCATTACATAATGGAATTTTCCAATTTTGTTTATCTTTTTTTTTCTTTCTTTTCTTGTGTTTACCCCCAAGAATACTGTTTTATTATAGCTTCAATTGGTTTCAACACCACAATATGGAATGATTATAAGCAATAGTCGAAAAGTTGTTTCTGAAAAAATAAATAGAAAAGAGTTAATACTAGAATAAGACTTTGTTTTGTTAAGAGTCAACATCAGCAACGCTGATAATATCAGCGAAACCAACTTTCTTGCGAAGGCGAACAACTAAGCATGCGGCGTCGACTCCTTCTCCGATGACCACCACTTTGTCTTTCTCTTCTCCTTCTATTCCCACAAATGTCACTCCTGCAGCTCCATTATTAAAGCATGAGATCATTCAAGCCAATAACTAAAACGTATATATATAATTTACTAGGTTTAAATAAAATGAGATATCTTACCAGTGGTTTTGGCTCCAATCTTGAGAGCTTCTGAACGACACTTTTCGCACCTCATACTCACCGATATCAAGATTTTCTGCTCATGAAAATTTCCAATGTTTTCAAACTATATCACTTCTCTAGGTTTTTCTTTTCTTCTTCTTCTTCTTCTTCTTCAAAAAAAAGTAATAACTAGCTAGCTAATAGATTCATCCTAAAACCTTTCGTATATAGTTTAGACTATTCGTACCAAAAATGTAAACATATATAGATTATTACCTTGGGCATTTTGGAACGTCTTGGGAGAAAATGAAACTTTTTTTCTTCTTCTTTTGGTTTACGCGTGAGAAGAATACATGATATATATAAAGGCAGTGATCGTTCTCAATTTCTTGTGCCACATGCATATATCGCTTAACCCGGCCGTGTATACATATTTCTCATCCATTGGTTGCCAATGCCACGAAATCGCAGAGGAAATTTTCATTCAACTGCTTCGTAGTCAAGTCCTTTAATGTAGTATTAATGTTGACATTTAAGTGGACAATAAACAATATATTAGCTTAGCTCACAAGGGTTAGTATCGTGAGGAACCGTCCTGCATTATAGAAGACCTAAAGAAAAACTAATAAAAGTCGTCCCTTATTCTTATTTTTCCGAATAAAAACCAAACCAATGAAACAAATGTAAACAAGAAATTTGCACATATCAATTTACTTTGGCATAGACAAATATCAATTTTTACATAAGATGAACATAATCCAAAAGAAATGGTGAAGAGGGGAAGGGGGAGAATAATTTAGAAAAGACCATGAAACAAAAATAAAAATCTTAAAATGTTTGAATTGATCATGGAGTACATCACACTCGGGGTTTACTTTATGGAGAATGTATGAGTATTTTAATTCAGTAGTTGGCTTATAGTTTATTTGATTTTTTTTTTTTTTACATTATATTCACATTATTGATTATAAGAGCTAGAATGCATTTAGAAATGTTTAAAAATGTGTAGAATGATTTAGAAATTGGTAAAGATGTATTTAGAAATTATGTATTTTGTTTGACTCTTGTCGTATCAATTTTGTTCTATCTGTTCTTGAGAAAGTTTATTGGTAAAAAACACTTGATGAGTCCCTCTATGATTCTCTTTGGTGGAGAGCTGAGCTAGTATGTATTCAAAGCTTGTATAAATTTCAGGATACAGAGCAACCTGTTTCTTCTATGAATTTTGGAGATGATGTATTGGATATTAATTATGCGTTCAGCGAACTTGAACTCTTCTCAAAGATATGCAATCTTGGCTTGCCTTGAGACAAGATAAATCCATGACAAGACTAGTAGTTTGAAACTGATATGGGGGCCTCCTGGTACTGGTAAGACAAAGACAGTGGCTACTCTACTCTACTCTACTCTTTTTTCCTTCTTCTTCTTCTTCTATTTTTTTGGATTAATCTTTGTCAAAGGAGATTTTGGATAAATAAAATGAAATTTTGTCAAAGGAAAATAAAACAAGAAAAATATATGATTTGTTGTTGTAGTTATTTCTTACCGTTGGGATAGATTTCCATATTTTTTGGCAGCATGATTACAAAAAGGAAATTTGGTGAACGAAAAAAGTTTTTTAAAAAAGGAAAAGAGGAAATTTAAGCCAAACAAAAACAAAAACAAAAGGAAATTTTGCAACAGAAAAAATGAAAAAAGGAAAAAATGCAAAACAGAAAAAGGAAACAACAAAGTTTACCTTTTTTTTTTTTTGGTGCTAACCGCTAAACTTATAAATTATACTCTCTCACACTTGCACATCTCAAATTCTCAATATCAGCTTTCATAACACAGTTGTTAGGTCTTGTATTGGCCAGAGAAGTAGCGGAATTCGAGAGATTGAGAGAGGAAGCATAGACGACGAAGAGAGTCCCTGAAAAGACGAACCACTTCTGATAATAATCAAATTTGGTACTATCTCACTTTCTCTGTTTCATCAAACCTTGTTCTTCTTCCTTTTTGCAATTCTCATATTTCTCTCTTCCTTCTTTTTTTGGTCCTTACAGAAACAGTTAGGGTTTTTTTGGGAGAAGATTGCAAACCTATTGAGACGTGTATGTATGAAGACTAAGGTGTCTACGGTTTGCCTTCCAACTTTGCTTCTTTTTTTGGTTTTTGTCTCTTAGTAAGTACATGATGAATCTTTTTATTTTTGTTTTAATTATCTTTGTCTTCTTTGTGATGTTCTGTTGTGTTGGAGTTGGGTGAAATTGAGGACTCTTGTTGGCCATGGATGATATACCATTACACAATAAGCCAAGTGAAGAGCCGAGATAGTTTTATTCATTAGATTGGTTGGTGGCTTTGAGGAGGCTGCTTGCAGATCAAACTCAAAAGGCCAAGGTTAACTGTCTCTTAATCTTTCTTTTGAGTTAGCTTTTCTTTGTTTCTTTTCCTTCTTATGATTTCTTCTTGTTCTGTGATTTCAGGTTTTCAACAGTTGATTCAAAAGGAGTTGATGAGTATGAGGAATCAGAAGTTGAAGGTTTGTTTTCCTGTTACTACTAAACCTTGTTTTTCTTAGCTCTGTTGCGAATAAGGCTTAACAAATTGGTACACTCTTTCACACCTGGTCGACATAACTACATCATCATGTACTTACTAAGAGAGAAGGGTTTCAATGGCTTTTGTGGACATAATTACATCATCAGGTGCTTACTTAAATATTCGAATTTCTCTTTAGTTGTCTTAAATCTTAGTTTCATTGTTTTGGTTACTATTTTTTTGTTTTCTTTTCTTTTCAGCGGTTTTCTTGTGTTTCCTTGCATGTGTATTTGATTCAGCTGCTGATCAGTTTGGAAATCGTTGACGAGGTACTTCTTACAAAAGTTTTGATCTTTTTTTTCTTCTTCGTTACGTTCATTCATAGTAAGGGTGAGAACTCAACCAAGTTAAGGTTTATTGGTTTATTTTGTAGGCTTGGCCACTGTTTAATTTCGGGTCTGATTTTGTAAGACGTTATCTCTTCTTTCTTTTGAGTTAGCTTTTTGTTGGTTCTTTTACCTATTTTGATTTCTTCTTGTTCTGTGATTTCAGGTGTTCAACAGCTGATTCAGAAGGAGTTAATGAGTCTGAGGAATCCGAATTAAAAGTTTTGTTTACTTGATTCTACTAAACCTTGTTTTGCTTAGCAGTATGGTGTCTTCTTCATAGTTTCAAGATATCTCCTTTTATCTTGTGTAATTTGGGGATAAGTTCTGAAGCTTGTATCCTTTTGTGCTTCACAAACCAGGAACTACACATGGAGCGTCTTAGAGGGTGAAGAAGATCGAATCAATCCTAATAGCAACAAAGAAGAAGCCATACACTTTACAGTAAGGTTTACTTGTTACTACTAAACTTTGATTTACAGGATTTGATCTGTTATTGTTCATTCTTAGTTAGGGTTTATTGATTTTATTTTGCTGCAGGCTTGGCTTGGTCACCTATGAAATTTCGGCTACTACTACTTTTGGTAGGTTTCTAACAGCTATTCGTTTTTTTTTGTTTTAAAGTATATTTGTCTGATTCTTGTGTGTTAAATCTCATCGTCGTCTTAAATTGATTATAGGTTGGCGAGAGTATGTGATCCTATCTTGGCCAAGAAAGATGATTCGCTCGCCTACAACCATGTTGCTACATTGAAAACTAACAAGGTTTGTTTCTCTCAAATCTTCCATCTTTTTTTTTTCTTCTCTTATGGCATGGACCCGATAATGTTTGATCTGTTTTCACATGTCTCTTACCTTTAGTTGTATCTTCCCCATGGAAGATACACAAGGAGCCAAGTGAAGAGCCGAGACGTTTGTTCAATAGACTGGTGGACTCTAGGAGGCTGCTTGCAGATCAAACGCAAAGGCCAAGGTTTCATTTTTTCTTCTCTGTTTTTTTTTTTTGTTTTTTGGGTAGTTGGCTTGGAAACGTTAATCTTGACTCAAGTGTGGCTTGTTATGGCTATGTTGCAGATTGATGGCTGGAGGAGAACTATCTGAGTACACTTTGCTAACTCAGTTCCTACATTAATATGGTTGGCTAATCTCCAAGGAGTTGGAAAGACAACGGTGTGCGCTAAACTAGCTTTTTACTTAAAAGAAGCAGCAGGTAATGCTTTTTCAAAATACAGTGGAGATTTTTTTATTTCAATGTAGAGATAAGAATCACCATGAGCCATTTTGACAAAGCTAGATGGATGGTGATTCAAGAGCTGCTACTGCTTTGAGTGTGAAGGAGGTTTGTGTTACTTAAATTAATGTTTTACCAATTTGCATTTCTGTGTTCTGTAAATGTGGGTTTGCTTCACATTTTGGTGTCTTTTTTCAGGATGCAAGCAGAAAGTTTTTGTCTTCATGAAAATCCTGTAGGCTTCAGATGCAGACCTCTACCGGCCTGGTAAGTGATCATGTATTTTTCAGCTTTCATTTATGTCTCAAGCTAGATCCAAAAGCTTACTGAAATTGAAATTTGATTTCGAAGTATGCATAGTGAAGTCTGCTTGAAAGAATGGTTTGTTTATTTCCTTTCTATTATAGCTTCCGGAAGTGCTGCCTGTGGAGTTATTTGTTTGTATTGTTTAAGGTGGCAATGCAGGACCTGAAGCCGCAAGTGCAAAGGTTTATTCCGGAACAGCAGGTTAGCGTAGACACCTTCTACACAAAAATTTTAAAAATGAACTTGTCAATTATTTGTTCTGATGGTTGAGATTTTTCTTAACTGCTACTTGGTTAGGTCTGACTTTGTATATGACTGGATTTTTGTATATACTTTCGACATTCTAATATCTGAGTTTAGTTTACACAGTTGTTAGGTCTTGTCTTGGCTGGAGAAGTAGCGGAATTCGAGAGATTGAGAGGAAGCATAGACGACGAAGAGAGTCCTTGGAAAGCCGAGATGTTTGTTCAATAGACTGGTGGACTCAACGAGGCTGCTTGAAGAGCAAACTAATGGTAGACACTTTCACACCTGGTCGACATAACTACATCATCATGTACTTACTAAGAGAGAAGGGTTTCAATAGCTTTTGTCGACATAATTACATCATCAGGTACTTACTTAAATATTCAAATTTCTCTTTAGTTTAACTTTTGTCTGAATCTTAGTTTCATTGTTTTGGTTACTATTTTTTTTTTATTTTTTTTTCAGCGATTTTCTTGTGTTTCCTTGCATGTGTATTTGATTCAGCTGCTAATCAGTTTGGAAATCGTTGACGAGGTACTTGTTACAAAAGTTATGATTTGTTTCTTCTTCTTCTTTATGTCCATTCATAGTAAGGGTGAGAACTGAACCAAGTTAAGGTTTATTGGTTTATTTTGCAGACTTGGTCACTGTTTTTGGGTCTGATTTTGTAAGGACATTATCTCTTCTTTATTTTGAGTTAGCTTTTCGTTGGTTCTTTTACTTATTTTGATTTGTTCTTGTTCTGTGCTTTCAGGTTTTCATGCTGATTCAGAAGGAGTTAATGAGTCTGAGGAATCGGAATTAAAAGGTTTGTTTAGTTATTACTACGAAACCTTGTTTTGCTTAGCATTATGGCGTCTTCTTCATAGTTACAAGATTTCTCCTTTATCTTGTGTAATTTGGGGATAATTTCTGAAGCTTGTGTCTTATTGTGCTTCACAGACAAGGAACTACACATGGAGCGTCTTAGAGGATGAAGAAGATCAAATAAATCTTCATCGGGTCTGATTTTTAGGACGTTAACTGTCTCTTAATCTTTCCTTTGAGTTGGCTTTTCATTGTTTCTTTTGATTATTATGATTTCTTCTTGTTCTGTGATTTCAGGTCTTCAACAGCTGATTCAAAAAGAGTTAATGAGTCTGAGGAACCGGAAACAAAAGGTTTGTTTACTGGATACTACTAAACCTTGTTTTGCTTAGCAGTATGGTGTCTTCTTCATAGTTTCAAGATTTCTCCTTTTCTCTCGTGTAATTTGGGGATAATTTCTGAAGCTTGTGTCCTTTTGTGCTTCACAAACCAGGAACTACACATGGAGCGTCTTAGAGGGTGAAGAAGAGCGAATCAGTCCTCATGTCAACAAAGAAAAAGCCATACACTTTACAGTAAGGTTTACTTGTTACAACTAAACTTTGCTTTACAGGATTTGATTTGTTTTTGTTCATTCTTTGTTAGGGTTTATTGGTTTTATTTTGCTGCAGGCTTGGCTTGGTCACTTATTAACTTTCGGTATGATTTTCTAAGGACGTTAATTGTCTCCTAAACTTTCTTTTGAGTTGGCTTCAATTTTAGATTTAAAGTTGCAAGGGAGAAAAGATCTTGCACATGCTGCTTTGAAGGCCAAAAGTATAAGTGTGTTTATCAGTTTACCCACTAGCTGCTGTATTTAGTTTGTTCAAAATTTTATGTTCGAGGCGGGGAAACTCCAGCCTCAAGATCACAAGTTCAGAAAGGGAGGTAATAAGCTTCTTATATATGCTAATTGTTGTTTCAATTGTTTGAATAGGTGTCTTTGATGTTATTCTTAATGAATATCCAAGTCTTGAGGATGAGCAAGATGAAGAAGGAAGGACTTGTCTTTCCTTTGGAGCATCAATAAGGTTTTATGAAGGAGTATGCAACCTGTTAGACCGATCAACAAAGAGTGTTTATGTCTGCGGCGAAGATGGTTCCTTTCCAATACATACGGCTGCAGAGAACGACCATATTAGAATTGTTAATGAGATTCTAAAACGTTGTCCAGATTCAAAACTCCTGCTCAACAAACTTGGCCAGAGCGTTCTCCACATTGCAGCAAAGATCGGGGAAGATAATCTTGTGAAGTTGTTGATGCGAAGTAATGATACCAAACATATGGGTGTTGGGGCAAGATGGGGATGGAAATACACCTTTGCACCTTGCCACCTTAAATTGGCGCTACCGATCAATAAGAAATCTCGCTTCGGATGTAAAGATTCTGTATTTACGGAACGGTAATGGCTTAACAGCTAGGGGCATTGCCGAGTCAGTGCTGAAACCCAACTACATCTTTCACGAGGTATGTCCCGAGTCCCTATATCATACAACACATTTGATCCCGCATGAGTGGTCTTATAGCTTGACCATTTTTGGATTACAGAGGTAGACACTGGCATTCTTATTACATGCTCACATGTCTTATATATGTATAATCAATAATCAAATCCGGAACTAGTTTTCTAAAAATTAACATGTAATCGCCATGGCTCCGAAGATCGTAAAACAAGATTCACAGGTTCCTATCAGTAAGCGAAACACCAACATTTGTTTATGTCCAATATAGCATCGATGTGTATCATCAGCCAAAATATAAAGCTACCCTCAACGTGGCATCGGACAGTTTCATTATTGTAGTTAAAACCAAAACAAAACAAAACAAAAACCCTCAGCGGACCCTTGTCAAATCAACCACACAGTAGACACAGAACACGGATGCAAAAATCCAAAAGTTCAGTCACGCTGTTGTGTTTAGTGTCATACGGCACTTCCTATCTTTTTGGGTTTTCTTCTTCATCGGGTTTTTTTTTTTTAAAAAAAAACCTCAACTTTCGTAGCCAAAAGTAAAACGTTTTGCAAGAAACAGAGAATAAAAAAACTAAAATAAATTTTTGAAAGTTAGGTCATCCTAAGCTAGAAAAGTGGTTAGAAGATTTATGAGAGACAGAGAAGAGAATCTATATTTATATAGAGGGTATATGAGAGGCGGCTTAACTTAAAGCCCTAGCGTGCGCACAAGGCAGCATAACTCAAAAACCTAGCGTGTAAGAGGCGGCATAACTTAAAACCTGAAAACCCAAGCGTTTGTGATCGAGTTACCCATACGGCCCATTAAGAGGCTTTAACATCATTAACACTTTAGGAACAGAGCTCGAACTACAAAGACGGGTCTTGTTCCTTCTCGTGTGAATATCATAGTAAGGATGATGCTTCTCCAGGAGTTGATCTTTTTGCTGCTGTTCCATTTCCCGTTGTGCATACAATCTCGGAGAAAACCCTACATGGATGTTTTATGGGTTTTTCTCCTCTGTTTTGAAGAAAAGTGTGTATATTTGTGTTACAATTTTACAGATGGAGAGGAAATGGAGTGTGAATCGAACAAGTTGCAGAGAGTTTAGTGAATGAGAAGGCTCTGTTTATATCAGACCTTGCTGAAAGTATTTCTCCAGGAGTTATCAGATCGTTAAAAAAAGGACAAATCTTTGGTAATATAGAGGTCGAAGCAAACATATAACAAAAACACTTGTTTCTTTTAAGCTGGAACAATCGTTGTCCTCAACTGTATTAATAAACAAAAGTCACCTTTCTTTTCTTCACACACACATTGTGATTAACCACACAACTAACAAAACACATACATACACACCCATTTTGTATTGATGACCTTTTGGTTTTCAAGCCGAGTCTACTCCTCCTTGTTGCTGTGCAAGATATCTCTCTCGGCGTTGCTTCTGGTAATTACAAAAGAGAAAAGACATTATACAATCATATAATCACACTTTTGTTGTCATTTGAAAAACAAACAAAACAAGAGAAGAGATTAGGCTCATGAAAATAATGGCAATGTGTCGCACCCATTCATCTATCACAAGTCCTTCTCCAATTGGCTTTGGACCAACAACACCCTCTGATGCTTTCTTCCGTGCTTCATCTACAGCATCCGCTTCTGCTAGTTGACTCTTCAACTTCTCCATCATCTTTTATAGAGAGTGAGAGAGAGAAGGTGAATTACAGATCAGTGATATTCAGTAGTGTTTAAAGCAGTAAAATGATCCCAATTCGTTCACAAAAGATGGCGACAAAAACAGAAGAAGAAAGACTCACCGGGTTAGAGCTTTCGGGATCCAAGAATACCACACGCATTACTTGCTCCTCAGAGACGTGATCTTTTTGCTCCTCAAACTGCAAAACACAACAAAATTCTAATTCTACCTTTATCTTCTCCTTTAGATTATGACAAGTAGTTTATAACCATTTTCACATACCAGCTCAGGCATATAGTCTGTTGGGACTTTCATCTTCAGGCTCATAATTTTAAACTTAACCCCGCTCTTTTGTTCCATCGGCCTTTCATTATTCTCAGGAGGCTCAACAAACTTGAAAACTAACAAGAAATAGAAACAATCATCGCATAATCCTCGAGGCCAGTGCTTGAAATACCAATTGATCAAGCAGATTAAAGCAACACACATATACAAGAGAAAAAACTAGATAGAAGCAAATACCAGTTGCGATAATTTCTTCCCCAGGAGCAAGAATAGCACCAGCCGGGCGCATAAAGCAACTCTTTGGTTCCGTTGTTTGAAACTGAAGAAACCGAGAGAGAATCAGCAGAGAAAGAAAAAAACCAATGACAACAACCTTAGTCAAAACTTGATCCAGAACAAACCTTAAAAGCTACATGTGACTTGCTCGTATTCTTAATCTTAATGGCACTCCTGACTTGCTTCCCAGGCTCATCTTCAACCAAAGAAATATGGATCATCAGTTAAAAGAGTGAATCTTGAAATCGACAAGACTCCACATTTTATTCCAAACAAAAACATTCCTCCTAAATTTCCTCAATGGCTTTATACAGTTAAAACTTTAGTAAATATTACTTTTCCAGTAATAAGCCAATAACAAGGTCAACATCATCATCTTCAAGATATATCCAATTTCATGAATTCCAAGAGAAAAAAATTGCTAAAATCAGTAAAGTCAATATCACACTATGATCCAAAAAATTTCGCGATTTCAATAATTCTCAAAAACAAATCAATCAAATTCTACTGAGAATTATAAATCCGCTAATTCAATAGATACCATGGAGATAATATGAGACTAATATATAACTCACAAGGGAAGTAAAGTTTTGCAGAAGGATCAAGCTTCAATCTGCGTTTAGTAGGAAGAAGCGATCTAGCGACAGATGACATAGAAGGGATCGTGGCGGCGGCGGATTGATGATGGTTTTGACCCAATCCTTCGACGACAGGAGGTCCGTGATATTGAAAATGGCGAGTTTGATGGATGTAATTTTGATTGAGATGAGAAGATGATGCAGAAGAGGAAGAAGAAGAAGTAGCCATGGAAGTGGAAGTAGCTTGAGCGTTGGAGTTTCGAAAGGGGAGCTTGAATTTGCCCCATCGTCGACTATCGGAATCTGATTTTTCCTCCGTTAAAGCCATCTGAGAATCGGATGCGAGAGGGAAAGGGTTAAATCGGATTTGATTGGTGTTTTTCTTTTTTATTAAACGAAACTCATCGGAAGTGAAGAAGAAGAAGAAGAAGAAGGAGAAGAAGTAAAAACGCGATTGAAATAGCGTTTATCATGATTGCGTTTTGAATCCGCTTTGTAGCTATAAACGCTTAAGATTGAAATCGCGTTCTGGATTAAGCTTACTTTTTGGGTTGTTGAAAGTAACGGTTAGTTTTTAACCTTTTATATAAGCTTTAACGTTCTCGATCTTTTACCACATTTTAAGTTATTTAACAACCAACCAAAACTATACTATTTCACTTTTTTTTTTTAATTTACTATTTTACATCTTACAAAATATGTTATCCATGTCCTATTGTAAGAGTAGGATTTAACATATTTTATTTATACCATGTATAAGTAGAATTTGATAATTTGCTGAGTATTGAAATCAAGTTTTATATTCGATTTATTTGACGACTTTACCAAATAATGCATGTGCACATAAAAGAATTTTATATCATCAAACAAAAAGATTCCAAGTTGGAGTTTATTAAATCCAAAAATAATATACGCAACATTTAGCATCATCGCCTTTATTAAAAAAATATTTAACATTTTCTTATAATCTATAGTTTAATGATACATTACTCAACTGTATTTGCATATATTCTTAAAGTTTTATGAAAATTTGTTCATCTAACTCCAAATTTAAAACAAACCATTTTCTTCATAGCTTCTTTTCATTATATACATAAAAGACTTTTACAGAAGCACGAAAACGAAAATTACAAAAATATTCACAAAAAAGTTCAAACTCAAAAGCACAAAACACAGAAGAAACGTTTTGGATTAAACTCAGATCTATAATCTAACAAGATCCCCAACAGCTCAGAAACATGACAGTCCTCAAAGATTCCTCCGCCTGCCTCAGCTTCTCGCTCGCCGCCAAACCAAATCGCCTCGATTCCAGATCGCCTTTGTTAAGCCTCCTCACCGACGACGCCGAAGACGAAGAGACTGAAGAACTCTGCGGCGACGAGACCGAATCTTTGACGGAAGATCTTAGACTCGTCGTATCTCCGCCGGAAACAGTCTTCTCCTTCATCAACTTACCGGGAAACTGACTAATCGCTCTGTTCATCCGATCCTTTAAGATTCTTCTTCTGATCTAATTATGGCTTTTCAGATTCCGAAGAGAGTTATTATTTTTTCTTCTTTAGAAGAAGTGAGAGACGTTTTGTTTTATAAAGAGGGGAGAAGTGTGTGAGTGAGTGAGCCATATGATTTGGGAGAAACCACCGGCTGAGTCGGTTTTAAACCGGAGGCTCGACGAATCTTGGGATTACTGTTGGATAAATGACCGACACGTGCCTGTTAAACGAAGGTTCGCGACTTGTTGTTGGTGTCATGGTGTGAGAGATACTGTGGATATGATCGAAGATGGATATTTTTTAATTACTTTCGTTTCACTTTTTAATCGTTTTCATTTATTTTTGGGATAAAGAAATTGAAATATCTGCGTCGTTTTCTGATGGATAATTATGAAATTTAAATCATGTAAGATACGATGTTTTTAACTTTGACGAAGAAATTAGTTGTTGTATTAATTGTTTCAAGATAACGTTTTCTGTTTTGCTTCACGTTTGTCTATTGTTAAATTCTCTTTGATAAGGTTGTCTACTCAAATTTTGACCAAGTTTATGCTAAGTTTATATACTAACTTTTTTTTTTCATATACTAACTTTACATTCGAAATCATCTAGATAGTTTAGTATACACAAATAATGTTATAAAACACGGTCGTTTTCTTTGTTATTATAATTGTTATTGTACATGAATACGTATAAGGTTGAAGATATTAAAAAAACAACCTATAGAAAGAAAATGATTTTGGGTGGTGTGTGCTAAAGGGGGCAAGCTTGTCTGCCACTAAGTAATTTTCCCTTCATACAGACACTACTTGAACCTCGGCAAAAATGTTTGATCCACTGTTGTAAAAATTAAGCCATGCGTGCACCAATTAGTTCTTCGTTTTGGTATATTGTGTTGTCAAGAGAGAGAGAGAGAGTCTATAGATACAATGGTTACAATCCAGACCATTTGGTGGTGTTTGGTCGTGATGGTGATGTCAGTATAGCTATAGGTGAAGTATGCAAGTTATAACTGTCACATATTCGAGTAGCTACCGCATGCATATACTTTTGACATCGTAAACTCTGGATTGTGATTTCATTCCAAAACGTTACCATAATTTACGGTTTAGAGTTAGATAAGTAATATTTGCAAAGTCACCATGCATGCTAGCCACAAAGGTAGTAATGCATTATATATATATTACCATTCTAATAAATACTTATGGTCGAGACTTTAGACTACCCAAGATTTGCAAAGTCTCCAAGTAACACACGTACCGACTTCGCAACACTCTTTGATGAGGGGAATATGTGTAGGTCCATAACTCCCAGCCTTTACGTTTTATGGCTACGATAGACGTTTCCATCTAAGCCACATAATTTTGTTTCTTTTAGTTGAATTGAACCCACAGGAAGACGACCACAGGATTCCATTTTTGCCTCAGCACAAGTGGTTTCAGAAATTCGAAAAATGACAAAGACATGACCGACATAGTCAAAGCTGAGAAAAGAACCATAGCCAAATTAGCCTTAGCCACAAACAAATTCTTTCTCCATTTATTTTCATACGATAAACTATCCGATAAATAGATATATTATTATTATTGTCATTATGAAATTGAGAATTTTCTAAGTTTTTTCCTTTTCTAAAGTATTAGAAATAAATTTGGATTATTTACAAAAATATATTTGGGCCAAATTCTAAAGATTTTAAACATTATCGACATTGTTTTTATATTAAAATCAATTTTTTAATGATCGAATCTAAATAGCCGATCGGATAATATAATATTATTACATTTATAAATTGAGAATTTTCTAAGTTTTTTTTTCTTCTTTTCTAAAGTATGAAAAATAAATTGAATTTAAAGAAACATATGGGTTGTAGTCTTGTATAAGCTCCCTTGGTACAATGGTTGACGAAGGGTTGTTTAAAGCTTCTGCATCCAGAGATCTGGGATTCGACGCCCAGGTAATGCGATATATTAATTTACAGATTAAGCAGAAAAAATTACAGGAGATTTACAACAATGCACAAAGTTAAAAAAAAAAAAAATCCGGGTTTTTTAACAGATATAGGATCCGGATCCGGATCCGAATATTTATAGTCCCAAACGAGTGATGGCGGTTGGTTACAATCTAAAAGCCATACAAAACCCAAAATAAAGCCCGTTAATATTTGTGTCTTATTTTATTTCTGTTCACTAGTCGTTTGATAACGGAGCTGGAACGTTCCTTTCATTTATCTAACAAAACCGGTTCGATTTCACCGGTTTACCTTCCGCCACAATGCACATCCTCGACGCCGGAGTTCGATTCTCCGCCGTTAAATTCTCTCCGGTATTCAATCCTTCCCCTTCTCCTCTCCGCAGACGATACTTCATCGTAAGGTCTCTCTTCTCTTCTTTCTTCTTCAAATCGTTTACTTCTCCATCTCTGTAACCACATTTTCTAATCTCCCCAATCGTTTTTGATGTGAGTCTCTCTCTCCTTAGAGCTAATCTTCCGTTTCCGAAGCATCAAGCCAAGTATCATAAAGAGCTTGAGGTCGCCATTGATGCTGTTGATAGAGCTTGTCGTCTCTGTGTTGATGTAAGCTAATTTCCCACTTCCGTTGTTCTTCAATTTCAGATTGGTGTCTATTGAAGCTTGGTTTTTTTTTGTGATAATTGTTCAGGTAAAAAAATCGCTTTTTTCCTCTAAAGAGAAGATTGTTGAGAAGAATGATCAAACTCCAGTTACAATTGCTGATTTTGGAGTGCAAGCTTTAATCAGCTTAGGTAAGATACATGAGCAGGCTTTGTCAATGAGTCCCACTAGTTTAGGCTTTTCTTGATTGTATAATCAATGGTTTTAGTGAGTTTGTTCAAAAGAAGACTGTTTCCATGAAACTCTGGTTTCAAATTTGAATCTTATCTTTGCTTATTTCTGATTGTAGAGCTATCAAAACTGTTTCCTTCAATACCTTTGGTGGCTGAAGAGGACTCTCATTTCGTGCGTGCTAATAACCTTGTAAGCGCTGTGGTAAGTGAAGTCAAATCAAAAGCAAGCATTGCAGACGATGAGTTGTCTGATGCTGATGTACTAGAAGCAATTGACAGAGGTGGAAAAGATGCTTACGCCTTTTGCAACAAACCAGCTACTTATTGGGTATGTTTCATTTTAGCATGATATATGAATGTGTCACTAAGTTTTACTTGTTACTGCCTTAGATGTACTCTTCTAGTCATTAGCTATATGTTGTCAACGTTGTGCCCTGTTAATCTTAAGATATAAGATATTTACCATCCACAGTTGATTGTCATTGTTGAAGTTTGTAAATCTTGGAATGTCAGACTTGAACTGAGATATGAGTAGTACTCGACTTTTGTGTCCCTCCAAGAACTAAAATAGAGAATGATGCACATATCTTTTGCGCCTAGATGATATGATACTACTGCCCATGCTGCCTGCAACTCACTTCCGTTGATTTTCTGCAGGTTTTGGATCCAATTGATGGCACAAGGGGTTTTCTTAAAGGAGGTGAGGGTTTATATGTGGTATGTCTCATAACCCTTCGATTTTCATTTCCTTGATTTAAAAAGTTTTGTATGAGAATTACAGAAACTATTTTGTGGGATTGATAATTTAAAATCTCCTTGTTTAGCTCTAATTGTTTTTTACAAAAGCCCTACAAAATATGTTCTGAGCAAGATAAAATTTTCCACATGCATATGTATGAGTTAGATATGAGGTTTCATGTTGTTTTGTTATGTTTCTGATGTTCTCTTCTTCGCCATAAATTTATATGGATAAATCTCAGGTAGGATTGGCCCTTGTCGTAGATAATGAAATTGTGCTGGGAGTAATGGGCTGTCCAAACTGGCCAGGAGATTTATCGAATCAATCCACTGGAACCGTAATGGTCTCGCATATTGGCTGTGGAACGTGGACCAAGGGGTTAGAAAATATCTCTGGCAAAGTAAGCGGTGACTGGACAAGGTGTTTTGTTGATGCCTCTGTTTTAGTGAACAAAGCAAGGTTTTGTATACAAGAAAGCCAAACCTGGGAAACACTTCCTCTCTCTGATTTCTTCGCTGCAAAAACAGTTTCAGATGACTTAGAGCATAATGATATTATTCTGGTGCCGACATGTCATGGAAGGTATCTATATACTAACGACACATTAAAGTTCTCCATCCAACAAAAAATAGAAATGAACATTTCCCACTCAGCTCATTTTCCCTATTTTGTGTGTACAGTTTGTGCAAGTATATGATGGTGGCTTCTGGCAGAACAGCAGTTTTCCTTCTCCGAGACAAAACTGAGCGAACGATAAAGGTACTGATTGTTTGATTTGGATATATATACACAGCAACTTTTTTTTTTAATTTTATTGTGTACGAGTATATCTCTTTCTCAAGAGATTTTCTTTAAAACGTGTAGGCTTGGGATCATGCTGTTGGGGTGATATGTGTTCATGAAGCCGGAGGGAAGGTTGGTTAAATTTCTTATACACTGTCTCAAAGCCATTCTTGGTACCATATATTTCGAGATCATTTCGTCGATAAGAGTCTTAAAAAATCGACTAGTAACAACACAGTTTGCTCGGTCTGGCCCTTTACTCTGTGTTTCTTTATGTACTTAGGAATCTAGCAAAGCCTAGAAAAGAACAAACTGTTTGAGATCGAATACTTGGGTCTGTTTCGTGGTTTAAGTTTATTGAGATATTTTGACTGTCGTATGTCATCAGGTAACAGATTGGGAAGGAGATGGAATCAATTTGGAGGAAGATCAATCTGAAAGAAGGCTCATTTTCCCGGCAGGTGGTGTTATAGCAAGCAACGGGAATTTACATAATCACCTTCTTGAGATGCTCTCTTCTGCTTCACCAGCTCTTTGATTCATCTGCTACTTTTATACACCTGTGAAATTATTTACATATGGTCCTAAGATTATTCTTATTCTTACACAGCAGATTATTTATACTCTGAGTAGAGAGAGACAGGTTTATACACTTCAAATTTTCAATATATTTTATACATAGTTAAAATATTTAAATCTATAGATATTTGTTTGGGCCCTTAATGGACCCTAATTTACATTTAAATGTTAAGTAAATGGGTCTTTTAAAATAAGAAATTTTGATGACCGTTGGACTATTGCTCCTTGCCCAACCCATTTGGACATGACCTGTCTTTGTACCTAATTTACGAGTGTGTTAAAATCACTCTCCTACTATATTCTCAAGTGTCTATGATTGGCTGGCCGTTGATTATGAGATTGTACATACATCATACTAAATAAAAAAATTCAACTTTTTTAGTAGTTTCTCGAATGAATGTCTTTTTATATATCTTTCCACTAAATTCTATATCGTTATTTTAAAATCATTATTCATTAGCATCATATGTTTGAAACGAACCTCTCCAAGAATAGAAACCACTAAGTTTAATAATCCAAATCTATATTATATTAGATACTTTACTAAATAATGTGGATGTAATTTATCTGGCACATCAACTCCACAACTGTTCTGGATACCGTGTCGCATATTCTATAGTTTTATACATATATACATATAGATAAATGTCATATACATAAATTAAATGAGTAAACGTATGTATGTATGGACTCTCTTGGGTCTTTGTCTTTCATCTTTCAACTATTTAGGATTCAAAGGGCTCTTTTATGACGTAACCATAATCTCTGGAATGCGACGATACATAATTAATCTCTACGTGACATGATTTTATTTTAGCATAATAAATATACTAAATCAATCATATCTTATATTAAGATAAATTAGGTACGCATCGCATTTATACACTTAATATGTGGCTATATATATATATGTATACATGCTGTTACTGCCTAACTCTTTGTCCATGCATGTGGCTTCATTACAGCGAGTAATACGAGTTAAAACTTCGTAAAGTTTTAAGTACTACTAATCGTTGAGAATATATCAATTGTTATGTAACATGTAGCCACGTAGGGTTTTATAAATTTCGATCAAAATGTGTGAAACCATTGATCTTTTTCGCAAAATTTTGTGATTGCACATGTTATTATGTTTAAATCCTTCAGAGCTCTTATTTTCTTAAGTGATTTTATCCACAGTGTGTTTGTGAATTGTGATCGACACACACATGTTCGTATATATTTAATTCATAATATATAAAGCCTCAAGACAATATCAAGAAATAAGATATGGTCAACTATATATATCATATATGTAGGAGTAACACGTAGGCTACTCTTTGTGGCAAATTCATGCGCAAGCAAAGCCTCTAGATGTTTGACAGGTTACTACCCTAATATAGCATCACTAGCTATCTTCTAATCCAAATCAGTTATTTATTCCTTTTTGTATTCGTTTTCATATGGTAAAGTAATCTAATTTTATTCTTTTTTCTTATAAAATAATAATACTTGTTCTTTCAACACAATTTCGCACTTTGTGAAGCTCTCATTTGTCGTTAAACCCGACAGATTCGTGAGTTGCAAGGAACGAGACATTAAACATAATGTACTTAAAAATTAGGTTTTAGTATAATAACATAAATATGACAGTGATTTCGATCATTATTTCATTCAATATATGCTTAATATATTTTAATCACACTAATTGTATATATCCTCCTTCCTGATTATTGAAGATTTTGTCCACAAATTAACTTTTTTTTTTAACAAATCCCTATGTATTTTTATTACTTGGATGCTTTTGTTTGTTGGAATATCCGAATGAAGTTTTCTTTGCCTGAAATCAAGAGCAGAAGGCCATATCCGCCAATAATATAGACTCCAAAAACATTAATTCCTTTTATAATTCATCATAAACTATAATTAGTTGGTTCTAGAGTTTTAGCTACTCATAATATAATGAGAACCATTAGGAGAAAAGTGCTTAATTATTAGTCAAAACTCGAAAGAGAAGACGAGCCGTACAACTCGTGGTTCGGATAAGGGTTATAAACTGATAATCAATTAATCTCTGATTTATGCCATGCAAAATGTAGCAATCAATTTCTTAATAATCTCAAAATGACTAACTACTAGCAACCCAATGAATAAGGAAGAAGGCGATATATAGCAGCATGAATTTAAATTTTTGGATTTTGGAAGCATGCATCACAAATTTAGAATAATGTATTCAAAATCTCACGTAGAAAAAAACTAATAAGTCCAAAAGATTGGTCTTCAGTTTTTTTTGGAGAAAGTTTGATGGGATAGAGAGAGACAGAGAGGAACAGCTAAAAATATGCTGTTTATGTATTTACTACCTTTTATATCTCTCAAAGTCACAAATTTATTGCTAGCTAATTTTTTTAAATTTTTTTTTTAAACATTAGATTAGCTCATATGAACCCGTTGGGAAAGAAATTGTTACAAACCTTTCGTGCCAACTGCTGGCTAATGTCGCTTCTCTAAAATAAATCAAAATTGTAGTTCTTTAATATTTTTTGCAATTAATATGTTTTAAGGTGGACTTAATTTTATTTTTATTGCTTTATAATTTCATATATACCAGACGAATCCAAAATTATTGCATATAAGTTTGTTTCTGTGTGAGCATGCCTTAATTATTTCCCATAGAAAGACAAACCATTCTTCCTAATTTCTCTTTATCAAAAGATATCTTAGTAAATTAATCATGCATGTATAGTAGTCTTCAGTCTTGTATACTTTGGTGTGGAAATAATTTTGGAATCTATTAAAAGGTTTTTAAAATGAATTTAGAGGGGGAGATGAGTTTTTTGTTGTTAGGGAACTATTTCGTTGAGTTAGAATTTTGGTGAATACAAATAGGCTACGTACTTAATCGTCAAAAAGAAAGAAAATACTATAAAAATTTGATTGTAATAGTTTTCTAGTATTTCTTTAGTTTTTTCCGTATATCAACATTATAAATACTTGATCTAACATATAGCTATATTACAATTTTGAAAAGATATATTTTTAAAATAAAAAGTTCCATCTTTCCACAATAATTTTTCCTTAATAAGTATCTACAATATTGATAATCGCCCTAATAATTTTAGAAATCCTATCCATTGTTTTCTATGTTTTTTTCTAGGGGAAAAAAAAGTCCAAAGGAAAAGAAAGGAGATGGGTTGAAATTGAGAGTGAAGGTACGTGGCATCATAACTTAGGTGACAGCTAATTTGATTATGTGAATATGAAAACAGCCCAAAGCTACGGAGAGCGACACTCCTCTCGACGACGTCCATGTCCCTTTTTTTTTTTATATATTATGTGATTGCTTTGTTAATTAAATATCAATTGATTAGTTTAAGTATCATCACACACATTAACTTATACAGCATTTTTCACTACAAATCTTCCAAAATCACGTGTTTCGTATAGTACGTACATTTGTCTACCGTCTTTATTAACACAACTTATCAAAGTTTCTATTTCAATAGAGATATCTAAAGTATAAGAGTCTAATAAATTATGAAAGACCTAATCAACTGAAAACTAGTTAATTCGAAACATATCACTCGAATTTAGGGTATTAGTTGGATTGACGACATTTATTATTTAAAATCAACAAAGAATGTATAAATGATTTATATACTGTCTAAGTAGTTACCTTAAGCACGTTATTTTTGATCACCCAAATTACAAGTTTTGTACTCATTATCTCAATAGATTCACATGCACAATCTACTACTCAATTATAAATGGTAGTACATATATGAAACATAAAATACATACAAATTACAATTCACGGTAAGTGGTAGGAAATAAGCATTATAAAAAGATGTTTAATGTTTTTTCTTTAATACTATATAATATAGCATGTATACATCCAAAAACTCTTTTTGACAAAAAAAAGATTAAAAACTATATTTTGGAAGTATAAAGGACACGTAGCCCAATCGATGAACAGAGGACGGCACCGAATCAATTTGACTTCAACATTTTTCCTCATATGATAAAGAGTCTTATCTCTTTCCTATATATACTTCATACTCCTCTTCAAGGACCCTACGTCTCTCTCTCTTTCTCTGTTTCTTCATTTTACTCAAATCATTATTATTTTCTTGTAAAAGGTTTTGACTTCATCTCGAGTAAACAAATAATCAAGAAGATGGGAAGATCACCATGTTGTGAGAAGAAGAATGGGCTCAAGAAAGGTCCATGGACTCCTGAGGAAGATAAAAAGCTCACTGATTATATCAATATACATGGTTATGGCAATTGGAGAACTCTTCCAAAAAATGCTGGTTAGTGTATATACTTCTTCATTATTACATTTTACTCATATTTTATTTACTCTTCCGTGGTAGTACTTGTTTTCTAATGTTTTGCTTTTCTTGTTCTTGAATCTTGATTATAGGGTTAGAAAGATGTGGTAAGAGTTGTCGGCTCCGTTGGACCAACTATCTCCGACCAGATATTAAGCGTGGAAGATTCTCTTTCGAAGAAGAAGAAACCATTATTCAACTTCATAGCATCATGGGAAACAAGTGAGTTTTTATCTATATTGGTTATGAAACTGTATATAGAGAACTAACTATATGTTAAAACTATATTGCATCAAATATATATACCAAGATTCTGACTTCGTTTGGTTTTTGTATAGGTGGTCTGCGATTGCGGCTCGTTTGCCCGGAAGAACAGACAACGAGATAAAAAACTATTGGAACACTCACATCAGGAAAAGGCTACTGAAGATGGGAATCGATCCAGTAACACATAGTCCACGTCTTGATCTTCTTGATATCTCCTCCATTCTCAACTCATCTCTCTTCAACTCTTCGCATCATCATCAACATATGAACATGTCGACGAGGCTCATGATGATGGGTGATGGTCATAGTCACCAGTCAATGGTTAACCCCGAGATACTCAAACTCGCAACCTCTCTCTTTTCAAACCAAAACAACACACACGAGAACCAAACCGAAGTAAACCAATACCAAACCGGTTACAACATGACTAGTAGTAATCAAGAATTACAATATTGGTTCCCTATCATGGATCAATTTACAGAGTTCCAAGACCTCATCACACCAATGAAGACAACGGTTCAAGATTCAACGCCTTCCTTGCCATCAAACTACGACGATGATTATTCAAAACCTAACTCCGTCTTAGAACCTTTTTATTCCGACTTTGCTTCGGTCTTGACCACACCTTCTTCGAGCCCGACTCCACTAAATTCAAGCTCCACAACTTACATCAATAGTAGCACTTGCAGCACGGAGGATGAAAAAGAGAGTTATTACAGTAACAATAACATTACGAGTACTTCTGAAATTCCTGATTACTCGTTTGATGTTAACGGTTTTCTACAATTCTAAGAAACAAGAAACCATTGGGATAGAGTTATGTAAAAAAAAATATTGTATTTGGTTATTTAGATTTTGTTACATATCCAAGATACTATTGTTTAAAAAAAAATATTTATGAGTGAAGTATATTCGTCAAAGGGAAAGCAACATCCCACCAGTAAACAATATATTGAAAAAGCGCATAACATTATTGTTTTCTAATGATGAGAGTTTCTATTATTAGTATCAATCTATCTACTCTCTTTTGTTTAATATTTGTGGTGGTCGGCTTTTCATCTTACATGAATGCATGGTGATCGTATCAACGATCATATTTAAATATGATTCGGAAGATGTACAATTAAATCATTGAGTAATTATGATCTCTTGTATTTCTTTGAAGAGACTAAGGATAATTCACATAGTAATAATACTAAAAGCTATGAAATGGAAGATGGGACCTTAAAGTCAATCCAAAATGTATGCTCAAAGTCAGAAATGTAATAGAGAGCAAGAGAACAAACAAACAAAGAAATTAAGAACTTACTAATTTGATCACAAACCACAAAGAAGAAAAACCTTACTTAAACCGGCAAGACTGGCCGGCGGGTGAACATGAGAAGTACAAACTTTAGCGTACGACGTGTGTTTAAGTAAAGCCATATTGGGTCGATCACGGCCACGGGAAAGTATGCAAATGACCAAGGCGCACGTGTCATACAATGCTGCACAGGTAAGCAATGATTTGGGGGAAAAGAGTAGTAATCAGAAAGTTTTATTAATTGAATTCACGGTTTGTTTTTTTATCACCTTTTTTTTTTATACGTGGTGTACGGAGAGTCATCTGAGAGTGGGGACGCGTGGGACAAAGAACGTGTAAACACGAACCCGGTGGATCTTGCTTCGAGTTTTAACGTCGGCATTTTTGGGATGAGCTGTTTTTGTGTTTGACTCTCTCGCTTCCCTTGTTCTTGTTTTTTGTGGCTTTTATTACACATATATGTAAAGTCCACTTTTGTTTTTTCTTTCAGTCTGAGGTAAGAATTAGCTTAAATTCTCCTAAACTTTACCATTTTCGCATACAATTGCGAAATAATAAAATCCTTCTATGACATAAAATTTGATATGGTAGAGTTGGTTAAAGAAACTTTTTAATTTTATTAATTAATGATATCACTAGCTATATACAGTATAAGCATGTGGTAATCTCATATGGAAGATAACTCAATACAATATTTCTAGTTTACAATGTTTGACACTAAAAAACATTTCACTGGTCACCCATCTATCATGATTTTTGAGAAAAAATGAAAACTGTAGAACGTTATCGTTTATAGTAGTGTATATCTTGTTACTAAACATCTTTTTAGCCTAACATAAACCTTTTAGTGTCAATGTAAGTTGTTTAGGTTTGTTGCCTCTGTTGTCATTACATGATTTGATAAAATGTTTTCGTAATTGTGTCAATATTTTTACTTCTTTCTTTTTTTTTGGGGTCGAATATCCTTTTGCCAATCAAACGCACAAAGTATAGACATTTTTTGTTTTTTGGGCGGTGGCATATGAATCATTTGGACTAAAAAGGCAAATCTTGTTTTACATGATCCCAAAAATTGGGTTTTCGAATTTAGTCCCATACGACCAACAAGAGAAAAAAAAAACACGTTTTGTCCTTGATGTACACTTGTGTAGTGTTTTTGTATGACCAAGATTTTCAGTGGTGGAGTTTCTTATACCATTCACTTTGCCAAGCTTAATTCAAACAGAAAGAAAAATTTCGTCCTTTATATACGGCTGTATTTTACCATTTCATTTATTTTGATACTCCATTATACTATATATCTAAGTAGTATCATTTTATGAAAACGATTTAACAATTAATAGTATTAGACATTTTTTTAGGATTTATGTATATTTTCTGACTAGACCGGACAATGTCTTAAGCAGACTCATATTTTATCTAATAAGCTAATATCTGGAATTTTGAAGTAATAATACAAAACTTTAACATATCAAACTTTTAACGATTTAATAAATTAACCATATATTGGACAAAAGACTTCACTGGAGGTGGTCTAACATTGATTAACATGACTTTATTTGGATGTGAACAGGATACGATCATACCAACATTAATGCACCTGATCCCATCAGAACTCCGCAGTTAAGCGTGGTTGGGCGAGAATAGTATTAGAATAGGTGACCTCCCGGAAAATCCTCGTGTTGCATCCCTTTTTAAAGTGTTCCAAAAAAAAAAAAAAAATTTGGGTGTGGATCAAATGATTTGAGTAACTATATAGATAGTCTTTTTTTTTTTGGGATCAAACTATATAGATAGTTTAATCTATTCTTATCTAGGAGAATTGTTAATAATCTAAAATTTTGTTAGCAAGTGACTAAACTAATCAGAAAGCTCGACAAATAAGATATTGAAATTTTAGGCTAAGACATTACAAGAATCTATTTAATGTCGCCAGCCCGAAAGTTTCTATAGTCACATGGCCACATGGGTTTATAAATATGTTTTTTCGAACAGTGCGTTATTAATACGTCATCGTGAGTAGTGAGCAATCACACTTCCTATCCTCAATGCATAATCCTTACAAGTGGATTTTATGCCTTTACTTCCAGTTTTTGATCTTATATAAAGTACGTACCTTATAAATTTTGTTGAATTATATATTAAATTTTAATCAAAATTAGCTTAATAACCAGCTTAAGGATCAGCATTGAGGATGGTCTAATTAGTTTTGGATATATTGGTATAGAGAAAAAAAAGTCTTAGAAAAACAAATATGCAATTTAGCTACCAAAAACTTCAATCATTCCACTAAACGACTGACAAACTAACTATGAGTTGACTAGATCATTTTAGATCGATATATACAAAGTTAATCCAACACTCAACAGTATAATACCAGAAACTTTATTAAAAAAAGAACACAGTAGGTGCATGAGTTAAACCATGTTAATGTTGACTTAACATTGGGTTAAGACGAATTTGTCAACTCAAAGTTAACGTTGGATGATTAGCTCAAACTTTGAGATCTTTTCGTTTTTTTTTTTTTTCGTTTTTTTCCTTTTTTGGAGTTTAAATCCGATAAATTACCATAAATTGTTTTCTATTGGGTTACTAATGACATTAATCTATATATACATTTTTGAAATACATTCGGTACTAAAATCTATTTAGGTTTATAACCTTTTATTTTATAATATTTGCATAATCAAATCCTTGCCAACTGAATAAATAACAAATCTTAAAAGTAAATTTTATAATTAAATCACAAACAAATCGTAAAATTGGAAATAAATATTTATTACATCAAAAAGATTTCCTAAAATATATTTATATCTTTCTCCAATATATTTACATAATCTTATTTATTTTTAATTTATATTATTACATAAAATATCTATATATACATTTTTGAAGTACATTTGGTACTAAAATCTATTTAGGTTTATATCTATATATACATTTTTGAAGTACATTTGGTACTAAAATCTATTTAGGTTTATAACCTTTTATTTTATAATATTTTCATAATCAAATCCTTTCTAATTGAATAAATAACAAATCTTAAAAGTAAATTTTGTATTTAATCACAAGCAAATCGTAAAATTGGAAACAAATATTTATTACATCAATAAGATTTCCTAAAATATATTTATATCTCTCTCCAATATATTTATATAATCTTATTTATTTTTAATTTATATTATTACATAAAATATATTTATAATAAAAATACATTTTTTCCACACATTTTGCAATTTTAATTTTTAAAAAGGACTTATATTTCTCAAACGATAAAGGAAAAAATATATGTACAACGTCTACATAAGGTAGAAAATTTTAGATAATAGTTCAAAACCATTATAAATAGTACTAATATGTTCACAACTACAAATGAACATGAACTTTGATTTCTCAGGTATCCAAATTAAAACTGTTATTCAGTTTAATCAGGTTCTTTATTTAGGAAAATTGAAACTTATAAAAAGTTTCAAAATATTATAATATTAAAAAAATGTTATAAATATTAAAACTTTTAAAAGCTTCAAATATTATAATATTTAATTTAAGTTTTATAGAATATTAAAAATATTTAAACTCTACAAAAATTTAAAATATTATTAATATTTTAACTCTAAAAATATTTAAAATATAATAAAATTGTAAATAAATATGATTGAACGGGTTTGAGTTTATATAAATATAATAATATTTTTTCTTACGGGTTGCCTATATTAAATTTGTTTTACGGGTTAAGTTAAAATATAAATTTTTATTTATAATAAATCGTCTCGTGGTGTATCGCGGGTTTTTTTTTTGGTGGGAAGTGTTTAGCGGATTGTCCACATATATCTATGAGTCTATTTATTATACAAATTCATAAAATTAAACTGATATAGACACGTATAAAACTACTCTATATAAACCAACTACGAAAATGATCAATCAAACAAATATATCAAATTATGGACCGTGGTGTACCACGGGTTAAATCCTAGTGGTTTATATTTACAAAGATAAATTGTGCTAAATCCAAACGGTTTAAATTCATTTTTCATATTTATATTAACATTTTTGAATTACTTCTTTTGGAAAATAACATTTTATTTTGTATTATTTGCAATCGTAAACCCTTGTCATTTCTTTTTTTTTTTTGGCAACAACTTACTAACAAATTGGCTCAAACGAGCCAATCAGAGGGAACATTGTTTACATACTTGACATGAAGCGGAATGGTACGAACTTTGCGTGCCAAAAAATCCGCCATTACATTTGCATTTCTTGGAATAAGAGATAAAGAGAAAGAGGAGAATTCGTCCCTGTCGATATGGATATCATCAAGGTATACTGAGAAAGCCGGCCAGTCGGAAGGAGAAGACACCATCTTCACCAAATCTGAACAGTCTGTAAGGAAAACAACATCTCTGAAATTATGGCCAACCATGCATCTCATTGCCCATACCAGCGCTTCAACTTCAGAATGGAGAGGAGATAGACTTCGTCGGACATTCATTGCCCCCCTGATCGTTGAATGTCCTGAGGAGTGCTGACAGAACCAGCCTATGCCTGAGAATTCATCAGTTGCCTTCCAGGAGCCGTCCACAAAGCAGTGGTAGCCTATAAGAGAGGGACGGAGGGATGGTGGGCCGCCCCGCACCCGAGGGAATGAAAGCTGAGAAGCCATAGGTTGGCCCGTGTCTTCAACCTGGGCCTGTTGCCAGGCTCGGCCCTCGCTAATGGCCAGATTAACCACGTCCATAGGACTTTCATCCAAATTCTCAAAAATCTTTGCATTCCTAGTTTTCCAAATATACCAGATTACCCAAGGGAAAGTTACCTCAGGGCCGGACGTGTCTATTTGACCAAGGAGATAATCAATATTCGCATACACATACTCTGTTGGGAAAGAGATTTTACCAACTGGAATGTTTGCTAACGCCCATGTTTGGCGCGCTGGTGGGCACTCAAAAATGACATGATTAGCCGTCTCTGTTTGAGCACCACATCGTCCACAACTAGAGTCACAATTAATACCCCGACGACGTAAATTAGCTGAAACAGCTATACATCCTGTAAGCAGTTGCCACATAAAATGATGAATCTTTGGCGGACAACGTACTTTCCATATACTACCCAACAAAGGTAAAATATCAGGCCCATATACCTTAGTAGACTCGGTCCGGGAATCCATCATCCGGGCCGCATAATAACCAGATTTAACTGTGTATTTCCCATTCTTTGTGAAGTGCCACCCAAAGAAATCAGGCTTTGGAACATTACCGATCGGAAGAGCACGAATCAAAGAAACGTCCAGTGGAGCAAAGTGCTCTTGGAGCACATCCATTCGCCAAGAGTTTGCCTGGCGATCAATCATTTGTCTTATCTGTAGAGATGGGTCCACAAGCGACCCATTGCGCAAAGCTGGTCTCGGGAATTGAGCTGGTATCCAGGGGTCAGTCCATACTGAAATGGAGTCCCCCGAGCCAACTCTTTTAATAAGCCCTCTATTTACCAGAGATCTAGCTGAAGTAATACTTCGCCATCCATAAGATGGGGAGTATGATCTAAGCGGTTCCAATGGATTGGAATTCCGATAGTATCGACTTTTAAAAACCTTTGCAAAAAGTGATTCCGGGTTGTCAATCAGACGCCACAACTGTTTAGCCAAGAGTGCTGAATTAAAGTCATTGATATCCCTAAACCCAAGGCCCCCCATTTTCTTACTAGAACATAATTTCTCCCACGCCACCCAATGCATTCCCCCAGTTTGGCCATTAGTACTCCACCAAAAAATTGCCACTGCACTAGTTAGTTTTGATGTGATCGTTTTAGGAAGCCGAAAGCAAGACATCACATAAGTCGGTAAAGCCGCCGCCACTGATTTAATCATCACCTCTTTTCCTCCCTTAGATAGAAATTTGGCTGACCACCCGTTTATATGACTATGTAGTCTATCCCTTACAAAAGAAAAAACTTTGGTTTTAGATCCCCCTAGGCTCTCCGGCAATCCCAGATATGACCCTATTCCTCCCAAATTTGAAATCCCGAGAGTCTCCTGTAACTCCTTTTTGGTATCCTCATTTACCTTGTGTCCAAATTGAAGTGAGGACTTTGAGAAATTTCTCTGTTGTCCTGAAACCGCCTCATACTGCTTCAAAATACCCAGAATAACCGCACATTGGTCTGTGGTTGCCTTACAAAAAAATAGACTATCATCTGCAAACAATAAATGCGAGATAGGTGGGCATTTATTTGCCACTTTGATTCCTGTAATTAACTTTTCCCGCTCCGCCTTTCTGATATTGGCGATTAAAGCCTCTGTACATAAAATGAATAGATAGGAAGATAAAGGATCCCCCTGTCGTAAACCCCTACTTGGAATAATAGAACCATGAGGCTGTCCATTTATTAAGACCCGATATTCAACTGAGGATACACAATGCATAATCAAAGATATCCATTTCTCCGAGAAACCTAATTTTCGCATCAACCGTTCTATGAAACTCCATTCAACCCTATCATACGCCTTACTCATATCTGTTTTGATGGCCATAAATTTACTTATACATGACTGATTAGTCCGGAGACCATGAAACATTTCCTGAGCGATCAAGATGTTATCAGAAATCAACCGTTTTTCAACAAAATCGGATTGTGTTTCCGATATAAGACCTGGTAAAACCGTTTTAAGTCTTTGACAAAGCACTTTCGAAATAATTTTGTAACCCACATTGCACAGACTGATAGGTCTTAATTCCGTCATCCTGGTTGGTCGTTCCACTTTGGGGATTAGACAAATATGTGTCTTATTTAAGCGTTTATCAAACACCCCCTCCTCAAAGAAGGAATTTACCAGGTGGAGCAAATCCTCTTTCACCACACTCCAAGCCTTTTGGAAAAACAAAGCTGTCATGCCATCCGGGCCTGGCGCTTTATCTGGGTGCATCATGAACAACGCTGCACGAACCTCTTTTTCCGTGGCCGGAGCAGTTAAGAAATCATTAACATCCTCCGTTACCCCAGCTGTCACCTCCATTAAAGCTTCCTCAAAATCGTGAGGATTACTTGTTGTAAACAAGTCATCAAAATATCTTGCCGCTATGCAGCAAATATCCTTATCTTCCGTAGACCAAATATCATTTTTATCGTACAGCCCCACAATTCGATTCCGGGCTCGCCGCTGTTTTGTTTGTGCATGAAAATATTTGGAATTCTTATCCCCCACTCGCATCCATCTGTTCCTACTTTTATGTTGCCTATACACCTCCTCATCTTTGTAAGCCTCACGCAAACGGGAAGATAATTCAGTAATATCTTCCGGACGGCTTAAATCATCCGCCTGAGCCACGACAAATTGACCTTTCAAATTTTCTATTGTATCCCTCCCAAATGGAACCAGATTTTTCCGCCATTGAGATATTGTACGTCTACAACTGATCAACTTATCCACAAAAATGTTAGAATGTTGACGGGTATCTCCAGTCCACCCCTCTGAGATCGCCTCTAGCAAACCATCCTTTCCAATCCAGCGTTTGTCAAACATAAAACTCTGTTTACGACGTGAGGTCTTTTCTGCCACGAAAGCTAAAATAGGCTTGTGGTCCGATCCAATCATAGGCAAATATTCAATTACGGTATCCGAAAATAACTCATGCCAATCCTCATTGCCCAAAGCCCTGTGCAACCGACATCTAATCGGTTTTTTATCCCGCCAACCCCGCCATGATAAGTAATCTCCGATATATGGGAAATCCAAAAAACCGCAATCTCGTATCATACAATTGAAAGATAGGAAGGAAGAAGCTGGACGTATCTTCCTCCCACGTTTCTCATGATTTCCAGTTAGCCTTGTCATTTCTTGAATTATAAAAACTTAAGTGATTAATTGTTAAAAACATTTCCCAATTCGATTTGTTAAATTATAAAATCATTACCGCCTTTAATTATCTTAACCATAAAATCTTAGCTTCCATTAATCTCATTTATTATGGTGAGATCAGTTTGTTATGGTAAAATTAAATTAATTCACCCAAAAAAATCGCACCTAATTTCGAGGAATACAAAATTTCCATTTTTATTATCTCATTAAAAATCTTATATATATCCGTTACATGAAGTAAAAGTGTAAAACAATAGAACCGAAACGGTATATAATTGTATAATTTCTTGAGGATACTCGAGATTCGAGGAGTACAAAAGAGAACTTGTGTTCATGATCATAGAGAATATTTGCTTCGAATTTACTGAAGTAGTTAGAGCTACTTATATGGCTGGTCCCAAAATGCCATAACTAAAAAAGGGATTAAACAAAGTACGATGCTGTCGAATTAGAGATAATCTCGTGTAGTACATAAAAGATGGGTGTTTCGGTGTAGTACACACGAACACCGATCATTAGTACATTACACAAACTTTGGAATATTTTAAAATTTTGATTAAGAATCGTGTAGTGTATAACAATGTTCTTTTAATAAGTATCACATGAAAACGAAAGAGACAATTAAATAAGTTTCGTTTATTAAAATTTTATAATTTTATATACTATAAAAGATCTCGGAATCTCAAGATATACTACATAATCTAGCTAGTACGGTTTGTAAATTGTAAATAGTACACAGTAGTACAAACAAGCATTGTACTAGCTTTCAAACCAACACAAGCATTGTTAATGTCTTATAAACATCATGTGTTCTGTTCATTTCCAAGGTGATCGGAAAAGCAACACGACATTTTTATTTTTTCCTGGATTTGAATGAACATCATTGAGTGCAGCGTTGATGTAACTTCGTTTTCTTTTTGTTTCATCCATCTATTATGGAAATGGATTAAAGCAATTTACACCAGCGATGCGCTCAATCATGTTTTTCTAATTTCAGGATTCAGAAAACATTAACAAGAGGTATGTATGATCGTCTCTTATCTTGTACTTTAGTTATATCATCTAGAATTACAAGCTCATATATATGATATAGTTTATACAGTATTTTCAATTAAAAAACTAAATTCCTAAGTATGTATATATGTGATTTGACATGTATTGTTAAGGTTTTGCTATTCATTAATTCCAGATTTATGGCTGATGTTGCAAGAAAATCAGTAATATATATAATAGAAATAATTATTCTGTAATACATTTATATATAGCAAATATCCTCTGTTTACAAGGATAAGAACACTTAAAGAAAGGTTACAATGCAATGAATAACAAAGAAGAAAGCAGAATTAAGTAAAGTGAATCAATAATGGTTTTGGAGTGATCATTAGAACTCAAAAGGCATCCTTCTTACCAATAAGCCATAGCCAATCCAAAGCCACTCCTGCAAATATCCCTCCTAACAAAAAGATCACCAGCAAGTTCCCTAATGCATTCTGCTCCGGACCCTTCACAAAAATTCATAACCCAAATTTTGAACAATTGTGAGATTACTTGTCTTGAACGCAAAGATTGTATTAATTTGTTTATATTTGCGTTTAAGTAATCAAAACTTTATATAGTATAGTGTTGTCTACAATAGAAAAACACAAAACAAAATTGTACTCTTTTCAAATTGTAAAACACAAATTGTGTTTGATTTTTAATTTTTTCCACATTGCATTACGTTCACGTTTACATATATTTATTTTTGAGAATCAACAAAACTTTAGTTTACTAGTATTAACGATATATATGCATATTCTAAAGATAAACAATAATAAAGCATCAAAATCTTTAATCTCTACTAAGGAAAAGGTTGTAATATAGATTATTACCTTGTATCCTTTGGGAGCTGTGGTGAGAATGCAAACAGTGAGGTGTCCATTAGTCAATCCCAAAACAGAAATGAGCATAATCATATATCCTTGATCACCATATTTCGCGGTGAAGTAGAACGCTGGAATGAGGAGATAACGCGATAAAACCGCGACTGTGATCAACTTTCTGTTCTCAATCTTGAGCCATTTCATCAGCGGTGTGTACCTCCCAACTAGATCCCAACAATTGTACATCGCTATTAAGACAAGCGCGTACCAATCGCCTAACCCGTGTTGTCCTGTGTTTTCATATAAGAACCCGGGAAAAATGGATAATGTACATACGTAGATGAGGAACAGATTCACTGCATAGTCTATGTTTTGAAGCAACAGCTCTTTGTTGCCTAGCCTTTGATTCTTGGAATCATCATCAGTCTGTATAGAAGAATCAAGAAGCTAAAGAGTGTTAAGTATTTTTGAGAAAAAAAATCAAGAAAGATAGATTCTTGAGGTATTTCTTTAAAGAAACCAACAAAAAGAAGATTCTTGAGGAATCTGAAATTACCAAATCTGATGTATTTTGGATACCAGCAGCAGCAAGATCAGCAGAAACAGTTTTAGAACCTTCAGAAGCGGCTTTTCTGCGGTAATACTTAACTATGGGGAGTTTTGGGAACACATACGCGTATAACATCACACAGAGTAACTCTATGAATGTTGAGATTGCTAAGAATATCACTACACAAAGAAAACAAAACAAACAAACTTAAACACTTTGATGACTGGAGTTTCTATTGGTAATAAAGATTTGGAATCTTTAAAATACTAACTCACTTGCTCCTTTTCATAGACCGTCGTTTGATTTCTCAAAAGCTGCTTTAGTTATTAGCCTAAGTGCCGATGTTAGCGCACCAGCTACAGCCAAACCCACAATGAATGACTACAAACAAGCAAAGAAGATGTTATATGAGTATACATATCTTGTAAATCTTGGTTAATCTAAACTAGTTAGTCTAAACCAAGATTTTGAATCTGCCAAAATGTATAAACCTGCACTAGTTCAGGGGACATCAATGACAAATCACCGATCATTCCTCCTTGAACGGTAGCATCCGCGAGGCCAAAAGAAGCAACAACTGCGCATAAACCGATATACGGTCCAACTCCACCACGTCCTTTTGTTGCCAAATCCAACTGGTTTAATTTGTGTTTATTTTTTAGATTCTTGAGTCCATAATTTAAATTCTATCTCCATAACAAATACTAATGTTACTTTAAGACTTGAAATAAAAACTTACGACTATGAGCAAGAATGTGGATACTGTAAATAGAATGTAACCGATCAGGTTACGTTTTCGAGTATTGATTTTTGATTCATGGTACGCGAAAATCACGATCGTTCCAAGCGCAAATGGTTGGTAGACAAGTGTGAGTACTCTTGAAGGATGATAATCCTACAAGAAGAAACATAAAAAAAGGTTTCTACTTAAATATTTAAGTAACCACCAAAATTCAAAACATCAAATTTTTAGAATCTTGAAACAAAAACCGAACCGGGAAAACGTGGTAGTAGTAATCTGTTATAGTGAGCATACTGTTCCAAGAAACGAGAGATCCAATTCCAAGAATACAGCAAACAACCATTGCTTGATACTTCCCCTGTTTTTCAAATTAAGACATAAACAAGAATTTAGGTTTAAAAATTCAGAAACAAGATGAAAGATTTTGGATCTGAGTTTTGGGTTATGTAGAAACTTACCTGAAGCCTCTCAGGAGCATGGTTCTCATGTATTTCCCCCATTTTCAAAATAGTTACAGAGAGAGCTCAAAAGAACATAACCCTGTTTCAAGATTCAAGAATTGGATCAAACACAAGCTTATGGTTTGTTCTTTCTTATCGTTGGGAGCAAAAGAAGCTACAAATTACTTACTTGGAGCTTAGCACATGTGGATGTTGTAGAGTCAACGAGTTTGTTGATTATATATTACGAGGAGAGCTTTCATGTAGATTCAATACAAGATTCTTAAACCATGGAGCAATACCTTTATAAAAAAGGTTTGACAGCAAATACGGGAGGATAAAATAAGACTCGAAAAGAATTAGATAAAGAAACAGAACCAAAACGATTAAAGAATCCTAAGTGTGAAAGCCTTCTTCGTTTCTATTATTAGACTAGTCCACTTGAAGTCGATGTACATACTACATGGTCTGAAAGCAAATAATTTATTCGAGAAAAATTCTTTAAATAGTTACATATCTTTGAGATCGGCCTTAAACGTGTTCATAGATGGGGGGAAAAAAAATATGTATATAAGAAAGAAGAGAAAAAGATAATAGATAAAGAGTCAATGAAGATTGGACAAGAGAGGCAATGAAGTAAAGTCTTCACCTCAAGTTGATTCTTACGTTTAATCTCTTCTTTCTTTCTTTATTTCTTATCTAACCGCTTGAGCATTTAAGAACTTATGATACCAGCATTATTGGCAGGCTCTTAAAATATATAAAATATAAAACACTGTGCTAAAATACTCTGTTTTGATTCTAAGAACCTGTTAATAATGTTGCCCTAAAACCAACATTATCAAAGGGATCTTACACCTAAAATTTACATAGTTTATGCAAAATACTTTCCTATGTAAATCTTATGTCTAAGATCCCCTTGATAATGTTGCCCTAAATGTTTCTTAACTAAATAAAATTAATTATTTTAACAAAAATGAGTTTTGTAACTAAATTTTAATTTCTTTTAAAAAAAAATCTATATATCCGTCAAAACTTTGTATATGCTCCGAAAATAAAATGTTTTGGCTAGGGAAATTACGGACAGCATGACGATAGATGGTAGGTTCACTTCCTATTTAGCGTTGGAAGGACTGAACCACTATATATATATGATGGGATTGAGTTTTACTTGAAGTTTTAATTTTGTTGATGTGGTTTTTGAGCTTTACTCTCTAAAAAAAAAAACAATTCTAGAAAAAACTAATAAGTGGAAAACAGGACCTGACGACTCTTTATTGTGCATTTCGCAAGATAATTAACAGAAATATTACTACTACAAAGAATATTCAAAAGGGAAATAGGTTCATGTAATACACAATTGCCTTTATTTCTGCCGGGAATGCAGGGTCATGTCTTAGAGTCATGAAAAACATATGTATCGTGTGACTTTTATGAGAATTTTATAATTTAATCTTACATAAAAAACAATTTATAATGCTGAGTATTTTTATGAGTATTTTATATTTTAATCTTAAAAAGAAATATAAAACGATTTTTAAAGATTTTTATATTTTAGCTTTTAGTTCCATCGACTCTAAGAATGATGATGATCTCTTTTGCTGGATATAGGCCATTGAAAATATGTGTAGTCTTCATATAACACGGGTTATTTTGGCGGTTGAGACTAAGGATCTCTATGAGACAGTGTCACGGCCATTGGTTTGGCCTTTCTTTAAGCTGCAGTCTCAGATTATTTTAGAAGCTTTAAAGCTAATCCTTTTTTGGAGGATTCACAAAGAAGTTCGAAATGCTAACAGAAGGGCATTTCTAATTGTGCAAAGCGTGACAAATGAGAATCAAGAACAATCATATGTGGTTGTTGGCTATCTTTCGTGGTTACATGAAGTATTTGCTGAAAAGATTTACGTTACTTAATTGTAATGTTTTTGTTTATTTTTTGATGATGATTGTTTCCAATCTTTATAATTTTTTGGTATAATTTGTAAAAATTTGAAGGTTATATTGAATTATTCAGACAAAAAAAAAGTTATGCAAAAATAACAACTAAAATCTTTGTTCTTTTACACAAATATTTGTAAAAACGACGTTGGTTTTTGTGCGCTTAGCTGTAAATGATCGTCGACGATGCGCACAGATTGGATGGGCCTCGCTTAAAGCATAGTTGAAAAATCTTATAAAACGTGTTAAAATCATTGTGCAACTTTTAAAATAGCTAGGACCTTGGTAGCACTTTTCACGAATAACTTCCAATATACATTATCTATAAAACTTTTTAAAAAAATTGGACTCGAGGTTCACCAAAGCCTATAAAACAGATGTTGACGACTGAGTCTTTGAATTCTTTTTTAGGTAGACCAAGATTTGTAGTTAACTTAAGGAGAAACAACATCAGTGATGTTACAATAGTTAAAACTGGCAAAAAATTAGTAGTAAAATATTCTTGGCTAACACCAAATGTTAATGAAATATTTTATATCAGTCTTTTTTTTGGTCAAATGAATATTTTATCAGTTAAAACTGGTAAAATTAGTAGTAAAATATTCTTGAGTAACGCTAAATGTTAATGAAATATTTGATATCTAAACTGAATAGCAATTTGTTTTTGGGGTGAATCATGGTTCTAAACCAAAATCAATCCCCAATGTTTGCATGAATCTAGACTTTTTGCCACTGACAGTGTTTATAGTGGTCAAATAGAACACTTGCAACATGCCAAACCTTTGCAACATGGCGGAACAACTACACACGGTCATTATGATCAGATCACTTGGTTAATATATAGTAGTACCACCCGTAAGTTGGACAAGTAAAATACAATTTGCCAATTTAGGGAAGGATCGAAATAAGACTTCACTTTTGGAAGTTTTACGTGTTAGTATTCTCTTCTTCTATTTTTTACGTGTTAGTTACGTTCGAGGCTCTAAAGCTTCTTATTTTAAGCCATAAGAGAGGGTTGGGATTCACCAAGATTAATTTTTCTTGTACAAAAGGATGTTGTGAATCATTTGGCGATCGTGAGAAACTCAAAATGCATTATTATTCTTGCCAATAAGCCATAACCAACCCAAAGATATTCCTACAACAGCTCCTCCTAATATAAAAACCACCAGCAAATTCCCTAATGCATTCTTCTCCGGACCCTTCACAACATACAAAACAAGAATAAATCAATTTGGTTAAAAAGTAGGAAGAGTAGATAATGTGGAGAAAAGATCCCACATCGGAAGATGTGAGGGGACTTCAGTAATATATAAGGGATTAGGGCCAATCCACTCATTGCCAATTGGTTTTGAGTTGGAAGCCCATAACAAACCCTAATTTAACATGGTATCAGAGCCCGAACACACGCTGACCCATTAATTAATCCGGCCCGGAAAGAGGCTCGATCACCCCATTAATTGATGGCCCAATTCCATTGAGATAGCTAGAAGAGCATTATCTCGAGGGGGCGTGATGGATTCTGTCGAGATTAATGGCTAAAAGAGCCATTATCTCGAGGGGGCGTGTGGAGAAAAGATCCCACATCGGAAGATGTGAGGGGACTTCAGTAATATATAAGGGATTAGGGCCAATCCACTCATTGCCAATTGGTTTTGAGTTGGAAGCCCATAACAAACCCTAATTTAACAGATAATAGATAGATTACCTTGTATCCTTTAGGAGCTATAGTCATAATGCAAACAGTGAGATGTCCGGTAGTTAATCCCAAAATAGAAATGAGCATCATCATCCATCCTTTATCACCATATTTTGCGGTGAAGTAGAATGCCGGAACGAGGAGATAGCGGGACACGACCGCAATGGTTAGTGCTTTTCTATTCTCAACCTTCAGCCAATTCACCAGCGGCACATACCTCCCGACCAAATCCCAAAAGTTGTACATGGCAACTAGGATAAGTGCGTACCAAGAACCTAGGCCGTGTTGTCCCGTGTTCTCGTATAAGAATCCAGGGAAAATGGATAATGTCAAAACGTATATGAGGAAGACTCATTGCATAGTCTATGTTTTGAAGCAATATATCTTTCTTGCTTAGTCTTTGATTCTTAGAATCATCATCAATCTGCATAGAAAAATCATGAAGCTATAGGTAAAAAAAAATTAATGTATACGAGTGGAAAAACTTATAAAAAACGAATCAAGAAAGATGTTATTGATGAATCTTTTTAAGGAAACCAAGAAAGAAAGATTCTTGAGGAATCTGATGTGTTACCAAATCTGATTGATTTTGGATACCAGCAGCACCAAGATCAGCAACAACAGTTTTTGATCCTTCAGAAGCGGCTTTTCTTCGGTAATACTTAACAATAGGGAGCTTTGGGAACATATATGCATATAACACCACGCAGAGAAATTCTATGAATGTTGAGATTGCTAAGAATATCACTGAAAAAGGGAAAAAAAAACAAACAAACAAAGCAACTTGAAACACTTGGAAAATATTGTGTTTGAGATTTTCAAAAAATGTTACATGCACTCACTTGCTCCTTTTCGTAGATGGTTGTTTGATTTTTCAAAGGCAGCTTTAGTTATTAGCCTAAGAACTGAGGTTAGAACACCAGCCATACCCGAACCGGCTATATATGACTATAAAGAAGCAAGAAGATGTACATTCAGTAAGCACCGGTTTATCTAAACCAGAGACCCTGAATATATATGCTAAACTTGATAAACCTGGATGAGTTCAGGGCTCATCAAAGATAAATCACCGATCAATCCTCCTTTAACGGTAGCATCGGCGAGGCCAAAGGAAGCAACAATTGTGCATAAAACAATATAATGTCCGATTCCACCGTGTCCTTTTGTTGACAAATCCAACTGTTTTTGAGGTTCTTAGTCGTGGTCCATAATTATAATCTTGTTCCATAAGATAGACTGATGTTGTGATTAAGACAATTTAACTGATACTTACGACTATGAGCAAGAATGTGGATATTGTGAATAGGATGTAACCGGTCAGGACACGTTTTCGAGTACTGATTTTCGATTCGTGGTAAGCGAAAATTATGATTGTTCCAAGCGCAATTGGTTGGTATACAAGTGTGAGAACCCTTGAAGGATGATAATCCTAGCAAGAAACATATGAAAATTGATTACTAAAACAAAAGATCAGATCATTAAAAAATAATTTTGAATGTGAGAATTGACCAAAACAAAACGGAAACCGAACAGGGAAAACTTGGTAGTAGTAGTCTGCGATAGTGAGCATACTGTTCCAAGAAACGAGAGATCCGACTCCAAGAATACAACAAACAACCATTGCTTCATACTTCCCCTGTTTTTTTATTATTATTATTAATTCATACATAAACAAACAAGACTTTGAGTAAAGCCAATAAAAGATTCATGATCTGTGCTTTGGGTTTTGTCGATGCTTACCTGAAGATTATCAGGAGTTTGGTTCTCATATCCATCCGCCATTTTCAAATAGTTACAATCTAAAGGAGAGTTCAAAAAGAACGTAACCCTGTTTCAAGGTTTCAAGATTTCAAGAAGTGGATCATCTATATATATAAGATGATGTTTATACTAAACTTTATTCGGGGAGCAAAAGCTATGGGTACTTACTTGGAAGTAAGCACATGAGGGTTTTGCAGAGTCAACGAGTTTGTTGAACTTATTACGAGCAGAACAAGATTCTTACAACATGGAGATGATTTAGTAAGATAATTATTAGATTTTTAAGGTATGATATGACAGCAAATTTGAGGAGATAAAATAAGACTCAAAAGGTTGGCATACCCCTAAAGGTCTGATCTTGGTTTGGCACTTTTTCTCTTTTATTTCCATTATTGTGTAATCGTCCCTTTACGTCAATTTAATACGACCATAAATTTTAACCCAAAATAAAAGAAAGAAAAAAAGTATGATGAGAGGACTCTAAAGAAAAGAAAAAGATTAAAAGAATTTAAAGTTTGAAAGCTATATTAGTTTCTTCTACATTTTGTCGACTAGAAGACAGTGTAATCCGAAAGTAATAAGACTTTTAGATCTCTGAAAAAAGTTATTGGAAAATTAGCCAATGCCATGCATAGAATTCTATGATAGAAGTCATCCGCTACTATGCATTCATGAACAATATATGTATGTAAGCTGTGTAAACTGGTTCACTAACCAAATTAGTTTAACTGATAATTATTCCTACATAAATTAACAAATACTTGTATGTAGCTATATGATGCAGCGCAGGCCTGCTTCTTGATGGGCCGTCTATGGCGTTTACTTGCCCATCAAGTGATTCAAGACTTTGTTTTTCTTTTAAGTATTTTTCAGTTAGGATTAGGATAATTGCATTGGCTTTTTGATGTTATCTCTTAGGACCTATCACCTCTTTATAATTAAAGTGGTGAACATCTTGTAAACAGAACATTGATTGCATTTATAAAAGACCAAAAAGAGGAAGTTTACTTCCCACCAAGAGCTCTCTTACGAGGCCCTGCAAGGAGGACTTGCGCCCATCTCGTCGATATCGTTTCTCTGAATCGATCCCGACCCCTTTTCACTTCGTCTCTGTCATCTTCTTCTCTTGTTTCTCCACCTCTGTTCTGTCGGTTCAAAACAGAGCTTCCATCCCCTGTTTCATTAACGCTTCCCTTATCACTATAGATTAGAGATAAATAACAAAACGATGTCTTAATTGTCATTTTCCCCTTAAATGTACTGTTTTTAGCCAGTTCATTCACTAGCAACAGTTCGTTCATTCAATATATTTACCTTGTAGCCTTTAGGAGCTGTGGTGTGAATGCAAACACTAAGATGTCCATTAGTCAATCCCAAAACAGAAATGAGCCCATATTTCGTAGTGAAGTAGAACGCCGGAATGAGGAGAAAACGCGACAATACCGCAATTGTGATCAATTTTCTGTTCTCAATCTTGAGCCATTTCATCAGCGGTGTGTACCTTCCAACCAAATCCCAAAAATTGTACATCGCTACTAGGACAAGCGCGTACCATGTGCCTGTCTGTGTTCTCCTATAAAAACCCTGGAACAATGGATAATGTCAAAGCGTAGAGGAGGAATAGATTCACTGCATAGTCAATGTTTTGAAGCATCAACTCTTTGTTGCTTAGCCTTTGATTCTTGAAATCATCATCCGTCTGCATAGAAGAATCAAGAAATGAGTAATCTTAACGTAAACAGAAATCAAGATAGAAACATATATTATTCTTGAATATTATCTTGTGAGGAATTTTGAGCTTTCAACTTATAAAGGTTCAAATCCTTTATATAATAGTGTTAAACCATGTCATTGTGCCATTGTGGGATACTATTACATGCCCACTTAAGTTAATTGGTTTTTTGGTCCATTATCTTGGGCCAAATACTATTTTTTTGGTTACATTTATATTCATTTGAGTTTAGTAGCTAGGCTCTGTTAAGATAAATTTCTAACTCAAAAATCAATTGTTAGTGAGTGAAAACACTCATACTCTTTATTAGTGTTGAACCATCTCCAAATTCGATATGGGATATTTATAAAGTTACCGATTCTGATTGGTTATGATGAATACCAGCAGCAGCAAGATCAGCAGAAACAGTCTTTGATCCTTCAGAAGCGGCTTTACTTCGGTAGTACTTAACAATGGGAAGTTTCGGAAACACATATGCGTAAAGAATCCGGTTTCTATAGATTTTATGTAAAGATAAGACTTGAGAACTTACAACTATGAGCAAGAATGTGGATATTGTGGATAGCATGTAACCGATCATGTTACGCTTTCAGGTATTGATTTTGGATTCGTGGTATGCGAAAATCATGATTGTTCCAAATGCAAAAGGTTGATATACAACTGTGAGTACCCTTGAAGGATGGTAATCATGTAAAGCCAAAACATAGAAAAATCAACTTTAGTTTAATATATAACCAAAACATCAAATTTCTAATACCAAATGTTGAATATGAAATCAACCAAAAAATGAAACCGAACCGGGAAAACACGGTAGTAATAATCTTCAATTGTGAGGATACTATTCCAAGAAATGACAGTTCCAACTCCAAGAATACAGCAAACAACCATTGCTTGATACTTCCCCTGTTTTAAAAAAAAACAACAAATGAAGACATAAACAAAGAATATGAGGTAATAAATTGAAAGAGTTGAGATCTGAGTTCTGGTTTTGTAGAAACTAACCTGAAGCTTATCAGGAGCTCGATTCTCACAGCTATCCACCATTGCTACTACTTACTCTTCTCAAATAGTTATAGAGAATCCATAAATAACGTTACATATTAGTGAACTGGTTATATAGAAACACAATGCGACGTTTCAAGATTATATGTAGGAACCTACTACGTCTTACTCGAAACTTTACTTTGAGTTCTTTCATTTGTGCCCGAAGCTTTGAGTTTGACAAAAACTTCACAACGTTAGAATAAGACGACTATAAGAAGTGTTAGAATGTTATAATAAGACTAGCTCAGAAATAACAAGACTCAGAAGTGTTAGAATGTCACGTCGTTAATAAAGAAAGAAAATAACCAAATCTTGTAAATTTCCATTTTCTGGTCGTTTAGATTGAAAGACAAATGTAATAAAGGATGTGAGAAAGTATAAAAACGCAAGTAACACAACAAATGATTTGTTCACTAGCTAGTTAAGTGTTTCTTACGTCTAAGCGTTACATAAGACGTTTCAAAAAAAAAAAAAAAAAAAGCGTTACATAAGACATAATTATAAATGAAGACAAAGTGTTAAATGTTACAAATTGGCAAAGTAGGTAACTTTTAAATCCAATCCTAAAGGCTAAACCTATTTAAAATAGTGGCCATAAAATAAAAAATTACCCAATACTGTTTTTTTTTTCCTGTATCGTTCTCATTTTATCGGATGTCCCGAAGGGACAATTACCCAATACCGAATGTCCTGAAGGGACAATTACCCAATACCGTTAAATAGAAAAAAAAAATCTCAAAAAAATCATATTTATTTATTTTTGAGAAGTTTAAAACCTGAAAAAAATCAAAGAATAATACGCATACAGATAAAACAGCATAATTTAATACTTATAAAAATAAAACAATTTTATAAGTGGAAAAATGTGCTCTTCTCAAATTTTCAAAAAAAAAAATTATCTTTTTAACATCCTATTACATAAGACCATCTTCAATGGGGAGGATTTTAGAGGTTAAATTTACGTACTCCCCTATGTAAATTTAACCTCTAAGATCTTTGCAATAATGATGTCTTAAGATTACTCTGTATAGTTAGGTCCTCTAACTCTATGCATATTTTTTTTGTGGAGAAAAAGACTAAGAATAAAAATAATTTTTTTGATTATGTGTATCATAGATTCATAGTACAAGATAAATTAGATTTACATTTAAAAAAAAAAAGATAATATAATAAATTGTGATATATTTTCTTGTCATAGTCAAATAAACAAAACCTTACTAACTGCAACACCATGAAAATAATATCTTTTCGTTAATATATTAGTCGAACTAAAACGTCATCCAAATATAAATTGCAATTAATCAACCTAGCTACATAGACATTATTTTTGTTTAACAATAAACCTATAGATAGGGACTTCAAATGAATTTTAATGGAAATAATGATTAGTACTAATCAAAAGAAAAATATGATCGCCTGTCGTAATTACCAACTCAGCTCAATGTCATATGCTTAAGAACTCCTAATTCTATATACTTTTTTCCTTTGGTCGCTAAGAGTAATTTAATAGAATAAAGTCAAGAATTTTGTTTTCATTCATTTTTTTTTTGTTCGTACCGACGTCAGGAACCTTGTTGGATATTAAAAATATATATTACGTACAAATTTTAAGTATATGTTAATAATTAAAATCACAATATATCATAGAATTTATATGGAGTCAAAAGCAAATTGTGTGAATAATTAGGAGCATCGAAACTACTGGCGGATAGCTATTTGACGGCTACGATGCGTCTGTCATATTATATTGCAAATCAATTTCTCATGAATTACTATTATTTTAGCCTTAAAAAAAATAATAGTTATGCTGGACACAAAAATTCTGATAAGTAGTTTTTATGCAACTAAGATGGAAAAAGAAAGAAAGAGAATGAATAGTATTTTTCATCAAACTAGATAAAATGTAAAATATAATAATAATCAATTGTTCATCATAATTACATATGCCATAAGTAGTTGAATCTTAATATGAGCAAATTAAATATCTTAAATAAATAATGATGTAACATATGATTAAAAAAAAAAAAAAGAAGAAACAAAAACAAAAGAGGTTGCATCCACTACTACTAGACTAGAATCAGCATTAAGCAAGTAATTAAGCAAGTAATTAATCCCTTTAAAAAAAAAAAGTTAAAACGACATAAACCAAATACAACCCACATAAGATATTTTACTTACTTACTAACCCTACCCTAATTTTTTGGCTTTGAAATCCAACAGTTCCACTACAATATCAATAGATTAATTTTTAAGTTGTAATTTTTGAGTAATTATTATACTTTTGATTATACCACTAATTGATTATACATAATATCTTTACATTATTCAAATCTTCAATATTACTCGATCCATTTAGTTTGACATTTTTGTTGCCTAAATGAGATTATAGAGTCATATTAGTGTAAGATTATCTCAGTATCTGAGTCTGATTTGGTTAATGATTGTCACACTAATGACTAATGAGTGGTGATCATATGAAAATATATTCAACCCGGTTAAGAACCCGGTTAAGTAGCCTATCTGAGAAAATAAATAAATAATAATAATAATACATGATGGTGCATGACAGTCCCGTGTCTCTAACATATACTCTTCCGGAACATTCACCTTTAATAATTATATGGTCGTTCGTTGTTAAATCGAATCAAAAACATATATCCCTAAATTACCAAAATCCTCGGCGACAAAGAGAGAGAGAGAAAACAATGGCTTCGATCCTTCCGCCGGAGCTGGACAACGACTCACTGGCATCATCGCCGAGATCGGAGTACGATAATCAGCCACGTGTACGGTTCATGTGCACTTTCGGAGGAAGGATCTTGCCTCGTCCCCCTGATAATCAGCTCTGTTACGTCGGCGGTGATAATCGCATGGTCGCCGTTCATCGTCACACTACTTTCTCCTCTCTCCTCGCTAAACTCGCTAAACTCTCCGGTAAGCTTCTTTTAATCTCATCTCATCTCATTCTCGTCGAGTTCAGTTTCATCACGTCATGATCCTGAATCAATGATTTAGTAGTAGTAACGTTTTATGCTTTTCGCATATAATTAGATCACAAGGCCAAATATGATAAGTTTAGATATGATGATTGAATTATTTTGGTTTATTTTACAAAATAATATTTGAAACTTTTTTAAAAAATATTTAAGAAATTTGGCAGATGGTTATTGGCCACAAAAGTCTGGCATATTGCTGGAAAGTATTTAATTTATAGAAATTTATTGAATTTAATTTGATTTTGGTGTTTGTTTTTTCCGCTATCATTTCATTTTGCACGATCGTAAAGATTTATCTTCGATTCCGTATATATGATCCAATAATTAGGTTTGTAGAAGAAGTTGTGCCGATCACTATCATATGCAAAATTGGATAAATTAAAAAATTTGTCAACTATGAAAATTAATGAAATTATTGGAAACAATTTTATTGCAGCTTTGAAAAAAAAATAGTAAATCTAATAATGGTTGGAAATTGGGCAGATATTTTATTGGGCGTTACATTTTGGAACTTTGCGGGAAAGTAATTGAATTTAGGGTATATTATAGTGAAAAGAAAAAAAAATAATTGATTTTGGGGAATAATAATAATAATGTTGGATTGTGGCGTTGTGGGAATATATTGGATAAGGTAAAAGCAACATAAGCGTGAAGTACCAGCTACCAAACGAAGATCTTGACGCGTTGATCTCCGTATCTACGGATGAAGATGTAGAGAACATGATGGACGAGTACGACCGCGTCGCACAGAATCAAAACCCACGCGCCTCTCGTCTTCGTCTCTTCCTCTTCACCAAATCCGTCGCCGGTGAAGAAGATAACGACAGTCGAGCTAGCAGTATCAGCTCGCTCCTCGATAGCTCTGTTAATCGAGAGCAATGGTTTCTCGACGCTCTCAATCTCGGCTCTTCCGCCGCCGCTACCGCCGCATCTAACGGCGGTTCCGGTAGAGTTTTCGAGCGTGTTCGATCTGAAGTGTCGTCGATTGTTTCGGAAGTGCCTGATTACTTATTCGGATTGGATAACTTCGATGAAACTGCTCCGCCGCATGAGCTCCGTGATCGTGATCCGAGAGCTAAGATCAGAAGAGAGGTTTCGACGCTTTCGGATCCTGGTTCTCCTCGTCGTGATATTCCTTCGCCGTATGGTTCCACGTCTTCGGCTCCTGTGATGCGATCATCTACGCCGGAACTTCAACCACCGGTTTTAACTAAACCGGAAAGTCCTGAACTGGTTTCGACTCCGAAATCTGATTCTCAACCGGAGCAAGTAATTCAACAGGGTAATCTCCCGGTTAACTCCCAATGGCAATACGCCCCTGGTCCACAGGTTCATTACCAGGGTCATGCTGTTCACCAGACACCGGTTTATTACGTTCCTGGTTCGGTTCCGGGTAATCACATGGTTCAGCAGGGTAATCATATGGTTCAACAGGGTAATCATATAGTACAACCGGTTCAAATGCCGGGTCAGTATCTTCAACAATACCATCATGTACCAATGGGATACCACCAGCCTCAGCCTCATCAGATGACTGGTCCGGGTCAGCCTCATCAGATGACTGGTCCGGGTCAGCCTCATCAGATGACTGGTCCGGGTCAAGTATATGGTGGAACGGTTAGGCCGGTTATGATAGCAGTGGATGGAGTTAACCAAAACGGATATTATGGAATGAAACAACCCGGTCCGGTTCAAATGTATCAGCATCACCCTGGTATGGTTGTTCCTGGCGTAGAAGAACAACAACAACACAGAAACGAAACGGATTCGGATCCGGGTCGGGCTTCTTAGCTGGCTCAAGAAGAGAAATATGAGAATGATAAAAAAATTCGGGTTTTTGTCACTTCCATGCTCTGTGTGAACTGTGTAATAATTTTTTGTTGTTTTCCAACTATTTTAAAGTTAATTTTTTATTTTGTGTGTAATACAAACTATAATGAACAGTAAAACCCAATAATAACATTATCCAATTTTATATTATGTTACCCTCACATATTTTATTTAGTCAACCAAAAATTTGTGAACACATATTCATACAAAAATGTGTATCTTTCCACAATTGGTATTAGCTAAGAAAGAGTACTACAAGCTAACCAAAAAAAAAAGATCTAGTAGATGAAAATTTGAAAGAAAGAAGAAAACACTAGTTTGGGCTAAAAATCTAGGTGCACATGTTATGTCTGTTTGATAACACTGAAACCTAAAAGTTAGTCTCAGAAGAAACCATCTTCATCCTTCTGGTGTTAGTGTAGCATCCTTCTATGCTTAGAATGAGAAAGCCTAGAATCATTCTCAAAGGTTACTTCTTCCCACTCCACGATTGTGCAAGCAAAGACATCACCTTTTAGGAAACCAAAAAACAAATAGCATTTGCGTCGTGCTTGAAGCCTATCTGCCTATGGCTATGATAAACTTCGTACCATACCATGTTACCAGAATCCTAGTTTTTAACGATCTTTTTAGTATGCATAAATTGAAAATAATACTAAAAGGAATAACTAAAGTCCCTTATTTTACTATCAAAAATATATGATGGTTACGGACTTACGTCACAATGAATTATTTTTAGTTGACTTTTTCAATCAAATCAAATCATAGAGTCCTTAAGTTTTGAAACTCATAAATATGTGATTATATAATTTGATTAAGATATAATTAAAAATACAAATTGTAACGTTTACGTCGAATAAATCCAAAATTCCAAAATAGTGATCGTCTTCTTTTCTTCATCACACACCACACAGTTCACACCTTATCCTCCGAGATCGGGAATTATGGAAAAATCCGGCTATGGCAGAGACGGAATCTACAGATCACTTCGTCCAACGCTCGTTCTCCCCAAAGATCCAAATACATCGTTGGTCTCTTTCCTCTTCCGTAATTCATCATCTTACTCATCGAAGCTTGCTCTCGCCGATTCTGATTCCGGCGAATCCTTAACCTTCTCTCAGCTCAAATCCGCCGTCGCTAGACTAGCTCACGGGTTCCACCGTCTAGGTGTTCGTAAAAACGACGTCGTGTTGATCTTCGCTCCTAATTCTTACCAGTTCCCTCTCTGTTTCCTCGCCGTAACTGCCATCGGAGGCGTTTTCACCACCGCGAATCCTCTTTACACCGTGAATGAGGTTTCTAAACAGATCAAGGATTCGAATCCGAAGATTATTATCTCTGTTAATCAATTGTTCGATAGAATCAAGGGTTTTGATCTTCCCGTAGTGCTTCTCGGATCTGGAGATTCCGTTCAGGTTCCTCCGGAATCGAATTCGAAGGTTCTCAGTTTCAATGACGTGATGGAACTCTCTGAGCCAATTTCTGAGTTCCCGTACGTTGAGGTTAAGCAATCAGATACGGCTGCACTGTTGTATTCGTCAGGAACTACAGGAACAAGCAAAGGTGTGGAGTTAACTCATGGGAATTTCATAGCTGCGTCTTTGATGGTGACCATGGATCAAGATCTTATGGGAGAGTATCACGGCGTGTTCTTGTGTTTTCTTCCCATGTTTCATGTGTTTGGGTTGACTGTGATTGTTTATTCTCAGCTTCAGAGAGGGAATGCTTTGGTTTCCATGGCGAAATTTGAGCTTGAGTTGGTTCTTAAGAATGTTCAGAAGTATAGAGTTACTCATCTTTGGGTTGTTCCCCCTGTGTTCCTTGCTCTTTCCAAGCAAAGTGTTGTGAAAAAGTATGATCTTTCTTCACTTAAATACATTGGATCAGGAGCTGCTCCTCTTGGGAAAGATTTGATGGAGGAGTGTGGAAGAAACATCCCTAATGTTTTGCTTATGCAGGTAAATAAGACTTTGGTTTCAGATCCTGTTCTTGGTTTTGGACTTAGACATTAGCTAATTCATGGATGTTTGCTTGTAAAGAACCAGGCCAAAATGTATAAGATTTTTTTGAATTCGTTGGTATGGATGATTGTTTGAATGATGCCAAAAGAGGTGTTTTATGATTTCTTCAGGGCTATGGAATGACTGAAACGTGTGGAATAGTCTCTGTCGAAGACCCGAGACTAGGGAAACGAAACTCTGGATCAGCGGGAATGCTTGCTCCAGGTGTTGAAGCTCAGATAGTGAGTGTAGAAACTGGGAAATCTCAGCCTCCTAATCAATTAGGCGAAATATGGGTTCGAGGACCTAACATGATGAAAGGTTTGAGAATTTTCATTCCTACATATATTTATAGCCTTTCATACATTTGAAAGTAATGTAAACCAATTCTCTTTCAGGGTATCTCAACAACCCTCAGGCTACTAAAGAAACAATAGATAAAAAAGGTTGGGTACATACCGGAGATCTTGGTTACTTCAACGAGGATGGTAATCTTTATGTTGTTGATCGAATCAAAGAGCTAATCAAATACAAAGGCTTCCAGGTTTCACTTTCACTTTCTAAATTTCTCATTCTTCTTCTCAGTTTTCCAAACCTCGAAAATTTATATAAATGAAATCATAACAAACGGTTTGATAAATCTAGGTTGCTCCAGCTGAACTAGAGGGTCTACTTGTATCCCATTCCGAAATACTAGATGCTGTAGTTATCCCGTGAGTCATATAATTTTAGTTCAATTCAATACATCAGAAAATATTGAGTTGATTCCTTGTCCAAACACATTAACATGTGTCTATGTTGCAGGTTCCCTGATGAAGAAGCAGGTGAAGTTCCAATTGCATTTGTTGTCCGGTCACCAAATAGTTCAATAACAGAACAAGATATTCAAAAGTTCATAGCCAAACAGGTTAATAATGACCCAAATCTTTTGGATCGGTGTGTTTGTTTTCTTTATTCTCTAAAGCTGAAAAGTGAAAACCATTGTTTTGCTTTTACCAGGTCGCTCCTTACAAAAGGTTACGACGAGTGAGCTTCATTAACAGTGTTCCAAAATCTGCTGCTGGTAAAATCTTGAGAAGAGAACTTGTTCAGCAAGTAAGATCCAAGATGTGAAGAATCTTTTTTACTACCGGATACAGAAGATCAGAATCTCTGTTTTGTCTCGCCTGTTTCACCATATTTATGTACCATTTCAAATTAAACGGCTACACAAACCAAATAAGTGACAAAATAATAAATAGTCCAATACCAAAAAGGTTACTACATTTTTTCTTTCGTTTGTTTAGGATACAAACAGGCCATAATGGTTTTATAAACTGTTAAAATGTAGCAATAAACTCTGTTTCTTCAAGGTTTATTTTTCAAATTTTGAGCTTGTGTGTGTGTATTTAAACACTTTGGAGAAACTAAAACAAGTATGTTAAGGTCTTAAGTTATGACTAAGGAGTTGTTGTAACAATGGACACAAAGTAGCTATTTTGGTTTTTAAGTGTTTCTTGTTAAACCACATCTTCTTTTGCAAACTCTCTTAATCTCTCTAATCAAACGCGTAAGTTAGTAAAGTACACAAGATACTCTGCAGTTTGCTAAAGTATCTACCAACCGCAAAAGTCAATTGTTTGGGACTTTAACTGTTTCGAAAGTAATGTTTATTATGCCTAAGATTCTGCATAGTTGGCTCTGAGTTCATGCTGGAAAAGTTGATCTTGAAGCTTCATATTCATGTATAATCATCTTTAACGGCTGCTAATTATTTATAAAAGTTATAGCTGAGTTGGTAAAGGGTTTTGTAGGTGGAAAGTTTGATATACCCCTTATACAACCTTTTTCCCAAAATATACAGATAATCTATAATTAATGGTTTTAAATATATATATATGTAATTTGTATTTAGATGGGAAAATAGTTTCAAAAGGGGTCTAACCATTTTTCAGGTTTTTCTATTAAGCATTTTCTGCAAAATCCAAACAAAATTGTTTTGTTTCAAAGACTTAAGCAAATTAAAAAAGTATGTTCATTTTAGAAGATTAAAAATGTACAAAGAAGAAAGTAAACGCAAACAAACAATATACTGTGTGCTTTGAAGTATTACAAGACATTTACATTTCTGTATAATATAGACATCAAACTTTACAAGATCCTCTCTATGTGGAACTGTGGAAGAGATATAACTTTTTTTTTGTTTATGTATTATCTTGTTAATTTATAAGTTTAAACAGAACGGAAGATTCCAAAAATCAGATGTGTTCATCTCTTCAGCAGAAGCCGCGGCTGCAGCCACCGGATATGAAGCTGAGATCGGCATCAGACAGAGCCCACGGCTAGCGAGATCTACATGTCTTCTTGAGCTACATTCTTCTTCTTCTTGAGTACTACTGATAGGTTTCTTGTCTGAACACTATTATAATCATCAATTCAAGAATCATTAATTGGTGATGATTAGTTTCTAAAAAGATTCTTGATATCACAAGCAAAAGGACAAGCAAAAGAGTTGTTAAAACATATAACTAATTTTAAGTACCTGCTGTTGTTGAACAGATCCTATGGTGTTCTGCTCTGGATTACTCAATACCTATTTGTCATATTAAATAATCATACTAGATATTAATTTAATTAATTGATTTTGTTTTGACAGCAAATGAAAATAAAGAATTTGAACTTACAGTTACTTGTTCTTGAAGAAACTTGATGTATTCTACAGCTTCGTTGAGAACAGAAGCTGTATCTGTCTGTGAAGAGATTAAAAGATCAATCTCATGATGAGCTTAAATAAAAACTATGCAAATGAAAAGAAGTCTTTTGACATTCTTTTAATTTACCTTGCCAAATGGTGAAACAAGTTGCTGAAGCGCAGTGATTCGATCTCCGAGTTTTTCTTTACGAACTTTGAAGCTTGGCAATGGAGATAGTGTCTCGAGTCTTGGTCTTTTCAGTAGCCGCGGTGAGTATTCATCGCTGTTCTCTTCCAGTTCTTCAGGCTTCTCACTTCTCTGAAAGATCCATCACACATATTTTCATGTTAACTGAGAGTCAAAATAAAAACTAATTAGGTTCGAATGTGTATTAGTAGTTACGTGCCTTTGAAGTAACAATCTTGCTGTCTTGTGTATTTGGCTCCTTATACTTATGGATTCTGATCTCATTATCCAAGAAAGATTCAGCTTCTGAATCGATCAAGAACATGTTATCAAAGAGCGGAAAGCTTTCGAGCAGCTCGGATTTCGTGTTAGGAATTGTAGAGTTTGTCCAAGAATCTGATAGTACTACTTGCTCGTTAGGATCGAATAGTCCTTCGAAGAAACTATTATGCCTTCAAGAAATATTATAGAGATCTTAGAAAGTCCAATCTTATTACGTAAATCAATATCATTTATGCATGTGTGGGTTGACTTACATGTTCATAAAACCATCATTATGATCGTTAATCTTGTTTTCCATGTTTTGCCATCCGAAATTTGTGACATCAAGGCTAATGTCAGTGGAACGTGGAAGTGAGTAGCCGGAGAATACTGCGGTGGTGTTTGTTGGCGAACTCCACCAAGTTCCGGTGGAAATTCCGGCGATCTCATACTCTTCCGTCATGTTATAGTTTTGGTTTGTGTATTTTGGAATTGTTTGGAGTTGCATGAGACATGTTGGTTTACATATTGTATTTATATGTAGGCTTGAATCCATCAAAATTATAGTTTATACGGAATAGTATAATTGTTAAACAACAATTTTAGCTACCTTATAAAAAGACATCTTTAGCTACCCTCTTAACCATATGTTTCAACTATTGATTATCATGAAAACAACGTCTCTTAATGGATGTATTCTTGTGTTCGTGTTTATGTTAAATTATATCATAAAATAATGTAAATTCTTTTTATAAATAATTTGTAACAAAAAACATACACAAATATATTTAAAAACGTTGTTAATTATAGTCTGAAATTTATTATCAAAATATGTTTAAAAATATATATAATATATATATATATATATATATCTTACGCAAAAAAGATCAAAATTATTTTATATTTGATAGACTAAACTAAAGTCCACGTTGAACAAGTTTTATTGTTTAATGAAAACACGAATAGCTACTCTTTTGGAATGACTTGAAAATATTGATATTTGAAGGGATTGGATAAAGCAAGAAATGAGTTTATATTTGGATTTTAGTAAAAGCTGTGTTTTTTTTTTCAAATTTGGTTAGGTTATCTCTATTTATATGGTTTTGTTCTCATTTTTATACCTTTTATTAGCATAAGTTTTATTAAGTGTACTAAAGACAATACCAATTTGATTTTGAATAAGAATATGTAGACTTGGATATCGAACATTATTTGACAAAGACCATTTTTCTGTGAATGAAAAAAAAAAAGGAATGAAGAAATTTAAAAATCGGCCAAGAACAGTTTGGTTTGGTCAATGTGTTTGATAAAATATTGTAGCAAAAATGATATAAAGGTTTATGAAATGAATAAATATCAATTAAGTCAAAATGTTGACATATAAGTAAAATTAATTAATAGATAATACGTTTTGTGTGGATTAAGTCATACCACCCAATCGAACTCTCTTGGGTTTTAGGGTTTTGTCTTCATTTTTACTTTGGAAATGTTCCCAAATCTTCTTTTAATAATACTACTACGTACATATATGCTCATGTCATCTGATTTGACTCCTTAACCACACAACTCCACTATTAGTCGATTAGTTAACTGAATTATTTGGTTAACTTATCTAATCTTATACTATATTGTTACATGTATATAATATTAAGGGATGTTGGTTAGTTATTTTCGTTTTAAAGTTCAGATTTGCAGTCTTTAGTCAATTTGGCTTCGAGGAATAAATACTCCCTGAACTAAACATGTCTACTTACAATTATAAGTTTTTTTTCTTTTTAAAGTAAAGACTTGATTATAACTAATCACAATTTCTTTGACTTTGCTCGTTTAGCTTAAAAGCCGTCATCATTGTTATGTTTTCTTTATCATAGCATCAAATTTGATATGTTATTATATTTATAAATCTAGTGTATTTTTGGTGTGTTAAGACATCAGAGTAAATATGGATGTGACTTCGATCCTCTTGATTCCTTATTAAGAAGCAAAAGTTCGGTCAACCTTATGACGTTTCAACCTTAAGCACATATAAAACTTGTTTATTTGGCTTTTAATAAGACATACCAATTACACGAACATACATGGTCTAACCTCCTCCTTGTCATATCTTAAATTTGTTTATATCATTGTTAATTTATAATTAAAATCTAAGGTTTAGTTTATGGGTTGGCGGTTTTTTTTCCCTTCTACTTGTAGCATTCTCAGCTTTCCTACACAACCTTTTTGTCTCTTAAAATACCACCATCAAAAACTATATCCTTCACAAAACTACACAAACTAATATTTTGGTGCATAAAACTACATATCTAATCGATTAATGACTTAGGATGCTTAAACCGTTTTTAACCATAATAGCGTTTACTAGAATCGTAATTTTACTAATCTCAGAACGCAACAACACCGTCGTTTGTCTTTTTTAAAAACAAAAATTGATTTGGGGGTTTAGGTTTTGTTCTTCATCGGCTTGAGCATCAAATTTCCAGAAAAAACCATGAGCTTCACATCACAAAAGAACGTCCCTTCTGAGAAAATTTCTCAATCAAGTTTGACATCTGAAAAGACTCTCGATGTTCCAAATCGGGTTCGCAGTCCTGCTCAGAGTGTGAGTGGAGGTTTGGAAGACCCTGCACCAGTGAATAGCAGAGCTTCTTCCCTTGTGCTTGCGGTGAAGCAGGAACTGTGTGACAATAATGTAAGAGAAAAGAATAATTCTTATCGAGCTAATGTCACCTCTGTCTTGAATGCTGAGTTTTGGCAAAGCAACGAATTAGAAGATATTTTGACAAATGCCTCTTTGGCTGGTTCAGATGATGTTGGAATGAATGACTAGTATCAAAATTGTTGATTTTGGTTCAACAAACCTAAAATCCCCAGTTCTGGATTTGAGAAACCTAACTTCATTCAAAAACCAATAAGCGACGTGACGTCAAAACCCTTTTTGTTTTAAAAGAAGAAAATTGATTGTTTTAAAAGAAGAAAATTGACAAAACAATGGTTTTGTTGTTGCGTTTTGAGATTAGTAAAATCGCGATACAATAAACGCTATCTTATGGTTAAAAACGGTTTAGACATCATAAATCCTAAATTGATTAGATATGTAGTTTTATGCACCAAAAAAATAATTTGTGTGGTTTTATGAAGGATATAGTTTTTTATGGTGGTATTTTAAGAGACAAAAAGTTGTGTAGAAAAGCTGAGAATGCTACAAGTAGAGGGGAGAAAAAACCGTCAACCCTTAGTTTATCTTGTGGAGTGGGAAAAACTTAGATAAAAGTGCAGCGATTTACAAGAAGAACAAAATAACTTAGAAAAGTGTTAGTGGTTTAAGTGTCCTCGGCCTTTGACCTAATCACACGTCTATCTAAATTATTTAAAAAAAAAAAGTATGTTATCTTCAATTAATTCAGCTTTATTTTTATATCAAAATTTGAGAAATTATGTTACTAAAAAATATTAATTTCCATTTTTGAAGAATAGAAGAGAAAATATTCTAAAATACCACTAAATTAAGTTTGTTCCTAAAGTATTATCAATACGTGAAACAGGTGACTGATGTGCATGTGGGAATGATCACCTAGCCTAGATAGAATTAGCTAGTGTTTTGCTAAAGAGTCTTTAGCCAATAAACGTACTGGCCGGTTAAATCTTGAAACTGAAATTAGAAATATACCGATTTGATCAGACAAGAAGAGGAGGATAAAGACATAGTAGTACTTGGATTGTAATAATAATAACGACATCGACGTCATCACATTACAAAGCCAATCTTTCTCTTCTTTTAACCGAGCTTGGCAAGAACATTGTTCAAACTTGAGACGGTTTCTGAGTAATACTTCTCAGCATCTGGGCTGCTCTTCGACCTCGCCGCATAGTCCAACTTCCACATAAAAAAAACCAACAATCTCAGATCAATCCAAACACTCTAACTTGTTCACCAAGAAACCAGTTTTAAAGAAAAGAAAGAACTTACATTGTCGATGGTTTGGAAGAGCTTGCCGGTAAGTTCCTTAAGGTTCTGCTTCTCTCCCTTAGGCTTAGCGGAGATAACAGTGTTGATATCGTAACGGAGGTACGATGCTCTTAAACGGAGATCATTCTGAACGTAAGGCCAAGCTTTTTTGTCGATCAATGACTTAACGTTAATGATCTCTTTAGCAGATTCTTTGGCTCTTGCTGCAGCTTCTGTTGGAGACAGTGGCTGTAAGTAAAATCTGTCTTTCAATGCCAATGAAAAGTCTCTTGCTTGGTCTGAGTTATCTGTTCCAGCTGCTCTCACACACACATGAAAAGCCACACAAATCAATCAAACGCAACAGAACCGATCGGTCTCTATAATCTAGTTAATTAAGACCGGTTTGTGACATGAACCGGATTTTCATTTGGTTTAAATGGATGAATTACTAAAACCTAATCCTAATCAAACCGAAACTCATACTTTTTAACCAAACCGAAACTCATATCTTTTTAAAAGATCTATACTTTTGTAATTAAACCGAAGAAACCAAATCGATTCAAACCAAACCGGAGATTAAACCGGACCAAATTAAGATTATAGGTAAGTAGTTTGTACTTACGTAAGCCACCGGAAGGAAGTGGAGGACCACCAACTTTGATCGCAAGAGCTTCAGCGAATGCATTTTTAACAAACGAACCACCGGCTAAACCAGCAGCCACGAGCCCGATCACTGACCTGCGAGAACTGCTTTCAGGAACCGACTCGTTCTGCTGAGCCCTGACCACAAGTCCGGTTCTCTGAGACCCAACCGTGACTCTTGAGATGTTCAGACGGTTTGAGCCGTTGATCTGGAGACTTCCTTCAAGGACAGCCTGAGATGCGCCACGTAACCCAGCCATCGAAGTCACTGCTTGAGCCATTTCGTTTTGAGTGAGATATTTTTCTTTTTTTCTTTTGGGGTTCTGCTTTGAATAATTTGATTAGAGAAGATTTGCGTTTGAGTTATAATTTTTGGTTTTGCATTGCATGTTTGGTTATGTGACAAAGAACACCTTATCTTATTCCCGTTGTGTGATCTTTAGATTACTCGGATATAGTTTCAACCACTACTATGTCGACACGTGTTATCTTGATTCTCAATTTCGCCACATAGGATTGAGATCGAGTGTTGCCCAGACTGCGATTGTCACGTGGCAGCATGATGTGGACCAATTCGGTTAAAGCTAGCTAATTGGTGTTTTCGGATTTGTAGTTATTGGATACTGAAAAAACAAAAATATCCAAACAAAAATATTCAAAAAATTATAAATTATTGGATTTTGTTTTTCTTTTCGTTTTTTTTTTCCTTTTTCTTTTCAAATATTCAAAAAATGGTTATTTAAATCAAACTAATTATAGAAAGAAGAAATTAAAATTTTATAATTTTGCTTAAATTATCGATTATAATCCCAAAAATTAAAACCTCCAAATTAAAGTATAAAAATCCCATCCATTTCATTTTTTTCCTACAAATTAATCATATATATGATAAAAATATGGATAATATAACATTAACATTAATTACAGATTATAATTTAAATCTAGACAGATCAACTGAAAGCAGCTGTCTTGTAATGACGGTAATTGAAATTCACTTAACAAAACCAATAAAAAAATTATAAACTTAAATCTCCAAAATTAGTTGAAAAAAAGTTGGAATATATAAACTGGAATTCAGATAAGAAAACAAAATTTTAAATTATATTTTATTTTTTAAATTAATACTCCCCATGTTCCTAATTGATGTATTTTTTTTTTGTTTTTTCATACCTATAAAGAAAATATTTAAAACTTGATTATAACTACATTAATTTTTGTGATTTACATTTTTTTAGAACTCTAAACCAATAGTATTTAAATTTGCAAATCTTAGTTAATAATACATAGATAACTTAAAAATACATCTTTTGGAAACATTTTTTTTCTATAAAATACATTGATAAGGAACCAAGAGAGTATTAAATCAATAAATCTACTTTAAAAAAATGAACCATAAACCAAATTGAACTATCTCTTCCTACTTATTTTTCCCCCATATATAGTTAGCCAGGAAAAAAAAAGAGGAAAATATGTATCACTTTTAACATTAATGGGCCGAGGTATTTAAGTCAAAATAACCCATAATGGAGAACCTATACTTTTTTCAACAATTATTTAAATATGAATGTAATCATGATTAACATAAACTGAAAAATGTGACAATACATCCATTTCAATATAACTTAACTAATATTAAAAATCAATTAAAATAAAGTAACAAACTTTTAACCATAAACAAATTGGATTATCTTACTATATTTTTCTTTCCTTAGTTTTTTGTTTAGCCAGCCAAAAAAGGGGGAAAAATATGTATAACTTTTAACATATATGGGCCGAGGTTTTTAAGTATATAACCCAATAATGGACCCAATAACTTTTACCAATTATTTAAATATGAATTAGTTTACATAATAATACAATAAATAAATCGAGGAGGACAAAGCGAGAGTAACGTTACAATTTCTGTATCTACGAGTCCGCCGATCTGTTTTCAAATATTCAAAATCACAGGCTCCTCCTCCTCCTCCTCCTCCTCCTTCTCCTTCCTCTTTCATCAAAATAAAAATCTCCCAATTAGGAAAACTCAAGAACCCTAATCTCTCCCTATCGGATTCACAAGAAACAAGATCTGTGTCTTATTCTTGTTTTTCTCTCAATCTGCGCCTTCCCTCGGATCGATATTAAGGTGAAGGAATCAATCAGAAGGTTCCTCTAAAGATGCCGCTGCTTCGCAACCAGAATCGAGCTCCTTTGCCTAGCCCAAACGTCGTAAGTTTAATTTTATTTTTCACCTTCTCCTTCTTCTTCCATTAATTTTCACATCCTAACCTTTGAGTTTTTCGTAGATGAGATTTAGATGGGTGAGTGATATGTTTCAGTGTAATTTTTTGAATTAGGGTTTTTTTCTGTGACATATGGGTACATCTTGATATATGGGTACTCTTATAAATTGATTAAAAGATAAAAAAATTGTGGCTTTACTTATTTTTTGATGTTTTTGATTTTGAACTGTGTTATAGAAAAAGGAAGCTCTCTCGAGTGTTACTTTGGACAGGCGAAGGAAAGTGGAAACACAAGTTAATGGTGGAAGAAGACAAGTTCTTTCGACGGTGAACAGACAAGACGTTACGGCGAACAGCGATGTGGGCAGCACAGATGATTGTAGCAAAGTCGAATTTACAAAAGATGAAGTGTTGGCTTTGCTTAATGAGAGAGCCAAAGCTGGGAAATTTGATACCAAGGTTTGTTCATTGATAGCTAATTGTGTGTTTTGCTTGAATGATGTTTTTTTCTTATTGGGATCTTTGTGGTAACTACAGGGTAAGATTGAGCAAATGACGGATATTATCAAGAAGCTTAAGGTTTGTGTTCGATGGCAATTACAAGTGGAAGAAACACATGTCCAGGAGAGGGAGAATCTTACTTCTTCTCTGGAATCTGCAGAGAAAAGATACAATGAAAAAGGTGATTTTAGTTTCCATCATGTCTTGTTTCCATAACATTTAATTTGTGTATACCGAATATATAGACGTGGTTCCTAATTACTTGCAGAGTTGGATGCAAAGAACACAGAGGAAAGGCTACAAGCAACTATAGCAGAGATGAAGGAGAAAATAGCATCACTACAGGAAAAGTTCTCAAAAGAGGAGTTAAACAAGTTGGTAAGGAGAATGTTTTATTAACTTTGGTTTTTCTGCCCATAATGTGAATGGATTAAGGTTTTGATCTAATTGGTTATGACTACTAGGATGCAATTGAAAATCACAGAAGAGAAACAGAACGTAGAGTTGCAGCTGAGAAGCTTCATGATACTATCCGAGAAGAGCTTGACAGAGTGAAAGAAGAGAAAATGGTTGCTAAGAATAAGGTACATCAGATTTGTTTTCAGTTATTGTGTTGAGGTGTTTCATTCTCTGTTACTTCTCTTAGCACTTGGTATAGTCTTTTCGTTGTTGTGTTAAGTGGATTTTTTTTCTTATTTTTCTAGGTGACGTCCCTTGAAGATATGTACAAAAGGCTGCAAGAATACAACACAAGTTTGCAGCAATATAACACCAAACTCCAGACTGATCTTGAAGCAGTTCGAGAGGCACATACTCGTGCTGAAAAAGAAAAGTCAAGTATAGTGGAGAACCTAACTACTCTTAGAGGTCACAGTAAATCACTACAAGATCAACTAGCGTTGAGCCGGGTAAATATTCCTCGTTTACGACAGACGTTAGTCTTGCAATTCTAAAGTTGTGAGTAATATAAATGCTTACTAGTTTGTTTCCCTTCCCTTTCCGTGATCAAGGTTTCACAAGATGAAGCGGTAAAGCAAAAGGATTCATTGCTGATGGAAGTCAAGAACCTTCGGAGTGAGCTCCAACAAGTTCGAGATGATCGTGATCGCCAAGTAGTCCAGTCACAAAAGCTGGCTGATGAGATACTAATGTATAAGGAGAGTGTGGGAAAGTCATTTCAGGAGTTGGACATTCTGATAGCAAAATCAGGATCTTTGGAGGTTAGTTCAAAATCAAGATCTCATGAGTTCTCAATTTTGCCTGATATTTAGTTTTCTGACAATGTCAATCCTATTTGGCAGGAAACATGTTCGTTGCAAAAAGAGCGTATAAAAATGTTGGAGCAGGAACTAACTTTTGCTAAGGAAAAGCTTAAGGTAATGGTGTCATTTATTATACTTGGGAACTATGGATTGGTGATTTGCCAACTTTCAGATACTCTTTACTTTGCCAATTGTTTCTTTAGACTGACATACTAAAACTTTTCTTTATTTTTTACAGATGATAGATGAATCTATGTCCCATACTATGACAGAATATCATGAGCAGAAACAACTTATGCACGATTTGCAAAATCGCCTTGCAGACACAGAGCATCAACTTTGTGAAGGAGAGTTGTTACGGAAGAAACTTCATAACACCATCCTTGTAAGATTATGATATCTCCTTATTATTAGAGGATCTCTACTTTAAACTATGCAAATGATATTTATAATAGGTTATCTGGTTCTCTGGTTCTTTTGTTGTCTTAGGGAGATGTCTAATTATATACTTCGTAGCAATGAGTACATAATCGAAGAACTAAGTCTGAAAGTTTATTGGGATGGCTAGAAGAGAAATCTCATATCATTATTTTCTTTTAAAAGTTTATTTTCCAGATGGATCTCTTTCTTCTATTCTTATTATCCGACCTTAACTCCATCAGAATATTTAGTGTTTGGATACATTTTAAGTTCTACTGGCTTTTATTTCAGGAACTGAAAGGAAACATACGTGTTTTCTGCCGAGTGCGCCCCTTGCTACCAGATGATGGACGCCAAGAGGCCAGTGTTATTGCCTATCCTACATCAACTGAATCTGTTGGGAGAGGCATTGATGTGGTCCAAAGTGGTATATTCAGAGACTCACCTTTTTAACTTTGCTTAGCTAGACAAGATGCTTACATTAGTTCATTTTACGTGCCTTGTGCTTTATTTGGGGTTCTTAGGTATCAAGCATCCTTTCACCTTCGACAAGGTCTTTGACCATGGGGCTTCTCAGGAGGAAGTATTCTTTGAAATATCTCAACTAGTACAGAGTGCATTAGATGGCTACAAGGTTCAGTATCTTCCTTCTTTTGACTATCTTGTAGATACCCAATATGCAAAAGCTAGTTAGATACAAGTATTTGAATCATTGTTATTGTTCATATGTAGTTTAGCTGATTTTATTAAATACTCTTGTTTATGTTTGGCAGACAACATTTTGACTGATTCCTTGTCATTGCATCTTTCTCAAATCTTTGTGGACAGGTGTGTATTTTTGCATACGGTCAGACAGGTTCTGGAAAAACTTACACCATGATGGGCAGGCCGGAGAAGCCAGAACAGTTTGGACTGATCCCTCGATCACTTGAACAAATCTTCAAAACCAGCCAGTCTCTTAGTGCACAAGGCTGGAAATACAAGATGCAGGTACATATTTCTCCTAAAATATTCTAAGTTTTGAATGCTTTCCTTGGTAACATTTTTCATATCTAATTTTACTTGTAGGTCTCAATGTTGGAGATCTACAACGAGTCCATCAGAGACTTACTTTTAACAAACCGAACAATTGCTATAGAGTCTGTACGAGGAGAGAGTAGCAGCACCTCTGGGAGACAGTATACAATCACACATGATGCTAATGGAAACACTCATGTTAGTGACCTGACAATAGTAGATGTATGTAGCATTGGACAAATTTCCTCACTATTGCAACAGGCTGCTCATAGCAGGTTTGTCTTGAGTTTTGGGATTTTCAGTTTTTATTTTCATATCCAAGTGTTGTTTTAGTAGCTATACTACTTTCTTTGGTTCAATTCATTGCTAGGCATATCTAGTAGTGTAAATCGGCATGGCTTTCAATTGTAAATCGGCATGGCTTTCAATTGTCTCTGTATTTGTCCTGGTATAACAATAACAAATTACAAAGCTAAAGCACTGTGAACTCTTATGTTGCAGGTCCGTTGGTAAGACTCATATGAACGAGCAGTCGTCAAGAAGTCATTTCGTGTTTACTCTTCGGATTTCTGGTGTGAATGAGGTTAATTTCTTTGCCTTTCGGTTGTTATCTTTTTTGTGTTGTAAATTTGATTTCTCACTTATAAATTTCTAAATAAGCATCAACACTTTCTCCTATCTCAGAGCACTGAACAGCAGGTACAAGGAGTTCTTAACCTAATTGATCTTGCTGGAAGTGAGCGACTCTCAAGGAGCGGGGCAACCGGAGAGCGGTTAAAGGAGACACAGGTTTTTGCCTTTTCAAATACAGTCTTCTAAGATATTCCCATTGAGTTCTTGGACTTACCCTTTAATCTTTGTTCTCTCCTTCACCAGGCTATAAACAAAAGCTTGTCTGCTTTGAGTGATGTTATATTTGCATTGGCTAAGAAAGAGGATCATGTTCCTTTCAGAAACTCAAAGTTGACATATTTGCTCCAGGTTTGATTACATTTCGACTTCTGAATGATTATGCATTAAATCTGTCTATCTAGATTATTTCTAATAAAGGGGAATCATTTTTGAACAGCCATGTTTAGGAGGAGACTCAAAGACCTTAATGTTTGTGAACATATCACCTGATCCATCTTCTACTGGAGAGTCCTTATGCTCTCTGCGGTTTGCTGCTAGAGTGAATGCATGTGAGATTGGAATACCTCGCAGACAAACTTCCGCAAAACTCCTCGACTCTCGCCTAAGTTATGGTTAAAACTGGTTGCTCGAGTTTCTCTACCATATGTATAACAACATCAATTGTTTTAGAGGTTTGTAATTTTCTGATCGTGGTTTTGGCTTAGATTTTTTCTGTACCAAGCTTTTAAGGTCATAAGAATCGGGAACCTTGTAGTGTGCTCTCAATTTGATTGTGTGAGCAACTTGCTATCTTAGCAATGTCGTGTGAGGAAATCTCCATGTTTATCTTCTTAAAGAGTTGTTTTGGTTATGTAATTCTCTTATAACAGATAACTAAATAAATTCTTGATCTGTTGTTTTACATAGTTTCAAATTTCAACACAACATTTTTGGTCTACACACTCTATTTACAAACAGTGAGTACACAAAAAAGTCAACGAGGATAAACAACAGTGATGGAAGAATCGTCAACAAGCAGAGGAAAAGACTTGCTTGTTACTGACTGATCAGATGCAGAAGCTCCTGACTGTTTATCTTTAGAGTCTCTCATGGTTTGTAGAAATAATCCAGATCTCTTTGGAACTGGTAAAGTAACAGTGAAGCTGTTCATCATCACAAGTATCTTATCCATTGAGGGTCTCTCTGAAGAATCATCTTGGACACATAACAGAGCAATGTGAATGCATCTGATCACTTCACTTGTCTGAATATTCCCTCTCATTGCTTCATCCACTAGCTCCAATGGTAAATTCTCCACCCATAGCTTCCACACCTGCAGATTTTTTTTGGTTTCCATTTGAATGTTCTGGAAAACATTACTTCTAAAGAAGTTCTTGATTTGTTATAAATATACTCACGTAGGCAACTAAATCTCCAAGACCATCTTCTGCATAAAAGCTACTGTTCTTTTTGCCAGTTATAAGTTCAAGAACCAAGACTCCAAAGCTATAAACATCCAATTTCACCAAGTACTGCCCGTGGATTGCATACTCAGGAGACATATAACCGCTAAAGAGAGAAATTGTTTAAGAAAAATGGGGAAATCAAATAATTACTAATTGAAGTGTCAATATCACAAGAGGAAGAAACAACTTACTATGTACCAACTATTCTTTGAGTATTGGCTTGAGTTTGATCAACACCAAAGATCCTCGCCATACCGAGATCTGAGATCTTTGGATTCATGTCTGCATCTAAGAGTATGTTACTTGCTTTAAGGTCACGGTGGATGATCGTAAGCCGAGAATCTCGATGTAAATAAAGCATTCCTCGAGCTATCCCTTCAATGATATTGTACCTTCTTTGCCAATCCAAAAGTCCTCTCTTCTCATTATCTACAAACAAGTAAAAAACTAACTAAGCGGAAAAACGATAGTTTCTATACAGGAATGAGTGATGATGATTTGTTATACCGAAAAGGAAACAGTCGAGGCTTTTGTTAGGAACAAACTCATAAACAAGTATTTTCTCTTCTCCATGTAAGCAATATCCCAAGAGCTTAGCAAGATTCTTGTGTTGTAGCTTCGCGACCACATCAACTTCGTTCTTGAATTCTTCAGCTCCTTGCATCGATCCTCGAGATAGTCTCTTTATCGCTACGGTTTCACCAGTTATAAGCTGGCCCTGAATGGTTTTACAGCATTAGTCTTTTTTTTTTGTTCTGTTAAACTATGATTACAAGAATTAGTTACCTTGTAAACTTCACCAAATCCACCATGACCAAGCTTGTTACTTTCTGAGAACTTATTAGTAGCTGCCTCAATTGCACTAAATTGGAATTGCAGAGTTTCTGTTGATGTAATATTATCTCCATCTACAATAAAAAAGCAAAAAGATTGGAATCCTCAAGATTGTTTCAAGAAATTAGACTAGCAGATTAAATGACAAGATTTTCTCAATCCTTATTGGTTTACCTAATTCCTCTGTTTCAGCACTAAGCTTCTTCCTTCTTCTTAATAGTAAACAACATCCCGTACCGAGAAGTAACACGCAGACAGAAACCGGTACAGCAACCGCGGTTACTATCACCTTCGAGCTCTTGCCTTTCCCTACACACAATTTCAAAAACATAACAACAAGAAAATACCTTTCAGACTTGTGTTCTGCTACTTAGCTTATCAAAAGATTATACCTTTTGAAACATAAAACATAAAAATATCTTTCAAAGTTTCAAAATTCACCTTTGTCTGAAGGAAGCTTCAGTGGTGGTGCAGCCAACATTGAAGGAGGAGGAGCCCCTGCAGCCGCAGTAATAGTTTCATTGTAAAACGGATAAAGCTCGTATCTAAAGCTACAACTAGCCACGATTACTCTCCCGCCGATTCTTCGATCACAACAGTCCGGCAACCGATTAATAGCTTGTCTCAGACAGCTCTCACAATCTTGATTCGTCAAATCCGGAGTGCACTGCACAAGGCTATAGATCGTTTGAAAAACTGTGAAATTCGCTTTCTCCGTAGCGAACTTTCTCGAGCTCGAAGCGGCTTTCACCGCAACGTTGATCAACAAAGCAGCCAAAGACTCGTTGAAACTGCTCACTTGATTCTCTGTTATGTTTTGCGTGTTCCAGAAGAAAACAACTTCTGGGCTAACTCTCATCTTCCCTACGATGCTTTGATTCGAGTATCTTAACATACACTCGTCGTACCAGATCACTGCCTCTTTCTCTCTCGGACACCTATGCAGCGTCTCGTTTGCCGCAAACGCAACACAGTCATGACATGTATCGGCTGAGACGTCTCCGCGGCAGAGGAAAACGCCGTAGACTCTGTTGTTGTTGTCATTATCATCACCAGCGGTTGCGTTATCGAAACGCGATTCGTAAGCTGCGTTTGGAGAAGAGAGAGATGATAGAACGGTTCGGAGATTGGTTAAGTAAGTGCTGTTTCTTCTGAACGTTGTTGCGTTTGGACATATGTGGTAGAGATAAGTTGGATCTGTTGCAGAAGAAATCGAGTTTAAGCTCATAAACAAGAACATCAAGATCAGAGAAACAGAGGATTTGAAACAAAAAGACATGTTTTTTTTTTTGTTTCTTATTCAGCTATTGTTCTGTTCTTTTGAGATTAGTGCAATATGATCAATCATGATTACAGAACATTTTGATTTCATTGGTAAGACTTGTTCAAAACATGTCATCAAAATGTTCTGTTAGAGATTTTTCAAGATTTGTGTTGTAATCATTGACATAATGATCTAATTAAATAAACATGTTTGGTCAAAGCCTCAAAGGTTTTTTTGGGGAATCTTAAGTATATTACTCATTTTCCTGTCTGTTAGGTTTGACTATGGCGACTACTTTGGGAAGATTTGTCTCAGTTTCTTCTTCCAATCATGGCGTCTTCTTGAAAAAAAGCTAGCTTGCGTTTTGGCTAGGAGACGAAATTTTTCTGTCACCGTTAATGTTTCTTAAAAGTTTGAATTTTGTTGGTGTTTTAGCTCATCAAGTCATCATGCACGCATGGTGTTTGTTGAAATGTCTCTGAGAATATGCAGTGAAATTCGTTGATCAAAAATCCATTGTTTTCATGTATAAGATAGGTCTAAAAGGTGTGTTTATGAAATTTGAGAATAGATACTGTGGGTTGATGCTTCAAGGAAATATGTTCTTGATCTAGATATGGTTTATTCTGCATTATTGTAAGGAATAAAGCTAGGTAAAAAAGCGAGATATAGCGAAATATTCAAGAACTTAAATATTAAGAGTCCTGATTGAGAAATTTTAGTTTTGTGTTCTATTTGATTGTAACTGGTTGTTGCTGATGATATTTCTTGTGTTTTGTTGTAATTCTCAAGAGTAAAAGAAGTAGTGGAGGTAATAACGTTGACCAGGATTTGGCTTCTGAGTATTGTTATTTGTTGAGATTGGTCTTTAACTGTTCAGGTTTTGGGTTTTATGTGGACGACCACATGACAGAACAGAGCCAAAACAGAGCCGTGCTCTACTTTTGCTTTCTAAATTTCATTTGTTTTGTCTTACAAAATTGAGTTAATAGGTTGAAGTTATCTGCCAATTGCTTTGAATTTTACGTTTACCAAATCTTTTGCCAAAGCTTTCTTCAATATATGTAACTCAAAGATCATACATTTAATAAGAAAAAGCAACCTCCCAAATCCAAATTACAAACGTCAAAAAGCAAAATCATTCAAAAGGAAAAGTAAAATACAAAAGAGAAAACAGCAAACAACGAATCAATCAATGAATCTAAGAGAAGTAGACCGGACACCGTTTATGGTTAAACTTGGGCAAGATTAACCCATCTCGTCCAACGACGATATTGCAGTTAGCGTGCATCCTATGGTGCTTACTGATCCACCTATGGAGTTTAAACCGGATATTCGAAACTATATCGAGCCTAAATCCCACAGTTCCTTGAGCCCGATCATTAGTAAACTCGGTCCAACGGTTACTATTTACCGTTAAGGAAGCTCCAGTAAGCGTCCGGGTCACAATCGTTGTGTTAGTCGGCTGCTGAAAAAACGGATTTAGCAACGGGCTTGACCCGACACGTTCATCTTTGTAGTAAAGGAAACCATCCACGGAATCAAAATAAACACCCATGTGTTGGTTTGGGTTAAGTATGGTTACATTGAAAGCAATTCTTGCACTTTCAAATCCAGTAGGCTGGTCTAGACCTTGGACAACAAAGTCTTGGATATGGAACCGAGGTCGATGAGGGCGTAAACTAAGCCAAAGAATAAAAGCAATGACGCCTACAAAGAACAAAACCAAAAGAAACATTGCACAGATGAACTTTGATATCCTGGTCGAGAGGCTTTCTTTGACCCGGTGAGCATAGTAGCTAGCCGAGTGGTGACGCTTCAAGGGTTGTTGAGTTCGGGGCACGGGACTGGTGCGGATAGGGATAGTAGTTCGGTCTGGTGTCATTGTGCTCTGATGGTTTCTCTGGCAAAAATAAAAAACTATGGAGAGTTTGAACAGGACAGTTTTTGGAGTGTAGGAGCTATATATGAAGAGGAAAAGTTAAATAGTTCTTGAAGTGTTTGGAGAAGAAAGGAATCAGATTACGTAAAGTGAACACATTTGTATTCAAAACCTTTTCCTTATAGTATGTTTTTTATTTGCAAGAGAATCGTATAAAGTTTCTGAATACAACCTATTGAAGCTAAATTTAAAAGTTTTAATTCAACGAAATTTGTGTTTTTTTTTTTTTTTTCTTTTAACTCCAATGAAACTTGTGTTTACGATACCTACAGGCTACAGTGTTGTTTACGAGGGTGATACTTACAAAGGCTACAACTTTGTATATTTATATGGGCCAGGCCCAAACGAGATCCGTTTGATATGTGATTAAAACAAATTAGTAAATGACATTATATAGTAAGCATTTGCCTTAATTACAGAAAACATTAATTTTAGTCAAACTTGATACTCAAGTTAGACCAAATGAGTAAATAACAGTAAACAATCATTACTCAATGGCTCAATGCAATGGTATGAAGAGGTCCGACAAGACAAGATTTAGGCTTATCGAATCCAGAATCAAAACAGAGTAAGTTTGACTATTTTCTTCAGTTAAATACTTAAATTAAATCAATTAACATCCTCTTCAAAACAAAACAGAAAATCAATTAATATCCATAACGACAACAACAAAACTCGGAAGATATTATTATTTAAGAAGAAAACAAAAGATCAAACACAACTAAAACTTGAGAAAATAAGATAAGGATCCACACAAATTCTCAAGATTGTAAAAAAAGAAATTCCCATGGAAATAGGTTATTTAGTTAGTACATTCTGCGGAACCCTTAGTTACAAAAAGTCCCTAAGTTCTATCTCTCTTCTTTAGCAGTCTCCATTGAAACTGAAACACCATTGATATACAATTATGGATGTGTTCTTCGAGACTCAGAAAGGCTCACCGTTCAGCATTGAATTGGGTTACTGGGACACAGTTTTTGAAATCAAACAAAAGATCGAGAAGTATCAACACATCCCAGTTTCCAAACAAACCCTTTTCTTCCAAGGCAACGTTCTTCAAGATCATCTTAACATCGAGCAATGTGTGATCCTTGACAACTCTCGTATCCAGCTTTACGTCTCTTCTCCCGACCAAAACAGTAACCAGAACCGCAACAACCAAGTGTTGAAAACAGAGCAATCTCCACAGCCAAACTCAACAGAACAGTTCGTTAACAGTCATCAAGACTCAACTGTGATGATGGCAATGAGCAACAACAACAACAACCCGAAGAAGCTGAAGGTAATGGTGCTGCTGAAATGCGGGACAAGGAAGATTCCAGTGGAGGTGAACGCAGGTGATAACGTTGGAGAATTAAGGAAAGAGCTGGCTAAGGTTCAACAGAGGTTTCAGTTAAGTCTGCCTCAAGATGGTTATTTCTTTATATATAAACAGAATGTAATGGACGACGACAGGTCATTCCGGTGGCACCGTGTTGATCACGGCGACACGATTGAGATTTTCAATGGAAGTGTTTCCGGTGGATCTTAATACCTAAAATGTTGAAGCTTTTAACTCTCTCTGTAATCTCTCTTCCTTCCTTTGTAGCTTTATCTCAGTCTTTTCTCAAGTTTCTTGCTTTCTAAGAAATTGTCTTTTCTTATAACAAAAGAACGTTTACTTACAGCCGTTGGATCATTTTAGTAAAACTAACTATAGACGGTTAAGATTCTTTTGATGACTTGTGATATTATTTAAAGGGAAACTTTGCAGATTAGTACATTTTCTAAACTTAATAGGGTATATAGTCACTTTACTATTTACAAATAGTAAAAACCCCATATATTACTGTGTATCTAATAGAAGCTATTCTCTAATAATAGAATTTTTGCAGTAACCAAATTGTCCTACACTCATATCAAATGCCCTCCATCTTCTCTTTCTCTCTATTATATTATCAACTTTTATTTTTTTATTTCTTACATTCTTCCACTAATTTAATAACTAAAATATTAGTTGTATGAATTTATTTTTTAAATAAAAATTTAGAAACATAAAAATCATCTTTTTCTATACAATTTGATATGCATATTGTTTAGTATTTTCAAATATATTTTATACAAATTATGATTCGTACATTTGTCTGTCAGTACAGAAAGACGTATATGTATAGAAATACTGATGTACAACGTTTTATACGTGTATATACATTATTTTGTACGATTGTATGTCTTTGTACATATATTTTAACTGTAAAGTGTTTATACTTGTACAATTATATATATGTACATATATACATATTTTATTCATATAACTTATATAATATACAATAAATATGAGTGTAAAAATAAAAATTATGTATATATATATATATAAATTTAATTATCAAAAAATTCAGAAAATAAAATTATATTAACTAATATTTTATTTATTAGATTACAAAAGGAGAGAAAAAATATATATAAAAAGTAAGTTAAATGGCATTTAGTTTAAATATGAGAGGGTTGAGAAGGTTTTAAAGTCTTCAAAATAGTGGAAAATAGGGAAAATTGACTAATTTTCCAATTATAAATAGTAATTGTACTACTTTACTAATTAAGTATGAAAAATGTACTAAAATCCTAAGTATTCCTTATTTAAACCAAGCTTCTTCTCTCCCCCTCTCTTTCACTTTCTTCGTCAGCAGTCTCTCCATTGATCTTGAAACACCATTGATTCAATTATGGATGTGTTCTTCCAAACTCAAAGTGGCGACACGTTTGAGATTGAATTGGGTTACTGGGACACAGTGTTGGAGATGAAACAGAAGATCGAGAAGTATCAACGCATCCCTGTTTCCAAACAAACCCTTCTCTTCGGAGGCAGTGTTCTTGAAGACCATCTTGACATCGGACAATGCAAGATTCTCCACAACTCTCGAGTCCTAGTCTTCGTATCTCCTCCTTACCGTAACGATCAAGTTCCTCAAACAGAGCAATCTCCTGTTCCAATACCGTCAAACTCCATCGGAGATCTCATCTACGGTGAGGATTTGCCTTTCACAACCGAACTTGTCTCGAAATTTCGACCTTTCTTCCCTGTGGAAACCGATGAAGTATACGTTCAAGATTCTTCGCCGGTGAGGAACTACGATCAATCTCCACCGTCAGACGAAGCAAAAAAGATCATCAACGGTCATCAAGATTCGCCTGTGAGGGACAACGATCAATCTCAACCGTCAGACGCAGCAAAAGAGATCATCAACGGTCATAAAGATTCGCCGGTGAGGAACAACGATCAATCTCCACCGTCAGACGCAGCAAAACAGATCACCAACGGTCATCAAGATTTGACTGTGACGGTTCATGATCAAGAACATCAAACTGAGAAATCTCCACCGTCAAACTCAGTTAAAGAGACCGTTAACATTCAAGATTTGAATGTGAAGGCTGTGAGCAACAAAGTGCCTCGAACCGAGAAACCTCCACCGTTAGACTCAGTTAAGATGGTTAAGTATCAAGATTTGCGTATGAAGGTGAGGAACAAAAAGAAAGTCCGGGCGCAGAGAATGTTTGTACTTGTGACGCCATATTACGGCGAGGGTAAAGTTGGGCTGAACATAAAGGTGGATGTGAACACGACGGACCAGGTGAAGATACTGAGAAACGAGTTGGCTCAGAGTCATGAGACGGGTCTTATACCTCTGCCTCCACATGGTTATTTCTTAACGCACAGAAACAAAGTATTGAACGAAGATCAGTCATTTGAGTGGAATGGTGTTACTCCTGTCGACTTTACAGTTGAGATCCGTCCCAAATATGTTACCCCTAGCTCTTAAGTCACACCATTCTTTAGATTCACATAAGCTCTGTACGTAGCCATGATACATTGTGCAACAACAGCAAAAACGTTATATATGTGGATTTTATCATATTTGAAGGTTAAACTTTCAATAACTCTCTACAGTCTCCTCTTTGCCTTATAGCTTTCAAATCTTCAAGTTTTAAAGTTCACAGGCCAGAGAGAGAGAGAGAGGGAGAGAGAGAACACAAGGAAGATTCAATTTGTTTTGGCTTAACGAAGAAAAAGCTGAATATATTTCGAAGTATTTAATTTTGTGATATTTGCTTCCTTTTGTTTGGAATCCATGCACTAGCCCACAACATATATTCATGCCTGTTCATTGGCAATATAACACATTTTCAAAAATATTGGTCGTTGTCTTCTAATTTACCAAAAAAAAGACCATAAAGTTATCAACGGTAATACTAACACAATAAAAATTAGAAACTTCAATTACAAGTTACATTGTAGGTGTTTTGATTGAACAACACAAAACCTTTAATGACTTTATAAAAGTATGAATTCAATAACTCCATATTTATTAAGATTTTAAATGAATTTTTACAAATCAATAACTAATAACACCAAAATTTAAAAGAGTTTAATTAAAAATTTATTGAATAACAACAGATTCTACATAACATTTAAGGTTATTAAAACACTATATAAACACAAACCAATACCACCCCTTATTCTACTTCATCTTCTTATAGTTGTCTATTTTATCTATTTTCGTTACAAAACAGTCACTTAAATTTAAATTTGTTGATAGAATAATGAAGTTTGTTGCGAAGGTTCTGAATGGTTCATGTTCACCGTTCGAGATTGACATGGATAACGAAGATACATTGTTGACGGTCAAGAAAAAGATCCAGAGGTCTCAACGTATCCCTGTTGTTAAACAAACCATTGTCGTCGACGGCGCTGTTATTCTTCGAAATGATCTTACTGTGGAACAATGCAAGATCGTCCAAAATTCTTGTATCCAGCTAGACCTTTCTTAATGATGACAATACTCCATTAATTATGACAATACTCCATATTACAATAAATACTTTAAAATCACATATTTAGTTGGTTTAGGATATAAATCAGATACTTCTCAAGCTGATTATATTATATAATTCCATATGTAATTTCTCTTTTGCTAATATATCGCTGCCAAATTTAAATTAATATATTAAAAAATAATTGTTCTAATAGCTCTTCTCATATGATATGATGACATATGTCAGTGTCACACACATATTAAGATAGTCTCTACTCGAACAGAGTTTCTATTAAACTTTAAACCCTCTTTATCCACTAGAGTGTTGATACAGTTGACTCTTGGATTTGTATTAAACCAAGACGTACATAAAATAGTGCAACATTTACCGTTGGATCAATGTAAGTTAGAAAGGCAATCAACGATTTAGATTCAGATGCTTACTTACAAGTTACAACCGTCAAATCATTTTGGTAAAAAGAACTATCGAGCGGTTATGGTTATTTGATGATGATTTCATTGACTGCAAAGTAACATTTAAACCAAGTTATGATGTTTCTCATTTTTCTAATGAGACTTTCATTGACTTCAAAATGATATTTAAACAAGTTATGATATTTCTCTCTCCCCATCTCTCTTCACTCTCTTGTTCAAGCATTGATCTTGAAACACCATTGACACAAATATGGATGTGCTCTTCGAAACTCAGAGTGGCTACACGTTCATGATTGAATTGGGTTACTGGGACACAGTGTTGGAGATGAAGCAGAAGATCGAGAAATATCAACGCTTCCCTGTTTCGAAACAAACCCTTTTCTTCCGAGGCAACGTTCTTCAAGATCATCTTTATATCGACCAATGCAAGCTTCTCCACAACTCTCGAGTCATAGCCTTCGTATCTCCTCCTTACCCTAACGGTCAAGTTCTTCATACAGAGCAATCTCCAGTGCCAATACCGTCAAACTCAATCGGAGATCTCATCTACGGTAACCGAACTTGTCTTGAAAAATAAACTTTTCTGCCCCGATGCAATATACGTTCAAGATTCTTCGGCGAGGAACAACAATCAATCTCCACCGTCAGACGCATCAAAAGAGATCATCAACGGTCATGAAGATTCGACTGTGACCATTCATCAAGAACTTCAAACCGAGGAATCTCCTCCGTTAAACTCAGTTATAGAGAGCAATAGCATTCAAGATTCGCCAAAGAATATATGGTGATAATATTTCTAGTGATCATGCCAAATTCCAGTGAGAGTAAAGATACGAGGGTTATGTATTTTCTTGAGAAAACGACTGATGAGGTGAAAGTACTGAGAAACGAGGTGATTCAGAGTCACGTGAGTGCTCATTTTAATCAGCCTCAAAACGGTATTGGTCACACCGATACAATTGAGATCGTTCCCGCCTCGTGGCTCTAGTAGGTCACCAACTCTTTGGATTCAAAAAGAGGTCTCTAGCAACAATTTATGTCCATACATAGAACAAAAATACTATGGTTACATTTTGTTGTATTGAAGGGTTTAGCCTATCACAAGAAGAAAAATACTAATCGAAGAAGTACCACTGATGGGTCAACAAGTTACATTCCCTTTAAAACATAGACGGTCAACTTTTCCGGTTTATTGGGTCAAATCTAAATCTTTCTTTTAACCGTTATGGATGATGGATCATTATGGTAAATATAAGATAGACGGTTTAGATTCTTCTCCGAGGCTTTTCATTGACTTGAGAAGGTCCATTTCAAAGCTATATAAACAAAATTATACGTAAACTTACTTACAAAACCATCACTTTCATATACATATCTCTCTTTCTTCGTTGTCTTCTTCATCAGCAGTCTCTAAAGATGAAGTATCTCGTTGAGGTTCTAAGTGGCTCATCGTTCGAGATTGAAGTGAATCACACAGATACATTGTTAGAGGTCAAACAGAAGATAGAGAAGTCTCAAGGTATCCCTGTTTCGAAGCAAACCCTTATCGTCGACGGCATTGTTATTCTTCGAGAGGATCTTAACGTGGAACAATGCAAGATCGTTCACGATTCATGTCTTCAGCTAGACCTTTCTTATGACAACGATGATCAAATGCAAATGCCCCAAACTGAACCAACTCTAGCACCGTGGATTCCAGTAGAAGAGTACTTTGAGAGGCAAGATTGGCCTTTGACAGCGGATGAGATCAGAAAGATTTATAGTTACCAAACTGAGACGAACCAAGCGATCAATAAGGTTCAAGATTCGCCGGTCATGGTAAGAGGTAACAAGAGAGCCTCGACGAGCGTGAAGGTTGAGAACAACAACAACAACAATGATCATGTTGCTCCATATCCTCATTGGAAGCAGATGAGAGGTTGATGCAGTAACAGTAAGATCTTTGGAAATCTTTCATTATTATCTTCAACGGATGTATTCTCTATATTTAATTATGAGATCTTTACCAAAAATATTTAATATCTCGATATTCATGCAGCTGTTACTAAAGATCATGTCTAATTTTTATTTATTTTTAATCCAATTATCAACCAATTCAAATTTCAAAAATATTTCTTTCCAAAATTATTCGATGCAAAATGGCCAAAATTAATTACGAACCACATATATAACTGGTTTAAAATGGTAAGAAATACTCTAAGTGTTGACTAATTAAAATATTTGACAATAACTAATTAATTAGTGATGACAAAAATATTTGAACAAAAGTAGTAATGACTACATTCAGGAGTATTTTCATAATTAAGAAAGGTCTAGCTGGATACAAGAATCTTGGGCGATCTTGCATTGTTCCATATTAAGATCATCTCGAAGAATAACACTGCCGTCGACGACAATGGTTTGTTTGGAAATAGGGATACGTTGAGATTTCTCAATCTTCTGCTTGACCTCCAACAATGTATCCTTGTTATCCACTTCAATCTCAAACGATGAACCACTCAGAATCTCCACAACAAACTTATATTTCAATCAACAAATTAAGATTTAAGTGATCGTTTTGTAATAAAAATAGATAAAATGGACAACTATAAGAAGAGGAAGTAGAATAAGGGGTGGTATTGGTTTATGATTTATATAGTGTTTTAATGACTTTAAATGTTATGTAGAATCTGTTCAATCAAGATTTTATTAAACTCTTTTAAAGTTTGGTCTTATTAGTCATTGATTTGTAAAAAATCATTTTAAATCTTCATAAATATGTGGTTATTGGATTCAGAAGTTTAGAAAATCATTAAAATTTTTGTGTTATTCAATTAAACAAAAGACTCTTTATTTGTTAATGAATTAAATTATTATGTTATTGGTTTATGATTTTATATACTTTTCTTTACAAATAAAGTGTCTAATATTGAAATGTGTACTTCTATTTTACTACATAAGAAATTTAGATGACTTTGAGAAAATTATAGTCTTGTAAAGTCTTTCAAACAATCTCTCTATTTTGATGATACTTTTCATGACTTTATTTGTAAAGAAAATGTTTAAAATCATAAACCAATAACATAATAATTTAATTCATCAACAATCAGAGATTATTTTGTTTTGATTGAATAACACAAAACCTTTAATGACTTTATAAAAGTATGAATTCAATAACTCCATTATTATTAAGATTTTAAATGAATTTTTACAAATCAATAACTAATAACACCAAAATTTAAAAGAGTTTAATTAAATTTTGATTGAATAACAACAGATTCTACATAACATTTAAGGTCATTAAAACACTATATAAACACAAACCAATACCACCCCTTATTCTACTTCATCTTCTTATAGTTGTCCATTTATCTATTTTCGTTACAAAACGATCACTTAAATCTACATTTGTTGATAAAATAATGAAGTTTGTTGTGAAGGTTCTAAATGGTTCATGTCCACCGTTCGAGGTTAAAATGGATAACAAGGATACAATGTTGACCGTCAAGAAAAGGATCCAGAGGTCTCAATATATCCCTATTTCCAGACAAATCATTGTCGTCGACGGCGCTGTTATTCTTCGAACTGATCTTACTGTGGAACAATGCGGGATCGTCCAAAATTCTTGTATCCAGCTAGACATTTCTTAATGATAACAATACCCCATTAATTATGACAATATTCCATATTACAATAAATACTTTAAAATCACATATTTAGTTGGTTTAGGATATAAAAGCTGATTATATTATATAATTCCATATGTAATTTCTCTTTTGCTAATATATCTCTACCAAATATAAATTAATAATTTAATATATTAAAAAAATAATTGTTCTAATAGCTCTTCTCATATGATATGATGACATATGTCAGTGTCACACACATATCAAGCTCGTCTCTACTCGAACAGAGTTTCTATTAAACTTTAAACCCTCTTTATCCACTAGAGTGTTGATACAGGCTTTGTATTAAACCAAGACGTACATAAAATAGTGCAACATTTACCGTTGGATCAATGTAAGTTAGAAAGGCAATCAACGATTTAGATTCTTCGAGGAGGCTTCATTGACTTAAGAAACACGTAACCAAGAAGGCTAGGCTATTTGGTATACGTGAAATGAAAATGATATAAAAACCAAGTTCTGATGATACTTTATTTACAAAGCAAATCACTTTCTCTCTCTCTCTTGACTCTCTTCCTCACGAGTCTTCATTGATCTTGAAACACCATTGGTACTGAAGTAATGAAGTTTCTCGTCGAGATTCTGAGTGGCTCATCGTTCGAGATTGAAGTGAATCTCAGAGATACACTGTTAGAGGTCAAGAAGAAGATCGAGAAGTCTCATCGTATCCCTATTTCGAAACAAACCCTAATCGTCGACGGCATTGTTATTCTCCGAGAGGATCTTACCGTAGAACAATGCCGGATCTTCCGCGATTCTTGTCTTCATTTCGACGTCTCTACTGAAGATAACCCTAATCACAACAACGAAGATCAAGTGCCCCAAACCGAGCAACCTCCAGAACCGTGGATATCAGTTGAAGAGTACTTTGAGAGGCAAGGTTGGCCTTTGACAGCTGAAGAGATGAGAAAGATATATAGTTATCGGCCTGATGAGTCAACCCAACAGAGCAGCACCATTCAAGATTTGTCAGAGTCGGTTGGGAGCAGCAACCATTATGAAGTTCTTCATCAAACAGAGCAATCTCCATCGTCAAACTCAGTTAAGGAGACCGTTAACATTCAAGATTTGTCTATGAAGGTTGGGAGCAACAACAATGTCTCAAATATGATCAAGGTTATTAGAAAGAATCACAATAACAATGTTCAAACGCCTCAAAGGAAGCCATCTCTACAGTCTAACTCAATAAAAGAGATCACTAAGATTCAAGATTCGTCTGTGAAGGTGAATATTAGCAATAGAGTTGCAAACATGGTAGTACTTGTGTCACCTATGAATATTATGGTGGATATGAACTCTACGGATGCCGTGAGAAAAGTGAGAGAGGAGATGGTTCGGAGTCAACAGAGAGGTGATATAAAGAAACTGCCTCAAGATGGGTATATCCTTATCCACAAAAAGAAAATACTCATCGAGGATCAGTCATTTGAGTGGAACGGTGTAGAAAACGGGGATACAATTGTAGTGGTTCCCAGACGTTTCTTTAAAGAGACCAGTAAGGTTCAAGGTTAAACCTGCCTCAACAAGGATACTTTCTTTATGAGTAAGGAGAACGTATTGAACGAAGACAAGTCATTCGAGTGGAACGGTTTTACTGGTTCAACCGGTGTAATTTGGATGGTTCCACGAGGTGTTACCCATACGTCTGTTCCTCGTGGCTCTTAACTCACAATTCTTTAGACATTTTGTATGATACATCAGCAACAAAAAATTTACTCCTCTTTCCTTATAGCTTTTAGTGTTTTTTCAAAGTTTGCTTTCCATTTCACAGCTTTCTGCAAAAAGTGAAACAAGACTAGATCGTAGACTGTTGAGTAATGCAGGTTTTGTATTCAAACCAAGTAAGGAAATCAGAAGAACTAAACTAGATGGAATCAGTACTACTTAAAGCTATAGGAGTTGTTAGGCTAGTTGTTCAAGTGGTTTGTAAGACAAAGCTATATAGTCTAGTATCTAATTAAAGGCTAGTGGGAGTTTTTTTGTGTAGTTGTTGGTAAAAAACCAGAGAGTAGATTAGTTTACTCTCTTTATAAGTTTGAATGTTGTTATGTTCTGTAAAGGACATGACAACAATGTACTAGTTTTATGTATCTCAAACATCTAAAGCGTTTTTTCTAATACATTTGAAACAGAGAAATGCAGAACAAAGAAGAGACAATTGAACAAACCTAAAGACTGCAACATATCACATACCCTAATTGCAGCAAACACAACTTAAAAACACTAGCAGCACAAAAAGAGAAAGAGAGCCCAAGGCATGAGCTACAAAAACTCACATCCAGACGCCTTTGGTATCCTTTATGATACCAATGGAGATTGGAGAACACATCTTTTAAACTTATGCCAGAAAAGAAACAATTTAGAAATCTCATTGCAACATAGTCTAGTACTAATCAAGACTAGTGGGAGTGTTTTGTGTAGTTGTTGATATAATAAGTTTGAATGTTATATTGTGTAAAGGACATGAGAACAATGCACTAGTTTTATGTCTCTCAATTCTCAAACATCTAAAGCTCTTTTTCTAATACTCTCATTCAATTCATACACTTGAAAACAGATAAATGAAGAACAAGAAGATAACGAACACATACCCCTAATTGCAGCAAACACAATTCGCTAGCAGCACAGAGAGATGCTTTGTGTATCGTTGGATCCATTCCCATACTAAAAATGACTAATATTATTGGACGAGGCTTTGAGTAGCCCACGAGTGTTATATATGGGCCTAGCTCAAAGTAACTCCACTGATATATCTGATTAAATAATACTTAAACCGAGTCACACCAAAAAAAACCAAACCAACTTGGCTTGTCACACCAACTTGAACAAATTTTAAGGATTATTTCCAATTTATTTTTCGGATAAAGAAGATACTTTTCCAAAAATTTATAAAAAGCCCACTTGCATTACAAAAATGAAAACGATAAAAAGCACGAAGTTTCGGGAATGGAAGAGACGAACCACTTCAATTATTGCTATTTTTCAGCTCCACCATTTATTTTAAAAAATAAAGAAAGATAATAATTCAGAAATCGTAACGATCGTTAAGTCACAACGTCGGCCCCGTTAGAAATTGTGGTTGCCGTGTCGACACAAGTTGGTGGTAATAAACGGCGTTTAAAGTGGTTGCACACGGCGCACGGCGCACGAGTCGTGTTTATCAACTCAAGGCACAAAATTATATACTTTTCCTTTAACCTAAAAACTAGGCCAAAAACAAAACTTTTGCGTGTATACAACGCTTAATATACACGTCATTATACATACGTGTCAAGTCTTTATTGGTTATTGCTTCACCGCCTTAGCTTTCTCGTGACCGAGTCGTCTTCTTCCTTTTCTATAAATCAATACCCTAAGACCTCATCTTCTTCACAATTCGTTTTCCAGTTTCTCGAAACCTAAAAACAATCCTTTTCTCTCAAATCTCTCAACCGTGATCAAAGGTACACTTCGGATTCCTGATCCTGTTTCTTCGATTTTGCTTCGTTCGATCGTGATTGAGTCTCTGTTCTTAAACTCTGATTTGTTTTATCTTTTGATCGAAGAAAAATTTCTGAGTTTCATCGTTAGATCTCATCTGAATTCTCTATTAGGGTTTGTATTAGTCTCAGATCTGTATATTTTACCCGTCGATTCGTTGATTTTGATTCATAGCGTCTGAATTATATTTCTCCTCTGTGATTTCTACTCAGATCTGGTGTTAGTCTCTTGATCGGATTGATTCTTGTTTGTGTATATTCGTTCTTGTATTGATCTTTTGTTTTTCTGAATTACAGATGCAGATCTTCGTTAAGACTCTCACCGGAAAGACTATCACCCTCGAGGTGGAAAGCTCTGACACAATCGACAACGTTAAGGCCAAGATCCAGGACAAGGAGGGCATTCCCCCGGATCAGCAGAGGCTTATCTTCGCCGGAAAGCAACTCGAGGATGGCCGTACCTTGGCTGACTACAACATCCAGAAGGAATCCACCCTTCACTTGGTCCTCAGACTCCGTGGTGGTATGCAGATTTTCGTCAAAACCCTAACAGGAAAGACGATTACTCTCGAGGTGGAAAGTTCTGACACCATCGACAACGTTAAAGCCAAGATCCAAGACAAGGAGGGTATCCCTCCGGATCAGCAGAGGTTGATCTTCGCCGGAAAGCAACTCGAGGACGGCAGAACCCTTGCCGATTACAACATCCAGAAGGAGTCCACCCTTCATCTTGTTCTCAGGCTTCGTGGAGGTATGCAAATCTTTGTCAAGACGTTGACCGGGAAGACTATCACCTTGGAGGTGGAGAGTTCTGACACCATCGACAACGTGAAGGCCAAGATCCAGGACAAGGAGGGTATCCCACCGGACCAGCAGAGGTTGATCTTTGCTGGAAAGCAGTTGGAGGACGGCAGAACCTTGGCTGACTACAACATCCAAAAGGAGTCTACCCTTCACTTGGTCTTGCGTCTACGTGGAGGTATGCAGATCTTCGTGAAAACTCTCACCGGAAAGACAATCACCTTGGAAGTTGAGAGCTCAGACACCATCGACAACGTGAAGGCCAAGATCCAGGACAAGGAGGGTATCCCACCGGACCAGCAGAGGTTGATCTTTGCCGGAAAGCAGTTGGAGGATGGTCGTACCTTGGCCGACTACAACATCCAGAAGGAGTCAACCCTTCACTTGGTCTTGCGTCTACGTGGTGGTATGCAGATCTTTGTCAAGACCTTGACCGGGAAGACTATCACCTTGGAGGTGGAGAGTTCCGACACCATTGACAACGTGAAGGCGAAGATCCAGGATAAGGAAGGTATTCCTCCAGACCAGCAGCGTCTCATCTTCGCTGGAAAGCAGTTGGAGGATGGTCGCACCTTGGCTGACTACAACATCCAGAAGGAGTCGACCCTTCACTTGGTGCTAAGGCTTCGTGGTGGTATGCAGATCTTTGTCAAGACCTTGACCGGGAAGACCATCACACTGGAAGTGGAGAGCTCCGACACCATTGACAATGTGAAGGCCAAGATCCAGGACAAGGAAGGTATCCCTCCGGACCAGCAGCGTCTCATCTTCGCTGGCAAGCAGCTTGAGGATGGTCGCACTTTGGCTGACTACAACATCCAAAAGGAGTCTACCCTTCATCTCGTCCTCCGTCTCCGTGGTGGTTTCTGAAATGTCTCTGTTATGGTTTGAGAAGAAGTAGTTCTTGTATCGTTTGTTTTCTTAAAACTAAGTACTTTGTCTTTTTGGGGATTTGTAAAGCTCCAGTTAAATAATTGATCAATCGTGTTTCCGTTCCATTCTAATGATAATTCGAACTTCTTCTCTTTTGGAATATATCCTTAGTTCTTTATTCTTGTTTGATAAGCCTGAAACATGGATTCGGTCACATTCATTCTCACACTCGTTCCAAGATGGATTCGGTCACATTCATTCTCACACTCGTTCCAAGATGGAAAAGTTGATACTCAATTTCACATTCTGCTCTGCCTGCCACTGCAATACTTGTAAAAAATCCAAAGTGTTTGATGGGGTAGGTAAGGCAAATTAAGAGACCGTCTCAGCAAAAATAGGGGACAATACATTAGATGTCGAGGGGAAAGGAAATTGCAGTCTATCTTAGCAAAGATGAAGTCTCTTCCTTCCAAAGTGTTTATTCTGACAATGCTACGAAACAAGTAAAGGTGTGCATAAATAAAAGTTCTTTTCCATCAATCATAAACATTATCATTATCCATTGGGTTATACAAACTTCAAAATACATGTTCCTCTGAAATGAGTTACAAATACGCCAAAAAAGAGTTGAGAAAACTTCCAACGAATGGAGTGACAATAAAACAAAAAAATGAATCAATGCAATATAGAATGTTATGAGACCTATTTGACAATTATTGTTCAAGTGGCAGCCATTCCATTTCTAGCTCTAATTCTCCACACTCTACATTCTGAAGCTTGATCTGGACTTCCTGTTTCACTTTCCCATCAACAATGTTAATGATACTGTCATCTATTAGTGGGTTATCATTTGATTTTAGCCACTTCCCAATCTGCATATTCCCAAACATTTCAGGATCCCCAAAAGCCATTGCAGATGTTATCAAAGGTTGGATATCAATATCAGCTTCTCCCATTATGTCATCAGCAGAAAATGTATCATAATCATACACTTGCTGCAATCACATAGAAATCGAGAAAAAAAACCACTAAGATATACATTTCAGCAATAACTGAGATCATCAATGAAAAATCAATTTGCTTTTACCAATTTCACTGGACCATAGCTTTCCGGAACAGACAGCATGAGTTCTTGATTCCATACCGGGTTCAAATTACTATTTACAACAGTTGTCTGAAGTTTCTGAACAGTCAAAGAAAGAACAAAAATTTTATTCAAGATTAACGAGGTGCAAAGCTAACAAACAGATGCAAAGCAAGTCACTTACTTGCTTCCCTAGATTCAACACAACGTATGGATCGCTTGACATCAAGTCTCTGATTGCTAAGTTAGTACCTTTCTTAATAGTCACCTTCAACAATCCAATAAACTCTACCATTCCTTCCTGAAACTGTCAAAATTTACCGATTTCAAAACATGCAAGAAGAAGGTATAAGAAGCGTGAACTTATGCAAGTTAGAAGCTTTACCATCTTCTGTGATGATGAATTTGTGCGAAAACTATCCATAATCTTTCTAGAAAGACTTGATGTAAGAAACGGTGAACTCTTTGTTGAGCATTTCCCCGATTTAATCCGCAAGCTTGGCTTCAGAAACTCTTGCAGTTCATATTTTGCCCTAAATAAAGATTCAAGAGTTTAAGTAACTCATAAACAACAATAGATTTATCCTGTGACAGAGTATTTTGTTTTTGCTTCTTACCTAATGAATCTCATACGCTGGTCATGACTAACATCAGGTCCAGGCTTAGAGCATGTGTCAGGTACAAAAGCTTCGTAAATTGAATTAGCAGACGCATTTCCTCCAATTTCAATCATGGAATCAACTTCCTCATCTGACCATTCATCAAGTGTCACAGACAAAACCTGGAGAAACCAAACTATGAGTAATGAAGAAAAAGACAACAAACAGGAAATGAGGAAACCAACATGTAATAAAGCAAAGAGGCTATATATCACCTTTGAGATATGAGTGCCGAGGCTTCTGTGCACACCACAACATTTTAAGCAAATGAATACTCCGATATTTGCTGATCTGAAAACAAGCTACTAACTGATTATTTAACAAAGAAACATAACTAAAGACACCTAAACATGTAGAAGAAGAGCTGATCCCGTAACGTGAAATAAGTAACTCTGGGTTATGGTAAAGAAATGTGAGATTTTCATCTTTTGAAGGTCAAGTTGAAAATGAACAGAGAACTTTTGAAGGTCAAGTACCCCTAAATGAACAGGGAGCATACAGATTACAGAACCAAACACATTGCATTAGCATAAGATATGCTATAATAAAATGGCTCAGAAAAGTTCCTAGCTTACTAATTTAAAATAACAGGTTGTTCATTAGCAAACTACATTAAGAAAACAAATTGAGAGGTTTAGGAGCGATAACTTACGCCCATTTAGGATCAGAAGCGCCACAATCAGCACAGACTCGGTTATCAGGTTGATTTAACAGATCCTTTATTCTCCTTTTACCTGTCAAAACACAATGTGCATTGAGTCAAAACAAAATCAGAAACCTTATGACTATATTTGTGGATTCTCCAGCCATTATAAAATCCAAAAATTGCTCTTAATCTGTAGAAATCACCACAAACAGATACAACCATGAAACCCACAAATGAAAGAATCAGTAATGTCATACCTGAACCAGGCTTGCCGAGTCCGCCTGCATAATTGCTCATTGCTCTTCTTTCAAAACTCAACAATCATCCAACAAAATCCTACATTAACCAACAACGCAAATACCCATCACGCACAAATCGTTGATAATGACACAAACAAACAAAAGTTTCAATTTTTATAAACAAACAAACAAAAGTTTTGAGTAAAGCCAATAACAATAAAAATTTGATCTTTCAACATTCCTGAAGAAAAGCATTTCAATCGACGAATTAGGAATTGAATGATCTTTGAAACCAAAAATACACACATACACAAAATTTGGAATTGAGAAAAAGAGAGAGATTTGTTGTTCTTACAATGTTGTGAAAGGGAGGATAGATAGACAAAACAAAAGGAAAGAGATGAACAAAGTTTACAATAAAAATGGCAAATTGACCCAACTACGTGCTCACTTTTCATTATTATCCAATTATCTCTAATCTTATTAAATTAGTTGAACCAAAAAAAGAGAAATTATTTGTTTTCTGCATATTTTTTAAACGGCGTTGGTTTGGTTAAAAGTCAAAGGTTCTTTGGTATTAAATCAGTTCATAAAAATACAAATGAAAATTGCAATAAATTGAGCAATGTAGTAGATGTCATGTAGTAGTAGATGTTTATTCTATAAGCTTCCCTTTCACCAATACCTAAAATAGCAACTCGAAAACTTGCTTCCCACTTTTCTCTTCTCTCTTCTTATTAAACACACACACACAATTGCAAAACCCACTCACATTTTCTTCGATTCACACCAACAATGGCGTCTAGTTTCTTCACCAAAATCCCTTCGCTCTCTGTAATCTTCTCGATCTACACATCTCTCTCTGCCTTCACGATCCTCTTCAGAACCATTCTCCATGAGATCCTTCCTGCCAAGATCCGTGACTTCATCGTCTCCAAGTTCACAGACTGCTTCTCTTCTTATTTCAGCTCCAGTTTCACTTTCGTCATCGAGGAGCACTGCGATTACGTCATCAACCAGACTTTCCGTGCTGCTCAAGTTTACTTGCCGACCCTTCTGGCCGGTATCTCCACCGGAAGTCTCCTCGTCAGTTCCAGCGACCTCAAGAACCCCACGGCTAAACCAAATTTCGGGATCCCGGTTAAAGCCAAAATTATCGATGAGTTTGAAGGGATTCCTCTTGAATGGACTCTTCACTCTGAAAAAGATACTATTCCTCCCCAGAACAGACAGAGACGGTAACTTCTCAACTCTAAACCCTAAAAATTTGGGGATGTTACACAAGAAACCCTAAGATTTAGGGGTTTTAGAAAAGAAACCCTAAAAGTTTGAGGATCTTTCATTCACCTGAGCTTACTTACGTTTTACTTTTATGTGCTTTATGTTTTGTCATAGTTTGTATTCTGACATTAACTTGTAAATATTTGATGTTGGGTTTTGTAGGTACTTTCATTTGACATGTAAGAAGGAGTTTAAGGACAAGATAATGTCAGATTACTTCACGTATATTGCTGAATCATCAGTGAAGATATTGGCAAACAGAGACAATCTCAAGATCCACAGTTACAATCCAGAGTATCAAGAATGGGAATCAACGATCTTCCAACATCACACAACGTTTGAAACACTGGCAATGGAACCTGAGCTCAAGAACACATTGATCCGTGACCTAGACGCTTTCTCCAAAAGAAAAGACTTCTTCAAAACCGTAGGACGAGCTTGGAAACGCGGTTATCTTCTTTACGGTCCGCCTGGAACCGGGAAATCATCCCTTGTTGCTGCCATTGCTAATCACATGAACTATAATATCTATGATCTTCAGATCCAGAGCGTTAAAGATGATGCGATTCTTAGACAGATCCTCACTATGACTGAGAACCGCTCGATCCTTCTCATCGAAGATCTTGATTGTTCTGGAGCGGATGCTTCTTGTAGAAACGAGGATAAAGTTGACAAAGAACGTGGCCAGAATCAGAACAAGGAGAAGAAGAAGAAGAAGAAGAAGGATCCTGATCAGGTTATGTGTAACTGAGTTATATACATAAGATTCATCAATATCCACAAACTATTTCTGAATAATTATGTTCTGATTCTGTTTTGTTGTTGTTTAGGTAACTTTGGCTGGTCTACTAAACTTTGTAGACGGGTTATGGTCAAGCTGTGTAGAGGAACGGATCATCGTCTTCACGACCAATCACAAGGATAAACTCGATCCCGCATTGCTAAGACCAGGAAGGATGGATGTTCATATTCTCATGGACTATTGTACGCCTACTGTTTTCAAGAAACTCGCTGCATTGTATCTCGACGTCGAAGAACACGTTTTGTTTGAGCCCATTGAGAAGGCGTTGCTTGAGGTGAATGCAACCCCAGCTGAGGTCACAGAGCAGCTTATGGCAAGCATGAATCCAGATGCCACGCTTAAGGTTCTTGTTGAGTTTCTTGAAACCAAGAAGTTGACTAAGGATAAGGACTCAGTAGATTCTGAGATTAAAGAAGCAGAAGCATGAAGCTTCAAGGATCCATGGAAGACTTGGAAGTAGTAGTTTACCACTAAATAAGCTTCAAGGTATATAGTTATGTAGCTCTCTCTATATGACTTTTCATATTTGGGATTTATCGTTTAGTAATTAAGTAGCTCTTCATCGATGTAATCTGCAAGCTTGGTTTAAGAAACTTACTATTGAACTAAATACTAAATTAAAATTCAAAAAGATTTGAGTATCTCTAACTATATATAAAGAATGATATTTACTAATTTTAAAATTCTAAAAATGCAAATATTCCCTTTGCCTGTAATATGATTTAGCGCCACTGAACATTTTTTATTTCCCGCGCAATTAAAACCTCTTTCTTGCTCTCTAAAATCACATAAAACCCTAAAAACCTCTGTCTTCGTCCCCTGTATTCGATATTGATTCGTTTGACAAACTTAGGGTTTCTTGCTTTTAGTTCACGGTTACTTCAATTTGTCCGATCAATTTCTACATCGGATCTTTCGACTTGTCACTCATTTTAGTAACGGAAGCACAAAATGTTTAATCCGCATAATAAAGCTTATCGTAAGCCTCCAAAGAGTTCAGTGATGACGCTGTGGCTCGCCGCTCACGTGCCACATCTCCTCAACAAGTGTCAGTACAAAGCCATGAACATACCCGAAACAGTTGGTTCGTCTTTCCTCTTCTAGTGGTTTGAATTCTCATCAATTCCCTTGTTGAGTATATGCAGGAACTGTTAATTCCATTTTGTAAATCTGAGGACTATGTAATTGTCTTTGCAGATCTTATAATGGATCCTGAACAGTTACTACCAATGTCAGCCATAATGTTAGGAGCCATTCGAGTTGGTGTAGCGCGAATACATTCAAAGAAACTCGATCATATGTACAGTGATTATAATCACCTTCGTACTAAGTTAGAGAAGGCTCTTACTATTCCACAAGTTAACTTGCCAGAGGATGTGAGAAAGGCACCGTTTGAGTTGATAACTTTGCCTCAAACTCTTCATTTGGACGAGCTTGACTTGGAAGATCATGACACTGTCGACATGTATCCATCTGTTTTCACATTTTATTAGAGTTTATTTTGTTCTTATAAAGCTTGAGAGATCTTAAAACGTTTCTTTTATCTTGTGAATCCTAGGGAATTCGATAATCATCTTTTTAGTGAGAAAGGTACAATTTCTACACCTTTTTTTTTGTATTTTTGGAAAATTGCATCATACCATGATTATTATGATGGTTATGTTGATTTTGCAGATCAATTTCCGACAGGCGTTGATCCTTATGTTGCTATTACATTTGACGAGGTAAGATTCCTGCTTGTGTTCTTATGACTTTGAAGTTGACTCTAAACAGTTTTCATATCTCCTAGAACATGTTATTGAAGGAAATTTTGTATGTGTAATTTATTACAGGACATTATTCCAGAATCTAACCAGATGGATGTCGAGTGAGGCTCCTCTTCTATACCTATTTCATTATCTTCCTTATATGATCATGTATATGCCTTTTTCATGTGGTCATCTCTTTGTATGAACTAAACAGCCAGGTCACAGTACCTCATGTGAGTGAGAATCTTGGAGAAATTGATGTTGAAATGGCTTATGAGGGTGGACCAAACAATGAACTAGGAGAGTTCAATGTTGCTCTAGATACTGGAACCTATAGACCAAGTAACTTGACTGAAGCGCTCAATCCCACTAATGAGAGAAGCAATACCAGTTCTCCTGGAAGTGTTCCCGAGATTGAGAAAAGGCGTGATGCTGCACACGCTTTAAGCCCTGTGTCCTATCCATCATATGATGCGCAACAACAGAATGTCCAAGTTGAACGCACTGAATCTTTAGATGAAACTTTGAAGGATCAGGAAACCACTGTCCCTAGTTTTGAAGAAGAAGTGTTGAATTCTAGAGGGCATTCAACATTTGAGCCTCGCTTAGGATCTCCATCTTTTTCTGGTTCTGAAGAAGAACCTGCAAATTTTGGTGAGTAGACAGCATAGTTTGATAATTTCATGCTTAACCATCATCATCTTATTAACATTTTGGTTTTGTTTTGATGTTAAGTGCATCCATCACCTGAACTGGTTCTTCAGCCAACGACTCCTCCTCCACCACAAACAAGGCCAAGGAAGAGGAAGCACTATGATGAGGCCAGAGTATTATTATCTAACAAGTAATAACTTTTCCATTGCTTCTGTGACTTTGTTTATTTCATTACCTGTTGCATACTAATGAATGAAATTGGACAGGATCATGAGAAAAAGACTTGAAGATCCTACTAATACTGTTCGTAAGAGAAAGAAGTTGCCTTCATCTAGAGTTGGTTTTTGGAGACTGGATAACCAATCAAAGAAGGATCAACTTTTCAATGAGTCTTTGTTTACTGGTAATTTCTCAATCACTCTCTCATTTACCTTCTTTTGCCCTTTATTTTTGTAGAATGAGTATTGACTCTCTATATGTTTACTTGCAGGCTTCTCAAATGTTTTACGCAGTCTCTTTGATAAGGGCTATGTAGCTTCAAAACCATATCTTGCTGTTAATGATGAAACTTTTCAAGAACCTGCATCTGTACCTGCATCATCTCCTACTCAAGAAGCTGAAACAGAAATTAACCCGGCCTCTCCAGTTCCACAATCTTTAGTTCCTGATTCTACCAAACTAGATAGTACGGTTCAGCGGTCTGCAGGTCAGCAAACTGAAGATGTCCAAGGTGTTGCAGATCCTCAATCCGTGCATGAAAAGTCTGTAGCAGCAGAAGCACAATCTCCTCAGTCATTTAGTAATGATGACATGGGAATCGAACATTTCAGGGATGGTGGTTTCCCTAACTACATGCCGTCTCCACCTCCAAGATCTTCACCTTATAGAAGTGATGACTTCACCACTCAGCCTGAAACTTGGGAGACAGGAACTTATAGAACAAAGCCTTCAACTTCCAAAAATCCAGAAGATATACCTGAGTACATGCCATCACCACCTCCAAGATCTTCTTCACCTTACAGAAGTGATGACTTCACCACTCAGCCTGGGCCTTGGGAGACAAGATCTTATAGAACAGAACGTTCTTCAAGTAGTCCTAATTCAAGCCATCCATCGGAAGATCTAAGTTTGAGCAAGATCTTGGAAGGAAAGACAAGGAAGATAGCTGCTCGCATGTTCTACGAGACACTGGTGATTGATTCTCAATACAAAATTTGGCCCTTCTATATAATCCTCTGTACATTGCCTCTAACTGAGATGGGTTGTTTTGTTATGCAGGTATTGAAGTCTAGAGGACTTATAGATATGAAGCAAGACCAACCCTACAGCGATATAACTCTGAAGCTGATGCCTGCACTTTCTGTAAACACTGTGAATGATGATGGGATTAGAGAAGCTTGGCTTTAGGCTTTAGCAAAATTTTAAAATTGTTAATACGTGAGTTTTTGTATTATCACATCATTCAAAGAATCACATCATGTATTCCACTATAGTTTTATCGATAAAATTCACGATGACAAAACAAGAGACAAAGAAAGCCATGTGATCCCTTGGTAAAACTAATCATTTTAGTACTAATTTACTTGAAATAAAGGTGAAAACAAAGAAGAAAAGGCTTGACCATGTAGAGAATCAGAGCAGATGGTATAAGAAATTAAGAGATGCAATAAAGCTGTTTCTAAATTCAGCTGGTTTCAGACTTTTTAGCCATAGACGAGCTGACACGTCGCTGGACCTCTGGACAAAAGAGCCAACTCTATGAGCATTCCATGTTTCTTCTGCAAACTGGTGACTACTGGTGAGAAAACCGCTCTCTTTAAACGAGAAGAATGTTTCAAGATAAACGCTGCGAGTTCTTTCTCTGCATTCCATCCTCTGTAGTTTCTATACTCGAAAGTTTCAAGTCCGGACTTCAACGTTTCAGGAACAGAACTTGGCTCATCCCAATGTAGCCTTAGTTCTCGACAACAACAGCCATGTCTCTGATGAGGACATATCATTAGACCAGTACTAAAGATTAGAGCTGAGACTAACAAAAAACCCCTGACCCCCGAAAAGGTTTATAAGGGTGAAGTGCTTTACCTCATCGAGTTTGAGAGCTCGTAGTTTTGGAGTTTGATTGAGAAGAGTCATAAGTTGATCCCATTCTGTATCACATGTGCAATACTCCAAGTCTACAAGCTGGTGAAAGATTTTACCAGTAGGATACGGCGACTGCAAAAAGAATCATAAAAGACTATAAATAAACTATGTACTGTAATTTGGTTATCTACTTTCAAAGTATTTAGTTCTATTTACCTCTGAAGGTAGACATAGCGAGAGGCGTTTGACTGATGTAAGAGCACCGAGGATGTTGTCGGTATTCGAATAGATAGCCTCCACATTTGCAGTCACGATCTCAGGCATATCCTCAACCATACACTCGTAACCGAGATCATTAATCTCTAAGCACTTCAAAGAAGGAGCATTCAACTCAAACACTACTTCATTAGATTCTCCATCGTATACTAACTTTTGTAGTAAAGGCACACTTATAGGAAAGGTTGTTACATTGTCATCCCTTATTCGGTCCACGATCAATTCTTCAAGAATTTTGCAGCTTGACAGAAGCTTCTGAGGGGTTTCATCGTCTAAGTAAATCAGCCAACGAAGGTGCAATACTTTGAGTAACGGGAAACTAACAGGGAATTTAACATCCGCAAGCGATACATTGGTGAGTTTAAGTACCACAAGTGTCCCGCAGGTGAACAAGCTTTGTGGTAATCTGCTAGGCTCATGAAGAGTGCAAGGACAATAATCGAAATGGCGTAAACCTCGTTTGGCTGCTATTCTAACCCAAAATCCAATATCAACGTCACTGCATTGCCGCCAATGAAACTTGAAAGATAAACTCTCTAAGACTGGAGCCGTGTTTAATTGCAAAGACCTGTCCACAAACAGAAGAAATCTCCCACTACCAGCATCTTTCTTATCAAAATCGATGTACTCGAGTTTTGGCACCAACTTCCAAAGACTCCGCCATCGTTTCGACAAAAGACTTGTCTTCAAGACATCTTTTGTGGTAAGCAATGAAAGTATATGCAACAGGAAATCATCGGGCAAGAAACTGATTCTGTCCATAGGGATCCCAATCCAATGATTTTTTTTTTTCCTGTCGAAACAGAGAAACGAAAACACCAAATCAGAAATGAGGAGACATGAACTCAAGTTTTTGTATTTTTTGAATCTGTATAAACTTGAGAACAACACGAAAATATCCAAAAAGAAGAAAGAGGCGCTAATGAAGTTCAAAGTTTGATGCTTTCCTAAGTTCACCTAGACTGGAAAAAACAGAGGAAACAGAGGAATCTAAATCTAAGCAAAACCCATAATAAAGAGATTGAAAAATACCCTAAAATCGTCCGACGCTGCTACTCACATTCTCAAGAGACTAAGAAAATGGTTAACCTTGGAATTGGAACCCTAATTATTAATTATGCCGCCCTAAGATCGAAACGATTTGTAGAATTTATACTCTTAAATAACACATTTTTATGGAGCTTTTTTAATAAATACTGTAATAATAAAAATAAATCATAATCCATACCTAATTAACTCTTTGATTCTCAATATTTTAGCCGTTACAAGAAAAATATACTAAAGCTTAAAAGCCATAGCAACAAACACAGTTGGGGATTCAAAGGTTCTTCTTTCTTGGTTACATAATTTCAGTAGTTGAAGACAAGCTCACATGTTGGTGAGGCTCTTGATGGTAAATACTAAATACATTTCAGTAATAGCCTTACTGCTGTTTCTCTATTAAGTAGTAACCTACAACATTCATTGAACAAAACACATCTTCCCGTAAGCTTTACCAAGAAAACATCTCTTTCCGTAAGAGGAAACCACGAACTTACTCTCTAACCTTCCCATTTCTAAAATAGTACTCGAAAAGTTTCTCCTCAATTTGTCTCATTCTCTCTTAAACACACAACACCCACTCACACACTCACCATCTTCTTCAGTTCACATCAATGGCGTCTAGTTTCTTCACCAAAATCCCTTCACTCTCTGCAATCTTCTCGATCTACACATCTCTCTCTGCCTTCACGATCCTCTTCAGAACCATTCTCCATGAGATCATTCCTGCCAAGATCCGTGACTTCATCGTCTCCAAGTTCACAGACTACTTCTCTTCTTATTTCAACTCCAATTTCACCTTCATCATTGAAGAACAGTGCGATTACGTCACTAACCAGACTTTCCGTGCGGCTCAAGTTTACTTGCCGACTCTTCTCACAAGAATCTCCACCGGGAGTCTCCTCGTCAGCTCCAGCAACCTCAAGGATCCGATGGCTAAACCCAAATTTGGAATACCCGTAAAAGCCAAAATCACCGATGAATTCGAAGGGATTCCTCTTGAATGGACTCTTCTCTCTGATAGAGACAACAATCCTCACCAAAATTACCAAAAAAGGTAGCTTTTCTCAACATGTAACCCTAGAAATTTGGTTGTTTTTTTTTTTTTTTCTCAGTCGCTCTTCTAATTTGAGTCCACATATATTACGACAAACTTATAATCTGAGTCCAGTTACTTCTAAGCTATTCTACAAGAATCATAAGAAATCAACATAAACCCTTAAAAATTTGTTTTTTGTTTTTGTTTGTTGTGTAAGTTACTCTTCTAATTTGTGTCTAATTACGCTTACTTTGTAATTAATTTGTATTTTTGACGCTAAATTCTCATTACAGATCCCTAGAATTTGGTCTTTTCTTTTGTTTTTTTTTCCTTTCACTTGAGTCTAGCTATTTACGTTTTTTATCCTTTGTTTTGTAGTTACTTTGTATTTATGACATTGTTCTTGTGATTTGTTTTCTTCTAATTGTACTCTCTTCTAATCTGAGTGTTAAGTACTTTTTGTATGCTTCGTTTTCTGACTATCTTTTTTTGGTAATTTGATCTGATGTTGTATTTTGGTTTCAGGTACTTTCATTTGACGTGTAAGAAGGAGTTTAGAGACAAGATTATGACGGATTACTTCACATATATTGCCAAGTCATCGGTGAAGTTATTGACACACAGAGAAAATCTCAATATCTACACTTACAAGTCAAAATGTGAAAGATGGGAATCAGCAATTTTTCAACATCACACGACATTTGAAACCCTAGCAATGGAGCCTGAGCTCAAGAATACATTGATCCGTGACCTAGACGCTTTCTCCAGTGGAAAAGACTTCTACAAATCCGTCGGACGAGCTTGGAAACGTGGTTATCTTCTTTACGGTCCACCTGGAACCGGGAAATCATCGCTTGTTGCTGCAATTGCTAACCACATGAACTTTAGTATCTATGATCTTCAGATTCAGAGTGTTAAACATGATGAAATGCTTAGACAGATTCTCACTATGACTGAGAACCGTTCCATTCTTCTCATGGAAGATCTTGATTGTAGTGGAGCAGATGCTAGAGACGAGGATAAAGAAGATGATGAGAATCAGGATATGAAAAAGAAGAAGGATCCTAAGGTTCCATGGAGTGATACACTAAATAATTAATTTTACTTTATCTCGACTCAATTTCTCTGATTTTGTGTTCTGTTCTTGTCTTTTTGGATCAGGTAACTTTGTCTGGTTTACTTAACTTTGTTGATGGATTGTGGTCAAGCTGTGTAGAGGAACGAATCATAATATTCACAACTAATCACAAGGAGAAACTCGATCCAGCATTGTTGAGACCAGGAAGGATGGATGTTCATATACTCATGGACTATTGTACGCCTGTTGTTTTCAAGAAACTCGCTGCACTGTATCTTGAAACCGAAGAACACAATTTGTTTGAGCCTCTTGAGAAGATGTTCCTTGAAGTGAAAGCAACTCCAGCTGAAATCACAGAGCAGCTTATGGTAAGCAAGAATCCGGATGTTGCGCTTAAGGGTCTTATTGAGTTTCTTGAAAGAAAAAAGATGACTAAGGAGAGTGTTGATTCTGAAATTAAAGAAGCAGAAGCATGAAGCTTCAAGTATCCATGGAAGTAGTAGTTTACCACTAAATAACTAGTAAGCAAGCTTGCTACATGTCAAGAATTGTCATATTTATGCTGTCAAGTTTCTTCCACTACTCTTTCAAATTATGCAAAAAGACTATGACTTAGTCATAACTTGTAACCGTTTATTTTTATTTGAAAACATTAATAGAAACAAAAGAAAAAGGAAAAAATGTTGTCTAGTAAAACCCTAATCAAACTCTGGCTTATAACCCTAGCTTATATTCTGTTTCTCTTTCTCAGTTATAGAACAGAGCAAAACCCTAGAGAAAAAAAATCTCACAATGGGTAAGGTCAAAGGAAAGCATCGTTTGGATACGTACTATCGTCTCTCTAAGGAGAGTGGATACCGTTCTCGAGCTTCGTACAAGCTTCTCCAGCTAGACGCAAAGTACAACTTTCTCCACTCTTCACGTACCTTTCTCGATCTTTGCGCCGCACCCGGTGGTTGGATGCAGGTCGCCGTTCAGAAAGCTCTGGTCGGTAGGTTCGTTCTAGGTATCGATCTTGTTAAAATTAGTTAGCCCCTTGCATGGCTGTCTCTCTATCCACAGGATATCACGCAGACGGCCAAGTGCAAGTCCAAGATCAAGCAAGTGATGAAGAAGCATGGTATTGATCAACCTTTCGGTCTGGTTCTGCACGATGGGTCTCCTAATGTCGGTGGTGCATGGGCGCAAGAAGCTATGAGCCAAAACGCTTTGGTTATTGATTCCTTGAAACTGTCCACAGAGTTGTTAGCTCCTCAGGGGAACTTCATCACCAAGGTATGCTTTGAACTAATGTCATATAGTGATGGGGATGTGTTTTTTGACATAAAAAAGTTTCTCCATGTTGTTCTCTGCTCCTAGATTTTCAGGTCTCGAGATTACAGCTCTGTGTTCTACTCTCTAGGCAAGGTACTATTTGCTTTTACTCTCCGGATAAGTGTTATCCGGTTCTTCATCTTACTAATAGTAATTTTTTTTGGTATGCAGCTGTTTGAAAACGTTGAAGTGTTTAAACCGCTGGCTAGTCGTTCATCATCTGCAGAAATATATCTTTTGGGTTTGAATCACAAAGGTCCTGACCCATCTTCTTGATTACAGACATCTATTCAAGGAGGTAGCAGAACCTACAAAAGGTAGATCATTATTTATGGTGTTTGGTATTTGGTATTTGGAGTGTGGTTTTCTGCAACTCACCCATTCCCTTAAAGTTTTGTGGCTAATACTTGCTGTGTTTGTAGGTCATGGATGTGCTTGGAGGATCAAAACAGAAGAGAAAACGTGGTGGATATGAAGATGGAGAGTCCATTCTGAGAAAAGTTGCATCTGCTGCTGATTTTTGCCATAAAACTGGTGCCAATGAAAGATAGGATTGGCTTAAGGGAAACTAATGTTTCTGTTAAGACTTTCACTTACCATCCATGCATCTAGAAATGATATTAGTCAGTTGACGAACATTGAACTCACTGTCTTGTAGATGGAGAATGCAAATCAGGAAAGCTCTGTCTCCTGAAAAAAAAGATGGAACTAAAAAGGACCTTGATGTGGGAAAGGAAGATGAGGAAAATGAGGATGATAAACTCCTCAATAAGTTAGAAGAGCTGAAAAACACAGCGGACCGCAAGAAGAAACAGACAAAGAAGCTTCTTCACAGATTGTTGAGTTTTGTTTCTTTATCAGTATGATTCTACTCTGAATTAGCTTGTAGGTTTTTTATTCAATGATTCTTTTCAGGGAAAGAAAGAGCTAATGGCTGTTGACAATGATGAAGATGATCATGATAATAGCAACGCCGATGACAGTGACAACGAAGAGGGAGCTTCAGATGATTTTAGTGAGAGTGTTATAGATTCTGATGAAGAACGTCAGAGGTCACACCGCTAACCACATACTTTTTCTGTTTATTGTAGAGTGCTTGTTTCAAGAATGTCATACATTCCTCAAGTTTGTGCAGTTATTTAATTTTATATCCTTTCTAAACCTGAAAATTCAAAGCGGAAAGCAGGCTTGTTGTTTGATCAGAGCTTTCCCAATAGCTCTAAGAAAGAAGAAGGTTTTGAGATAGTTCCTGCTCCAACCATGGATTCAGACTCAGATGATGAGGTTCATACAAAGGCCGAGATATTAGCCTGTGCCAAGAAAATGCTAAGGAAGAAGCAGAGAGAAGGGATGCTTGATGATTCTGGTTATAACAAATACATGTTTGAGGACGAAGGTTTACCAAAGTGGTTTTTGGATGATAAAAAGAAGCATAGACAGCCGATGAAACCCGTGACAAAAGAAGAAGTTAATGCAATGAAAGCTCAGTTTAAAGAAATCAACTCTCGTCCAGCCAAGAAAGTGGCTGAGGCCAAGGCACGGAAGAAGCTAGCTACTATGAAAAGATTGGAGAAAGTGAGGAAGAAGGCAAATACAATATCTGACACAGCAGAGCCAGGGAAGCCTAAGAAAGAACTCGTTGTGTCTAAGAAAGGAGTTGGGGTTAAGGTTGGGAAAGGTCAAAAGAGAGTAGATAGGATAATGAAGCGTAGAGGAGGCAAGCCTGGTAGAAACAGGAAGAAGAGTGCCTGCCACTGGAATATCAGGCCAGAAAGGAAACAAAACCAGGGGAAAAAGAAATTTATTAGACTTAAATTTTAGCTTATTTTGTTTCTTGAAATTAGAGGAAAGATATATGGGGATCCATGTCTAATGGTTTCATTTGCAGAAATTTCGAAATCCACATAAATACCATATTAACTCAATACACTTCAACATGCCATTGCTTGTTCTTCCTAAGCTGAGTAAGTTTCTGCTCCCAGCTTTCGCCTCGCTCTTCAGCGACCCTCTTAAGTGTATCTTGAATCCCGGGCATCATTCCTTTAAGCCCGCAAAAGTAAATATGAGCTCCATTGTCCAGAAGTTTGAAGATCTCATCGCTGTATTCTTCAATCTTGTCCTGCACATACATTTTCCCTCCTTTCTTGTTCTTCTCTTCTCTGCTTAGCGCTTTGTCGTACCTGAAATTCTTTGGATAGTCCTTGAGGTAACTGGAAAATTCTTCATCATAGAGAAGACTGTCTGAGTTAGCCACTCCAAGGAATAGCCACGCGAGCCCATCAAACTTGAAATTTGGCACGTTCTCCATAAACATACGTCTTAGGTATCCTCTGTATGGAGCAACTCCAGTTCCAGTAGCAATCATTATGTGAGTAGCTTTCTGGTCATCTTCAGGTAAAAGCATTACCTTTCCAGACGGACCTGTCAACAATATCGAACATTTAATACCACAAAATTCAACAAAAAGAAGGTTTTCTATACAGTAACTTACCAGTGATTTTAACTTTATCGCCAGGTTTGGCATTGCACAAGAAGTTGCTGCATACACCAGCTTTGGATGGATCTTCTTTTCCTGTCTCCGGATCATAGTAAATAGCTCGACGAACACACAGACTAGCTGTTTTTCCATCAAAAGAATCGCCATACCTTGTTGATGCAATCGAATAAAGGCGAACGTTGTGCGGTGCACCAGGTTTCTTGGGATTCTCGCCCTACAGATCAAGAATACAGCAAATGGAACCGGAAATGTTACCAAATCAAGGGAGCAACTCATTTATCGGTAGAAGGCAATGCGTTGTGAGCAACAGAGTTAAAAGCACTTACAGGAGGAATCACTCCATAGCTTTGTCCTTCCCAGTAAGGAACATTACCATCATGATCAATAACAATGTGGCAAGTCTCTCCAGGTGCTTTTGGACCAACAATTCTCTCAACCGAAACAATCGTTGCTGTGTAAGGCTCCTTAGGCCTGTACAAATTCAAAGGAGTCTCCTTGGGATCTTCAAGTTCTAGAGGAGTAACCAAGACTTTGGATTTGCTTGCTTGCTGAAGTGACATACATACTGTGGACCTTTTGTTCACACTTAAGCTTCTAGATTTCGAATCTAGTCTAAGCCAAGGACCCAATGACGTCTCAGTGAAGTTTATACTCTGCAGCTGAGACAGAACCAAAAGGTCAACGTTGAAATTTCCTTATTCCACTTTTTCTAGATGAGATGCTAAAGAAATATTTTAAATCCCCAAAGGATTCTAGTTTCGTTTCTCAATAGATGCAAAGTCCAGTTTTTGTCATCTTCTCCTTCTAAAGAGTGTACCTTTCAAATACCAAATTTACTAGAAGTCTATATCAGAAGTAAACCCACCCAAAAACCAAAAAGACAAAAAATATCAGGACCATCTAAGCATCTGAACAACAAAGATCAGTAATTGAGTAATCTAAATCAGTTTTGTTCACCTTGATCATAGATCGGCTCGACCCATCAATCCCAGTTGGAACTGTAACAGACATCTGAAATCAAAAACCAAAACTTTCATTATATCCAAAAATAATCTCAGGAACCAAAAAAGTTAAAGAGTAATATAATAAGGAAAGTAAAAAAAGAAACCTGAGAAAGAGGAGTTGAGAGAGCCATGGCGATTGAGAAAAGACACGAGATTTCTCCAGAAGAAGAATAATAATTGATATCGCAATCGGGAAAACAAAAGAAACAGAGGATTTTTTCTGGGTTTTTAAAGTACTAAAAAGGTGAGCTGAAGAAGGAGATCCTTTCAAGGCCCAGAAGAGACAACAACAGAGCAGCCCATACTGACTGCAATTTCTCCAACTCTTTTTTTTGGCTCCTCGAAAGATCTTAGTGGACAAATTGCTCTTTTTAATTATTTTATTGAAAGAGAAAACTGGGTTTTGTTTCTCTACTTGTGTGTTGCCTCATTTTTCTTTTCAGCAAATTCTCTGTGCTAACTCCAATTTGATGTTTGGAAGCTACAGTTTCGTTGAAGCCAATTTCTTGTCAAAAATAAAATAGTTCTTAACAAGTTGCAGGTGACTTCAGTAAAGGCACAACTGCTAATGATCGAATTCCTATAAACGGCGTCGTCTTACTTGTTAAGGAAACGACGTCGTCCTATTTTTGTGGAAACGACGTCGTCCTATTTTTTATGCAGACGACGTCGTCCTATTTTAATGCAAACGACGTCGTCCTATTTTTATGCAAACGACGTCGTTGGCTTGTACTCTCTCCTTCTTCTTCAGTTCTTCTGAGTGGAAAACCCTAAATCTCCGTGTGCTGAAACACCATTCTCAGGTGAAAGGTTTGAGAAAAATCAGAAGCTCAGGTAAATCAGAATCATGATTCGAGTGGCAAGACCAAAACCGATAATCGAATCACTGAGTTACCACCTTCTCCAGAGATGCTCCGCAAGCGGAACTCCTAAAGGAAAAGCCAAGCTGAAGACAGGTCAGCCATTAAAGCGTAACAAAGTCGCCACCAAGAAAGGCGGTAGTGGTGGAGGAGCAGCTGGAGATGGAGAAGAGGCTGTTAAGGGAAAAGGAAGGATTTCCGATGAGAAACAGAAGCTTTACGAGCAATGCTTAAACGCTCCTTGTCCTGTTCGCTATTTGACTCCCAAAGAGGTCGAGCGCGAGGCCCAGCGTGAGAAGCTAGGGTTGATTAGTAAAGAGAAGCAGCGAGATATGGAGATCCAGAAGAAAGGAGGAGCCGCTTCAATGGGAATGACCGATGAACCGATCCGAATTGGTACGCCTGGTTTGGATTACATTTCACTGGGGATCTTTGAGGCCGATGAGTTGCCCAAGTATAAGCTGACGGAAGAGGATGGAGAGAGACTCGCTAAGGAGTATAGTAAAGTGTTGATGAAAGAGCATAGAGAGCGTCGTGCAGCTGAAACTGCGCTTTTGAATTTGAAGAAAGCTGCGATTGAGGCATTGCCGGAGAATCTGAAGAAGGCGGCATTAGAACCTGATTTGACACCGTTTCCGGCTAATCGAGGTATGGCTACTCTTACACCGCCTATTGAAGGGTATCTTGAGAAGGTTATGGATGCAGCTAAGAAGAGTTCAAGCAAAGAGAAGTTGAGATGATTTCGTTTAAAGGTTAGAGATTTTGTCTTCTGCTATTGTTTCTTTCTCTTGTTTTTTGTTTTGGGTATGAGGTTTTACTGTTTGTTTTTTCGATCAATAGAACCATATAGGATTAAATGGTTAGTATTTAGTAGTATAGATCACTGAGTTTTGGATTCATTTCGTTGTAGAAAATGGCAGAGTTGATAGTTAGTTGTAGTCTGGCTATTAAGTTTACGTTGTTGTAGAAAATTGCTCAAACTTGGCCGGTTCGACTTCATGTAGTATGATACTAATTAAAAGTTCAACCCTTTTCGGTGAATTTTCCTTTTTGAGGTTGCATAACGGATAGCATTAGCAGGGTGATTGAAGTGGATGAATGAAAATCACACTCTCCTATTTAAGCTAGTGTTTGAAATAGCTGAATTCATCCTGGGAAGCGTTGTCTTCTCTAGTGTTAAGCTAGTGTTTTACATGTAGGATTGAGTCTTATGTATGGCTCTTTGGATTAATCTTTATTTGCCAGATGTGCTCTTGTTTAGTTATGCTATCTTATCCTGTTTGCATACATCTTGTATCTAGTCCTCAGATTGTGGTATTCTATTTATGTATGGACGCTTGCTCCGATCTTTCCTAATCTGTATATTGTGGTTCCTTATTAATGTGTGTGGCTGTGTCCACCGATTCCTTTGCGGTTCTTATTTCCGCAAGAATGGATATTTTCTCAGAGCTTACCTAATGATATCTCTGTTGTTTCTTATCCAGGTGAAATTATTTTGAGAATGGAACAACAACAACAAGACCTGCTTCTTAGAGAAGTGCCAGAGACTAGAAACGTCACAAGCTTGACTAGAATATGCATTTAGGTGTTTTTTGCTTATAAAAAGCTATCCATGTCCGGATCTTGACAAAATAATCAAGTCTGAATTTTATGATTCTTGGCTTATTTTTTTCCATTAGAAAAATGACTTCAACATTCTTTAATAATTAGGTGAACAAAGGGAAAATATGAGCCATTTTGGCTTATTATTGGGAGAAAAATTTGGGAATTTTACCCTCTTTGATTCATCAGATGATCAGAATTTCAAAATGTTAAAAGTTCTCTCGTATTTTTTCAAAATGGTACAAAGCACAAACAAAAAAACAGAGCAAAAATTTCAAGAGCTGCAGAGACCTCTAATCCCTATATTACTTCAGTTTCCATCTTTTTGGCTTAGCAACTCAAAAATATTTGTAACAACACTTTTTAATCCCAATGAAATACTTATGCCAGCCTTAAGGGATGTATTGCGACGCCATTTTGCGCAGATTTTAAGCAGCCCCATCTTCCAAATCGTGTTTCCTGCCATATCAATTACACAATACAACAGGTTTTGATATTAGCATTTACAAACACAAGAAGACAACGATAGAAACTAAAGAGAACATATGAGATGATCACATACCTGTCCAACACCGGCAATCAAAAATTTACCCGATTTTGCAAAAGCCAAAGAGTTCACAAATCCAGTCTGTAAGATCACAAAAGGCATTGCAAGGATTATTACTTGATGACGTGAAATGTTTTAATAAGTCACAAACAACAGAATTATCAGACAACACTAAAGAACAGAGCTAGTTTAAGAAAATTTACCAGTGGAAGCTCGTGCAAGAGTCGAATGGCATTAGTGTCAACAGCCCACAAACGCACAGAACCATCACCAGCTCCAGATGCAGCAAGATCACTACCTCTACAAGAAGCAACTGAATTGACCCAAGAACTTGCTGAACAGTTATTGTTGACTGGTTCATCATCACCATTTTCTGTTGAGTAAAAAAATAAGAATTAGATATTTCAGAGCATCAGGAGCTGAACGAAACAGAAGTGTTTTGTAACTATATAATGCAATGTCAAGTTCCTCACTCCTTTTTATCATTTTCAAAGATCTCGAATGAGATGGTAAGGATCTAAATGAGGTTTTACCTGAGAGTCCATTGGTGGCAATTCTCTCAATTTTATCGTGATGTGCATTCTTGACAATGAACATCGGTTTCTTTTTTAACATGCCCCAAAGAGCAACAGTTCCATTATCCGAACCAGACAGGTACTCATTGTCACTGATAAAACAGCAGCTCTCAAGAGACGATGCAGGAGCACGATAGATCATACGGGTGGTCTCAGGCACCTATTATAATATAACACAACTTACAAATACAGAATAATAATAGAAACCTTATGATGATATCTCCCAATAGTGTTCACATGGAGGATAGAACTATTACCTTATGAATTAGCATGGTTCTATCTCTTCCAACTGTAAGTGCACGCTCCTTCCGTAGCACATCAATGGCTAGAATTTCACCCTGGTGTCCAAAATTATCAGCTACAAACGCTTTATCTTCTGCATTCCACACCTTCATATTTCTATCAAATGAACCAGAATAGACTTCTGCAGTTCCATATCTGAAACATAAACAAGAAACGGTGTTCCGGTGACCTGGAAAGGCCTGTAGACACATAATAATATAAGCTGAGGGAAAGACTTGCTGGAAAACAAATATCAAAACACTAAACAAAAATAAAATTTATCATTACCTGGACATGCTCTCGGGTACGAACGTCCCAGATATGAACATGACGGTCAACTCCTCCAGTAGCCAAATAACGACCATCAGAGCTAACAGCTAAAGCAAGAGATTCTCTGCTGTGTTTTTTATTGCGAGGCTCCCTCAATTTCATCCCATGAGACTTCAGAATTTCATCACTTGGCCATATGTATTTGTCACTTTTACCAGAAGATACATCCCAATGCACAATAGTACCATCTTTTGAAGCTGAAAATCCTCTAGAATCATCATCTGAAAGAGCTACTGATACAACAGATCGTCGGTGCTTGACAATCACACTAAACCCATCACTACTTAATGGCTCCTGAACCCTGAATCATTAAAAAGCATTACATACTACTATCAACCAATCTTCAAACAGACCAAATTGACTAAATAAATGTACAGAATCACTAATTTTCTTCACAATCAAACCATTTCCCTAAAGCACAAAGTGCCCATAAAACCTAAATTACCAACAATCTCAAACATAAAATTTGGAATTTGAATACATGAAGCTACCAAATTTCTTAATTACCTCGATGCAATAAGTCTTCGAATCCTACCACTCTCCTCCTGCTGCTTCTGCATCAAACTCTTCTTAAGACTCTCATCTTCATCTTCATCTTCTTCATCATCATCCTCTTCCTCACGCTCTCTCCGCTTAGCTTCCCTCATTCTATTCAGCATCTCCTCAGCTAATCTCTTCCTCTTCTCTCCCGCCGTCTCATCAGCAAACTCATCCTCCTCCTCCACTTCAACATCAACTCTTTTCCCATCTTCATCTCCGCCAGCAAATCCGTCCTCCTCCGCATCAGAGTCCACAGACTCGATGTCATCGTCATCGTAACTGACTTTTCTCCGCTTCTTCGTCTCTTGCTCGAAGAATGGATCCCTATCATTCGAACCCTTTTTACCTCCTCTCTTAAAGCCTCCACCTTTCTTCTTGTCGTTGTTGTTCTTCATTCTTCTCTCTCACTCTCCTTAGGGGTTTAACGTTTATTGCACTTTGACTCGTCTAGGTTTAGCCTCAGGGTTTAGTGGCGACGGAAGAAGCTGGAACAACGATTTTGTATATTTGGTCGGAGAAAGTTTACAACTTTAAAATCTCCCACTTAGGTTTTCTTCAGAAATCGGGTTTACCAGGATTTACCCGGACTGACCCGGCCCATCAATTATCTAGTCTATACTAAGCCCATTGGGCCTTTTAGACCGAAGTTTGTTTTGATTTAACTCAAATCGAATCAGTTCGGTTTAATCCACCAGTCTTATATGTCAACTGAATACCAAACCGACCAGTCTTTGTCGAAGGTTGTCTTTCTTCTTCTGTTGGATTTTCGCCTCCTTTGGCTGTCTCTTCTCTATGTTAAAATTCCAAAAGCTCGTTAGAGAAATCTAGAGGCCCTTGCGCAGACAGTGGAACTCAAATTCCCTGGGGAAGAAGAAGAAGAAGAAGATGAGCTCATGGAACTACGTTGTTACGGCTCACAAACCGACCAGTGTCACTCACTCTTGCGTTGGCAACTTCACCAGTCCTCAAGAGCTCAATCTCATTGTAGCGTATGAAACTCTCCCTTCCTCTCTATTTCTTATCAATTTTGTTTTTTTCTTCAATTCGCTCCCTTTTGAATTGCAGCTATTGATTTGGGTTTAGGGTTTTCAATGAATTTTCCCATCACGACTCAATTTTCACAATTTTTCTCACTTTCCAAAAATATAACCGTAGGGTGGAAGTCTTTCTTTAAAAATCCAATTGCAGCTTTAGTCAAACAGCGGTTTGAGTATTGAGAACCTCTCAAACTCAGGAGATGAGTATAAGGACTTTATTGTCTCTGGGTTCTTTGATGTAGTGGATATTTGAAACCGTTACAAAGATTCATTTTTGTTTATTATGGTATGGCTGTTTCTGCTCTGAACTCAATTGCATGTTAAAGATTGAGCCTTTTTCGATATGGAGAACTTTCAAGTATCGTTAGCTATCAATACTGTAAATTTGTAAAGTTATCTCATTTTTCAGATTTAGGCAGCACTGTCCCGTTAAGTTGTAACATCTATTATATCATATCCATTATAATGTTAGGTTGATAGCAGTGTTGTTCTGTTCTCAGGAAATGTACTCGGATCGAGATCCATTTGCTTACCCCACAGGGACTTCAGGTATATACATATCTATTATGTCAAGTTTATCTGGGTTAAGTTCATGTAGATTAGAGTATAAATTTTTTAAAAATTTGTTGCCAGCTTGTTTTGTCAGTAATATAAGAATCTGTTGGATGTTCCTATATTGCAGCCTATGCTGGATGTTCCTATATATGGAAGAATCGCTACTCTGGAATTGTTCCGGCCACATGTGAGTATATATCTTAGTGTGTTCTTTTATTATGGTCTTATTAGTAAGTTAAAATGTTGATAGTATTGTCCACCGTTTTTTGTAGGGTGAAGCGCAAGACTTTTTGTTCATTGCAACAGAGAGATACAAATTCTGTGTTCTTCAGTGGGATGCTGAGTCCTCTGAGCTTATTACAAGGTATAGTTTCCAGAATATGATACCTTTTCATGCATCAACTTTGGTGTTAACCAACCAGTTGTGCTGTTTGTCTATTGATTTAGGATCATGCGTACCCTAATTTAATCATTTGTTCTGTTAAAAATAAATGCATTACACTCACAGCCTATGTTCCGATTGGTGCATGGTACCAACTTGCTTGTTTTAGATAGTAGTTTACACCATCTTTCTGCTGTTCGGAATCTGTTTTAGGTTCTTACCTTTCACATTGGGGATGATGAATCTGATTGAGCATTTATTAAATAGTTTGATTATAGGGTCTTACCTCTCACAAAATTGATACATGTACTTGTATTCGCTGTATATCCAAAGTACAGAAAAAATAATGTATGGTTCTCACATAGTTGTTATGTCGTAATATATCAGAAGACCATTATCTACTTTACTACTGATTCTTTATATTATTTTGACATTTTGCAGAGCAATGGGGGATGTTTCAGATCGTATAGGCCGACCAACAGACAATGGTCAGGTATTAAAAATCACCTTCTTGCACTGTTCGTTTCAGAGTGCTTAATTTTATATACTTTTCTTCATTACAAAATATGCCTTGTGATTAGGGTTTGGTAGTCATGTAGCTTACTTCTGATTTGACACTGGATTTTGTAGATTGGCATAATTGATCCAGATTGTAGATTAATTGGACTCCATCTGTATGACGGCTTGTTCAAGGTATATATTTGTCTTCTAAAAGAAATTGACACATGTGCTCGATTACTGAATTATATCATGTTACTGAACTTCCACTGATCTGCTTTCTTAGACAGTGTATGATGATGTAGTCTGTTTCTTTGGTTCTTCTGTTAGGTTATTCCATTTGATAACAAGGGACAGCTAAAGGAAGCTTTTAATATCAGGTACTGTTTTATTCAGTAAGATTATTACAGTTTTGGATTGTCAATTATGCAATGTGTTCTAGTGCATATTTTTTCCATGCATCTGATTCTTTCTGTCGTCTAAATTCCTTATGATATGATTATTCAGGAGACCTTTTAAAACCGAATGATATATTAAATTTGGTGCCTAAATTTCAGGCTAGAGGAATTGCAGGTTCTGGATATCAAGTTTCTGTTTGGGTGTGCAAAGCCTACTATTGCAGTACTTTATCAGGTATGTGAATATCAAAACATGGATATGCTATGAAAGTATTTTATTGGTCATGTATTAGCCTTGTTCCTTATTTGTAATTCTTACTAAAGTTCACTATAGAACTCTTACAGAATTGGTTAATTTATGTATTGTTGGTAGCTTATGTAGTTTAAGCAAGAAACTTTACTTTATTTATTTGTGATAGCTATTAAAACAGTTTTCGTTTTTGTTTTTTTCTACTTAATTTGATCATCTATTTTGATGATGTAATCTGTTGTTTGCAATGCAATCTATAATTTTCTCCAGTTGGACTAACAAGTGCTTGGTTTCATAGGACAACAAAGATGCTCGTCATGTCAAAACATATGAAGTCTCTCTAAAAGATAAGGATTTTGTCGAGGGTCCATGGTCACAGAATAATCTCGACAATGGTGCTGATCTACTGATTCCTGTACCACCACCTCTCTGTGGTGTCCTAATTATTGGCGAAGAAACAATTGTCTATTGTAGTGCTAATGCATTCAAAGCAATACCAATAAGACCTGTAAGTCCTTTCAACATAATGTCACCTGCTTGTATGAACATTTGCTTGAGCTTTCCGTGAGTACCCCTTCCTTTATTTCATTGTTTTGATATGTGACCTTCATTTATTTTTCATTTCCAGTCTATCACTAAAGCATATGGAAGAGTTGATGTTGACGGCTCTAGGTATCTTCTTGGTGACCATGCCGGACTAATTCATCTGCTTGTTATAACGCACGAGAAAGAAAAGTGAGTCTACATGTGTAGTTACTCTGTCATTTTACATATTCTAAACAGTTGAAAGCTTTAGTGAACTTAATATTTTGTACATATTATATTTGTATCGTATCTGAAGGGTCACTGGCCTCAAAATTGAGCTTTTGGGTGAAACGTCCATTGCATCGACTATATCATACCTTGACAATGCCGTTGTCTTTGTTGGCTCAAGCTATGGCGATTCTCAGGTATGCTAGGGATGAATGAAGTCTGGCTACACTGTTTTATTGACTTGTTCCTGTAGAATGTAAATTGATATGGTTCCATGATTAGTTGTGTCCCATTGTTCATTGATAATCCTTTTCAGACTTATTTGACTTTGTTTATTTACTCTTTTTATTCACAGCAAAGACAAAAGCTCAAAAAATGTTTGATTTTCTAATTGCAGCTAGTAAAGCTAAATCTACATCCTGATGCAAAAGGCTCATATGTAGAAGTCTTGGAAAGGTATATCAACTTGGGGCCTATTGTCGACTTTTGTGTAGTTGATCTCGAGAGACAGGGGCAAGGTCAGGTTGTAACTTGTTCTGGAGCATTTAAAGATGGTTCTCTTCGGGTAGTTCGCAATGGGATAGGAATCAATGAACAGGTTTGTTTTATGTCGTGAAATCTGTATGTCTTGTATGCACAATTTTCTCATCTGATACTTATTTTAAATTACGTCGTATTACAGGCCTCTGTGGAACTTCAAGGTATCAAAGGAATGTGGTCATTGAAATCTTCAATTGATGAAGCCTTCGACACATTCCTTGTAGTTAGCTTCATCAGTGAAACTCGTATATTAGCCATGAATCTTGAGGATGAACTGGAAGAAACAGAGATTGAGGGATTCTTATCTCAAGTGCAGACTTTATTCTGCCATGATGCTGTGTACAATCAACTAGTACAGGTAAGCTTTTCTAGTGCTTTGGGGCTCTTAAAAGACATGCATTTGATAGATTTTTATAGCTTAGCTTTCTGTCTGAATAGTTATCTGTTCTCTTCTCTCTATCCGTGAGTATAAATTAATTACTTTTTCTGGATCAGGTTACCTCAAATTCTGTTAGACTAGTCAGTTCTACAACTAGAGAATTACGGGATGAGTGGCATGCCCCAGCTGGATTCACTGTCAATGTTGCAACTGCAAATGCCAGCCAGGTATATATTTCCATTCTGGATTTGAAAGAGGACTCTTAACTTTGGAGTGTCTAGAAATACATCATGTTTTAGAAAAACATTTGTAGATTGACTCTTAAAATTGCTTGTTAGGTTCTTTTGGCAACTGGAGGTGGTCATTTGGTTTATCTAGAAATTGGAGATGGTAAATTGACGGAAGTGCAACATGCCCTTTTGGAGTACGAAGTTTCCTGCCTTGATATAAATCCTATCGGCGATAATCCTAATTATAGTCAGCTAGCTTCCGTTGGGATGTGGACAGATATAAGTGTGAGGATTTTTACGCTGCCAGAATTGACTCTTATTACAAAAGAGCAACTAGGAGGGGAGATAATTCCCCGATCTGTTCTTCTTTGTGCATTTGAAGGGGTATGATTCCATTGGATTTACTTCAGATAAGCCTAGAACCTAGTGAAAATTTACGGTAGAAGTTAACATATGTTATGTTGCAGATATCTTACCTGCTCTGTGCTCTTGGAGATGGCCATCTTTTGAACTTCCAGTTGGATACAACTACCGGGGAGTTAAAAGACCGGAAAAAAGTATCCCTTGGGACTCAGCCCATAACTCTGCGTACATTTTCATCAAAAAGTGCCACACATGTCTTTGCTGCATCTGATAGACCAACCGTAATATATAGCAGCAACAAGAAGCTGTTATACAGTAATGTCAATCTTAAAGAAGTTAGTCATATGTGTCCTTTCAACTCTGCTGCTTTTCCAGACAGGTACACTAAACATCCTCTCTCTTTTTTCTTTTTGCTTTGATTTCCAATTCCTGATCGTAAGTGAAGTCTGATTCTCTGTTCTCTCTTATGAGCAGTTTAGCAATTGCCAGGGAAGGTGAACTTACGATTGGCACCATTGATGATATTCAGAAGCTTCACATACGCACGATTCCTCTTGGAGAGCATGCTCGTCGAATCTGCCATCAGGAGCAGACGCGTACTTTTGGTATTTGCAGTTTGGGAAACCAGACAAATACTGAAGAATCTGAAATGCACTTTGTCCGTCTTTTGGACGACCAGACTTTCGAGTTTATTTCAACTTACCCCTTGGATTCGTATGAATATGGTTGCTCCATTCTGAGTGGCTCTTTCACCGACGATAAAAATGTCTATTACTGTGTTGGAACTGCATATGTTTTACCGGAGGAAAATGAACCAACTAAGGTATCTTTTTTCTCTGGGAGACATATCATCACACTCTCAAATGCATATTTTTTTCTTTTCTAATTTTTCTTTGGATTACCTCTTTTTTTGTGATTTAGGGAAGGATATTAGTATTTATAGTTGAAGATGGGAGGTTGCAGCTTATTGCTGAGAAAGAAACAAAAGGAGCTGTTTATTCTCTCAATGCCTTTAATGGAAAACTTCTTGCTGCTATTAATCAGAAGATACAGTTGTACAAGTGGATGCTGCGGGATGATGGCACTCGTGAACTGCAGTCTGAATGCGGACATCACGGTCACATTCTAGCTCTCTATGTACAGACCCGTGGAGACTTTATCGTTGTTGGTGATCTCATGAAATCAATCTCCTTATTGTTATACAAGGTATAACTTATAGATGAAATTTGTGGGGTTAAGAGCTGATATTCTTTGTTAATTTGATACTGTTCTGATTGGTTGATTCTTGCATGTTATAGCACGAGGAAGGTGCAATCGAGGAGCGGGCTCGGGATTACAATGCGAATTGGATGTCAGCAGTTGAGATACTTGATGATGATATTTACCTTGGTGCTGAAAACAATTTCAATCTGTTAACAGTGAAAAAGAACAGTGAAGGTGCTACTGATGAAGAACGAGGGCGGTTAGAGGTAGTCGGAGAGTATCACCTTGGGGAGTTTGTGAACAGATTCCGCCATGGATCTCTAGTAATGAGGCTACCTGATTCAGAGATTGGTCAGATCCCAACTGTCATATTTGGTACGGTCAATGGAGTGATTGGAGTAATAGCTTCACTTCCTCAAGAACAGTATACTTTCTTGGAGAAGTTGCAGTCAAGTTTGAGGAAAGTGATTAAAGGAGTTGGGGGATTAAGCCACGAGCAATGGAGGTCGTTTAATAACGAGAAAAGAACCGCAGAAGCGAGGAATTTCTTGGATGGAGACTTAATCGAATCGTTTCTGGATCTGAGTAGGAACAAGATGGAGGACATATCTAAATCCATGAATATTCAAGTGGAAGAGTTGTGTAAGAGAGTTGAAGAACTCACTAGGCTTCACTGAATCAAAGCAACAGATGCCAATAGGCTTTTGTTTTTATTTATTTATTTTATGCTTTCTTGTGTTAAAAGTCTTCTTTGAGTTTTTTGTCATCAGCTTTTGAAGTTTGTTTGAGTTGTTGTCTTTGTAATAACTTGGCGTTGGTTAAAAGTGTTGTCTTCTAAATCGAACCAGGAAGCAAATCGGACGGGACTGACCTTTTTGGTCGGATCGACATATATATATTTATGATGTTGCTGCTAATTCTTTGCTTGTAAACGTCTCTTTCTCAACTTTTCCGTATTGGTTAGTAAATATTAAAAATCTTCTAAAAACAGATCTCATGCGATTATGTTCTTTTGGTTCTAAAGATATGACTGAACATATTACTTCTCTTGAAGGCACCTTTGATTCCTTAAGAAATCTAGATTCTTCTTTAATCATTTAATTAGGGTCTCTCCTAACAAGTAAACACAACACCTGATCAAATTGGTCATCGTATATAGAGACTTATGTACCACTCAATATAAGGTTTCTTCTTATGGTGGTGTGATGATCTAGATTCTTTCTTCCTTTTATATATATAATTTGGTATTCCAAATATCAAAGAAATGAGAACTCAATTTTGGATTTTTCTACTTTTTCTGCTTCTACTGAACTTCTTCTGCCAAGGTAAATCGTCTTTCTCTTATTCTGTAACTATTGAACAAAATAAACCAAAGGAATGTTTTTTTTTATTTGTCTATCGATGACGTATGTGCAATGTGTAGCCGCAAGGCCAGTGACGACGATTAGACCAGAGTCAATAATAGGGGCACAAGGTAACACGACGTTCTTGGAGGGGACAACATGGTGTGTGGCTCGACCAGGTGCGTCTCAAGCTGAGCTACAGAGAGCTCTGGACTGGGCATGTGGGATTGGGAGAGTGGATTGCTCGGTCATTGAGAGACATGGTGACTGTTTCGAACCAGACACGATCGTGTCGCACGCATCATTTGCGTTTAATGCGTATTACCAAACCAATGGGAACAATCGCATTGCTTGTTACTTCGGTGGAACAGCTGCACTCACCAAGATTAACCCTAGTAAGTAAATGCATTTCGCTACTATTATTGTATTTTATACATGATCGAATAATATCTATAAACTTAGAAGAAGATAATATAAAAAAGATAGACAAACTGATATATGCAAATTAAGTTTTATGTTCAGCTATTATTTCGTAAAAGATAATGGATTTCTTACTTGAACTATTAGATAATATTTTTATTTTTCATGGTAATAAAATGTTATGTGTTTGCTTGCAGGCTACGGAAAATGCTCCTATGATGTATCAAGGTAAGAGCCCTAATTTCATCCTTTCCTTTTCATCATTTTTTTTATAGTTGGCGAAAGAAATCTTATCATAAAATCTAATATATGGTGTTTAATCTTCCTTCATTCATTCAGATCAGAAGTCTCCGCTGCAAGATCTCTATTGAAGTATAAACATCGGTGGCTCATGTTGATGCACATAGGACTTTTATTGCTTATTAGTCGGAGAGGCTAAAGTCTTTTCTGAAAACGTAGAACTTTGCTTATCTCAGTTGTGTCGGAACCTTTTCTTCTTGAGCAAAATTTTCAAACCTTTTTGGCTATATATTATTGTAGCAGTTAAGCTTTGTTTTTGTTCTTACCTTTGTTCATGGGTTTAGTATCTTTAAAGCCTTAGAGCCTTCCTTACGTCTAAGTCTAACAACAAGTGTCTCTTTTTTTTTTTCTTTCATGTTAAATAATATGGGTTGAGCAATGTAATCAAAATATTCTTATAAAACTATTTTATCATTGGTTTTGGCAGTGCATCATGCATCTAGACTCTAGACTACTTTGAGAACAATTCTATGTATATACATTTAATTGATTAATATCGAGTCATTTATAGAAGCATACTAATTAATGTCTTAAAACCTACCACATTAATTTCTTAACATACGATATTTACCAGTGATAGAATGTTCGGTAGAAGATAACGTATGATATTGTCAACGTTATGCAATATATCATGAAATTTGGACGAATACATTGGTAAAACAACATTCAATATCTTGATCTTAACATTCAATTTTTTTTTAATTTCATCAACTATATGAAAACATAAGTCCATATTATATTATTTGGGTTTTGTTAATTTGGCCAGTTATTATGTTTCGGGACATGCAAAATGCCGGACTCCCACCTGAACAAAACTTAGTTTAGTTTCTAATATTAACTTTGCTTTGCATAAAAAGTAAATAACTACTACATCTCTAGTAAAAATCACTGAAATTAGTTAGCATGAGTAGTTTAAATCTCTAAAATCTTAGACAATGTATTTAATTGATGATCATCAAATTGTCTAAAAATAACGAATAACGCTCCCAAATTAGTTAATATAAATTTTAGTAAATCTAACAAAAAAACTCTTAAAATTTTAGTAAGTACATATCCTCCTGGTCCAATTATAAGTATATGTGCATGTTTGCTTTCCTTGTTGACTTACATGAATTCAACTGTAAAATAATTTAAAATTATCTCTAGCTAGAACGAATACATGTTCTGCAAAGATTAAGCAATATACCCACTAATTTAGATTCTCCTCTTTGATTTTGATAAAGCATAAAAAAAAAATTTTGGCTAACTATCGACATGTTCTAATAATATAATAATTTGCCATTCGTCTAAGAAAATGTTATATTCTACATACACTAAGCATATTTATATGTTTTTTCAATAGACAATATAATTGCCAAATTTTCGTATTGCACATACCATTTACAAACTAATTTACTAACACATTTTGTACTTTTCTCAACATAAAGTTTAGGAAATGAATTGCAATGCCAACAAATCAGTAATTCCTTCAATAATATTGCATTACATGGACACGTTTTGCACTAGTAACAATAATCTCTACTATTATTGCCTTTGTTGAACATTATTAGTTAATTAGCCAAGTCAAAATAATTAGATTAACATGTATCCCTTGTATTAGATAAAACTGTATCACTCATATCATTGTAAATTTCATAATATAAATTTATAAATTTGTACTATAAAAAGTCAAAACATTTATTAATTTACATTAGTCACATTTATGAATTTACATTAGTCATACTTATGTTTTTACTATCCAAATTTACGATTTTGAAGATTAATTGACTTGTCAAGAGAGCGTCCATACCGCCAAATACTTTTTTTTTAGGTCGGAGTCTTAAATTAAAGATTGAGTGTTAGGTCGGAGTTTTAAACTAAAGATTGAATGTGTTATTCGTCTTTTCCTCAGCTCTTTTATTTGTTTTGAAGATACTATAAAGAAATTTATGTCTATCATAAACATGCAACAAATTCAAGAGATCAGTTACTCTTATCGATGTAAGAAAAAAAATTGAAGACTCTTACATGTCATGTATGTGGGTTAGTAATATAACTTGTATTATTTTATTTTATTTTACATCAAGAACTTGTATCCTTTTAAAATTTAATTAAAAAAAATTATTTTGAAAAATATTTAATTTTAAGTGTAATTAGAAACTAAATTCGGAAATTGGAACATTTAAACGCACACTCTTCTCTTAAGTCTCATTTCTTAACAAATCTAATACTCTCTCCATTGCTAAAAAATGATTTTTTTTAGGTTTTTCACACATATTAAGAAAACATTTAAAAGTTAATGATAATTGCATTAAACACAGTGTTTAGAATTCTAAACTAATAATATTTAATTATTTATTTTGAAATTTGTAACTCGTAATTAATAATGCACTTATAACTTAAAACAGTTTTCTTTTTGAAATAAATTTTATCTCCTAGAAAATTCATTTTTTAAGAATAGAATGAATAATAATTACACCTTAAGATTTTCTTAAGAGACCATTAATAATGATGGTCTAAGCCCTAAAATTAATTGTTAATAATACTAATTTAAGTCCTCATGTTCAAGTAATATGGGCTTTTCAGGCTCAATACTAACGGCCCATAAAAGTTTGCTTCAGCGCCTTAATCCGTCAGAGATCATCATTCATCGAATCATCGTCTTCAAAACAAAACCCTAAAACCTCCATCAACGCCGGAGGAAGAAATTTTGTGTCCTTTACAATCGCAGCGATGAATGAAGAAGAAGTAAACCGATGCCAGATTCAGAACTGGTATCCAAAATTCAAATCCTTAACCATCAAAACCAAATTTCACAAATTGCCAGAGTCATTCATCGACTACCTCACCGACGATTCTGGTCCGTTTCTTCTCCCTAATTCCGTAACAAACGAAGACGCAATGCCCAATAGAGTCCACAATTTCGAAGAAGAAGACGATTTTCAAGTCTCCGAAGGTTCAGATGACGAAGCAGAGACGCCATTGAATCTCCCTTCTTTCCCAGAACTCGAAACCGAGATCAAGGAATCAATCGAAACCCTAGGCGGTACAGTTCTACCGAAGCTGAATTGGAGTGCACCAAAAGATGCAGCTTGGATTAGTCCATCGCAGAATCTTAGCTGCACTTGTTTCAATGAGATTGCTCTCTTGTTTCGTTCCTCAGACTCGTTGGTCCATGATCTCTGCAATGCTTATGATTCTTGTAGTGACAAAGTGTCTTCCAGGCCAGAAAGTTTCTACCTTGCGTTGAGAAAATGGTACCCTTCTTTAAAGCCTGAGATGGAGTTTAGATGCTTTGTGAAATTAAACGAGCTTGTTGGGATTTGCCAGCGTGAGGTTACTACATTTTACCCTGTTCTTGTCAATGAGAAGGATTTGATCAAGGGGTTGATTGAAGAGTTCTTTGATGATAACATTAGGTTGGAGTTTGAATCAGAGAATTACGCTTTTGATGTGTATGTGACAAAAGAGAGGAGAGTTAAGCTAATTGATTTTAATACTTGGTGTGGTTCTACTTTGCCATTGATGTATACATGGGAAGAACTTGAGAAGATTCATGGTGAATGTGATGAAGTGGAATTGAGGATTGTTGAGAGCCGTCGCAGCGTGCTTCCTGGTTTGAAAACTGCTGTTCCTTATGATTATCTTGACGTGAGTTCTGGTAGTGGTTGGGATCATGTTTTTAAGAAAGCTGAAGAGGAACTTCGGAATGCAGTTGCTTGAGCTTTTTGGTCGAAGAAGATGTGCTGTTACTGTTACGAAGCAAGAAGACTTCAAGATTCTTGGATGTTGGAAGACTAGACAATAATTTCTTTTGTATCATCGTAGTTGTGCCTACATCGATAAATGTTGTCTTCCATTGTTGTTCTACACTGTTTAGATCTGTTTTTGTCTTTGTACACAGTCTTTTCTTCTGCAAAGAATTGTGTTGAGAGGCCAATTGTTGTGATTGGTTTCTCATTATCAAATTTGTGGCCATGTTACAAGAATGTTGCATTAGTTTGTTTATGTCAGATCGGTACGATCCGGTTCTGTCTAAGACATTGACTAAATTGAAGCAAATACAAATAGAAACAAGAGCAAAAAAAAAGAGGTTTAAGATCTTCAAATGATGAAGAACATTTGAGATTCTGAGGTGGTCTATGTTCTTTATATAACACAAAGCCCTCTCTTTTATAACCTTAATTCTTCATCTTCAAGCTTAAGATTGATCTCTTCTTCATTTGGGATCTTTGCGAGTGAATGAATTTTTCTTCTCTACGATAAACTGGGTTTGATTCTTTCAATATCTTTCTTTCATTTGCGGCCCAAGTTTGGATTTTTTTTTGTATCGTTAGTTCTAATCTCAAGATAGATAGATTGGTGGTACTCTTTTCAGCGTTATTACATTCTGGGTTGGTCGCAACCAAAATTAGGTTAAATTTTTAGTTCTTTCGAGGTTTCAGCTATTCTCAAAGGCGGCAGGGAACGATGCTCGGTCATAGAATCTCAAGATTCGGGTCTGCCATTGTTAAACAGCTCGCAAGAGGTATTATTTGCTTTAAATCGATTAGCTTTGATGCGTTTGCTACATTGATTTTGATGAAGTTTCTAATCTCACTTCGATTTCAAACTGCGTATGCGTATAAGAGTCGTTCATGAGTTTTGTGGAATTGATATAACATTTCAGAGAAGCTCACACAGTGTTTGCTCTTTATATTTCTTGTTTTGGCAGAAGGATATTTATCAACATATGGGCCAAGGAATCTACAACGGTCTTATGGCCACTACTTGCCGTCTTTGGTTAGTCTGATCTTGTTCCCGATTTTTTCTTCTTTTGTTCGCTTAGCATTTGCAGACATGATTGTGTTACTCCTTGATGTATATATACATTGATTATAACTTTGAATAGGGTTCTTTGTTAGAGAGTCACTATGTTATCTGGCTAGGTAGAAGCTTGTTGATAATAAGTCTTCATGAATGTCCTAAATGATTTCAGAATAATGAAATACAGCTTTTCAACGCTTGTTTCGTGTTAGATGAATCACTTAGTAACGATTCTAATGCGTCCAGTTATATACATGTATTCATGCTTTGCTTGAGTCAGGAGTCACTAGAAAGACTGAAAGAGTCCTGTGTTCGGTTCTGGCTCAAAGGCCTTAGCAAATGCTTAAGATTTCATGGCTAAAATTTTTTATGTGCTGTTACTATCTGGATGATTTTACTTCAAATCCTGGTTTCGGTTTTAATTTCCTCGTTGATGTTGAATCTTTTCTCATTTCTTCTTTCCAAAAGCCAATGGTACAGAGGCAAACTAGGACTTCTCAAGAAGCATCCTTCTTGAAGAACCATAGGTTTTATACTGCTTCTGCCACTTCCTCTGATGAAGAAACAGAAAAGTAAGTTTAAAACATGCGTAAAATTTTTTCAGCAAATTCTTAATTCTTGCATTGAATAATGTGCACATAAACATTATTTCAGGATTCAAGCAATATATTTAGCCTGATAGTTCTCAAAATCTTGTTTTTTTAAAGGATAACCATTATCTTTGTCGATAAAGATGGAGAGGAAATTCCTGTTAAAGTCCCTATTGGAATGTCCGTGCTCGAAGCTGCTCATGAAAATGATATAGACCTTGAAGGCACATACTTTTCTTCTCATTTCTTTAATGCTTCTTCTATTGATGTTTGTAAGATTGATTCCTCTATCGAATTGAAAAGTCACAGACTGCTTTTACTTTATCTCCAGGGGCTTGTGAGGCTTCTCTAGCATGTTCAACGTGTCATGTGATCGTGATGGTAAACATATATCCTCCATAATTAATAGATTATCCTTTGTTTTTGCTTAAACCAGGATCTTGCTGATAAAATAACTTAAAATTGTATCTACAGGACACAGAATATTACAACAAACTTGAAGAACCAACAGATGAAGAGAATGATATGCTTGATCTTGCTTTTGGGCTCACAGAAACGTAAATTTCTTACTTAACAAAAAGAAAAGAAAGTTTGATTTGTTTACTTTTATATGAAAGTATCATATGTTCCCTGAAAAATGTTTCAGGTCACGGCTGGGATGCCAAGTCATTGCAAGCCCAGAGCTAGATGGTGTCCGTTTGGCCATCCCGTCAGCCACAAGAAATTTTGCAGTTGATGGATTTGTTCCAAAACCTCATTAGTTTCGCAGAGTCTCGTCGAGATGAGGCATTAAAGTTCAAAGAGATGATTCATGTTTCTATAAGAGTTTTGATGATTGTTTACTGAGAGGAAACAGTTTGATTAGATATTTTAGTTTTGATCTTTGGCATTTCTTGTTGTTGTCTGAGTCTGAAACAGAACAAGCTTCAGGAAAAGCATAAGGCTTGCTTTCTTTAATATTGCAGAATAAACTCAAAAAATTTAGACAAGGGAAGATGATCCAATCCACTATCTTTTAAACTTTTCCAGAGTTTAGAAGTCGTACAAAGACAAACAGAAAAAGACATCATTACTAAAGGTTACATACCACAAGGACGAATAAAGTCCATTGAATGTATGGGCATACTTAAAAGAAGTTATAAACGAGTTTGAAAAGATATCACCTGCGTGAATCTGGTGCATCTAGAAAAGCATGTCATCGTAATAATCAAACGGGTCATAGTCAGAATTGTCATCAACACCTGAGAGGTCATTGTAGTCATCATACTCATCATCTGACATCAGATCAATATCAGAGAAGCCATAAGGATATTCATCTTCTGATGAACCCATGTCGATAAACGCTGCATCAAATGGGTAATCATGAGTGGAGTCATTAGGGCGTCTCACAACTTTGACCCTCTCAGAACACCGTTTCTGCAGATCCCCAACAAGGTTAACGTTGAAACACCGTCGTAAATCAAGATGCTCTAGGCTTGGACAATTGTCAAGAATGGCGTTTAAGCCGGTGTCTGACAATCCGTTCCCAAAAAGCTGAAGATGGCGAAGTCCAGGCATTGTTTCAGCGATTGCTAGAGCGTCATCATCATTCTCCTTTTGAGGGTGCCTGTTTACCTTCAGTGTCTTCATATTTGGACAAGACTGGCCTATCGCTTTCAGAGACTCCCCTGAAAATGAGCAGTATGACACCTCAAGGTCTTCAAGCAGTGGAAGATTCACAACTGCTTTGACAAAGGCATGGTCTGTTATATAAGAGCACCTTTTAAGTCTAAGGCTTCTCAGTTTACTCGACCTGCAAATAATTGTGTGTGACTAGTTAAAGAAAACAACATCTAAAAGATAGAGAAAGAAAATGATAAATATACAGAAGATGTTCTTTCCAGCATCCATAAAACCTGAAACTAACCATTCACACCCAAGAAGCATAAAATACTTAGGTCAGTGTTTACTACTCCAGCATAGAATTCTAGAATTCTGAGACAGTGTACTTTGCAATGCATATAACCCAATGTTCAAAAGTGAATTCATCTGATATATAAAATCATAAGAATGAACACACAAAAATCCTCAAATTCCCCAATTCTCATTCACGACCATCCTAACCCTAAAACTCACATAAACCACATAGAGCGAGTTAAACCAAATCAAGCTCAAATCTCTAAACAAAGATTGAAAATTTTCCAATTGAAGAAAAACAAAAATTGGCGAGAGAACCTATCGGCGATGTAGATGAGGAGATCATCAGAACCAATGTTCCAAAGATCAATTTCGATTAAGCCTCCCTGGCTACGATCAACTGCATGACGGCACATGATTTCGAGATCGAATTCCATGTCGTCCACGTCTCCGTGGTTATGCATGTCAATTTTACGCCACATCGAAGGGTCTTTACAAACGCGACGCCACGACCGGCAAACTTTCTGAGCGTTCTCCAGTATCTCAATCGCGCCAAGACGGTGGAGGATCGATGACGTCAGTTCCGGCGGAAGCTCCGCCCAGTTTCTGTATTCTCCGACATCAATCGCCGGAGGCGAAGACGACGAAGCCATTCTTTGGTATCGGAAACGTCAAAATCCCACTAAACAAAGAGACTGAAGTAGTTTTTGCAAGAAATTTCAACTAGGTCCTCATTGTATCACATATTTACGAAACTCATTTGGACCAAGCCTACTTAAATCTTGGGCCTGGGCCTATTACTAAACTCATCCGTACTTTGCAACAGAAATAACAAAAGAAATTGCAAGTACGCGCTCAAAACGTTTTTTAAAAAGTTCAAAGGAAATTAGATTTAGGATCCTGAAACTACGAAGTACAGACATAGAAAACAGAGCGAGAAAAGAGAAGACATGAACGAGTTCATAATTTGAAAAGACCAAACAAAAATAACATGTTCTCTGCAATGTTCAGAAATATTCAATATCTAGTAGACTAGTACCAAGGGTCGGGTTCGAGTTCGGATTTCGGATACGGTTAATTTGCCCAGGCCAGTAAGTCGCCGATAACGTCGCCCATAAGGTCATCCCCGGCCATAACGTCATAGTGGCCATATAAATAGGGTACAAAACCATCTGAATGCGTAAGAAGACCACTGGATTCAAATGGGCAATCAGCGGTTGAGTCATCGGGGCCTCTCAAATCTTTGATCCTCTCAAAACATCGCTTCATGAGATCCCCAACAAGGGTAACGTTGGAACATTGACGTAAATCAAGGTGTTCCAGGTGAGGACAACCGTCAAGTATGGCGCTCAAGCCCGTGTTGGTCAGTGCGTTCCCTAAAAGCTGGAGGTGTCGTAGCTGAGGCATGCTTTCTGCAATTGCTATGGCATTACGATCACACATATTCATTGAAAACTCGATGCGAGGACGGCGGTTTAGCTTCATTGTCTTCAGATGTGGACATGACTGGCCTACAACACTCAGACACTCTCCTGAAAATGAGCAGAATGAGACCTCGAGGTCTTCAAGCAATGGAAGTTTCACAATTGCGTTGGCAACTCCCTTATCTGTTATTGGAAGGCATCTTACAAGTCTAAGACTTCTCAGATTACTTGACCTGTGGATTATTGTGAGTAAAAGTTTAAAACATAACCTAAGATAGAGAAGAAGAAAGAAAAAATGCAAAAGATCTTTTTAATTTACAGCACATGAAGAACCAGAAGCCAAAGATTTAAAATCAAAGTAGATGTTTTCCCACTCCAAACTCCAAAGATCAAAAGGTATAGCATTCACAAACGTGAAAAAGGGACGATGTAGAAGAAAACAACAAATTTAACCCTATCGAGAACAACACAACATTAACAAAAACCACTGATTCAACATATTACCAAGCAATTCAATGTCAAAAAGAGCTTTCATCAGAGATTCAGTATAAGAAAAGAGAAGATAATACGATATAATGACAAAAAGACTGAACACAGAATCCTCCAAACACAATCATAAGCTAAACAATAATTTTCCCCAATTCTCACAAAAATTGTTCTGAACCCCTAGAACTAGCATCACCCGATACAACGAATGAAATCAAATCAACCTCAGTTCTCTAAAACCAAAATTCGAGAGATATTGAGTTACAGGGAGAGAGAGAGAACCTATCAGCTATGTAATCGAGGAGCCCATCAGTACCGAAGTGATGAATGCCGATCTCAACCAACCCGCCCTGGCTACGATCAACTGCGTGACGGCACATGCCCTCGAGGTCGTACTTGACGCTTTCCGAGTCCCCTCCCTTGTCTATCTCAATCTTTCGCCACATCGAAGGGTCTTTACAAACGCGATGCCACGATTTACACACTTTCTGAGCGTTTTCAAGAATCTCAATCGCGCCAAGTCGTTGCAGGATCGATGACGTAAGATCCGGCGGAAGCTCCGCCCAATTTCTATGTTCTCCGTTCTCCATCGCCGAAGGTAAACACAGAGACGATGGCTAAGGAGAAACAAAAGGAAAACGGATATGGAGAAGAGGAAAAGTAAAGTAGCCCACAGGATTGTAGTTTCAAAATTTTCGTTTCCGTCACTAAATTACAATTTTTTTTCTTTTTCTCGGGCAACTTATCTTAATTACAATTAGGTCCTCACAGATAAATATTTTGCGATATCAGTTCGGACCATCAAGTGCAATAATAAAAATAAATATTTTGGGCCTAGGCCCATTATTTTGTCTCTTAGTAAGAACCTGGATGTGGCGTAGGCTGCGCATGCTAATGGGCTTATTAATTGAGTTGTTTAGCTTCAATGTATTTAGCTGTGGGCAGGTATGGCCTATACAGCTTTCAAATTCAGTGATAAACATAATAGCGTGATGAGACCTCGACGGTTTAATTTCAAGCAATGGAAGTTTTGCGATTGCCTTCACAAGTCCTTTGTCCGACGTACTAAATGGACAGTACCTTCCTAGTCCAAGACTTCTCAATCTGCAAAGAATGGTGTGAGTCGACTTAAATCATAAAGTAAGAAGAAGAAGAACAATAAAAAAAAATAGGATCATACTACCAATCTCTAATCATCTCAGAAGCATGTAAACTCAAAAACGTGTTACAACTTACGAGCAATGCGTTTGTTTTGATTAAGACGATCGACTAGTTCATGACTGAAAAGATCAAACTTTAAATGAAGCTTTAATCAAGGAAGTCTATAGTAAGCTTCATATAATTAAAGATGATATTAACACTATACCCTATTATAGGATTTCCAAACATAGAAAACGTAAAGTACATATAACTGAATATCCAAAGTGCATTCATAGCAGATCCAGTAAAATTGGAAAAACGGCAACATAATAAGTGGAGTTTATATTAGAATAAATTTAAAAGAAAGAAATAGAGTAATGTTGAGATTGCAGTTGCACATATATGAATAGTTAAACTGAATGAATGATTTGAATACTAGTAAGGTTTATTGCACATGGTTATAAAACAGACGTTGAAGTCTACACGCGCTCCAACAAGTTCAAAATACAGTAAGGACACTGCAACAACGAATGTAGAGAAAAAAGGAGACATGAATTACAAGTTCATACGTTGGCAAGACCAACATACATATACAACATGTTTCTGCATTGTTCATAAAGATTCAATATTGTCTAGTCCGATATATAGTTACTAGAACCTTAGAAATCATAGTCAACCTCAATATGTCATCACCACCAGTCGACCATATATATTTCCCTAGTCTCATCTGAATCATAATTGACAAAATTGGTATATATGGGTAATTAATCAGCGGCTGAGTAATTTTGGAGCGATTAGAATCTTTGATTCTATTAAAACATCGTTTCTCTAGATCACGGACAAGGTTAATGATGAAAAACTTCCGTAAATCAAAGTGTTCCATGTCAGGATTGTTGTCAAGAATGGCGTTTAAGCCACTTTTAGTCTTGCTCTCAAGAAGCTGGAGGTGGCATAGTTCAAGCATGTTTTCACCAATACTAATGCATGATCATCGTTAACTTTTAAGCGAGAAGGCATGTAACCAAAGCAATTAAGCTTGAATGTATTAAACCGTGGACATGAATGACCTTTAACTTTAAAGTTTAGCTATGTCCATGAGTGTATGACAGGTACACTTAGAGTACTAGTAGTTTAGGTACTACATTCACAAGTTGTTTTTGGCAACATTAAATAGTACATAAGAAGTCCAAGGCTTCTTAAGTTACTTGATTAGACAAATAATTAGCTAAACCATAAACTAGGAAAAAAAATTCATAGTATGACAAGTAAACTCAGAGTATATATATTATGATATTTGTTGGCGCCATGAAGTATAATAGGAGAAATAGTCTCATAATAAAAATCAGCCATATTTTTCGCAACTTACACTCACATAATCAAAGCTTAAAACTTTAAAGGATATAAGGAAATTGAAACTACCAAGTACTAACATATAGAAAAGATGAGACATGAACGAGTTCATAAGTTGACAAGACCAACAAAAGCAATGTTTAGAGAGATTCAATACCTAGTCCCGATAATAGTCCCGGTACCAACTAAGTCATAGCAGACTCCATGTTGTTACTACTATCTAGATATAATATTAGTTATCATCTGAGTCGTCATCAGATGATGAGTACTCAAAATCAGAACTGAGAAAAATTATATTATATGGATAATCATCACTTGAGTCGCTCGGGCGTCTGAACTCTTTCATCCTCTCGAAGCATTGTTTCTCAAGATCTTTGCCAATATGGAAACACTTTCGTATGTCAAGGTGTTTCAGGCAAGGACAACCGTCAAGAATGGCCTTCAAGCCATCATCAGTTAATCTGTCCCCAAGAAGCTGGAGGTGGCGTAACTCGGGCATGCTTTCAGCGATTGCTAAGGCGAAATCATCATCACCTTTGATGATACCAAACCCACCTATTCTGACGTGAAAGGACGCCGAGGAGTTTAGCTTCAATGTATGTAGCTGTGGGCAAGCCTCGCCTATAGCTTGCAGATTCAATCTTAAACATGTGTGTGAGACCTCGAGGGTTTCAAGCAATGGTAGTTTTTCAAGTGCGTTCACAAGTCCACTGTTCGTCACAGCTGTATAGAATACTTGAAGTCCAAGACTTCTCAGATCCCTTGATCTGCGAAAAATTGGGTGTCGAGTTAAAATCATAAACTAAGAAGAACAAGAGGGATGAGAAATTCTCAAAGTACTAATTAACTTAGAAGCATGTAAAAATAAGAAAAGCAAGGCGTTTGGGACGACAATTATATTGGTCAAGAAAAGAATATGTAGTGATGCTTTAAAGCAAGTCTATGATAAGGTTGTATAAGCTGATGATATTCTCACATATGCTCTTAAATAACCTAACTACAATTAATGACAAAGGCAAACGCATAGTACGTACATTAAAAAAAAAAAGGAGTTTAATATACATTCTCGAGTAAAAACTAAATGAGTAACCAAAGTTCATTACTATAGCGAATCATCAGATCCAGTAAAAGGATAAAGATGTGCTAAAAATTAATAAATAAGTAATAACTAAACAAAAAATAACGAATATAAGTCAAAGAAAATTTTGCCCTAATCATCACCAGATAAAACAAAGGAACAAACACATTTCAGATATGTCTTTATCAGTCAAAATATAAATACTCGGACATATTGTGTCTAACTATTTACAGACAGTGAAAGCAAATAAAAGCCATGAAATGAAACCTTTTAAACTTAGCACCTATTCGAGATCAGTGTAAGGGATAGAGAGATCAAGAGATACCTATCGGCGATGTAGGTGAGGAGGGAATCGGTAGCAAAGTTCTCGATGTGGATCTCACGCAAGCCGCCCTGGCTGAGATCAACTGCGTGACGGCACAAGATATCGAAATCCAAGTCTTCCATCTCGCGGTTCCCCAGGTCTCGCAAGTCGATCTTCTTCCACATCGAAGGGTCCTTACAGACGCGTCGCCACTGTGTGCACACCTTCTGAGCATTTTCAAGTATGTCAACTGCACTAAGTCGCCCAGGATCAGAGACGTCAACTCCGACGGAAGCTCCGCCCAGTTTCTTGGCTCTCCTTTCTTCAGCGGAGGCTCTAAAGCAGACAACGGCATAGTGGATGAGGAAGACATTTTCTAGGGCAAACAAAAGAAAATAGGGTTTTCAAATCAGTGAAATAAGAAGTGAAGTAGTAGTGTCTGAACCTTTACGGCTCCTGTCTCTTATAATCATATTAGGTTTACGTAGGGATTATGTGTATGCGGTACTAATTCATGCCACGTATTACAATTAGGCTCTCAAATTTGATACAGCGAGTAACAATCACTCACGCGCTAATTTGATTCTTTTCTAATTAGGCAAAATATATTTGCCACCACTAACGTATCTTTGACCCATCCGATTTTAGTAGGTAATCCAAAAAAATCGTGGAATAGAATCTTTCCTATTTCCGTAAAAAATTATAATTTGGTTTGATAAAATTTAATCATCAGTTGTGTCTTACTATATATATTTGATAGAATTTGATAAAAGATAAATATATTTTTATTTTTTAACATCATGCTTGTGGTTAATTAGTTAGATGAATGAATAGTTAAAGTTGGATGAGTGACATGCGAAATACGTGTATTGCAACATAAATTCAAAGAGAAAGAAGAAAGCATATATGGTTTCTGAATATCCAAACGTCAAATCAGTGAAACAAGAAGTGATGTACTCTTCCTTCACGTAGAGGATGCACAAAATTCACTAGTTTGAACGTCTTCAAATTTGGAAAAGACTTTCAAATTCTATACTGTATTTGTTATTTTTTGTGACCCAATCAAATGGTGACACATCGTCGGATCTTAATAATTCTAAAAGCCCTTAAGCAACGATCTAAAGTTAATTATGAGTTTATAAGTCTTTTTTTTTTTATTTTGGGTTGAAAAACTTACTTAAAATACTCTTAAACCATTCCTTTGAAAATAGTCTTATATATCAAGAATTGCGTTGAAGACACTTTCGATATGTTAGTCTTATCATCATAAGCTTTTTCTGGAGAACCCATGTAACCGAAGCAATTTAGCTTCAATATATGTAGCCATGGACAAGAATGGCCTTGTTTCAATGGTAAAGAGGAGTAATTCCCGCCACTTGGGTTAGTATAGCATTGGTCATCGTGGTTCGAGATTGTTAAACCTTTTTTACGGTCTCAAGAATTAGTTTTGGACCTACAAAGTTTTTGGATTACCCTGAATTATCAGAAAAAAAGACCTACAAAATTTATAATTTAGCTATGTCCATGAGTGTGAGACATAGAGTTCCCTTGAGCACTAGTAGTTTTGCGACTGCATTCACAAGTAGTTTTTTAGCACCATTGGAAAACACATCGAAAGTCCAAGGCTTCTTAGACTACTTGATTAGACAAATATTTAGCTAAACTTTTAATCTAAGACAACAAAATCTTCATAATAATATTAATGATATTTGTTCGGTCCATTAAGTATAATAGTAGAAGTAATCTCATAATAAAAACCAGCCGAGCATATCATTAATTAATGCACCCACTTAAGAAAAACCATCGCATCGGTTTTGCAACTTGCAGATACGTACGCACTCAAAGCTTAACAGTTTAAAGGAATAAAGGACTTTGAAACTACCAAGTACCAACATAGGGAAAAGAGGAGAGACATTAACCAACAAAACCAACTTTTGTTCGGAGAGATTGAATACCTAGTTCTGATAATCGTTACCGGTACCTGCAATGACGCTATCTATGTAGTAGACTATTAGCTAGTAGTCATCTATGTCAGATTCATAACTAAAATTGATTTTATATGGGTAATCTGCCGTTGAGTTGTCAGGGCATATGAACTCTTTGATCCTGTCCAAACACAGTTTGTCAAGATTTCCAACAAGACTAATGTTGAAACACTTGCGTAAATCAAGGTGTTCCAGGTGAGGACAAGCGTCAAGAATGGCGTTCAAGCCAGTGTTAGTTAATCTGTTGCCAAGAAGCTGGAGGTGGCGTAGACCGGGCATGCTTTCAGCGATTTCTAGAGCATAATCATCATCATCACGTTTGACGAAATAGGGTAAGCCTGACAACCCTGAGGAGTTTAGCTTCAATGTCCTAAGCCGTGGGCAAGAGTGGCCTATAGCTTTTAAATCCAGTTTAATCAATGAGTGTGAGACCTCGAGGGTATCAAGCAATGGAAGTTTTGTGGTTGCCTTCACAAGTCCTTTTCTCGTCACACCTGATGAATAGTACATTCGAAGTCCAAGACTTCTCAGATTCCTTGATCTGCAAATAATTCCGTGTCAAGTTAAATCACAAAACCAAGTAATCAAGAACATTATCCTTCACATGATCTCATTGCATCTAATCTCAGATTCTCAAACGTAGAGTACAAAATAAAAGGACGAACATTCTCGTTTCAAGACATACATATATCGATTTTTTCTCTCTTTCAAATCATTTTATTTTTTATTCTATAAAAGGTATTGCAAAAGTAGAAAATTTAAATATGGACTAATTTGATATTGGATTCTATTTTAGAATGAGATATACTCGAATTGAGTAAAATTATATTCCATATATAATAAATTTTAAAGAAAAAGTAGAGCATTATTGCAAATGACCTTAAAACCGATACTGAAATATCAACAAGCGCTCATGCATTTTCTAAATAAGACCATCCTTAAAGGTGGGATCTTAGGCTAAAATTTTGCAAAGATAAGATATTTTCTTTGCAAAATTTTAGCCTAAGATCTCATCTTTAAAGATGCCCTAAGGATCCCCTAAGGGTACTGTAACAACGAACGTAGAGAAAAAAATAGATATGAAACAAGTTTATAATTAAGTTGCCAGTTGGAAGGATCATCATATATATACCACATGTTTTCTGGCACCTTAAGAAATCATTGTCAACCTCAATATATATGTCATCACCACCAGTGGCAGAGCTAGTATTTGTCAACCTCCATCCGTTCTTATATTGATAATCTTTTAAGTTTTTTTTTTCTCTAAAATATATGATTTTTTTCACAAATCTATACAAAATTAAATATTTTTTATTGTTTTCAATAATTTATATTCTGCATTATTTTTTTCTATTAGTTGAATTGTGTTTAGGTAAATATTAAATAATATTTTTCTTTAGAAATAAACAAAATTTAAATTATTAATATGTGACTGTTGCTCAAAATATCATTTATTATAAAATTGAGGGAGTATATTTGATTCTCTTGAAACATATTGTTTCTCTAAATCCCTGCAGGTAAGGTTAAAGTTTATACACATGCCTAAATCAAAGTGTTCCAGGTCAGGATTACTATCAAAAATGGCGTTCAAGCCACTTTCTGTTAGTCTTGCTCTCAAGAAGCTGGAGGTGACATAGTTCAAGCATGCTTTCACCAGAACTAGTCTATGATCATCATCACAATGTAAGCTAGAAGGCATGTAACCAAGCAATTTAGCTTCAATATATTAAGCCGTAGACAAGAATGACCTATAACTTTAAAGTTTACTTGATTAGACAAATAATTAGCTAAACCAAAAATTAGGAAATTGTTTTTTTCTTAGTTTGACTGTTAAGCATATATATTATGATATTTGTTTGAGCCATACAGTATAATAACAGAATAGTCTCATAATTAAAATCAGCGCATAGTTTTCGCAACTTACAGTCACAAACTCAAAGCTTAAGAGTTTAAAGGAAATAAGAAAATTTGAAACTACCAAGTACCAAAATGGAGAAAAGAGGAGACATGAACGAGTTCATAAGTTGACAAGACCAACAAAAGCAAATACTGTTTAGAGAGATTCAATACCTAGTCCCGATAGTAGTCTTAGGTATCTGCTAAGTCATACTATACCTCATTGTCGTTACTACTATCTAGAGATAGTAGTAATCATCATCTGAGCCATCATCAGATGATGAGTCAAAATCAGAAACAACAAACGTTATTTCGTATGGATAATCATCTGGTGAGTCGTTCGGGTGTATAAACTCTTTGACCCTCTCCAAACATTTCTTGAGAAGATCTTCTTCGAAGTTAATGTTGAAACCCTTGCGTAAATCAAGGTGTTCCAACTGCAGACAACCATTAAGAATGGCCTCCAAGCCATCGTCAGTCAGTCTGTCCCCAAGAAGCTTGAGGTGACGTAGTTTGGGCATGCTTTCAGCGATTGCTAAGGCATAATCATCATCACCATTGACGAGAGGGGGACTGTAACCAAATTCTTCAAACCCATCATACCCAGACCCCGAGGAGTTTAGCGTAAACGTCTTTAGCTGTGGGCAAGCCTGGCCTATAGCTTTTAGATTCAGGCTTAAACATGTGTGTGAGATCTCGAGGGTTTCAAGCAATGGAAGTTTTGCGAGTGCGCTCACAAGTCCTCTGTTTGTCGTATATGAAAAGTATATCTCAAGTCCAAGACTTCTCAGATCCCTTGATCTGCAAATAATTGGGTGTGAGGTTAAATCATAAACTAAGAAGAAAAACATGATTAGAAATTCGAAAAAGTACTAATCAACTTAGAAGCATGTAAAATAAGTAGAGCAATGCGTATGGGATGACTATTACATGGCTCAAAAAACCTCATGTGATGCTTTTAAACAAGTCTGATAAGAGTTGTATAAGCTGATGATATTCTCATATATGATAACCTAACTACTAGTTTTCATTAACAATGACAAAGGATAAGTAATCAAGTAAGTATGATGATAGTAACGGAAATGTGAGAACTACCAAACGCAGAGTACATAAAAGAAAACTTTAATTAAGTTGCAAGACCATCCAAGGACCAAAGTCCATTACTAACAGATCACCAGATTCAGTAGAAGGAAAAAGTCATGATAAAAATTTGATAAACAAAATAAACAAAAAAACAGTCCAAAATCAACAAATTTTGCCCTAATCACCACGATAGAAAAGAAAAAAGAACAAACACATTTCCGATATTTCTTACGTACCAGTCCTATAATCATTTTGTACGTAACTATTCACAGACAGTGAAATCAAATGAAAGCCATATATTCCTCTAAACAACAGTTGGCAATGTCCATGAAGTGAAACCGTTTAAACTTGTATAGCGCCTACCAGAGATCAGTGTAAGGGAGAGAGAGAAGAGATACCTATCGGCGATGTAGGTGAGGAGAGAATCGGTGGCGAAGCTCTCAAGGTGGATCTCCAGCAAGCCGCCCTGGCTGAGATCAACAGCGTGACGGCACAAGATATCGAAATCCAAGTCTCCCATCTCACGGTTCCCCAGGTCTCGCAAGTCAATCTTCTTCCACATCCAAGGGTCTTTACAGACACGTCGCCACTGTGTGCACACCTTCTGAGCGGTTTCAAGTATCTCAACTGCACCAAGTCGGCCCAGAATCTCAGACGTCAACTCCGAGGGAAGCTCCGCCCAGTTTCTTGGCCCTTGTTTCTTCAGCGGAGGTTCCAAAGCAGACAACGGCATAGAGGAGGAGGAAGACATTTTTTGAGGGTAAACAAAAGAAAATAGGGTTTTCAAATCAGTGAAATAAGAAGTGAAGTAGTAGTGTCCGAACCTTTTACGGCTCCTGTCTCTTAATCAAATTAGGTTTACGTAGGATTATGTGTATGCGGTACTAACTCATGCCACGTATAACAATTAAAACTCATGCCACGTATAACCATTAGGCTCTCAAATTTGATACAACGAGTAACACTCACGCGCTATTTAAGTTACCTTGATTCTAATTAGGCAAAACACATTTTCTGATTCCTACCAAAATAAAATAAAAATATATTTTTTCATCAACACACATATATTGGGGAAAAATAAAACGTGGAATAGATTCGTTTCTGTGTTAGTAAAAATATACATAATTCGGTTTTATAATGTTTTATTATCAGTTGCATCTTATATTATACATATATGTTAAATTTGATAGAAATAAATAATGGATAAAGTGTGGTTAGTTAGCTGAATAAATAGGAATGAATGATATGCAATATCGTAATCCAGGGTTACTTTATAATTCCAGTGTACAGACGCATCGCCATGATTCTCCACACTTTCTGAGCGTTTTCAAGTATCTCAAATGTGTCGAGACGGAGCAGAATCGAACACAGCAAATCCGGTTGAAGATCCGCCCAGTTTCCAGACTCTTCGCCTTTCATCAGTCGGAAGTAGACTACGGCGGGAGAGGAGGAACAAGTGATGTTAGCTAGTTCTGGATGTTTCGGCTTCTGTCTCTAATTTCTAGATTTGTCCTCGTAGTACATTATGTATTTATAATGAAAATAATTTAGTCCCAATGTTTCAACAAGTAATATTATGAGCCTCAAGCTTGCATGCAAGTTGCTAAAATCCTTTAAAAACCGGATAAGAAGAGAGTAACGTGCGTTGCAAGAAATATGTCAAATCTGTATTTACTCTGCTAAGGAATTTACTCGCTCAAAATCTACACCAAAGCAGAGAAACACACGTCCGCTGTACGTAAAACCTCGACATATTCAAGCAATGTAAATTTTGAGATTACATTACAAGTCTGTTGTTCCAAGTTAAATAGTACTGTACATTGAAAGTTTGATGCATAGGGGCGTCTCAGATCCTATGATATTAAAGTCAGACCATCATTTTTGATGGTCTTACAAATATATAGTTAATAATTATTTAAGGACAATCTAGCTTTAGACATTGAAGTACTCAGTTTCTCATAGGGAAAATTCATTTGTACATTACAGTAATAGCAAAGATTCTGATATATGATAGAATGTCCACTTAGGTTCGCCAAGAATCCAACGTGAATGATGTAATTAGCAGGTTGAGCCATTTGGGGAGTCTCAAATCTTGAATCCTTGATCTCAAAACATCATCTCTCCAGATTTCCAACAAGGTTAATGTTTAGACACTTGTGTAACTCGAGGTGTTTCAGGCGAGGACAACCTTCAAGAATGGCGTTCAATCACATGTCCGATAATCCGTTCCTGAAAAGCCGTAGATGGCGAAGACCGGGCATTGTTTCAGCTATTGCTAGAGCAACCTTGTCACAACACCCCAAATTACCAACGCAGCTTAGCTTTAACGTCCTTAGATTTGGACAAGACTGGCCTACAACTCTCAAATCTTGTTCTCTGATTGACACATATGAAAGCTCAAGCTCTTCAAGCATTGGGAGCTTCATGACTACTTGGGAAACTCCACTGCTCATTACTGGATCATGGTCAACATATCCAAGGCGTTTCAGATTACTTGATCTGCAAAAGAGTTGCATCCAATACACAGAGTTAAAAACAACAGCTCATCTATTCCTGGTACCCCTTGTTATTACATTCAAACAAAATTTGGATGGTCGTGGTGAATTTTAGGGATTGAAAAGAAAAGAACCTGTCGGCGATGTAGGTGAGGAGAGAAGTGGTGATGTAGTGGTCAATTTCGATCTCGAGCAAGCCTCCCTGGCTGAGATCAACGGCGTGACGGCACATGACCTCGAAATCCTGAAGCAAGCCTTCGAAGTTTCTCGGGACACGCATGTCCATTGTAAGCCACATCGATTGGTCTATACAGACGCGTCGCCATGATCGGCATACTCTCTGAGCGGTTCGCAGTATCTCGATCGCGCCGAGACGGTGCAGGATCGATGAAATTAGTTCGGCTGGAAGCTCTGCCCAGTTTCTATACTCGCCGTTCTCCATCGCCGGAGGCAAAGGGGAAGAAGAAGAAGACGGCGAAGAAGCCACCGGTATTGTCTGTATTTTACAATTTTACAACGGTTTATGAAGCCAAGCCAACCTACTTAAAAATTATCTTGGGACTTGGGCTTAGGCCTATGAACACTTGCAATCAAATAAATATGCAAAAATAATATTTGAAATTATGTCATATGTGTTATATGTACATTGACTAAATCATGTTCATATGTAGGTTAGAAGAAAAAAAATCAAAATTTTGCATCAATTAATAATAGAAATATTAGTATTTTTAATATTCTAAGAATTATAGTTGCATCATTTGTAAACCATTTTCACTAGTGAACTTGATTAATTGAAATATATATATTTAATGGTAAATTGGTAATATGTAATTAAACTCACCAGATAATTAACGCACCAACTGAAAAAAGAAGTCCATAACAACTTCAAAAGTTTAAAGGAAATAAGAACAGTGGAGCACTAGTACCAAGATAAGAGAACAAAAGCAACTGAACTTGTTCATTAGTCACAACAACAAACAGAAAATATTTCAAGAGGATGTAGTCGGCCTACAAATGTTGTCGCCGCCTTAATAGCAGTAGAAGCCATCATCTGAATCATTATCCGTTGAGTCATTGGGGAGTCTCAAATCTTTGATCCTCTCAGTGCATCGCTTCATGAGATCACCAACAAGGTTGATGTTGTAACACTCGCGTAAGTCAAGGTGTTCCAGGTGAGGACAACCATCAAGGATGGCGTTCAAGCCCTTGTTGGTTAGACCGTTCCCTAGAAGCTGGAGGTGGCGTAGTTGAGGCATGTGCTTCCTGCGATTGCTTTGGCATTATCATCAAACCCACAATTTGAAAACATGATTTCAGGGTTGCGGTTTAGCTTCAGTGTCTTCAGATTCGGGCAAGACTGGGCTATAAATCTCAGAGACTCTCCTGTAAATAAGCAGTATGAAACCTCAAGCTCTTCAAGCAATGGAACTTTCGAAACTGCTTTAGCAACTCCCTCATCTGTTAACGGCATGCACCTTACAAGTCCAAGGCTTCTCAGATTACTTGACCTGCAAATCATTGTTAGTAAATAAAGTCAAAAACATAACCTAAGATCATAGAGTAGACCAAAGACAAATATGCAAATTAAAATATCTTTTTCTTCCTTTTTCCTTTCATATCACAAGACTCAAGAACAGACTTCAACCATTTTAAGAAACCTATCAGTGATGTACTTGATGAGATCATTAGTACCGTAGTACCAAATATCGATCTCAACCAACCCGCCTTGGCTGCGATCAACGGCGTGACGGCACATGCCCTCGAGGTCGTACTTGAAAAATGCCCTGTCATCACGGTTGTCTATGTCAATCTTACGCCACATCGAAGGGTCTTTACAGACGCGATGCCACGATTTGCACACTTTTTGAGCGTTTTCAAGTATCTCAATCGCTCCAAGACGAACCAGAATCGATGAAGTCAACTTCGGCGGAAGGTCCGCCCAGTTTCTCCACTTCTCGTCTTTAATCATCAGCGAAGGCACGGGAGTTAACGACGCTGAAGAGGCGGAAGCCATTTTTTTCTTAGGGTAAATCAAATCGCCAAATGAGAAGTGGAAGTTACGATATAATTCGTGCCAGCCAAGTTAGTTACTCGGATTGACTATTGGGCTTAGATCCACAATAACTGGGCCTATTCGATAGCTGAAGACTTGAGAAAGACAAGACTCAAAGTCAAAGAAAGAAACTCATGTCTTTTTTCTTATTTCTTTGTTCAATCATATGCCTTTAGTTTAATTTTCAAAGTTGCAAAGTGGTGTTATGCTCCATGTTTCCCTCTTTGTAAGTGATTTAACATTCCATCACGAAGTTAGATCCCCTTGTACTCTGGTTGAAATCATCATGCACTAGCACCAATTTCTCAAAATCATCTTTTGTTATTCCACGGCAATTTTCAAATCTTAGGCTTCTCAGATTGCTTGAACTGCAAATAATTGTGAGCAAAAAAAGAGTTAAGAACATGCTTTGAAAAGAGATAAAAAGAAGGATAAAGAAGCTAAAGCTCTGTTTTTTCATGTCTAACCCTAGAATTAGCATTGTTCAACAAGTGAAATCAAGTTTCTTTTGAAGAAAGTCAAAATAGTTATTGATGTAAACCAAAAACTGGCACATGGAGAGAATAGAGATAGAGAGAGAGAGAGAGACCGAACCTATTAACGATGTAATTGAGGAGCTTTTATCAGTGCCGAAGTAATAAATGTCAATCTCAACCAAGCCACCCTGGCTAAGATCAACTGCGTGACGACACATGATTTCGAGGTCGTTGGTCCTCATGACTCCCAAGTCTTCTAGGTTTTTCAGGTCGATCTTCCGCCACATCGAAGGGTCTTTGCAGATACGACGCCACGATCTGCACACTTTCTGAGCGGTTTCAAGTATCTCAATCACGCCAAGCCGGAGCAGGATCGATGACGTCAATTTCGACGGGAGCTCCTCCCGGTTTCTACGTCCATTGTCTTTCATTGCCGAAGACAAAGACAAGACGGCGAAGAATGAGAAAACCGGTGAAAACGGCAACAATGAAGAAGAAGAACCCTAACGAATAAGGATCAAAGACTTGTGTATCCATGCACCCATCTTAACGTTACAGTTATACACCCTTAACAAAATCAGTTCGGATCATAAAGTATATATTAAGCCCACTAAAGTATTCTCTTGGGTTCAGGCCTTTAAAGTACACTAAGTATTAATTTTACTGGGTTATATGTAGAGCTAAAAGATATAGGCTTAATCAAGACCTCTCACTTCTTAAAATTTATAACTTGCATTGTAAGACAATACATGATAAATTCAGTTCTTCTTAAAGAGTTTCAAATTCAAAGAGGGACACACAAGTCCGTTCAAAACATCAACCTAATAATAATGACAGAGGACTCATTACCACTAGCAACAGATATTGACATTATCTAGTCATGATCGTTGACTTTGCTCCAATAAGTAGTCCGCACTGTCATCGCTATCATCTGAGGCAAAATCGTCGTCTTCTTCAGATGAATCAGTATGGGAAGTGACATGATATGAGGAATCGGCTGTTGAGTCATCAGGTCGTTTGAAATATCTGATCCTCTCAGAACAGCGTTTCTCGAGATCCCGGACAAGGTGAACGTTGAAGCAGCGGCGTATATCAAGATGTTCCAAGTGAAGACAGTTGTCAAGAATGGCGTTCAAGCCTGAGTTGGTTAGCCTGTTCCCAAAAAGCTCGAGATGGCGTAGGTTGGGCATGGTTTCAGCAATTGCTAGGGCTTCAACATCATATTTAACCGGCGAAGTTAAAAAAGGGCGGTTTAGCTTCAATGTCTTCAGGAGTGGGCAAGACTGGCCTATAGCTTTCAAATCAAATCCTGGATAGCCGTGAAAAATCTCGAGGTTTTCAAGTAATGTGAATTTCATGACTGCATTGAAAAATCCCTTGGATGTTAGTGGATGGGTCATTGCAAGCCTTAGGCGTCTCAGATTACTTGATCTACAAATGAAAATTGTGACAAAATTATCAACACAGATTAACTCAGAAGCATATATACCACTTATAACCATAGTCATCTTTTAGTATGATGGAGAAACAAGGAAAAACGTATCAAAACAAATCAATGTGCTTTATAAACCTAAGATGATGAGTCAATGATATGTCATATGTGTATGAGATTAAAAGCTCCTCAAGCTAAGAACATTTTAGCAGCGTTAAATCCAGAGTGAGTTAACTACTCGTAGAAACAAATATGATCCTAAACATCAAAATATCAGAGAACACTGCGTAACCAAAAACCACAGATTCAACAAATGACCTCTCACTCGCAAGGCAATACACAATCCCAACGCATTCACTAGACAAGACAAATGCAACAATTGACACAAAAGTCACACAATAACAAATACTACTGCGATAACTTCTTGTTCAATTATGAAAATAATCTGATATAAACCCTAGAAACGTAATGAATATCCAGAGATTTTCCTGAAACCAATCAAAATTCTAGAAGAATAGATCATAGAGATAATAACCTTTCGGCTATGTAGGATAAGAGACGATCGTCCCCGTAGTGTTCCATGCTGATTTCAACCAAACCGCCTTCGCTGAGATCGACGGCGTGACGACACATCTTATCCTTGTAGTAACCAACGATCCCGCTGTTTCTCATGTCGATTTTGCGAAACATGGAAGGGTGTTTACAGACGAGTCGCCACGATCTGCATACCTTCTGAGCGTTCTTTAGTATCTCAACCGTGGTGAGACGGATCAGAATCAAAGATATTAACTCCGCCGGAAGCTCCGCCCAGTTTACGGACGGCGGCGAAGAGGATGAAGCCATTTCTGAAAGAATCGAGAAGTGACAAATCAGTGGACAACACTAATGAAGTGAAGATTTGATCATTGGAGACGTTTAGGCTCAAATTTACGATATAATCCTCATCGATCTAACAGGCTCAATAATCGAATGACATAATGGGCCTAGGCCCATGATTAAAGTGATTTCCGATGAAGTTTTCAAAAGCGTCACAAAATCCAAAGAGAGTGATGTTGTCAACTGTCAAGAGTCAAGACCAGCTAAAGGTATTAAAAAAACCAATCGGCCATATTGGTATCAAAAGGGTAATCAGCTGTAGAGTCGTTGGGGCGTCTCAAATCTTTGATCCTCTCAGAACAACGCTTCTCCAGATCCCCTACAAGGTTGATGTTGAAACACTGGCGTAAATCGAGATGTTCCAAGTGAGAACAACCGTCGAGAATGGCGTTCAAGGCGTTGTCTGTTAGTCTGTTACCAAAAAGCTGGAGATGTTGCAGTTCGTGCATTGTTTTAGCAATGTCTAAGATATGATGATCAGAATCAAGCATAATTTTTAGCAATGTTTATAACACCATCAGGACACTCAGAGGGAAGGCGCGGCCTGTACCCTTGACAGTTTAGCTTCAATATCTTCAAATGCGGGCAAGCATAGCCTATAGCTTCCAAATGTAGTCCTCTGATGTTGCAGTATGAAAGCTCGAGGTCTTCAAGCAACGGAAGCTTCATGACCGCTTCAAAAAGTCCCATGCCTGTTATTTGATCACACTTAACAAGTCCAAGACATCTCAAGTTACTTGATCTGCAAAATATATAGTTGCAAGTAGAGTTAATAAATAAATAAATAAACATTGATCTAAGAGATATAATAACAAGTTAACAACAACAATATACAAAAATAACTATCATTCTAAAACTATACTAGTAGATTTTCTTGTTTCTTTTGACCAAATTTGATCTACCATAACCATAGCAAGATGCGGAATCAAACCAAATTCACTTCCAAAATTCAAAGATGGGAAAAATCTTTTGAAATCAACATATGTGGTGATTGAGACTTAAGGAGAGACGCTATGCAAGTACTCAATGTTGTCAAGTACGAGTTATAAACCATAAATTTTCTCATCATGTTCAAACTACCAAGATATTTGTTCTTTACTGACTAGAATTAGCTCTAACCTTAGAAATTAACAAAACCATTTTGAAATCAAATTAATTGCAGTTCATGTAGACAACTTCATAAACCTCGAAAAAAAAAAAGAAATCGAGTGTGCATGCGAGTGCTAGGGGAAACGAGAGAACCTATCAGCTATGTAGGTGAGGAGGGAATCGGTGCCAAAACTTCCAATGTCTATCTCTACCAAGCTGCCTTGGCTAAGATCAACGGCGTGACACATCATACGTCCAAGGCGATTCAGGTAACTTGATTTGAAAACAAAACATGGTTGCATGTAAAGTTAAAAACACCAAATAAGTCATATAGCTAGAAGGAAAATGCAATGCAACTTCCCAAAACAAAAAGTTAAAAAAGTATTTGCGAGTTGTATATGTATTATAGATAGAGAGACAGAACATATATAACCTATAGGCGACGAAGGTGAGGAGAGCATCGGGGCCAAGTTCTACAGGGTTCATCATGATATCATACTCGATAAATCTTTTGAGGTTTCACGGGATAGGCATGTCGATTTTACGCCACATCCAAGGCTCTTTGCAGAGGCGCCGCCACGGTCTACACACTTTCTGAGCGTTTTCCAGTATCTCAATGGTGCCAAGATGCTGCAGGAACGAAGACGTCAGTTCTGTTGGAAGCTCCCCCAAGTTGTTGGGTTTGCCTTGGTCCAACCTTGTATGCGAAGAGGCGGAAGAAGCCATTTTATGAGTATCTAAAACATCGTCAACTCAGTTTAAATAAGAAGTGAAGTATACACACTATTAATTTCGGACCTTTCGGCTTCTTCTCGAATTTACAGTTAAGTCCTCACAGTATTACATATTTACAAGACTAAGACCATCATTAACAAGGGTCTCTTAAACAAATCTTACCCTAAGAAAAGTTAAGAAAAGTGAAAAAAATTAAGAAAAATTAATAAATGTATTTTATATAAGAGATATTTATTTATTAATTTTTTTTAACTTTTTTTAACTTTTTAACTTCTCTTACCTTAAGATTTTTTTAAGGCTTCATTGATAATGATGGTCTAAGGGCATATAAGATACAAAACACTGTGTTAAGATACCCGTTTTCGGTTAAGAGCTTACCAATAATATTTCTCTAAGCCTAATATGGCGCCTAGGACCATAATTTTTGTGTTTCTTTTCGCAGCACACATTTACATGGTTAACATTCAAAGTTAAAATTCTTTTAAATAGAAAAAAAAAAGAGCGTGAAATGAGGTAAGACAGACAAATTTAGTTGAAAGAAAAAGGCTAGGCCAAAATGATTGTCCACTAATTACGCCTCACAAAACAGGGGAAGTTGCTAAAAAACACAACAAACATAACTCTCTCTTATTGTCCAAATTTCTAACATCTTCTTCCTTTGTTGATCAGTTTTTTTTTTTGTCTGATTAATTCTCACCGGACGGTGTTATTTTAAATTGGAAAACATGAGCCGTCTCCGAGCATTTTCTGCGCCGGATTTAGTTCCTTCTGATTCTGGATCAATTACATCATCACCAACAAAAACTACAGAGCACCCATGTCACGAAGATTCTGGTCTAGAAGGTAAAAAATAAAATCAAATCATATTCATCTAATAATCTCATGGTTTAGAAAACAATAAAACAATAATGTGACTTGAGTGGCAAGAAATGTGTTAAACGTGTTCTTGCTTCTATTCTAAGGGATCACTACGAACGTGAAGCTACTGCTGAAACTCGTTCAAGATCACAACGAAGCAACCTCAAGGCAGCACGATGATTGGAAGGTCCAGAGAGTCAAAACGATGATGACGATTCTCGATGATCTAAAGGCACGAATCCAGAAAGCTCAACAACAATCATCATCTGGGAAAAAAGAGCTTAGGCGATGCAACACAGAGCTGAGACCGATTCATGATCCAAGCAAGAATCCAATGAAGCCGCCACAGAACGACCCTGGTGATATTCAGAAGCTGAGAAGAGAGCTAACCGCGAGTATGGCTGCAAGAAAGAGTCTTCAAATGATGTGTTCAAGTCTAGGGAAGGAGAAAGAAATCATGGCTTTGGAGCTTTCGAGGAAAGCTCACGAATTGACCGAAATGGAGGAGCTTATAAGTGATCTTAGGGCTCAAAATAATAAATTGCTTAAGAAAGTGCAGAACTGCGCGGTAGAGCACAATAAAGAGAAGAAAGAAGATGCTGATGGTCAAGGATGCAAGGATGCGTCTCTTCAGGGAAGAAACAAAGAGTTGTCTGAACAGCTTCTCAAGTCTATTGACGGATACCGATCTCTGAAGAGGAAATACAAAGAAGTTCAAGAAGAAAATGGATCAATGAGACGAGCGCTTAGAGATTATGCAGAAGAAGTGAATGTTGGGACTCATAGACTAACCAAGTTGCATGAGAAGATCACAAGAGAAGATGAAGTGAATCTTGAGAATGAGATTTCAGATTTAGAGAATTTGCTTCAAGGCCTTGGTTTAAAGATTTCGAATCATTCCCAAAAGAAGTAAAGAAACAGAGATTTCATTTATGTATCAAAATATAGTTTCTAATCATATAATTTTGGAACTTTTGTCACTTGAATTCTGAGATTTGTCTGTCCTTTTCTTAAATTTGTGCTCATAGCTCTATCGGAAGCCTTAATCCGTCGTGAGCAAGCTGTACATGGATTCCTTCCCTAGAAATCATCATAATCTATTAGCATTCAACGATGATGATTTATAGCAATGAATATAACATTGTTTTATTGCGTACCTTAGAGACCATTCCGCAAGTATCTCATTGTATTCATGGTGATCAAAGTCGTGTGTCATACCCGTTAAAAGTGCTCTCTTGGGGGAGAGCTTCTTTATAATCTCAAGAGCCTAAAGAACAAGAATGATGAAACGTATCTATAAAAAAGCTCAGAATAGTGAAACCATTATTTGACAAATGAAGAAAAATATTGGAAACAAACCTCAGGAAAACAGATGTGTGTGGGATGTGGTCCTCTCTATGATCAAATAAATGGTCAGCAACAAAAATTCCATAAGCAAGAAAGCGGTAAACAAAAGTTACAAAATGATATTTAACCTTCCGCGGTATATTTGTATCCAGGATAAGAAGATCTAACTGTCCAGCCCCGGTTTTCGAAATAGCTGCATCATCAAGATTCACAAGAAGATCAATATTTCTCTTTAGTAGAAGTGAAATACAGGGTTATAAACTTATAATGATTAAGGCGGAACCATAATGAGCTCTTACCATACTCGGTACTTGGTGGAATGCGCGAAACATCTGATATATAAGCCACTTTACTTTTATTGCCGAAAAGGAAACCTAGAGAAATGTAGTCCTCTCCATGCATTACCTAAAGTAAAACATTGTAAAGTATTCAAGGTCTTTAAAGAAGAATCAGACTGTTTTTATCTACTCAAATGTGAAAAGAAGTTTAACCGGAAGAGGCGTGAAAGGTAAGCCTGAGACGGTGAATGGTTTGTCGCAGTTCTCTTCGATTATTGTCCAGTCAAGCAACGAAACCCGTCTATGTACTTCTTTAACCTTCTTTTCAACCAAGTAAGGGAACTTCGAAGAAATACTGTTCGGAAATCTCCTAAAGTTTCATCAGAAAATACTAATCAAAGACAGAAAAAAACCCAAAAAGTTTGTACCTTTCCATTGTAAACTGAGATAGGAATACAGGAAGTAGATCAGTTGAACCGCCGCGAGGTTGAAGAGATCGAATTTCATCTAAGCCGTGAACCGCGTCTGCGTGCTCATGAGTTAGAATGATCTACACAAATCATACAAACATAAATCAGTAAAAGTTAACTTTATACCAAAAGGTGCAAGCAATCAAGAAGATAACAAAGAAAAGGGCTTAACAGAATCGAGTCGGGGAATCTTATAGAAGGTGAACCAACGAAGGACTTGCTCTCTAAAACTCTTCCCAACATCAATAATAATGTAATAGTGTCTACCATCTCCTTCCTTGTTGTAATAATCAATCAAGAGCGATGTGTTGCATCTGCCAAGATCAGAGAATCAAGATTCGATTGGATTAAAGAATGTTCGCTAAACATCAATATTTCTGGAACAATTCCTCAAGAAGAATACATAGAGTACTGGATTTTACATTATTCACCTATTCCTAGAAGAATAAAGGCAAGATTTTTCCGAAACAGAGAGAACAAAAGATGTCTCTGTTTCTAATCACAAGTCCCCAATTTCAAAAAGGCTCATTTTATGGAAAGAAACAAGTTTTACATTTCACAATCTCCACAGCTTAAAAGATCAAAACCCAATGATGTCAAAACTTACCTGTAGTTAGGGTTAAGGTGAGGAAGTAAAGAGAGGGACTGAGAACAGACATGGCAAGGAGGATCCGACGGCTGGAGTAAGCATCTGAAATCGGGAACTGCACCGGAGCAGCCTGTTCCGAGAAAGATCAGAGCCGTCCGATCATCATTACATTGATTCGTCTCCATCTTCAAGATTACGATCTTCTTCTGGACCAAGGCTGACTTAGAAAGCCAACGGCTATATGTTTGTTTATTGTATTAGTTGAGAATATGCTGACACAAAGTTGTCTTTTCCAAAGTTATTTATACCCACCAAAAGTGATACTGTAGTATTTTAGTCATAAGTTTGACATTATTTGACCCCAAAGAAAAACAAAGAATACTATTACAATAACTAAATAAAAAATATAACACTCTAATATCAGGTATTTGGTGCCGGAAGCGAAGATGTTTTAAAATTTATTTTTGCCATAAAGTGCACTTAGGGAATCATACGAGATGGTTTATATGAAAAGATAAGTGCATTCTGGTGTCATAGATGATCAAAATAGTTCTCCTAAACCTTTATTATACAGTATACACCACAATATTCATGATATTGGGTTTTTTTACATTTTTCATTTTAGTTTTTTTTAATTGTATTTGTAATTGTTACAATTTTATTTATAAATATAGTAAAATACAAAATAATTAAATTTTAGTTTTTAAATGTTAAATTGTCACTATAAATGTGATACAGTTAAAAGTCATAATTGTAATTGTTAATTTTAATTTTTAATTTTTAATTTTTAAATTATTATTGTAATCATTTCTCATGTCTTGATTTTGGAAAAATGAAAATCACGGTATTAAAACGACGTCGTTTGCCTTTCACAATGCCACATCACTCTCGCGTTATGAGTGATTTGACATGTGTCACCTGAGTCAGCATCTCAATGTGACACGTGGCATATGAGTCAACATTTGTTAATGTGGAAATAGAAATTAGCATTATTTGTACCAATTGCGTATGAAATTTGTTTGTTTTTTTTAAGATTGAGTATAAATTCGCATTGCATATTTGTCCAAGTAGAAATCGGCACTTTTGAAATTGTTCGAGTATGAAATGGCTATTTTGCCGATATTTTAGTCATAACTTTGACATGATTTGACCTTAATGAAAAAACAAAGAAAACTAACAATATTAAATCAAATCTACTAATTTTTTTTTTCTACTAAATTTCTTACTTCATTAGACCTAAATTTTTTCATATTTTCTAATGCACACAATTTTATTAAAACTTAAAAATGTGATTTAGATGAATTTAATTGAACAAACTTTGTAAATACAATATTTTAATAGAAATTATATATCTGACTTTGACTATGGACCTATTGGTAACTAAAGTAATTTTTGAATGTAGAGAATTATTGTAGATTCTTTGACACTTGGCATTATGACTGCAAAGTTTTAAACTGCAAACTCTTAAGTCTTAAGTTTTCTGGGCAGAAGGAAAATTACCCGATCTAATAAGGCTTGACTTTTTTTTTCTGTTCTCAATCCTCATCGAAGATATTTTTAGGTTTCAATTTTACCAATCAAGAGTTCTAGGGTTTTCCGCGATCACCATGGTTCTCAAACCCTGCGTAGTCGAGACGACGATAGAAGGAGACTCGAGCAAGCTTGATGAGATTGAAGAAGGCAATGATGCGACGAAAGTCGTCAGAATTGAGGAGCGTAATACTGCCGAGGATGATGATATGTTAGAGCCGCCTGAATGGGATGTGGACAGCTTCGATGATGTAGAGTACTGTTCATCTGCTGACCCATCCCTTTCCTCTGGTGAGGAGCTCTCGTCCGTTGAGGTGGAGGCTTTAAAAAACTACAACATCGTTAAACGTCAGGTTATTGACAGCAAGGTACGATCTTTTTTGTCTTTTGATCAATATGAGCTGTGAAATTGAGATGGGTGGTGATTTCTAGGTGCAATATAATGTGTGTGTGATTAGGGGTTTTACGTGGATCCAGAGCTTAGGCTAATTTATCGCTTCAAAAGCATCAAACATGTAAGTTTGGACCGGCATGCGCTTTGGGGCAAAAACTTTCGTGAGTACTGGGAAGAGATGGTACATGTATGTCTCCAAATATACAACGAATACAAGGCTAGTCCTCTCTCTCTTTCCTTTTCTTATGTTTTATTGTCCATAATGGTGTAGCTTTTTTAAGTCTGAATCTCTTAAAATTGTTTTCTTTTGTGATTAAAGGTGTGTAATGTGGAGTTCATTGAAGTTGTGAGAGGTAATTATCGCGGAGGACCGAGAGCTAAGTCATACATTACGTTTATGGCGAGGGAGACGCAGAATGGACCTCTTGTGGAGTATCAAGCTAAGTGTATGGTTACTTTGGACGGCATCACGCATCCCATCCTCTGTAGACCGTCCACTACACCTACAAAGCCTTAAAAACCAAAACTATTATTAAGGTATTACAATATGCCCTTTGATATCAACAAGTTTTGATTTGATGTCGGAGTTAAGGATACCAAGGTCGTAGTCGTAATGTAGTTAGTCCACACAGCTGTTTTGAATTGCTGACTTGTTCTTTTTGTTTTGGTTTGACTAAAAATATTAAAACAAGACTCAGATCAGGACGAGGCGGAGGGGATATCATCGATGTGGAACCAAATCTGTAAATCAACTAAAAACTCACTTCTATTATAGAATATGCAATTTCTGATAAAAAGAGAATTAATTTATTAGTATTCAGAAAAATCCATTGAATAACTAATTATATTTAAGCATTATCTCGAGGGGGCGTGATGGATTCTGTCGAGATTAATGGCTAAAAGAGCCATTATCTCGAGGGGGCGTGTGGAGAATGATCCCACATTGGAAGATGTGATGGGACCTTAAGTAATATATAAAGGGTTAGGGCCAATCTACTCACTGCCAATTGGTTTTGAGTTGGAAGCCCATAACAAACCCTAGTTTAACAAGAAACATATCAAACCAGATTTGTTTGATAAAAATAATGCGAGAAACATTTAAAAGTTTAAAACATAAAAAAAAGGTAAATATTGAAAACCAGATTTGTATGCGTAAGTGAATTGGATTTGTTAAACTAAAATTTGGTTAGAAGAAATAATTCGAACGTATTACAAAACGTCAAAAACAAGTCTTCTAGAGCCGGATTTAATATAAATAGGATCACCTTCACAATTGGCTCGCGGAGCAGAGAGGGAATTTAGGGTTTACTCGATCATCATGATGATTCTTAATCAATGCCTAGAAGTTACGAAGACGATACAAGATTCCGTGGACGCATCATCTACTTCAATGTTTGTCACTTCTTGCCCGACAAAGCGTAAGGCCGAGTTCGAACCGGAGGAGGCAGAAGAGAGCGATGATTAGAATGAAGAAGAAGGGGAAGCTAAAATTGAGGAGCGTAAGGCTGAAACAGATTACTTGAAGGTGCCTGAATGGGATGTGGACAGTTTCGATGGTTTAGAGTATTATTCATCTCCGGAGCCAATACTTTCCTCCAATGAGGAACCTTGCTTCTCCGAAGAAGCTATGGAACACTATCGCATCTTTAAACGTCAGATGATCGAGAGCAAGGTACTTCTTCCTGGTGCTTTTTAATTCTTTTGAGCTGTATTCTTGAAACTTTGTGGATTAATCATAGATAATGCGTTTGGTTTAGGGATTTTACGGGGATCATGAGCTTAGGCCAAGTGATCATTACAAAGGAATAACTCCGATGAAGTTGGAGAGTAGAGCGCTTCGGGATAAAAAAGTACCGCCAGTTCTGGGAAGAGATGGTCTATGTCTGTCTCCAAAAATTCAACCAAGACAAGGTTAGTGTTCTCTCTCTCTTTTTCCTCTGTTCTGTTTTGTGTGGATTTGTTTAAAATCTGTCAGTTTTCATACTAGTTTAGATGGGTGTAGCTTAGTCTGAATCAAGAAAACGAAAATCTGATTCATAATTCCATTCTCTTAGAGGAACTTAAGGCCTGACTCTTTCTTAGAGGTCTCAGTTTGGTAATTTGTCTCTTTAGGTTATCTTTGAGTGTTAACAGTAGCTATTGTTAGGTTGACAGGATTTATAGTGATCTTGCTAGGGTTTGGGTATTTTCAACCTTATAAACTTTTCAGCTCAAGCTTGGCATAACATTATTTATTTATTGTGGTTCTTTAGGATTCGAATGTGGAGTACGTTGAAGTTGTGAGAGGTTATTATCGCGCAGGACCAAGATCAAAGTCATACATTACATTTATGGCGAGGGAGAAACCAGATGGACCTATTGTGGAGTATCAAGCCAAGTGTATGGTTACTTTGGACAGAAAGAGGCATCCCATCCTCTGTAGACCGGCTCCTTCGCCAAAGCCTTGATCAATCAAGGTAAGAATTGCCTCTTAGCCAGTTTGGATTTGCTGTGTACATGCTCAAATGTGATTAGATTTAAGTCGTAATGTGTTTGATTTTTATTTTATCGTCCTTGTGAATCTGAATATTTTGAATTCTAGCATCTTTAGACAATAGATGATTTTATTATGAATTATATGTGTACATGTTTTACGAGTATGACACATACATAAAGCTAATATTGTTTGAATATGTGGGTGATGAGTTCAATCTGTAGAACTTTTGGAATAATCTAAAAAACCATAACCAAACCGAATCGAACCGTGATATATATGGTTTTCTTTTTATAAAACGGTCGATGCCAAACTAAATTAGAAATTGGATTTTATATCATTCACCTAAATTTCCAGGACAAGATTTTTCCGAAACAGAGAGAACAAAAGATGTCTCTGTTTTCAATCACAAGTCCTTAATTTCAATAGACTCTTTTACGGAAAGAACAAGATTTTGCATATCACAGTCTCCACATCTTAAAAGATCAAAACCGAAAGATGTTAAAATGAACAATTTTACATATAATTTGAAATCATATTTATATAATACAAAATTTCATGAAAATATTTAACCAATCCTCTTAGATTTATCCAAAATAATTAATTAATAGATATCCAAACTTTATTTTAATAAGATTTTATTCTTAATGAATTTATAATAATATTTTCTTAGTCCACTAAGTAATATATATCCATTTTGAAAAATTCAAATTGCAACATATTAAAAAAAAAGTTGAATTTAATTATATATTTTAACATAACTAATTCAGAATAAAATCAAATAAAAGTGAAAGGAAAATAATAATTGTATTTCGTTTATTATTTTAAATTAGTAAGAGAAATATTAGGAAATCTAAAATTATATATGGAAACAATAAAATCCGCTGGAGAATTGTCCATTTTATATATCCAAAGTCGACTCCTATTCATTTTTTATTTTTCTTTTACTAATATAGAGATTTTGATTGATTAATAAAATTGTCATGGTTATATAAAATTATAGATAAAAATTGATTATGTATGAACTCTTTTTTTTTTTCTTTGAATCAAAACAAAATCAACTCTTACTTACCATTCCAATCATTTCGGAGTCAGGAAAATTCTCTATAACACTTCCGAAAGGTGTTGTCTCCAACATGTCATAAACAAATTCTCTTGTAGCATCTTGTTTGTGACCAAAGGAGACTTTGGTCTTCACTCCTTTAACACCTGGTCTGATATTTTTCTCTGCCAAAATAGTTTTAAAATTTATTTTTCATCAAATTAGAATGTGCAGAATGAAGTAAGATTGTATTAAGTAATATACAGAGTCCCTCACATCTCTATGGATTCCTTCAATTCTAATGTAATTGATTTGCGTGATCAAATTCTTGAACGAATTTTTTTTTTTTTTTAATGATATAGTGTGTCAAGTCTTGGTAGGATAAGTTACGATGTGCTGCAAGGAGTTTACCCTTGTTGTAGGATACTTGTACAAGATTAGTGAATACGACTGAACCACATATGTCTACACAATATCAATAAACACAAAGTTAGTCCGGAAGAGTTAAAAGTAAACTAAATTTCTGCCTTCTAACATAGTAGAAAATATACCTTCACGTTGATTGGTCGTGTCACCGGTAAGCCATGATGTTGTCCAATCATTGAGAATTTGGCTACCATCACCAAAGGGCTACACATAGATATATTAGGAAAACGAAAGATCAAAAGGTGACACAATATCCAATTTTGAATCAAAAATATAAAGGCAATTATTATTATCGGTATTTTGCTTTGAAGCTGGACAACATAACAATAAGTATCTGTAAAAACATTCAAACCCAATAACCAAATAGAAAAATCACTCAGTAAAGATTAAGTTGCATTTTAAAAGGCTAAACAATTTTAAGACCCAAATATGCACATAAATTATGGTAGTAACATCCTACTAAGACAACATATCGAATAAGACAAATCATAGGGGAAAATTACTTATTGCTTAATGATATGAAATTTGTTATATGATTCTTATGGAAAATTATTTATCTAATTTTAATTTACCAATGTTTTACGACTTGATATCTCGGTTAGCATGTAAATCTATGATTAAAAATATCATTAATAAATAATTTTGTAATTACTCTCAAAAAATAATTATGCTGATAATAAATACTGAAAATGATAAATTCGATAATTAACCGATAACAAAATATATTTAACAAACTAGTCATAAAACAATGAGAGGTGGTATTTTAGATAAAACTACAATATAGATCCAAATATCTTCCTTTTTCTCTGGCTATAAATCATCTTACACCATTATTGCTACCATGACAATGTTATTATTGTTACAATTACCGCAACCGTCACTGCCACCGCAAATTACCAACAACAACACTATCACCACCACCACTTCCATTATCATCACCGCCACTGTTATCACCAACTTTCAACTGAAATACAGTATTCTTATTACAACGATTTGTTTGATATCATTTTATTTAAGGTGATATTAAATGAATTATACTTGATACCATTTAAGTTAAAGATATAACTATATATATATAGTTATATACAGTACATTGCTTTCAAGTTTACCGTTTATATATACAATTTTTACACATGTTTTAGGTTTTAAGTCTAGATTTTCAGGTTTAGTGTTCAGTATATTAAAGTGCCAATTGAATAATTGAATATTAAAGTACTTTATTTATATATATCCTAGATAAAACACCATGTTTTGTCATAAACACCATTCACCATTTAAACATTCACATCCTATTTTAAAAACTTAAAACTCTGTCGTATGCAGAAAAAATTATTGAGATTTTGAGAAGTTCATTTTATTAGAAAAGAAATGTTGGCTAAAGCGTGGGCAGTCCATACGTTCGGACTACAGTTTGCTCTAAGCTCTTGGTTCTAATCCATCTTCAGATTACCAATAAATAGATCATCTATCATAGAGGGTCCTTCTCTGTAACGTTTTCATTAGCATTAAGGGGGAAAAGGACTAAATAGTAAAAGATATTTTCGTAAATTAGAATGACTCAAATTTGTAGGTAAACTATGATATTTCAAAATTCATATATGATTTTAATGAAAATCTTCAAATCGCTTAAAAAATTTTATAAACCAATAAACTAATTACAATAAATATTTCCGGTTCACAATTAACTAAATTGAAACTAATCAATTAATTTTTCATTTTTTAATAATTTTATATTCGTAATTGTTTTTTCTTTTTGCAAGACAAAAAAATTACTGCATATTTCACCAAATACAGCAAAAAGAAATATATATATATCAAACTATCAAACTTTACTTTTCATGATTTATTAATGAAAAAAAGAGGGATGGCACAATACATCACACGTTTCCTGCGGTTACAGGATTTTACTATGTATATATAAACGATCGAAGATGACACTTCTAGGGTTTATTAGATCAAACCGATATCTCTTTACGCAGATAACGACAGAAGGAGATTCGAGCAATTTGATGGTATCCATCGAAGCATCGTCAGTGGTTATCCTGAAAACGCGTAAGGCTGATCAGTTCGACCAAGAGGAGGAGGAGGAGGAAGCGAACGTTGGTGAGAATGAAGAAGAAGGCAGTGATGATGAGGAAGTCATATATGCGGAGCCTGAGGCTGAAATAGATATGCTAGAGGTGCCCGAGTGGGATGTGGACAGCTTCGATGGATTGGATTATTATTCATCTCCCGATACTGAATATTCCTCTGGTGACGAGATGCCTTATCCCGACATGGAAAAGGCTAATAGACACTATCGGATCTACAAACGCCAGATCATCGAGAGCAAGGTATAATCCACTGTTTCTCTTTTGATTGTGACCTAGATTCATGAATATAATCCCTTTGATGGTGTTGATTTATGTGGTACTATAATGTGTGTGATTAGGGTTTTTACGCGGAGCGTGAGTTTAGCCTATTCTATAACTACAAGAGCATCTTCTCAATTCCTTTGGAACTTGAAGCGCTTGAAGGTAAAACCTTTCGTCAGTTCTGGGAAGATATGGTGCATGTCTGTCTCCAAAAACACAAGCAAGATAAGGCTAGTTCTCTATTCTCATTGTTGGTTTGTCTAATCATTCATTCACCCTCCTTGCTAGTTTTATAGATCACGTGTATAGCTAAATCTGACTTGTTCACGATTGTGTTTGTTGTGGTTGTAGGATTTGAATGTTGAGTTTGTTGAAGTTGTGAGAGGTAATTTTCACGGAGGACCAAGATCAAAGTCGTACATTACATTTCTGGCTAGGGAGAAGCCTGATGGACCTCTTGTGGAGTATCAAGCCAAGTCTATGCTTACTTTGGACGGCAAGATGCATCCCATCCTCTGTAGACCGTCTCCTATACCAAAACTTCCAAAACCAATACTATAAGCTAAATTACAAAATTATAAACAAAGTAACTGTAGTTAGATTATTCTTTTCCCATATGGAATCTACACACACGAAAAAAAAAACTTGATCCACCACAAATAAACTATACATAATATGATTTCGTCATGCATTTTCGTGATAGAAGACCTCATGATTTTACTTGAGTAATAAAATTATACGTTTTAATGATACCAAAGTGGAAGACTTCATGACTCATTCTTGTTTAGATTTCTGTGATGGATCATTGCAAGTCGCACTTGTTTCAAAAACGTCGTCTCCAACTCATAAATTATTTGTTAACATCTTGTTGTTTTTCATAATCCCATTTAATATTCCAGTTCGATCTATTCTTAAATCAAATTACATTAATTCTTATACATATATGTAACAAATTTTAGAAGTTTGAGAAGTTATATATACCATCATATTGTAATGTGGAGAATGAAAGTTTGTGATGGTCATCTCCATAATTGATCAGATTCACAAAACCAGATTATCTCCTTTAAACAATCGGGTAAGCAGAGCCTTCCCTTGTTCCGAGTTGAGTGGTTTATTAGAGATCAAGCTCATGAGTAAGGAACTAGGCAAAAGGCAGTCCACTTATCCAAATTTTACTCTTTTAATATTCTCTTGTTCTCACTCATATTATTCTCATTCAAGTTTTGGAAAACGTTCATAAACACTATTATCTAAATCTTATGAGTTATGTATAAGCAAATTAGCCATAAGTAAAGCAAAAGATAATTTAGACTACATATTTAATTAGAACTCAAGCTTGGGACTTGGTCTGCAATAGATAGGATAAGTCGTCTTGTGTGTTAATTTATTGGCAACCTTGGCTTGATACTCCACAAGAGTATCATCAGACTCTTTCGCCATGAAAGTGATATACGAAGTATTCCACGAACTATAAGACCTTGTCACTCTTACAACATGATCAAACTTCACATTGGTTTCCTGAAAAGCAGAACGAAAAAACAATACACAACACATCTTAAACCAATAAAACAACTGTAAACATAAAACGCAATAGTCAAGCTTACGTTTAAGTCATTGTATTCGCGAAGTGACAGTTTAGCCATGTCTTGTGCGTATTGAAGCTCTGTCATTCCTTTAACCGGAGACTGTTCATCGTCCAGAGATTTAAGATAGATTACATCTATACCAGTCGATGGGCAACGTTTAGGACCAGTCCCTTCTTCCACAAGAAACCCCTAAAATTAAACCTCCAAAATCAGATTTCACTTTGATGTTTTTTTTTTTATGTAAAAAGACACAAACTAAATTTCGAATGATATATAATGAATGATATATACGAACATGGCTTAAGTGAAGATTCCGTCGGTAAAGACGGGCTTTACGCTCAGCTTCTTCGTCGGTATAAGAGTCTGAATCTGGTGAACAGTATCCTCCATTGTAGAAGTCATTCACTAACCATACCGGTAGCTCGCTTTTTGAATCGCCGTCGTCTTCTCCGTCGCTCTCGGCAGAGTTTTCATTGCTTTCGGAATCGGATTTGTCCTTGTTGAGAGAGGAAGAGACGGAGGATTCTCCAGTGGTTGTCTCTTTGGTCTCCGTCGCCGTGGAAGCGATTTGCACCGTCTCGGCCTCTGTCTTGCTTGGTCCCGAAGCCATGATTGTCGTAAAAGATAAAACCCTAGATTTTGGCTAAGCCTAATGTTTTTATGAGTTTATTTGTTTGCTATTTTAGTAATTTGGGTTAATTATATGTAGATTAACTCCTTTATTTTCATGAGAATTTTACTTTTTATGAATAGTTAAACTTTAAACTTCACTTTTTTATGAGCCCTTTATTTGATTGTTTTTGCGAAAATAACAATAAGAATCATTACAAAAGGGTCAAAGAAATTGATGGTCATATGTTTTCATTACAAGCACTACTAAAAGTTACTAACCAAGAACACGAAAAGCCAAAAAAAAAGATCATATAACACAATCGTTTTATATCAAATCTTCACCCGAAAGAAGAAAAAATGTAGTCACATTTTAGATTCTATTGATCTCTCCATATAGAATCCACAAGAAAAGAAAATAACCTTTTTACGATCATGATTATGTGTCAGAAGTAGAACACTCTGGTTTGCTGAGTTCATCACCCAACATATGATGAAGAAGTGTATCAACTCTCTGACTCCGAGACTTCGACCTTTAACAATTTAAAAACAAAACAAAACAAAGATTGAGATTTTGAGTCTACAGTGATATTAACAACCAAAGAATTGATTTAGCTACTTACCCTGCAGATCGACGCCGGTTTCTTCTCTCTTGAGAGTCCTGCAATGAACAATAATGAGATGAAAACATTTCGGATTAAACACGAGTCCAAGGTTCTGTTACGTTCTCTAAAACATCTGTTCATTTCTGTGTAGTCACTTTCTGGCGAATTAAAGATGATAAATAACCTGTCCTTGACATTTTTCTTCTTCCTCAAGATCCAGCTCAGTAAAGAACGCCTCCAAGACAAAGGCAACAACCTGAAACAAACACGCATAATTAGTCAATTATAACAATCACGGCCTCCGTCTGGTCGGAGTTGGTGTCAGTGAAAGTGAAACTCACCAAATTCAACAGAAGTAAAATAGTGATGATGTAGAAACTGACGAAATACGTAATGCTCCACCATGTCCCCGTCAAATCTTTGTAGCTCTGTAGAAAACATTAAGAGTAGTTAAAACTATTGCACCATAGTGACTGGCAATAAGAAGTAAGCTATTTATAGTCACATCTAGCATTGCCCTCCTCAGCTCCAGTGAATCTTTCAATGCTTCTTGTTGGACACTATAATGAGTATTAAACTGAGACTAACAGAAGAACGAAATTACCTCCATCCATACTTGCCAGTTACCCATAACTAGCAGATTGAAGAGTGTGACCATTCCATTGGGATAGTCGTTGAAGTTGAACAAGAGATAGCTGGGGGTTTTTAAGTCAAGAAACAATCATATACTGGAAATGTTTCTCTCGTAAAATTAATACTCACTATCAACCACAGGAACAGAACAGGTCTACTAAGTAAGACTGTTTTGAGTGCCTTCAAAGGTTTTCATAAAAGTCAAAAAGGATACTCATCCTCAGCCAATTCGGTTTTGAAGAGCTGCTTGTTCCCAGCATTCACAAGCCCTCCAAACACCTTCATATAAATGAGATGAAATTTTTTAATCACTGGTTTGGTAATCGAAGCCGAGAGAAGACAGAGACAGAGAAAACACATCAAAGTGGCTCCTAGGACTTTCATATGAAGGTTCAAGAGGCTTAGTATAAGCAAAAATGAAAAGAAAGACCATGGCTTCGACATATGTAAGCATGCATTATTCAAAAAAAAAACTCAGCAGTCTGATTAACCTGTACGCCAATAGAGCAGTAGATACACAGCACGCAGAAAATGGTCCCTAGATATGGCATCAAACTTGGAATAAGGGTTATGAACGTCGCAATAAATGCTCGGTATCGTTGGACGTGCATAAGAAGCCTTATCAGTCTTAACATTCTTGCAAGGAGAAGGTACCGGATCCTAACAATGACAGAAGAGAACCAGAGTCAGGATTATTACAAAACAAAAACCCTTATAACAAATATTTCATAGTTATTCCTCACCATTCTCCGTTTGAGAAGAAAGTGTTCTCGTCTGGAGTTATGAAGGTAGCAGTTTCCCCAATAACTGCGGATACAAAGATTATCATTTATACATGGCCATCAATCACTCTGTAAAACAAGATAAAATTATGCTTCAAGAGGTCACCTATGACCCATGTGACAAGAAAATCAAACCGGTTTGCACCCTCCCTCCAATAATTCTCAAATCCATATGAATAGATCTTCAGAGCCATCTCCAACACATATATCCAACCTGTGACAGCATTTTAAAAGAAAAAAACTTAACTCCTGAAAAGGTGGTCAGTAAAAGTTGGCAGTTATAATCTATTATTAATCCAAAAAACTACTTTACTCAGCGGTATAATACAAGAAATATCTTGACTTCTGTTTTCTTTTTTCATCTTTTCATCATATTTCTCAGTAATAATAGAGTATACACTTCCAAAAAATATCAAATAAATGAAAAACAATACAAATGAAGAGAAGGTAGTGGAAACCTATTCAAGTTCTTACCAAATACAAACTCGGCAACCTGCCATGGCTTCTGAGCAGAGCTTTCTTCGATATCAAGCTGTACACCAAAATCTGTTATGGCTTATGAAAGAATTAGGGATTACATGTCAAAGAAAAACACTTTATGGGAACATGATATACCGTTGTTTCAACAACGACAGCAATGAAATTGACAATGAGGATGAAGGAAATAGCGTAGCCAAAGTTGGGGCTTCGAACAAAGGCTCTCAGTTGTTGTGATAAGGCCGAATGGTAAATTTGCGGAAGGTTTTCAAAGAGAGATGGCTGCAACGAAAACACAAAGGATTGCTAATGTAAACATATGGTGGAGATAAGTAAATATTGAAAGAGAAGAAAATAAAGTATATGTGGACTTACTACTTCCTCCTTTTGGAATCTTAGAGCAATGGCCTGGCAGAGGTCAGCAAACTCATCCTTGTTTATCTGCTCAACAGGAAACAAGAAAGGGGAAAAGAATCTGTTACTGGTCAAGAGGTTTATGTGAATAGTAATCTTAAGGTAGCCCTGATCATATGTGCCACCTCCTTAGCAGACTTCTACCTTAAAGTCACGAGTATCGTCAAGCTCATCAAATATCAATCCAAATTCTTCTTTTGATATCTTCGGCAAAGTCCTATAATAACAAAGAAATGCATATCAGGTCTCACAAGTTAAGACAATTAAAGGGAAGAAACCAAGACAAGTATATAAAAGGCGTATCCTTTTTTGATAAATAGGAAAAGATAAGAAAAATACGAAAGATCATAGCAACACACCTGTAATTAGTCAACTGTTCAAAGAGCTTAATGCATTGGTCCTTATCAATCTCCCCGTTTTTCTGTTAAAACATGAAATTAAGACGAATATATATATGTTCAGCAAAGTGGTTAACAAAGACGCTCTTTCATGAAGATTCTTTCCCAAGGGGGAACTTCCCCGCATATCTATAGGAGTAAATGCAATCCTTATGCATGGATGAACTTACATCTGAGTCTATAAGACAAAAGGCTTTCTCCAGCATTCTTCTCTTCATTTGATCCATTCCAGATACTTGCTTTGCGAGCTGCAAAAAGTATATATATGATATGAAACACGGAGTCGAATTATATTATTGCTTTTGCTTAAAAGTTGACAATAGAACCATACAAGCATCAAGTATTTAATAATCCACCTGTTCTTTAAAACTGTCATAAACAACGGCAAGAATCAAGTTTGTGACAAAGTAGACACCAATTAGCACGTAGAGCACGAAGAACACTGAAGACCAGCGAGAAGACCTTACAGGACAGAACATATTAGTCACTAAATTACTGGATGCATCTCATTACAAGCAAACTGAGACGCAAATGGGGTTTCACCAAATACTTACTTGTATGCAGGAATCCAGACATCAGGATTGTTGGATGTTGTGAACAAAATAAACATCTGATAAAGAGTTGCACCATAAGAAGTGAAGACCGTGAGACCCTGCTGTGTATCCTCAAACATAACGAAAGCAATCCAACTGGCAAATAGAAGGAACAACATCCATAGAGCCTGTGAAAATATTCAAAGAGTTAAAAACATAGGATGAATATGAGTTCATCACCCTATCTGAAAGTCAAAAATAAATTAGGAAGGCCACTGACCAGAATATTCAAGTATGTGCCAAGCATTCCAGACAGAAGGATAAGGGTGTCCCGAAGTTCCCTATGCACGAATTTAAAGAATCATAACTTTAGGGAATCTGATGAGGGATGTATCTAGTGGTTTAATAAGACGAAAATTAGGTGAAACAATCACTCGTCTACATTAATCATACATGGCACCATCTACTCATTATTTGTTTATAGATATAAAGGACATGTAATCCATGCAGTTGATAGAACATAAACAGAGATCTATGGATACCTTATGCTAAGGATGAATATGATAACTCTCACGTATGGGGCGACTCTAAAAGGAAGAGTATCAAAAGCCAGTGGAGACAGATATAGAAAGTCAACCAGCACATCAACAAACAAAACTACCACGCAAGCAACCTGAAATCATGATGAAAACGAATGAAACAAAAAAAAGGAATTTCTTACTTTTTGATCAATTTTCAACAAAAACTAAAGAAGACAAAACTGTGAAGTGGCTAGCAAGGGAATACCTTCACTAGATTCAGGCGACTTGTCCAAAAGATTCGGGACCCTTCATAGGATATCGGGAAGAAAGTATGTACAAGGAGTATAGCGAGGGTAATCACCTATTTGGACAGCGCAAAATATTATAATTTCAGCACAATGAGAAAGGATCTTGGTCATTCCTAATAATAAACACATCCAACATAAGATGTGTGTTTTGATATAAAGTTCTAAACAGCTAACTAAACGAAACAAACTAGTCTTGAATAAATACTCAAGGTTTCTGAAGATTTAAAGAAATCAGACATGAGGCAATTCAAGTTTTAAGTGGATGTATATGTATCTCATGACCCCATCTACACTAAATCTATGCATCTATAGCGAAAACCAAAAGCAAATAAGAATTAGGTTCACTACTTGCCTCATAGATAATAGATTCTGCATTGGTCAAGTATGGTAACTCCCCCAGGTAATAGTACTCTCTGTCTTTGCAAGACGGTGTAGGCTTATTTTCACACCACAGTGGTTGCTGCAATAGACAAGGCAAGAGTGTTATTACTTTCAAGTTGTGATTTTCTCAAGTTTTTAAGGAAGGTTGGTATATAACAAAGTCCTAACCTCAAAGAAGTTGAGGAAAAGCAGAGCGAAATAGTTGAGTGACCAGATCAGATCCAAGCGTGTGAAGATGAAGTAATACTTAGCAGACTCCCCAAAGCTCGACTGATCAAGTATTTGCTCAGGAAGACCAATACCATCTTCAGCCTAAATATATAACACATATTAGAGTCAACCCACAAATCCTTTTTGTCATAAGAGATGAAAGGTTTCCCAAATCAGCAAAACAAAAAAAGATAAAAGAGAACTTCACTGTAAAAGAAACAACAAACGTTTCAGACATAATAAAACAACAGATATCGCAATTCCCACTTTCAACCAGACAATGAAATGCTAATTTCAGACTTAACCAACTGATGAATACAAAAGAATCTCTCTTTGGAGTCGAAGTGATCCATATAAAGAAGCATTTTTTTTTTTTTTGAAAAGTCAAAAGGCAAACGAATTCGAAATTATAGGGGGGCTAAGAGAAAAAGAGAACCAGATCAACGAGTGCAGCAGCTTTCTGAAACGGAGTACCATGAGCGATAGCTTCTGATCGACGAACTCGATCCGTACCACCACCACGACTATCTCTACCAATCAAAGGGTCTTCCATGTTTTTTTTCTCTCTCAGGCGTCTGGATCGAATCGAAGCAAAGCAAATATGGAGAGACCTAGTAGCTTCCTCTGAGTGATTGACTCTAGAAAATGATAAGATCAAAGAGAGACAAAGATGATGATGGCCCAGAAGTAGTTGAATTTATTAATTTCAAGTATTCCCGTTATATCAAACGATAGATCTTGCAGACAAACACGTTGATCCCTCGACGAATCCTTGCCACGTGGCTTTTAAATGCTTTTGTAAATTTTCTGTTTTTTTTTCCCAGTTTACACAAGTTTTTAAACTTCTATAATAAAGGAACAAAAGGATCAGGATCCAAATAGAAAAGTCAAAACCGACAGAGTGGTGTTGTGGTCCTTTTAATTCAGATTTTGGATTGAATCTTTATAATAAATGAAAAGAAAAAGAAAAAAAAAACTCAGAAAATGACGAGCAGAGAAACAGATAATAATAGACAAAAGGGGTAGTGGGATATGGCTAACGCTAAGCATCTCAAACTAAGAAGAAGAAGAAGAAGAAGAATGTGAAACTAGAAGGTGTGAAATGTGGATAAAGCTCTGCAAAATGACATTAGATAGCAAAATTAAATTAAACTAAAAATGCTCTAAAGCTCTACAATGAGAGAAGGAGAACAAAATACACAAAACCCTACTACACAAATGCTGTACCTTTTAGACAAAACCCATACAAGAATCAGAGTTCCCTCCACACACACTGACAATAAAATATCTCACTAACCCATCTAACCGAATAACCAACTTTCCCTTTCCTCCTCTCCACCGACCTGTTTGGAATATAAAAGAATAAATCATGAGCATCTAGCACTGAGTTTTACTTAAGACGAAACGATTTTAGGAAAGCTAACCTCCAGCTGATTCCATCGCCGCGTACCAATAGCTTTAAACTAACCATTTACTTAATGAGACCTACACAAGTTAAAAGCCTGCATCAGCGTGGAATTCAAGATTTATAAACAATCATAAAGTAATGTGTTGAGAACAATGAGCGTTTACCGTTTTTTTAAACTTAGACATCGCCTTTTGATTTCTTCCCAGTGACAATCTGCATGATGCGAAGCCCTCTGCTAAAAGCTTCATTGAATAATATCCTCGTTTGCATTGATTGGAATCCAGGCATCCACGACAAGAACGCTACTGGAACCATTATGAGTATCCCGAACAATATGTCATACATGCGCGCAACAGAGACCACAGCGTTCCAGAAAACCCTGTACTTTGTCAGCCAACCCCTTTGTGTCTGTGCGATCAGCAGAATTCCCCAGCCGGTTGGGATGAATGCAAGAAGACTCGTGAAGATATCAATGAAGCTGAAATGCGTGAACTCTAGCAAAGCAACAATCACCAGTATAGCAAGCACGATCATAAGGAATTGGACTAGCCTGTACCGTATGTGAGCTTTTGCAGAATACTTGTCACGGGCATATTGGATTACTAGGAAGAGCACAAATATAGCAAAGATGTATATCCATGAGAACATGTAGACCAAAAGACTGGTAGATCCACTTGCAATTTTGAGCTGGTATACAATTCCATACTGGAAGAAGAAAAACCTGAGGTCCAAGATGATCTCCACAATTTTTCCTGCCATCCCGGTGTTTCTCAGGTGGTCCTGTTCCTCATACCACCATTTTTCCCAGCTTTGTTCAGATTTCGTTGAGATTCTGCCTTGGTACCAGATCCAGTTCATAAAGTCTTCAAAGTCGTAGACTGTCTTAAGCCAGTCAAATCCTGATGGGTTGAACACAAATGGGGCCATTATCCATGAAATCACAAGGAACCAGCTGGTGAGAGTCATAGCTATGTAAATCAACGAGTCTTTGGCGACCGGACTGTGCGTTGCGTAGACTATGAGTATCAGCCCAAGCTCGATGGCCTTCACAAAGTGACTGCGTGCATACAATCGGTAGTTCTCAGTAAATCCCTTGTGCTCGACAACAAATCCACGTCCAGTAGCTCTATACTTTGCCCCACCATGGAGAATAGTTCGACCGAAATAGTGAGCTCTGGTCCCCATTGAGAATGTGTAAAAGACAGATGAAAGCTGAATCTGCATTCGAATGAAATTCCATATGGCCAGAAGGAAACCCTCCTCGAGAGACCATTCAACAATCATTGGCAGGGCAGTGAACAGACCAAGCTGAACGATGAACTGCTGGTTCAAGATCACCCCAAGCGCCGCGTTGGTGTCCGTACTGTCCGCTAGAGCAGACTTCTCAACCCCGCTGAGAGCCAGATAAACCCGGCCCCAGAGGAAAGCGTAAACAGTAAGAATGACCATCATCGTGTTGAAGAAAAACCCGACCGTTGTGTAGAAAAAGGATAACATTCTGAAGAAATCGAGCCTGTGACCGAGCCGGTACACATCTCGGCTAAGAACCTGCTCTCCATTCCCACTGGCTACCTTAGCCTCAAACATGGATATCTGATTCAATCCAACATCCCGACCCTTCCCAACCTGAATATATGCACAAAGACAAAGGTTATGCAAATTGCATTGCATTAAGGAGATAAACAAGTTTAAAGTGCAAGATTATAACAACAGTAGAATTAAAGGATCGTTGTAGCATAGTTTGTCAAAAATAATCTAAACAGTGGACCCTTCCCAACCTGAATATACTCGTGGTGGGTGACGTTTCCACCCCTCAATGTGCAATTAAACCCGGCAAAGATGTCCTCGCTGATATTTATGACTCTGGAAGCCTTGCTGATGCCGCCTCGACTCAAGAACCAGAATCTGTCAAATACATCAGGGTGGCCATAATGCATTCTAACCTTCAGCGGGTTTGCAAGAACACGCTGACCAAGAGTGACAAAACTTGTCTCCTGAGCAGACATGAACCACGCCAGCGACGAGACTGAGCCTGTGAAGATATGCTCCCGGACACCAAGAATAGTTGGTTTTCTGATCCCATGATAATGTCTGTACTCCTGGAGCAAATTTCTCATCTTGAGAGCTTCCTCAAAATAGTTGTCTTGGTTCATATCAATGGTCTGAACAGCATCACCACGGGTAAAAATCATTGCATGATTCTGGTTCTCCGGCTTTCCCTCGCCCAGCTTCACCGGACCAGGTAGCTTCACTCGGAATATCTCCACTTCCTTCTCCAACTGGTGATCGTATTTCACCAGAACAGAGTAATACTCAGTCTCTTCTCTGCCTGCAGGCACCTCATCCACATATGCAATACGGAGAGCTTCGTTCTGCTTCATCAGATACAGAATTTCCTCTGCCTGAGGCTCCTTCTTTGCTTTTTGAGACCCATAAATCTGGCATGCCACAACATATGTGAATTTCATCAATGCAGTCCCATACTCATGGCCTTTATACAGCGTACTCACAGAACTACTTGCTCTGCTTAAGGACGATCGGTCGTTTTCAGAGACAACCCCATCAGATCGATCACCCAGTTCTCCCTGCAAACTCCTCACAGAACCAAGCTCCTGAGCACCCTCCCGAATGTCCATTTCAGACGCAGAGTCAAGAAAAGCGAGCATCTTAAGAGCTCGGTAGTAGTACATCATCCCCCGAACTGTACGTGCCAATGTCTGACCTCTGTAGGAAGCCCAAAGCCTGAGCTCTCTCAGCTTGGTTGTCCACAACTCGCTGTCTGTCTTTATTCCCTCCCTATGCATCCGTTCCTTGAAATTTCTCCATTCATCAGCATAAATTGTCTGCAGGTAGTATAGGGTTGAAATCCCATCTTCAGTCTCATTTCGGAGCTGTTCTTTGCTGTATACAACTTCCTCACTGTAATATGGAGTCAGAACACTGAACGCCATCATCTTCTCAACCTGAGGTGCATGAGGCATGTTCATGAAAAGCGAATTACTGAAGAAAGCAATCCGCCGTCTCGCCTCTAAATTCACGGGAACACTGTGCATAGAGTCTCTAGAGGTGAGAATCGTGTGTAAACGCCTAACCTGCCGGTAGAAGTCTTCATTGCTAGCATCAGGAAGCCTAATAGCATTCTGAAACAGTAACTTTGAGGCTGGGTCACGAGGAGTCAACCCTTCATTAGACAGCTGTTCAGTTGTCTTCTTCTCTGTAAAGAACTGTCGAGTTGCAATCTCATAAAGAGACTGCAGAACATTCACCACCCGCCCACCATCCTTTTTCTCATCATTCAGCAGCCCAACCAACTTCTGCAGTGTTTCGTAAATCTTTGGCAGCAGGTCTACTCTAAAGGTCTTGACGAAATTCTCTGACTGAATGGAAAGATCAATCATCTGAAAGAAGACCGTAATTATCGAATGTTCTTCAGTGTCAGTTGTGATGATCGAGAGCAATAGATGTTTGATGCTGTCATATGCCTCAACTACAGCACAACGCCTGTATTCATTCTTGCATATTTTGTGCCACATCCATTTATCAGGAGCGTCTACCAGTTCTCTGGCCTGGCTCAGTGCAAGCAAAAGCTCATTGCACAACAAGAAACATGGCCAGCGAATAACCGTCACATTCCAGGAATTTTTTGGCAGCTCCAGCAGCTCTACTTCTCGATCAGACACTATATCTTCTTCTCTGAAAGCTAAGATGATTTCATTCCAGATCAACGCAAACTTGTTGGCCTCAACCTGATTCGACTCGAGTTTTTTAAACGGCCGCCCAAATCCATACCTTAGCTTCAATCTGCAAACAGTACACAGCCTCAAGGTTATTATGATATTGTACAATTGAATTAAATGCAGAGAACCTGCTTTAACAGAAGTAAAATTTCACAGCTTGTACAGTCAAGTCAAGCGTTAAACAGTAAATTGCAAACAGGAATATCAGTAGCATGCTTCCACAGACTGACCTATGAATGCCGTCCTTGAACTTATTACCAAAGCCTCTAGCATTCAGGAGTTGTTCCTCAGGCATTAGGTTGAACTGAATAGCGCTAGCAAAGAATTGAAACCTCAACCTAAGCTGTCCCATGTCCCTGATCTCCCCCAGATGATCAAACAGCCCAACAACAGCACCAACAATTGAAGAATATATTGCGTACCAAATTTGAATATCCATCAGATATATCAACACAACGGGCAACCATAACAATGCAACAGAAAACCTATTGCTGTCACCAAAAAATTGATGCCACTCATAGTCTAAGTCCTTTAAGTTCCATAGCAGCTTTGAGGGTTTAATCATTGGCTTAACCTGCAGTAAGTAGCTAAATGTGAACTTTGTAGCTAGGACAAAAATCCAGAAAGTCGAGTACTTAATGTTATCCACTAAACCCTCTCTCAAACCTCGACCTACAAAGCTTTTGCCCTGAAACCACCAAGTTAGAGCAAAGAATATTTTCCAATTGGTCTCTTCCAGAAAGTTTCTCATCCATGGGATTATAAACAAAGCCAAAGCTAGAATTTCGGGCACCAAGAAGGCCACCACAGCGTAAAGGAATTGGTAGATCTTAGTCGTTGCAGCATTGGACCACTGTCTGTCTTGCCTCTTCTGCTTCCAGATGTTGATGTAAAGTACTGTAAAAGCTATGATCCAAACTGTGGCAGCTATAACCTTCATCAGCATTCTGAAAAAGTGCCGTTTGGTCTCTCTCGAAATGAGGGGAAATTGTGAAGCCGCGTCCAGCACAGCCTGCAAGAGTCTCATACCACTCCAGGTCAAGAACACGGTCAAAAGTCTCACCTGAACATCTTTTGCCTTCAAAGCATTCCATAGCTGCACTGTCACCGACTTATCCTCAGGCTTTTCCTCCCAAGCTACAATAATGGCGGCTTGAAGAAACAAAGCTAGCATCACCCAAAGCCGATCAAAACTCCTGTATAGGTAGAAGAATGTCCTGCGCTCCACAAAACCAGTTTTCCCTACACTTTTGCCTCTACTCTTGAAAAAATTGCTTCCCAAATCAAGCGGCCATTTCAATTTGCTGAAACATCGATCCGTCCAGAAGTACTCATTGATATCGTCGTAGTTCCTCCACTTACAATGCGCAACTGTACCGTTCTTGCTCTCATCAATCTCAGCTTGGATTGTATCGTAAATAGGTTTAACGACCCCGATTAAGAAAGCGTTTTCGCCTGAGATAGAAGGCAAAAAAGGTTGACCGGTGTTCTCATCGAGGCAGTCCTCTAAGATTTTGTTGAGCTCCGAGGCCATGTTATGGAAGATGTAACAAATACATTCAGGCATAAACCTAAGATTCGCAGCCTCTCCCCATATGAGTAGATAGAGTCCAACATAGAGAAGCTCACGTCTCGAATCAGGGTTCCGATCTGAGATCCAGATATTTGATTTTTTCCCCAAATACGAACACCAGCTAGAGTAGTTACCAAGAAGTTTCCTACGAAACCGACGAACAACAGCGGAATCGAGAGAATCAATATTATCCGGCGGCGGAGAGAGACGCATCTGAGCATTCGCGAGATGAAGCACCATATGCTCACGCTGGTTACGAACGTTATCCTTCTGGAAACCAAAGAACAAGGCGAGCCAGTCGAGGAGATCGTAGTGAGAGCGCCATTGAACATACGGCGGACGACGAAGGTCCCCTACGGTTTTAAGAGCAGCGGCGGCGGCACGAACCTCGGGAAACCGTAAGGAAGGATGGTCGGCGAGGAGATTGTTAACGGGAATGATATTATAAGGCTCCTCTTCGATTCCGGCAGCATCCGCCGCCAACGGCCGTCCGGTTTGCGGCGGGACGGTGCGGTGGCGGAGGCTCATAGTAGCATGTAGTAGATCTCGGAAATTTCTGGGACAAAAAGCTTGAGTGAATCAACAACAATGGAGAGAAATCGAAACGAGCGGTGCGGTTCTTCGTTTTAAGCTTGAAGACGGCGACAACGACGACGAGACGATTTTGACTCCTTTCCGCGTTTCAGTTTCTTCCACTTTTTTTACTTTCTTTTTTTGCTGGCTTTAATTTGTATTTTTTACCAATATAATTTGAATTTTTCCTTTTTCTTAAAGATCCTTTTACATTAATATATATATATATATACTTAAAGCATTATCTAAAAAATGATTATACTAATGATCAAATTCTTTATATGTTTATGGTTTTATTTAACAAAATTTAAAGATTTTTATCCTAATTATGAGATTTAGTTAATTTTAGATCTATACAGAAATTATTATTTTTGGTGCTTATACTTGATAAATATTGATTACTTGATAAATGATACATTTTTTAAGTTTTAAATGCTTATAGGAAATTTCTTTGTATATTTTAATTCAACCTTTCTAGTTTCCTTAGTATATAAGTTAAGAAACAATATTAAAAAAAAAAGTCATCACAAAGAAAGAAAACAAAAAACAAAGACATTAATGTGGATTTAAAAATCTGAAATTAATTCATAATCTTATATCTCCCAATATTAAGAGCTTTTATAAATTTTGTGCGCAATGCTTTACAGATTAGAATGTTTATTAGTAATAAAATAATTTGTTGATCGTTAGACGTTTATTAACTAGGGTTTACCCCGTGCTATACCACGGATCCATAATTTAATATATTTGTTTGGTTGGTTTTTTCGTAGTTGTTTTAAATAGTCTAGTTTTATACGTGTTTATTTCATTTAATTTTACATAATTTTATGAATTTGTATTATAAGTAGATTTATAGATATATGTGGTCAACCCGCGGTACACCTCATCATAATTTTGTTGTAAAACAAATTATATTTTAACTTAACCCGCAAAAATATATTATTATAGACAACCCGTAAAAAATATAATTCTATTTATGTAAACTCAAACCACGAGTCCATAATTTAATATATTTGTTTGGTTGGTTTTTTCGTAGTTGTTTTATATAGTCTAGTTTTATACGTGTTTATTTCATTTAATTTTACATAATTTTATGAATTTGTATTATAAGTAGATTCATAGATATATGTGGTCAACTCGCGGTACACCGCAAAATAATTTTTTTGTAAAACAAATTATATTTTAACTTAACCCGTAAAAATATTTTATTATAGACAACCCCTAAAAAATATAATCCTATTTATGCAAACTCAAATTCGTCCAATCATATTTATGTACAATTATTATATTTTAAAAAATTTAGAGTTAAAATATTAATAATACTTTAAAAGAAATGTTATAACATTAGGGCATTAGTAAGATTTTCTATAATATTTTAAACCTTTCTAATAAAATTTATAATATTTTAAAACTCTTTATAAAATTAATTTTCTTAAATATATAACTGGATTAAACAGAATAATTTTTTTTTTAATTTGGATGCCTAAGAAACCAAATTTCATGCTCATTTGTAGTTGGAAACATATAGTTATATTTATAATGATTTTGAACTCTTATATAAACATTTTCCCTTTATCATTTGAGTTATATACGTCCGTTTTTAAAAATTTAAACTGCAAAATGTGTGAAAAAAAATTTGTATTTTTACTATAAATATTTTTTATGTAATAATATAAATGGAAAATAAATAAGATTATATAAATAGATTGGAGAGAGATTCAATTTATTAAAGAGATATTTTAGGAAATTTTTTTGATGTAATAAATATATGTTTCCAATTTTGAGATTTGCTTGTGATTTAATTACAAAATTTACTTTAAGTTTTGTTATTTATTCAAATGGCAAAGGTTTGATTATGTAAATATTACAAAATAAAAGGTTATAACCCAAAATAGATTTTAGTACAAAATGTACTTAAAAAATGTTAAGATAGATTGTAATAGTATAAATCAATAATATTAGTGTCATTTGATAAATAATTGACGTAAACGAACAAAATCCATCTTTTACAATAAAATAAAAACAAAATCAATTATAAAATCTACCCGTTATAGTATTTTTAATTTTTTTTGCCTACAGATATACAACAATGCGTGATGTGTGTGACATTTTATGTATCTGATTCTATAGATATGTTTGATGATGGTTAAAAACTTAAAAGTTCTTAATATCGCCAAGAAACAACTGTATTTTGTGGTCACAAATTTAATCTTATAAATGTAACAATTATGTAAAAGTTTGTGATTAGTCAAGATTTTATGCAAGAAAATGGTTAAATCACCTGGTCAAATATTACACGGAGAAGCAAAAGACCTTCGCATTCGTATATGTCTCCAAAATTAAAACCTGTCATATTCGTAAAATTGACTTGTATATCTTTCTGATTTCAAACCTAACCTTTGAGCACCAGTGATACACGAAAATCATATAATAAAATTCGAGCCAAGCAATATTTGTTACTAATACGAAAATGAGATACAAGTGGAGCGTTTTATTTCATAAACAGGAAAAGTCATTGAACGGCAAATGTGACCGCTTTGGACGCTAAAATAAGAACCCTAATAATAATAATTCTCATATATTTGCTTTAAAGTTTTTAAATTCAATTGGATTCACATGGGACCTTTCTCCCATTTTCATAATAATTTGTTTCATCAAAAAGATAGAATGTCCCATTCTTGAATTATTATATTTATATATCCCAAAGCTTATAACTTCTCACTAAATACAAAATTACTAAAAACTGTCATAACCAAACAAATTGACGCGTTGAATAATATGACCAAATCGTACCGTCATTTTTTTACTATATTAATTTCTTACCGAATTTTAGAATTTATTATTTTGTTCCATACTAGATATATATATTGATTGATTTGTAAATTCTAGATCCCGACCTAGTCAAACGACCAACCCAGTATTAAAAAAAACAATCAAGTGAATCTAGTCATCTTCTACTATTTTAAACACTTCAGATATTTATTTTCGAGTTATTATAATGCTCTTCTCTGGGGACTATCTGTATATTGAATGTTTTAACATAATAGGCATGTGAGATTGATAATTTATAATCCACAAGGTGGAATCTTCCTTTTGTTCTGACACTCAACAAATGGTCGCATGTGCCTTTCACAAAGCATTGAAGAAGAAACACACACGATTTGATAGCAACTTTAACGTAACATTATCCGATGACGGTTTTGTTTACCACAACTGAACAAGTGTCCGATACTAAAAATAGTTTGGATACACACACAACATATACCACAACTTCTCTCATCTCTTGAGTCTTGAGCTAACTCTTCTTCTAGTCCTTAAACTATAATAACGCATTATACAAATTATAAATTGTTTCTTAATAGTTTTAGTGTTCCATAATCCGTAAAGGAATCTATAAAAAGCCATGAAAATTTCGACACGTAAATAGAAATTACACAAACACAAATACACAAACTACGTCTCAAGACGACATTGAGCTAAGGTTTAAGGTATTAATTTGTGTCTATGAGAGACGTAAAATTAGATGGATTGGATACTCGAGGAAGAAAAGGGAAAAAAAGTTAGATTCAAGATTTCTGAAGGAGAAAAGGGTCGACGACGGAGTGGAGAGAATACAAGAGTAAGAAGACGTAGAGGACAAGTGCCACGAAACCGGCGATAAGAGCTCCGGTGATCTGATCGCAGAACTTTGGAACTTGGCCGCAAATCGGAAGCCAACCTGCGTTTGCGTTTCCCTTCTTTCCCACTTGTGCCACTGCTAGTGCTGCCGATAAGCTTGACGTCAGTAGCATTGTCATCACCTTGATTGGTTAATGAAAACAACAAATTAATGTAACAAAATTTACAAAAGTAAACGCATTAATATGAATTAGCTAATCTTCACCTAACAAAAGAGAAGAAAAACTTGTTATTATAAGACACGAATACTCTATTTAGGTATGCATTCAAGTGGTTTAACTTTTTACCCAACGATTCATCTATGCATTCCTCTAAACACAAATCACCATCAGAAAATTTATATTCGAATGGAATATATTATCATTTAGACTATCGATCTACATATTTTGTCGACCAAAAAAAAAAAAAAAAGACAATCAAACTACTGTATCTGCGGTCGTTTTGTGTTCAAGTTGCAATAATTTGTTGATATATTTATTTAATCGTCACTAGTCACTTCACTCTAATTGTTACGTTAAAAACGAGAATAAGTAAAAGAGTACACACGAATTTAAAGTCAGGTGCACATATAACCTAATTAAGTAAATGAATGCATGCAGAAATATAAAATGTTACCAAATCCAAGACGACGACGAATTTCCAAAGCAAACTCTCCTTTGGAAGAAACAGAACTAGAAAGCTGTAAACACTCACGACAGCGTTTGCGATCACAAAATACCTACCAAATTAACATATTCGCATAAGTCTCCATAAGATGTATAACAACGAACACATAAACAAAAAATGAAAAGTTGTGTACATACTTAAACGAGGCCATGTCGGTGTACTTAGCTTCAAGAGACACAGCGAAGAAGGAAGCTCTCTCGTGGCTAGTGACCATAACGACCACGGCTGCAAGAGCTGCACCAAAAGCTGCCAATCGCAGCACAAGCCCTCCTATTCTCTTCGTCAACTTCACCATCGATAGGTCGATTAATGTAGATTTCAAAAATCTTTTTAAAAAAGTTTATATGAAACAGAAGAAAATGTAAGAACAGAAAAACATTGGAGAGAAGTGTAAGAATACGTACAAACACATAAACTCAGTAAATTAACTAGTTGGTAATCAACGATATATATATATATATATATATGTGTATATATATTAGTTGAATGGGATGTGTTTGTTAGTTGAGATTTTTCAACTATATTCACCGTCACCGTCCGATTTTTCAACACACGACATCTTTCTCTTTTGTTCTCTTTAAGACATGTGGAGCTACAAAACAAATTATGTCATTTTTTTTATTATAAGTTGTTTCATTGGAATAAATTACAAAAAATATTAACTTTGAACCGCACATAATGACATGTATATAGAAAATCCAAAACTGATGTCATCGTGGTGAATCTATATATATATTCTGTTTTGTCATTGGTACACTATAGAATACATATAACAATGTTAGTTGTAATATTATTTTCCTTTTTCTTTTGTTCATGAAAATGAATGTTCTATACTTAACAGTCAATTACTAAACTCGCATGGATTCAAGTTTTTCAATAATGTGTTGTTTTACGTTTTTTGTGTGTCTTTTGAGTGTTTATTTTGAATAATATATATTTATAGAAGAAATTATAACAGTTGATTCAAACTATATACATAGTTGCGAATTAAAGATGTCACTGTAATGACAGATGTTGTAGTTTCTATTATTATTAGATTCATGAACGATGACATCATTGAAGAAACAAATATCGAAGTTTTTCATTGAGCCGTTGTCCTAACTTATAGGTGTATCTTCGGTATGTTTTGTCTGCTAGGGGACTCGTATTAAAGTTGATATTTTGATTGGACACAATCGAATGTGTCTGTATCGTTATTCTTGTCAACAGTGTATCTGTTGATAGTGTTTACTAACAACAAGTCCTTTTTATTTAAAATTATCACGTTTAGTTGCAATTTTAAATCTTAATTCTTTCTGAATATATTGATTTAACATTGCTTTAAATGGAAAAAAGTCAGTGAAAAGCAAAATTAGAGTTTTGTTGTATGACTTTATATGAGTTAATCGAAATATGTAGAGAAGTGTCTTGAAGTGGGTGACCTATCCCATTAAAAAAAGTGTTTTCACATGAAGAGAAGACATTGAACATTCTCCTATGTTTAGAATATAATCCAATTATAGAAACTAGCTAGTTTCATAATAGTTTAAATCTTGTGTCGTTTCGTTTTTCAACTTTTTTTGTTTGTTTTGGTTTAAACTTTAAACCATATACAGTGTACATATACGAGAAGAATTTAGCTGTCAAATATGAAAGATCGTTATTTTTTTTATTATATGAAAGATCGTTATATAAGTCCGTTTTAAAGAGCTAAATTTTGAATAGCTGACACTTAGAAATTAAGAAATGGGCCTAATATAAGCCCATTAGGATATCTCAGAAGCTTCCTAATAAAAGCCCATTAGTATATCTCAAAAGCTTCCCGGGCTTACAGATTGTACGTCAGAGCAGGATCTTACCCAAACGAATCAATTTTTTTCTAGAATACTTCCTTAATTTTATTTTTTCTGTATATCATTTTTCGATTTTTCTCGCGACCGTATTTTATGTTTTTGAGTAATAATTTTTACTTCTCTTTTTTTTTCCAAAATAAATAAGCAAAATTTGTTTGTTTTCAATGTACATAAAATAAAAAAATTTAGCTATCAGTTTCACCTGTATTATTCCTCTTCCATAGTTTCGTTATCTTTTTTAATTTATTTTCTATCTGGATATTATTTTTACACTTGGGATTAGGAGAATCTTTCTCTCTCTCTCTCTCGTCCTTCTTCTTCTTTTTCTTTCTCTCTATCTAGCCATGGCTGCTTTCACTTGTACCACTCGTCCTCCAATTTCTCTCCGTTCCGATACTAAAATCGTATCCTCACCACCACCGTCTGCTTCCCTCTCTTCTCGGCGGATGTTCGCCGTGTTACCGGAATCATCAGGTTTGAGAATCCGTCTTTCCCTTTCTTCGTCTTCGTTGACCTCGATTCATCATCCTAAGGTTTCTCCACTACGAAGAGCCGTCGTCTGTGAAGCTCAGAAAACTACAACCGATAGTATGTTGTTTTCTCACTCTTCCCTTGTTCGATTTTTTGTATTGTTTTTGGTTATTGACTTTGCTTGATTCGTGCTTGTTCATGGATTTTTAGTAGTTTGAACTGATTTTGTGTTGATGATTGATTTGTGTGAGGGTGAAATTAGAAGTGAGGTGCTCGAATTCGTGTTAGTAATTTGTAATCTTCAGCTACAACCTTTGCAATTAGTTTCCAGATTACTGAATCTGGAGGAAGAAAAGTTTGGTTACTAGGAGAGTATGCGTTTTTGAGAAATTTTCTGCTGGAAATGAGGGTTTCTGTTAAGAGGATCGATTCATGCTGGTTGCGTGAATATTGAAGAAAGTTGCATTTTTAGGATCTCTTCTTTTTGTGGATATTTTTGGTTGGGAAATGTATATTTCTCTTTTCACAATTCTTAAGTAGAACACCATCACAATTGGGTTGGGTACCTACTCAGATACCACTTTTATTGGTTGGATCATATACACATTGTGACAAGAAACAGTTTCTTGGCTCATGAGAGTACAATGTGCTTTAGAGTAAATATATAGCTTTATCAAGTGTGTTGCTATTCTGAGATTATGTTTTATATCGATTGTGAAACACATGTGTACTCCGTTGTCAAGATAATGTTTAGAGAACCTTTCTTTTCTAGATTACTATAGTAAAGGATTAGATACAACATACCCATTTGGCTGAAGATCGATAAATTGGTCAGCTGTCTGTTTGGTTAACTCATGAAGCATGTTATTTTTTTTATCTTCTTGGCTAATTTTTGTTGGTTTCTTTCATGAATTTAAATGGTTTAGCTATAACTTGTTGATATGGGTTATTGATGCTTGCAGTTACAGTGGTCACTGACTCAACATGGGAGTCTCTAGTTCTTAAGGCAGACGGGCCTGTATTGGTTGACTTTTGGGCACCATGGTGTGGACCTTGCAAGATGATTGACCCGCTCGTGAATGACCTAGCACAACAGTACACTGGGAAGATCAAATTCTACAAACTAAACACTGATGAATCCCCTACAACCCCAGGCCAGTACGGAGTTAGAAGCATCCCAACGATCATGATATTTGTCAATGGTGAGAAGAAGGATACAATCATAGGTGCAGTGCCCAAAACCACTCTCACATCTAGCCTTGATAAGTTCTTGTGATGAAATATTACTTTTGAGTCTGTAAGATCTCTTATCTCTGTCTCTCTCGTTGTTGTTCTCTCTGTAACGCAGCTTTCTTTATAGCAGCTATCTGTTTCTTCAACTGTATCTTCTTCATCACTGAACATCTAGAACTGGATAAATAATATGATGTCATGTCTTTATGTGATTTTTTTTCGGTTTGAAGATGTTTTGAGATGCGGAACTAGTGAAATCAAAGATCAATCTTGGACTAGGCTAATGCTACCTCATTAGACAAAACATCGGTGGAACTATATTTTAGTCATGAAAGGGATCTTAAGATTGCTAGGTTCTGCAACTTTTTTTTTGATAAGCAAACACACGCTAAGGTTTGTTATACTGTATTCTTAAAATCTTCTTAATCGTATATTATTAGATTATTGTATTCTGTGATACCTCAACTCCGTATTACGCAAAGGGGCTAAAGGTTTTATACATTTCTAAAGAAAACTCAATATCGATCCACGAGCAAAAGAGATTTGAGATTTACGTTTGAAATATCTATTTGTAATTGTTACATATTTTATTATTTATGATCTATATCCGTAAATTGAACAAAGAAGTTTATGTGTACCCAATTTATGGACAAGGATGTGTCAATTAGGACAAAATGAATAAAACCCAAAAGAATTGAAGTGTTTTGGACTGATCTACAGTTCCCGACAAAAATTTGGGGGGTTTTAGAGTTGTTTGTCCAGTAATCCGACCCAAACCAAGTTACAGTTGTTATGGACATTATAAATTAGAAATTTCAACAAGATAAATCATATGATAAGTTCATGAAGTTTAAGTGTTAGATTGCCAAAGAAAATTTCAGATATATCTCTAAACCTCGTTGGACTGTGCACATGGTTGTACAATTTAATAAGTTGAATAGGCTGAATAACATTTTCATCTAAGTTTCACTAATTAAATTAAAAATGTTGAAAAATTACTCAACTCATTCAACTTACAAAATTGAAAAAATAAACAAATTATAAAATTGTTCAACTTGTTCACCTATACTTTTGGAGATGAAATGGTTGAATAATATTCATTCCAGTTGGATTCAACTTAATATTTTCAACCTATTTAATTTTGTACACTCATTCGTAGCTAGTTCACTATATATAGTTAGGAAACTTAGACTCAGTTCAATCGACCCTGTTAAATCTTAAATCTAAGACGTTCTTTACATATAGAACAAGCCAAAATCGGACAAGCAACATCCAAAACGGATTGTTCTAGCAAGAAACGTTAAAATATAATGTTGTTCTTTGTATCCATTTGCATTGTCGAAGAAAATAACATTTCCATATAATATCAATAAACAAATTGCGTTTGCCGACAAAAAAAAATGCGCAGCAAACTGATATGAGGTAGAATCATGCATGTTCGTTTTGGTTTTCATGTTTGAAAAAACCAAAAGTTACGGCGGAAGGCAAAAGCATCAGGCATTGAACTTAAATCGTAAATTGGATGAAACCTTTCTATTGGTGATGTCTTTCTTTATGGTTGTTGCTGAAGATAAGGTCATAAGAAAGGTGCACTCCGGTCATATAATAATACTATTATCATTTCCCATTGGACTATTCTAAATGCTCGTGATCTTTGTTTGTATGAACTTTAGCGACCTTAAGAAAGTCACGAACCTTCATAAATAGAACATAAGAATAGCATGATTGAAACTGGAATTTAAAGTGTGAAGAAGTATTGAAACAAGTCAAGTCAATACAGAAATTAGAACAAAAATGCGAAAACATTGAAACAAGCCAAAGTCAATATCGGACAAACTTCGTGAAACCTAACTCCCACTTGAGGTTCTTAGATTGTTTGAAAAGACATACTTGTATGAAGACTTTATTTTGATGTTTATAATATTAACAAGCGGACAATGTTTCAATCATTTGATTTTGATTGTCGGCCATATTCTCCTACCAAACGACGAGTTGCAGTTGGATCAGATGAATAAGAAAACATTGAAACGGTGGCTATATATATATATATATATGTTTCCGAATATTCAAATGTTGGGTTAAGATATAAACACTAGCTTTTTCTAATATTTTCAACGAATAAATTATACACATCGGAACTATATATCATTGTTTCACTTCATGCATGTTTCACGATGCATATGTTTTCATACCTATTTAAACACAAATATCATGTAATAACACAATTACAAATGTATATATATTGACAGAAATCCAAAACTAAATGGAAGTTGATAGTCAACATTATCAATAATAAAAATAAAGTTTAGTTTTGTAGCGAAGATTAAACAAACACACAAGTTTATTTATTCTTAATATTGCATTAAAGAAGGATAAGAAGAGTTGATCCGAAGAAAACCTGAGAGATGTTTACGTGTTGAAGATGAATAACGACGTTCTAATAAAGTTTAAATAACCACTAATTAATCTACACAAGTACTTAACGTGTATCATGAAACCATTGAATAAATAATTGAAAACCAATCACACCAAATATTTTTCCGAAGAAGGAACTGGTCCACGCCTCAGGAGAATTAGTCCGATGATATATATAACAAATCCTCATTCATTATAATTTGTTTTTGTTTTGCGCCTAATCACATTTACAAATTGATTACAACAAAGTAACAAACAATACAAAAACTCAAAGATTCGGCTATTAGATTATGGTTTAGATTGAACGGTTTATGATACCATTACGTTAAACACTCTTAATATATACTAGAGTATTTTTGGTTTAATGCAATGTAGATTACAATTTGAAAGGTCTACATAAACCGTTAAATCTAAACCATATCGACGTCCAATTAATTTAAAGAAACAGTAGTATAATTGAAGAACATTAATAAAATAGAAAGTTCCCCACAAAGCAAAACAGAGAATGCGTGACTCGTGAGGTTTGTTTAATGTGAGATGAGAGCTCTCATCGTCGTTAGCTGTGAAAGGTCTGACGCAAAGCGTGAAGAGAGCCCATCTCCCACCTCTCATTACTCCTTTTTTTCTCTTTTTTGAGTTCTTTACTCCAACCAATCACCACTTTTCTCACTAAGATTTCTTTATCAATTTAGTAGTAGTAATTAAGAAATTGTACTAGTGTTAATTAATCATCATCGACATTCATTGGTCAGTTAACTTACTCCTTCCATGTACATTGTTCTCTCTTGTCGACCATTGATTAAATTACTTAAACATGTTGAAATATTTGGTGCTTAATTTGATTGGAATCTAAATTTTTGTTTAACATTGGCATTTGTTGACAAAAAAACAAAAAAAAATATTGGCAATAATGAGTTGGGGATATATTCACAAATTTTTGACTTGTTAAAAACGTACAAATAATTTTTATTGTTATTGCTTCCCTTACAAATGTTCATACAATTTTTTTTAGTGGGGTGAATGCAATGCACCTAACAAAGAAGTGGTATGACATTTGTGACACGAGCGTTAACACATCATGAAATGGTCCTTTTGTTTTCCCACTCAACCAAATTACTTGAAAAAGATAAAAAGAGTGCTTTGTGATACAAGTAAACTCTATTATATCTACTAGTAGTTTACCATAACAAAATACTCTTAAAAAAAAAAAAAAACCAATAGAGACGTATTCTAGTTGTAGAAGTAAAATCTCTTGATATATCCTCAAGTATGTAAGAAAATTTATTTTGTTTTTTTTGGATAATGTATTACTTCTACATAAAGATTTGGTGTTTATGGAATATGTGGATTGACTTATATTTTTGGTTATGGTATGTAAGGTGTTGATTGGTAAGATAAATTTGCATATATCTCATCTTTTTTTTTTTTTTTTGGGACAATCATATATCTCATCTTTGATATGTTTCCCAACATATAAATAGTTTTTCACGGTATCATTGTAGTATAAAAATCTCTGCGATTTGACACTATAAAATTAATGGACGGTCTTAATAATTAAAGAAAAAATCTAATTGATATTTTAAGTAACCACATTTTGAGAGGTTAATATTTAATTAAATATTTGGTGAGATTGAAAACCACTAGCTTATAAAAAAAACTCAGGCGAATCAATATACTAATTAACTTGGATATATTTTTTTATAGATATACAAAACAGAAAAGAGAGTTATCTAAAAAATCACATCGCCACGTCAGTGAAGAGATCATTACGTTCTCGATTTCGAGGCATCATTATTTTTATATTAAATTCTTTTGGGTCTTTGCTTATTTATTCTTCACTGTCTCTCTCTTCCTCGTCTCGGCTTCTACAAAAACCAGATTTTTTCCTCTCCGCTTCTTCCTCTCTCTCTCTTGGTTTAATATCCTTTCTTCTCTGCTCTCAAATCTATAGATCAGCCATTGACACAGTTTCTTAGGGTTTCCCTCAAACGCCGCCGATTCTCTCTGGTTTGTTTCCCTCAATCTCTCTCTCTCACTCTTCATAGTTCCTTCCTATATACGTGTCTTTGCGTATTTACACACACATGAATGTGTATCTCTGACTCCGGAAATTTCTCCGTCTTTTGATTTGGGTTTTGTTTTTTTCCCTCTTTAGATATTTTTGAATTGGTGTTGTTGAACTTTCGTTGAGGTGGTGAGTTTTGTTGTGTCTCTCTGTTTCTGCTTAGTCTTATATAATCCAATCGTTCTCTCCTTTTGTCTTTCTTGGTGGGTTTGCGATAAATCTATCAAATTTGTTGTTTTCTTAAGCTAAAGTTTGATCCGACGATGATGGTCAAGTTTGTATTTTGATGATCGAGTTACGAGTCTTTGGAATATGCTTTACTTCTAATTCCAAGGTTTTTAATCTGTATAGCCAAAACCCTGCTCGTGTTGAATCAGGACTTTTTAATGATTTCGTCGGTTTCTAAAATTTCAAATTTTTAGGGTTCTTAGATTTAAAGGGTTTATGTCCTGTGTGATTTTTGGAGTTTTGGGTTTTTTTAAATCCTTTTCTGAATAACCTAATTCCCATCTGGAAGTAAATAGGCTATCTTTGTGTGTTTCACTTGTAAATCTTATTGATACCTACGTTTGTTGTTTCTATAAGAAACTAATTCATTCATCTTGATCTAATGCTGGAAAAAAAAAACATTTTTTCTCTCAGGATTTTGGCCAATGGCCTTGGATCAATCTTTTGAAGATGCTGCAGTACCGGGAGAACTCTATGGGGAAGGTGCATTTTGTTTCAAGAGCAAGAAACCTGAACCCATCTCTGTCTCGGTTCCTTCTTCTGATGATGGCGATGATTCGAATTTCGACTGCAATATTTGCTTAGACTCGGTGCAAGACCCAGTTGTGACCCTCTGTGGTCACCTCTTCTGCTGGCCCTGTATTCACAAATGGCTTGATCTACAGAGTTTCTCGACAAGTGATGAATACCAAAGACATAGACAATGTCCTGTTTGTAAATCTAAAGTGTCTCATTCTGCTCTGGTTCCTTTGTATGGCAGAGGCCGTTGCACAACTCAGGAAGAAAGTAAAAACATTGTGCCTAGAAGACCATTGGGACCAGTTTACCGGCTTGAGATACCGAATTCGCCTTATTCTAGTACCGACCTGCGGTTATCACAACGGGGTCATTTTAATAGTCCACAGGAAGGTTACTACCCTGTCTCAGGGGTGATGAGTTCGAACAGTTTATCATACTCTGCTGTTTTGGATCCAGTGATGGTGATGGTGGGAGAAATGGTAGCTACTAGATTGTTTGGAACACAAGTGATGGATAGATTTGCATATCCAGACACTTACAATCTCGCAGGGACAAGCGGGCCGAGGATGAGAAGGCGGATAATGCAGGCTGATAAATCACTGGGAAGAATCTTTGTCTTCTCTGTGTGTTGTGTTGTTCTGTGTCTTCTCTTGTTTTAGGTTCTCATAGATAGGTTGGTTCTACTGTTCACTTTCTTCAAGTGTAAGGAAACATAGTCAAAGAAATGTACATTTGTGTTGGAAACAAATCAAAGTTGCTTAATGTTATGGAGTTTGTGCTGGGGTACATCATGTGTAGATTTGGTGTGGAGGATAGTGCCATCTAGATTAGAGGCCATGTTAATGGGCCTGATTTGCATGTATGTATACTTTAGCCTATGCGTAGAAAAATAATATTTGGCTTTTCGAGTGTTCACTTTCTTTTAAGTGTGAAGGAAACCCAATCGAAGAAATGTACATTTGTGCAGATCAGAGTTGGTTAATATTCAGGAGTTTGTGTTGGGTTACATTCTTGGTGTTGGAGACATGATGCCGTTAGTTGAAAGGCCTGATTTGCACCTGTGTATAATGCAGTCCAGGGAGTAGGACGATAACAACTAGTAATTCTTTTTCGGGGTATGTTTACTTACATAGGTTTTTGAAGTTGACTTATGATTACCATTTATATCCTACAGGTACAGGCTACAAATATGAAATCAAGGTGATAGGCTTATTTTGGATTTTTAAAAAGACTTTCTCTGTCTCTACTATTGCACCCTAAAGACTATTTCTGTAATCGAGGTGTTAGATCTATTTCAGATTAAAGAAAGACTTTCACTCTGTTTCTGCGTTGACTTTGATTGCACTCACACTTCAGACACAGAGGGAGTTTTATGAATGGACGTACATAGAGTCTCTCATCCGTCAAGCTTTAGCAATTCTGATCTGCTTCTCATCTTCTTGGTAAGTATCTCTCCTCTTCTTCACTCTGTTTAAAATTGTGTTTTAAACTATTGGTGGGATGATTTTAGGTTTAAGATGGAGTTCTGAAGCAAGTCTAGATAGAATTGAGGCTCAGGGGTCTATGCCGGAGTTCTTCACCAATATCAGATTGTCTGATCTGTTTGACCTCCCCGGTGAATATGTGCCTATGTGTCCTCAGATCCATAGCGCAGTGAGCACGGGGGACAAAGAATGGGTGAAGAAGTTGAGAAGCTACGGTAAGCCAATGGCATGTCTAAAAAGCGAACAAGGAGATTCTGTTCTTCACGTTGCTGCAGTTTGGGGTCATCTTCAACTAGTGAAGAGCATAGTCTCTGAATGCCCATGTCTTCTTCTGGAGCTAGACTCGAGGGATCAGCTTCCCCTTCATGTGGCAGCTCGTGCTGGTCATGTAGCTGTTGTTGATGCTCTTGTTGCGACATTAACATCTGTCCTAGCTAAATCTTCTGAAGAAGAGAAGCAAAACCTGAACCTGTATGTTGCAAAGGACATAAATGGAGATACTCCTCTGCACTTAGCCTTGAAATCCCCTCGTGTGAAGACTGTTGGTAGACTGGTGGACGCATACCAACAAGCTTCGTTTCATGCAAATAAAGATGGAATATCTCCCTTGCATTTGGCAGTTGAAGCAGGAAAGGTAATAATTGTGACAGCAATGTTGAAAACTACAGACAATGATAAACAAGATTTGCAGTTGGAAAGGAGAAAATGTCTTGTGCACGCGGCTCTGAAGGCCAAGAATACAGGTTCTGTTTTTCCTTTTAACCGATTGGCAGCTGCATTTTCTTTTCTCAAACATACGCAACCGTTAGGAGACGAATCTTGGGTAGGTGTGTTCTAGCGCTAGTAATTCATATCTTCCCACTTTTTTTCTAGCAGATGTCCTCAATGTTATTCTTAACGAATATCCAAATCTTGAGGATGAGCGAGATGAAGAAGGAATGACTTGCCTTTCATTTGGAGTATCCATAGGGTTTTATGAAGGAGTATGCAACCTGTTAGACCGATCAACTAAGAGTGTCTATGTGTGCAACGACGATGGATCCTTCCCGATCCATATTGCTGCAGAGAAATTTCATCCCAGAGTTCTGAGAGAGATTCTAAAACGTTTTCCAGATTCAAAATACCTTCTTAACAAACATGGTCAGAACATTTTTCACATTGCAGCGATGAGTGGGAGAGCTGCAGGGTTTCTTTACCTTCATTTCCGGAGATTTAATAGGGGACCTGATGGAAAAGCAAGATGTGGATGGAAACACACCTCTCCACCTGGCTACTTTGAAGTGGCGCCCTCATTCTCTTTTCTTGCTTCTATTTTTAAACCAGGGTAAATGGATACACATGCGGAACAATTGTGGTTTAACAGCTCTTGATATCGCCGAGTCAAATCTGCAACCCAACTACATCTTTATTGAGGTATCTCTGATTTCCCACTATAATCTCACATTGAACTATGAATTTTATTTATCTTCTTGACTTTTTATAGTCTGTTGTTTGGATTGCAGAGGATGACAATGGTGGTGTTATTATACTACAACGGGAAAAGCATAACAAAGCCATCAGATCCACCAGCTGGTGAAAAAATCAAAGACTACATCAACACTCTTCTAGTGGTAGCAGCCCTTATAGCAACGGTGACGTTTGCTGCTGGTTTTACAATACCTGGTGGCTTTAATAGCTCAGGTCCCAAATTGGGCAACGCTACTCTAGCCAATGACCGCAAGCTCGTCTTTTTTATGGTATTTGACATCCTGGCAATGCAAAGCTCCATCTTGACGATAGCTACTCTAATCTGGGCGCAGCTGGGCGATCCAGCACTTGTTCAGAGATCCTTAAATGTGGCATTGCCATCACTGTTTTTCGCTCTTCTCTGCATGCCGGCGGCATTCTATTGTGGCGTTTTTGTTGCATTTTCGCATGTCAAGGGGCTTATGATCTTCCTCGACATTACATCTGTGATCTTTGTCTTTACGATGATCTTTATCCTTGGCCCTCACGTCTTACTCCAAATACCTGGCCTTCCTGGGGGTATCTTTGGTGCTTATTTCATGCAATTTTTATTTCTCTTCAATGAAGACAGCTATGAAAAGGCTCCTGCTGCAAAGATGTCAGGTAAGGAACATCTCATCCAAGAGAAAGAAAGTAGCTAAAAAGAGAGCATGCTTCTAACATACTCTCTTTTAACATGCTCTCTTTTTAGCTACTTTCTTTCTCTTGGATGAGATGATCCTTACTGATCAGTATAAGACTACTTGTTCCAAGAATTGCATGTTACCTTACCTTAACACAGGCTGGCTGTATCTGTTTCCTGCTATATTTGTTTGTTGTTTAATTTTCAAACTATCCACACTATGGACAGACGACTAGTCCAAGATTCTTACATTATTCACTTAGATTGGTATTTGAATAAGATAATCCGTAAATGATTTTCTATAAAATATGAATGCCATCGTGCTTCTTGAAGATTCTCAGAGTTTTAAATCTATAAGCAGAGACCTTTGTGCTTCCTTGAGGAGGTCAAACAAAGATTTATTTTTGATAGTAAGATCGCTTTATTACCTCTATGGATCCTGAGACTTATAGGGCAGTGGTTATGGGTAAAGTTCAAGACTTTGAAAAGGTTATGCAGGAGAATGAAATTCCTGTTCTTGATCAGGTCACTTTCCAGGGGAATACGATTCTGCATCTCGCAGCTATTTATGGTCATGACCACTTAGTGAGGCGTATCCTCGACCATGAGCTAAACGTTCTTAGGGGTTGGAATCCTAACTTAAATGGCAACTTCGTCCCGAATTTCTCTCATTATCAGACTCTTCTGGTGAGACAAAACTACAAGGGAGACCTTGCTCTCCATGTCGCAGCTGCTGCAGGGCACGAGCTGATAGTTTACCTTCTTGTTAAATCCCTAAGGAGGCTTCCACAAGATAGAACTATGGTGCTTGGTTCAGAGCAGATGGTAATTGGAAATATTTTCAGAGTTTCCAACAATGATGGTGATACTGCATTGCACCTCGCCTTGAAAGGAAACCATGTATCTGTTTCGTTGCAACTTGTTCGTGAAGATCAAAGCACTTGCTTTCTTTTGGACAAGGAGGATATATCTCCAGTGTATATAGCAGCTGAAGCTGGACATGGTGCACTTGTGGAACATATGTTACAGGGTTTGGATGCAAGTTTTGTTGGGAAGTCAGTTTTGAGTGCTGCAGTGAAAAGCCAGAATCTTGGTCAGTTCTATACATATTGATCCAATGAATTTCATATTTTTTCTCTGAAAATTATCTTTAAGATCCTTTGTATTTGATGTTCTCTTACTGTCAAGGCAGATATTTTGACAGCTGTATTGGAGAGTAACTCAGATCTGATAGACTCAAGGGGTGAAGATGGCTTAACTCCACTTTCCTTTGCAGCATCCATTGGATATTGCATTGGAGTGCAGCATATGCTAACCAGATTTGCAAGTTCTACACAAGTTGCTTACATTAAGAATGAAGATGGTTCTTTCCCCATCCACTCAGCATGCAGTGCTAGTTGCACTTCAACCCTCAAGGTGATCTTAAAACACCACCCAGACACAGTAGAGATGCTTAACTCACAGGGTCAAAATGTTCTTCATGTCGCTGCTGCAAGTGGGAATGCAAGAGTTGCTGGTTATCTCCTCAGTAAAGCTGACATCAAAAGGTTGATTAACGAACAAGACGTAGAAGGAAACACACCATTACATTTAGCCAGCATAAATTCTCATCCCAAGATTGTAAGTCTCTTCATACAAGATAGTAGAGTTGACTTGAAAATACTGAATTACAAAGGGTTCACCGCTTTAGATGCAGCTGAAGATCATATGGCGGCAATTCCTTCACTCCAAGAGGTTTGGCCTACTTTTATACGCCATTGGATATATGTGTACACATTTTCATTGTATCTGAAGCTGTTGACATCAGTGAACTTATTATATGCTATACCCATTTCTAGTGGTTGATATGGATGGCATTGGTATCTGCTGGTACAACTAGAGCTCCACGGGTTCGTATGATAGCACACATTCCTGGTCTTACAACAGATGAGGACTTAATCCTAAAACTTCACAAGGATAGAGTAAACACTCTCCTTGTGGTGGCGACACTAGTGGCTACAATGGCTTTTGCTGCAGGCTTGAGTGTGCCGCTAGGTTACAACAGCACAGAGTTCAAGTCCAATGTCAAACATTCTTACGAAGAATCTGCATTTCATGCTTTTGTCATCTGCAATAGCATTGCCGTCTATAGTGCTGTTATATCGACAGTTGCTCTGATAGGGACACAATTGGCTGACCTAAAATGCATACTGACCACCTTCAAGTTTATTGTGCCACTTCTGGGGTTTTCTGTTATAGCCATGTCTTTGGCTTTTGTTGCAGGCTTATACCTGGTCTTGGGACATCATTATTGGCTTGCCATATTTGTTTTGGCCTCAGGCGGCTTCTTTCTCGTGGCTCTATTTCTCCTCATTATCCCTTATGCTTCGCCTTATACTTTTAGTCCCCTACTTTTTCGCTACTTCCTGCGGTTTCCTTTTTCCATGTTGGTTTTATTTTCATACTGGAGGGATGGCACTGATGGGGAATGCTCGTCACGAGTTTTCCGTTGGCCATTTCTTGGTTAAAGATCTAGACTTGAAATTTCATGAATTCCCTTTTGTCTCATGATGTTCTAGCTTTGAGTTTGAATTATGTTGTGCTAGTCTTTGGTAAATTGGTTTCAGGAAGTTTGCTTTGAAAATTACATTGTATCTTGGTTGCCACTTCAGTATTTTCAACTTTTTGTTTCAGTGGTGTTGTTCTTTTAATTTCTATTGTTATGATACAAGAAAGACTTAATTGTTCTTTTCTTGGCCAAAATAACCATTCCCAACTTGGGAACAGAGACGTTGTAGCCACCTGGTGGTGTGAATCCTGCAGTTGTAAAAGTCATGGTGGCGACAAGAGTTGCAACTCAGTAATAACTAATAAAAGATTATCTTCATATTTGTTGTAGATATAGATTTCAAGTTATCAGCTGGGTAATAAAAAATTCCGTCATTAACGGCGCAAAGTCGGATACATGACTTAACAATTATTTCGAAATGTTTGTTTACTAAGTCAACTTGTTCTAGCCTTCTAGGAGTCGGAGCAATTTCAAACTTTATCATATAATAAGAAACAAATTACCCATTAACAGCCTACAAGACCTCACTCACATCGAGATGTTAGGTTTTACTTCGGATTAAAAAAAGACCTTACTCTGTTTCTACACTGACTTTGGTTTTATAAAATGGACGAACCTGAAGTCTCTCTTTCATCAAGCTTTACTGCTTTAGTGAATCCTCCTGCATTTTTTATTTTGCTTCTTCCTCCACTTGGTTAGTCTCTCTCCCTCTTCGACTTTGTATGTTTACTTTTTGTTTTTTTTTTTGTTATGGTGGGAGAAGTGAAACTGTCATTTCAAACCATTATTTGGAATGATTTAGGTTTGAGATGGATTTTTCTGAAGCACGTCTAGATACAATTGAGTCACAGAGTTCAACTGAGTCGTCTCATGACCAAAGGAGACAAGGATGCTTCTCCATGAATAAGATAAACAACGGCTTTCGCACACTCAGTTCACGAGGTTTCCTTCGAGCCAGAGGAAAAGCCAAAGACACTGAGTCTGTACCGGAGTATCTTATTAATCTCATATGGTCGGATCTTTTCGATCTCCCTGGTGAATGTGTGGTCATGAATGCAGTGATGCTAAGCACACTGAGTGATGGGAACGAAGAATGGCTGGAAAAAATGAGAAGCCTTGGAACACCACTAGCATGTCTCAAGAACGATCGAGGAGATTTTGTTCTTCATCTTGCTGCTACATGGAGTCATCTAGAACTAGTGAAGAGCATTATCTCCGAATGGCCATGCCTTTTATTGGAAGCAAACTCGAAGGATCAACTTCCGCTTCATTTGGCTGCTCGTGTTGGCCATTCAGCAGTTGTTGATGCCCTTGTAGCGTCGGTAACATTTTTTTCTGATAGACTGGTGGAAGAAGATAAGGAGAGGCTGAATCCATATGTTTTAAAGGACATAAATGGAGACACTGCTCTGAACTTGGCCTTGAAAGGACGCTATATGGAGGTTGCTCTCTTTTTGGTGAAAGCGAACCAACAAGCTTCGTTTCTTGCAAGTAAAGACGGAATATCTCCCTTGTATTTGGCAGTAGAAGCTGGGGATTTGTCCCTTGTATAAACGTTGAGAGCATCAACATCAATGTGGGGATAGTCAAATAGATGTAGATGGAAAGAAGCCATGTAGCATTCCCAGCTACAATAACCATGGCGAAAAAGAAGGCAAAGCTCATGAAGTATATAGCCAAATACAGACATAGCATGGCCGCCTGGACGGAAATATGATATAATGCAGGATCACCTAATTGCACCACTATGAGAAAAACTACAGACATAAATGAGGTTTCCAGTGCCATAATGTCAAATATCAGGAAAGCGATGAGACAAGGGTTAGTTACTAGATTTGCCATGCCCAAGTTTGGATTTGAGCTTCTGACTCCACCTGGTATAGTAAATCCAGCAGTAAACGTCACCGTCGCTATAAGAGCTGCCACTACTAGAAGAGCGTTGATGTAATCTTTGTTTCCGCCATCCTTAGGCTTTATTGGTCTAGTTAGCCCCATGGTATGTGGTGTATCCCTAAATGTAGGATAGTTTTAGAACTGAGCACCTGCTAAGGCCATCAGTGTCAACCTCTGCAATCCAGCACTCAAGAGTCACATGCAGTAAATTATTGATGTAAGAATAGAAAGTGGTAAACTAGACATACCTCCCGAAAGATGTAGTGGGGTTGTAGATTTACGTCGGCAATATTCAGAGCTGTCAATCCCTTATTGTTCTGTGTCAACAGGTTCTTTGTCCCTGCAAGGCAATGAATAGCTCTAGGCCGCCACTTTATGATTGCTAGATGCAGAGGTGTATTCCCATCCACATCTTGCTCATTACTCAGATGGTAGTATGTACTTTCACATGTAGTTAAGTGGTCTAGAATTGAAAGGTTCCCACTTTCAGCTGCGATGTGAAGGATGTTCTGTCCTTTTTTGTTAAGCAGATGCTTTGAATATGGACACCGTTGCAGCATCTCCATGACAACTTCAATATGACTATTCTCTACTGCCATGTGGATTGGATAGGATCCATCATCATCACATACAAAAACACCCTCTGTTGATCGTTCTAAGAGCTTGCACACTCCTTTATAGTATCCCATTGATGCTCCAAACATAAGACAAGTCCTTCCTTTTTCATCTCGCTCATCCACTACACTTGGATATTTATTAAGAATAGCTTCAAGGATATCTGCTCAAACAAGATTCAGTTAATTATTCAGGTTTGAACTTATGATCCTGCAAATTGGTAAAAAGCAGAGCAAACCTGTACTCATGGACTTCAAAGCTACGTGTGCAAGATATTTTCTCCCTTCTAAGTTAAAATTTGTACCTCCACGCTCTTTTACATAGGTCTGGCTTTCGTTCTAGGGTGTTGTGGTTTCTAGTGTATCTTGGGAATTCAATTGATGACGGCGGAAACCAAAGAAGGCCTCTGCGCGAAGTTATCTGGAGATATTATATATCCAAATTTGGACCAGATGTCACAAACTATAGATAAAAATAAACAAAGTAAAAAAGGGAATGCTTCTTTCTGATGCACCTTTTAGGTTTTCTTATTTCCTCTATAATTTATATATACATTTTTGAAATACATTTGGTACTAAAATCTATTTAGGTTTATAACATTTTATTTTATAATATTTGCATAATCAAACCCTTGCCAATTGAATAAATAACAAAACTTAAAAGTAAATTTTGTAATTAAATCACAAGCAAATTGTAAAATTGGAAACAAATATCTATTACAACAAAAATATTTCCTAAAATGTCTCTCTCTAATAAATCGAACATCTCTCCAATATATTTATGTAATCTTATTTGTTTTTAATTTATATTATTACATAAAATATATTTATAATAAAAATACAAATTTTCACACATTTTGCAATTTAAAATTTTGAAAACGGGCGTATATAACTCAAACGATAAAGGAAAAAATATATGTACAACGTCTATAAGGTAAAAAAATTAGATTGTTGAAACCCATTATAAATAGTACTAATATTTTCACAACTTCAAATGAACATGAACTTTGATTTCTCATGTATCCAAATTAAAATTTTAAAGTTTTATACAATATTTAAAATATAAAAAATATTTAAACTCGACAAAAATTAAAATTCAAAATTTGTATTTTTATTATAAATATATTTTATGTAATAATATAAATTTAAAACAAATAAGAGTATATAAATATATTGAACAGATATTCAGTTTATTAGAGAGAGATTTTAGGAAATTTTTTTGATGTAATAAATATTTTTTTCCAATTTTGCGATTTGTTTATGATTTAATTACAAAATTTAATTTTAAGTTTTGTTATTTATTCAAATGGCAAGGGTTTGATTTTGTAAATATTAAAAAATAAAATGTTATAAGCCAAAATAGATTTGAGTACAAAATGTACTTCAAAAATGTTAAGATAGATGACTTATTCTAGATAAGTTTGTCATCTTGACCATTCGATCTTGGTTGATATGGAGACCGACTAAGAGTCTGACTCCTTTATATTCTCTTGTTTCAAGATTTCTTGTCTACAACGTGGTGTTAGAAATGTGAGGAAACATAGAGAAAGTAATACTCCCTCTGTTTCATTATAAGTGATGTTTAAGGTTTTGGCACACTAAATAATAAAACATATAACTTACCAATTTTCCATAAAAACATCATTAACTAATATGAATTCAACCAATAAGAAAATATGATGTAAAATATAATTGGTCAAAAAATATTAAATACATTAAATTTTTGCATAGAAAATTGAAAACATCACTTATACTGAAACAAAAAAAAATTGGCTAAAACATCACTTATAATGAAACAGAGGGAGTATAAAATTTGTGTTAGAAACAAATGGAAGTGGTATGAGTTTGTATAGAGATTTGGAGCTCTGAGATCAATTCGAATAAAAACATTAGCCTATCTTCTCGATGTGGCAATATCGGTCTTAACTTCACGATTTACCCCCTACAAGGCTAAAACTCTTTCATCAATGTATTAGGTTCACGTCGCATTAGAGGGACCTTTCATTTATTTACTTTATAACATAAAGTTTCGTTTTCCTCCTCCTGCATGCATTATTTAAATACATATTTAAACATAACGCCATTAACTGCACAATAGGAATTAAGGCTTTTAGTTGACATTTAGAGAAAGATATGAATTTTTCCATAAAATTAAGATATGTATTACCACCTCTAATAGTAATAGCTGTATAATAAGATCTCACTCACATCGATGTAAGGTTTACTTCGGATTAAAGAATGACCATGACACCACACTGTGTCCATTTATATATAAGAAAAGACTTCAATTGGTTTTATATAATGGACGAACATGTATGGAGTCTCTCTGCTTCCATCAAGCTTTACTGCTTTAATTTAGTGACTCCTGCATTTTTTATTTTGCTTCTTCCTTTACTTGGTAAGTCTCTCTCCTTCTTTGACTTTGTATGTTTACTTTTTTTTTTTTGTTATCATATTGTTGAAGAAGTGAAACTGTCATTTCAAACCACTATTTGTGGAATGATATAGGTTTGAGATGGATTTTTCTGAAGCACGTCTAGATACAATTGAGTCACAGAGTTCAACGGATTCGTCTCATGGCCAAAGGAGACAAGGATACTTCTCTATGAATAAGATAAACAACAGCTTTCGCACACTCAGTTCACGAGCTTTCCTTCGAGGCAGAGGAGAAGCCACACCGCAGCCTATGGAAGACACTGAGGTTTCTGTGCCAGACTTCTTTACTGATCTCAGACTGTCTGATTTTTTTGATCTACCTGGTGAATATGTGCTGATGGATGCCGAGATGTTTAGCACACTGAGTGGTGGAGGCAAAGAATGGCTGGAGAAATTGAGAAGCCATGGAACACCACTGGCATGCCTCAAGAACGACAGAGGAGATTCTATTCTTCATCTTGCCGCTAGATGGGGTCATTTAGAACTAGTGAAGAGCATTGTCTCTGAGTATCCATGCCTTTTATTGGAACCAAACTTAAAGGATCAGCTTCCAATCCATGTGGCGTCTAGTGCTGGTCAAGCAGCTGTTGTTGAGGCTCTTGTTGCGACAGTAACATTCTTGTCAGCTGGGATTTCTAAAGAAGAGAGGAAGAGCTTGAACACATATCTTCTGAAGGACATAAATGGAGATACTGCTCTGAACTTGGCCTTGAGAAGAAGTTATATGAAGATCGCTTCCTCTCTGGTAAACGCAGACCACAGTGCTTCGTTTCTTGCGAATAAAGACAGAATATCTCCCTTGTATATGGCAGTAGAAGCTGGATATGTGTCCCTTGTAAAAGCAATGTTGGGAAATTATGGCCATGAAGGGGGGATGTCCAACTTACAATCACAACTGGAAGGGAGAAAATATCTTGCACACGCAGCTTTGAAGTCCAGGAGTACAGGTATGTGTTTTTTGTTTTGAAATAATATTGATTAGCAGGATCACAAATTCAAACCTGGATCGGGAATTGATATTTTCACTTGTTTGAGCAGATACTCTTGATGTTATTTTGAATGAATATCCAAATTTAGTGGATGAGCGAGATGAAGAAGGAAGGACTTGTCTTTCGTTTGGAGCATCCATAGGGTATCATGAAACAGTATGCAACCTGCTAGACCGATCAACAAAGGGTATTTTTGTATGTGATGATGATGGATCCTATCCAATTCACGTGGCAGCAGAGCAAGGTCATATAAAAGTTGTCAATGAGATCCTAAAACGTTGTAAAGTTTCAAAGTACATGCTTAACAGAAAAGATCAGAACATTCGTCACATTGCCGCTAATTGTGGGAAGTTTGGAATTCTACGTGAATTTCACAATAGTAGTCTGGCGAATGAGCAAGATGTGGATGGAAATACGCCTCTGCATCTAGCCACCATAAAGTGGCGCCCTCGAGCTGTACGTCATCTTGCAGGGCCAAACAACCTGTTTATACAAAACAATAAAGGCTTGGCAGCTCTGGATATTGCCGAGATAAATCTCCAACCCAATTACATTGTTCGGGAGGTATGTCTGTTTAACAGCATTTTGTAGTCTCACATTGATTATTTACAGCTAGTGACCCCTTGAGTTTGGATTACAGAGATTGACACTGGTGGCCTTTGTAGACGCACACTACAAAAACGACGATCCTAGATACATGCATACCATGAAGTTACTAAATCAAATAGCGCCTATGGGGGGCGCAAACAAAGATTTCATCAACGCTCTTCTAGTGGTGGCAGCTCTTATAGCCACCGTGACGTTTACTGCTGGTTTTACAATACCAGGCGGCTTTAGAAGTTCTACTCCGAACTTAGGCATGGCAAATCTAGTAACTAACCCTCGTCTCATCCTTTTCCTGATATTTGATATTTCGGCTTTGGGAACCTCATTTTTTGCAGTAATTTCTCTCATATATATTGGCGCAACTTGGTGATCCTGCTTTATATCATAGTTCCGTAAGGACGGCCATGACATCAGTCTATTTTGCCATATATTTCATGAGCTTAGCATTCTTTTCCGCCATGGTTATTGCTGCTGGGAATGTTATATGGCTTATTGTCGTCCTTTACTTATCATCTATGCCCTTCTTAAGTGTAATGTTTTCATTGTTTTTCCCCCACTTCCTCCTTCTTCGTGTTACTGGCAGTCCTTCTTGGGTAGGAAAGTTCTTAGGTGTTTATGTGGCTTCAGCTAATGACGACGACGAAAGTTATCAGTCCTCCTCTGCTAACAAGTCTGTCAAGATCTTAGGCAATGATAACGTCGAAATTAATTTCAAACTCTAGTTAAGAGAGGGAATGGTGTCATATATCCTAAATATTTCCTGTGGGTATTCTTATTCATGTATGGTGTACACTTTTCTTTATCTTGGATATTTAGTGTTGTCTTATTTTCTTCTTCTTCGAATTAGCTTCTACGTGACATGCATTGCAAAGCAAAATGTAATGGTTTTTGGAAAATATGTCCTCATTTTGTAACACCCAAATCATTACTACAAGTGTGATAGCAAACGAAGATTGTTTAGTAATATCAAATAAAATCTATTAGCTGAAATTTGTAAAGTTAGTTAATATAATTATAGTGAAAAGATTTACTACATTATAAATCTATTATCTGACATGTATTTATTTCTATGGCCTTTTGAATTATTAAGATTAAGTCCTCATCTGTTGTAGAAATGTTTATTGCCAAAACTAACTAGAAAGATGACACCAATGACCAAAATGAATTATTAGTGGCAAGTAATATGAGTTATATCTAATATCTTCGTAATTTAGCACTTGGATGAATCCATGTATTTGTATATACAATATTTTAACTTAAATCATAGAGTACGTACACACAGCACAACTTCACCTATTCCATTAGTTCTGATTTAAAAGTTTTAGGGGGAGTTATTGAATGAAGGTTTTTAATGGATTTGAATTATTAGTAGATTTTAGAATTCAATGGATTTGTAAATGCATTTAACGTGGGACTAAGGTGAATTTCTATGTCATTAGTGGATTTGAAAGATATTACTAACAGGATTTGAAAGTCACTGTGGACTTTATTTTTTTTATGTTAAATAAAATTAAGATAAACTACCAATAAATTATCTTAACTGTATCCAAATTAATTTTAATAAAATTAGCTGGGAGGTTTAACTTCCGGTCATTCACAAATTAATAATTGTTCCCATCACGATCCATTACGACTTCTCTTTATTGTTATTAAACATCTAAAGCTCCTCTTTCAAAACAAAACCTTTTGAACCATATCAGTATGATGAGTTGAAAGGCTGAAGCTAGTTACACGGGAGAGATCATGTCTCTGTTGCAATCATTAAATCAAAGGATTTTTGGCATCATATCGATGAATTGATCGTTTTTGAGCGGTCTCTGACAAGGAGAGCTCGAGTTTTCTATAAGGATTCGAAGTTAACATAAATTGTATCAGTTTCCAATTCGTCATCCGAGAATTCAGGGTAACGAGATAGGTCTACGATATGGTAACCCCATTACCAACAAAAGAGTGGAAGAGAGAATGATTCATAAAAAGAGATCAGGTTGGTGTGAAACAGTGGTCATTTGGTAAGAGCAGGCCTGGGTAGAGCCATCCTTTTTTTTTCCTGACTCATTCTGAATGAGGAAAAAAAGAGAGATTGAAATACTTGAGAATTATGTGGTATTCTGCTTGTTCATAATTTTAGAGTGGAATACGTTAAAATCTAAAGTAACATAAAATCCTATGGACATTCAATAACAATTGTTTTAGAAGTATTCTAAAATACATTAAACAAATACACTATCCAATAACAGCAGATTTTAATGTACTTTTAAAAATACTTAATTGATAAACACTAGATTTCAAAATACTTCAAATTCCTCTAAATTAAAATACAATATTCAATACTCAAGTTGTCTTGATTAAGATGGTATTAGTTGGTTAATTAGTATACTATTATAAGGTCTCGGTCATTTTTAAAAAAATAACTAGGATTCCACGTTCTTAAATGTTCACCCAACTACCTACAAATAGTTTCGTATATAGATTCTTAATAATTAACGGTGTTTTTTTTTCTTCTTTTTTTTTTTCTTTTAACAGTGTTGAATATGTGTTTCGGCTTCAATTATATAGGTATGATCATGTTCAACAGTTCTAGTTTAACTTTTACACATTGGTTTGTGATGTTTAAGTTTTGATGTAAAATTAGAATCCACGCTAATATTTTTGTTTACACACTAATAAGTCTTCTTCAACTAAGTTGATAAGACTTCAATAACAACTCAACAGTTTCTTAACTCGGGTCAAATTTTATTTTTCTATTGCGGTTTACGTACATCTACAGAGTAGGTATGATATTAGAACATTGGATGGTGTGTGGTAGCTAAAGAAATCACAATAATTGCGGTTGTTAATGGACAATGTGTGAGCCATTGACTTTGCACAGTAATTACTTCGACTTGATAAAAGACCTTGCAATAATTAAATCATCTACAAGTTTATTACTAGCTACTACACTCTTAATTAGTAATCTCTGTGCACTCACATGGCTTGAGACGCTAAAGAAATTATATAAGTCTATCGAGTTAACTTATCAAAAAAAAAAAAATGTCTATCGTCCAATAATAAGCTTTAGCAAATCCTCTTGATTTCATTTTTCCATTTGGTAAGTATTATATTTTTCTCCCCATTGTCTTCTTGGTAAGTTGATGTGCACCTTTTCTTTTTAGTATTAATGTTCGGTTTGTTCAGGTAACTGAAACTGTGTTTCCGACATCCTTCACAAACAAAGCCCAATCTTCATTAAACATGTAACATGTGTCGTAGTATCAGATTCCTCTTGTTTACATTGCTGCAGATGAGAGTCTTCTTAAATTACTACTGTTGGAAGGTAGGAATTTTCTTGTGCATGCTTCTTTCGAAGGCTAAGTATATTTTGTCTAGGTTTATTTAAGTCAACAAATTACACACGTTCCCATCATTTTAATCCAAAAATTATAAATATTGATTGTCTTCTACACGGCAATCATTGGTTGGTTAATTTACTACTAGTAAAATTTAAGGTATCTTGGATCTTGAATCTCCAAACTAGCTTGCAGAAACTAGATTAATAATTTACTAGTAAGGTATGCATGTATCTCTTTTTTTTTATAATTCTTATACAAGTTCATGTATGTGTTTCATTAAACAATTTGTTTTTAATGTTGTTGTTGTGTACGTGTGATGATTTTATAGGATAGAGATGGACAGTTTTGGAGTTGGTCTTGATAGAATTGAGGCTCAGAGATCAGTCAATGTGTCTCATGAGGAACGGAAACGAAGCTACTTCCGTAACTTCCCCACACTCCGTTCACCACGTTCTTCCCTTCAAGTCGAAAGAGTTTGCACGAGAGACACCAAAACTGTGCCAGAGTCGTTCTTAACCAATATCAGATTGTCTGATCTTTTCAACCTCCCCAAGGAATCTGTGCTGATAAACCCTACGCTCTTTAGTGAAGTGAGTGCAGGGAACAAAAAATCCCTTGAGAAGTTGAGACCACAGATGGCATGTCTCAAGAGCGAGCAAGGAGATTCCGTGCTTCACCTTGTTGCCAAATGGGACCATCTTGAACTAATGAAGAGCATAGTCTCTGAATGCCCTTGTCTTCTGTTGGTGCGAAACACAAAGGGTCAGCTTCCACTTCATGTCGCTGCTTGTGCTGGCCAATTACATGTTGTTAAGGCTATTGTTGCAGCAATAACGTTTGTTTCAGCTAAACTGCCTGAAGAAGAGAGGGAGAGACTGAACATGTATATTTCCAAGGACAAAGACGGAGATACTCCTCTGCACGCAGCCTTAAAAGATCGCCATATGGAGACAGCCGCTTGTCTGTTAAAGGCAAACCAACAAGCTTCGTTTCTTGCAAATAAAGACAACATCTCTCCCTTGTATTTTGCAGTAGAAGCTGGTGATGCTTCACTTGTGAGAGCAATGCTGAATACTAGAGGCAATGAGGATGAACTTAAAGGGAGAGATTCTAACTTACTTTCCCAGTTGGAAGGGAGGACAAATATTGTACATGCGGCTTTGAAGGCCAAGAATACAGATATCCTTGATGCTATCCTTAAAGAAGATCCAAGTCTTGAGGACGAGCGAGATGAAGAAGGAAGGACGTGTCTTTCATATGGAGCATCCATAGGGAATTATAAAGGAGTATGTAAGCTGTTAGACCTATCAACAAGGAGTGTTTATGTATGCAACGATGATGGTTCGTTTCCAATCCATATTGCTGTGGAGACAGGGCATATGGATATTGTTAAGGAACTTATTAGGCGTTGCCCAGATTCAAAATACCTTCTTAACAAACAAGGTCAGAACATTGTTCATATTGAAGCCAAGTATGGGAGAACTAGAAGTGGACTTTTGGGTTACATCGCCGCGAGGGAAATGAAGAAGAAACATCTCACGGTGGAGCAAGATGTGGATGGGAATACACCGCTGCACATAGCCACCATAAACTGGCGTCCTTTTACTGTTTTTTTCCTTCTTTTTTCTAATAGTCACAAGACAAAATGGAGGTACACACGAAACAATAGTGGTTTAACAGCTCTGGATATTGCCGAGTCAAAAGTGCAACCTAACTACATCTTCATCGAGGTATGAGTTCCGATAATCCCACATAGTTTAGGCTTTTAATTAAAACTTGACTCTCAAGTTTCAATCACAGAGGGTGACATTGATGGTGTTATTATACTTTCACGCATCCACACCACGTGATAGATGGTTCAAAAGGATAACAAGACCCTCAAAACCACTAGACTATGAAAAAACCAAAGACTACGTCAGCACCCTCCTAGTGGTAGCAGCTCTGGTAGCAACCGTGACGTTTGCTGCAGGTTTTACAATACCTGGTGGTTTTAATAGCTCTGCTCCGAATCTGGGAATGGCAACTCTGGCTCATGACCCAAGTCTTGTCCTTTTTTTGGTATTTAACACCCTGGCAATGCAATGCTCCGTCTTCACGATAGCTACTCTAATATGGTCGCAGTTTGGAGATCCAACACTCGTTCACAGATCCTTGAATATGGCATTGCCTTCCCTGTTTTTTTCTCTGCTGTGCATGTCGGTGGCATTCTATTGTGGTGTTCTTGTTTCATTCATCCATGTTAAAGTGCTTGTGGTCTTGCTCACCATTACATTTGCATTCTTTTTCGGTTTGATGGTCTTCATCCTTGGCCCTCACGTTATCCTACATATACCTGGAATTCCTGCTGCCGTCGGTGTCTATTTTCTGATATTTGTAATGACTATTGTTGATACCCGCATAATTGATGAACAAACTTCTACTACCAAGATCTCCTGGAATCAGGATGGCATCCAAAAGAAAGAAAGTACCTAAAACTAACAGAGAGCCTTTGTTATATCTTTACGTAATGAAGTTTTTTTTTGTCTTAGCTAGCACTTGTTATATTTGACATTTCGATTCAATTGTTTTCTTCTTGTTGTGCGTTTGTCTTCAATTTATGTATTGTGTGTACCCTGCTTAAAGGAATAAAAATGCTGTTTGGAATAAATATAATTATTTGGGAACATTTTTAAATGTTTATGATGAAACTCTGGAGTTGCTCGTTCGCCTTTTATACATCCACAAAAATAATTTAACAAAGAGAAGATGAGATCATGCGAACCTTGAAAGATAACTCAGACTCGCTCGTCGTTTTGTCGCTAATACGGTTTCGAAGACTTTGATAATAAAATTAGGCCCATTTGTGATAAGCCCAATTTTAATCACTTATTGAGTGGGCCTTTTGTCTTGTGTGATTCTACGTTGCGACTTGCGAGTGCGACGAAACGCGGCGGCGGAGACGGCTGATCTGATTTCTGCGGCCGCCGGGTACTGCCGTGTAGCTCTCTGCCCGGGATTCGTATTTTTGTAAATTGATGGAGTTACTCACGATTCAAAATCAGAAGTCGAAGAGAAATCAGATGTGGAGGAGTTGGGATGGCTTAGCTACACAGCGGGCACCACGCTTCTCGCCGTGTGTTTCTCTACTCTGGAGGTCGTTTCCGTTAACCTCAAAAGAGTTGATAAGTAAGAAAAGTCTGGCTTTTGATTGATACTAGAACATTATAGCTTCCACTATTTTTGTTTAGGGTAATGTAATTTTGCATTGAAACTCCACTGATTTGGTACTTGCTTCTGAAAACTAACTCATGGTTAACGTTGCAAGTTCAAGAAACCAATAGGTCGTCACATGTTTATTTATTACCGTTGAATGTTTTCTTCTTTTGGGTCATGCCTTGTATTCTTTGTAATAAACAATTAGGTAGACTTGAAGAACCCCTCTATATTATGAAGTTTTTATCTGTTGAGTTATTGATATGTTTCTTAGAGGTAACTTAGCAATTCAGGACATGAACTGTGGTATGTAAAAGTTAACTGATCCATGCTCTTTTTCCGGATGTAGAGATCGATCACTGGAATCACTTTGCTTAAAGTCTCTGAATTGGTGTGGGACTTCATTGGTATGCGACACGTTGTTGGCTAAAAGTCATGCACTCATTCCTCCGCTGGTTTCGTGCCACCACTGGTTTCGTGCCACCACTTGGATCATTATTTAAGACTAGTAGGTCCGGTTAACAAGCTTGATTAAGATGCCAAGTTTACTGTCTTCCATTCCTTTGGTCTTTGGTATTTAATAGTTTCTCCTTCCAATCGATGTTAGACTGCTGTCCGGCTCAGGCAGCTGTAAGTCTCTTTCTATCTACCTTCTTCTTGCTAATATATGAGACGGGATGAATTTTAAGCATGGAACTGAGATTTTTTTTTTCTTTTTATTGTTACAGCAGTTTAGGCTTACATACTGTTGTTGAGAATCGACTCACTGAAGAGCATCAATGAGTGTGTTTGTTGACCAACGAAGACAAAAAGGCTTCCCTATGACTCTGATCATAGACTGCTGCACACCGCACACGGAATTTGTACCAGATTTCCTAACAAATATCAGGCTATCAGATATTTACAATCTCCCCGGTGAATACGTGGCAATGAGTCCAGAGATCTTTAGTGCGATGAGGGCGGGGAACAGAGACTTTCTGGTAACACCAATGGCATCTCTCAAGAACGATAAGGGAGATTCCATTTTACACCTAGCTGCTGTTTTGGGTCATCTTGAACTAGTGGAGAGCATAATCTCTGAGTGCCCGTCTCTTCTTTTCGAGCCAAATTGGAAGGATCAGATTCCAATCCAGGTTGCTGGTCGTGCTGGCCGTTTAGCTGTTGTTGAGACTCTTATTGGTTCGATAACATATCTTTCAGCTAGAATATTGCCTGAAGAAGAGAGGGAGAAATTTAATATCTATGTTCTAAAGGACCGAGATGGAGATACTCCTCTTCACGCAGCATTGAAAGGATGTCATCTGGATGCCGCTCTCTGCCTCGTCAATGCGAGCAAGCATGGGTCGTTTCTTCAGAATAACGATGGAATATCTCCCTTGTACATGGCTGTAGAAGCTGGAGATCTAGTCCTAGTGAAAGCGATGTTGAACGTTCTTGGTAATAGATCACCAGGCCAAGTTTTTAATTTATTGTCACAGTTGGAAGGGAGAAAATCGCTAGTACACACTGTACTAAAGACAAAAAAATGCAGGTTTGCTTTCCCACTTTAGCTCTGTTCATGTTCCTATATTCAAGAAGCTAGATATTGAAGTTCCTACCTGATTAAAGCAGATATCCTTGATGTTATTCTGAATGAAGATCCAACTCTTGGGGACAAGCGAGCCGAACAAGGAAGGACTTGTCTTTCATTTGGAGCATCCTTAGGGTTTTATAAAGGAGTATGCAATTGTTAGACCGATCAACATTAGGCAAGGAAGGACTTGTCTTTCATTTGGAGCATCCTTAGGGTTTTATAAAGGAGTATGCAATTGTTAGACCGATCAACACTAGGCATCTTTGAATGCAACGATGATGGTTCCTTTCCTATCCATAATGCAGTAGAGAAAGGTTATGTGGATGTTGCAAAAGAGATTATAAAACGTTGTCCAGATTCGAAAGAGCTGCTTAACAAACAAGGTCAGAACATTCTTCACATTGCAGCCAAGAGTGGGAAGGCTGGGTCTTTGCTTCTAAACTGTATCAAGAGACTTGATAGAAAAAAGAATCATTTGATCGAAGAGCAAGATGCGGATGGGAATACACCTCTGGTTAGCAACCTTACAAGTTTACTTCCAGAAAAATCCTAGAAATACAGAACAGCGATGGCTTGACAGCTATGGATATTGCGGAAATTAATCTGCAACCTACAAATTTTTATTAAATATCAAGGCATATAGAGCTTATTGCCTTTTTGTTGCACTTTCTTGGGATAAACAGAGAATGACGTTGATGGTGTTACTGTGTGCGTCCTCACGAAGAGGTTTTCAAGTGATACCCACTAGTGGAATGACTCTAAGAAGCAGATCAGAGCATCATCATCTAAGTGGCAAATACAAAGACAATATCAATGCTATTCTGGTTGTGGCAACTCTGGTAGCTATGGTAGCGTTTGTTGCTGGTTTCACAGTACCAGGTGGCTTTAGCAGCTCTCCTTTGAAGTTGGGGATGGCCATTTTGGCCAATGAGCTCGACTTCTATTATTTTCTGATATGTAAGTTGTAGCAATAGTTGCTCTTATCTGGGCACAGTTAGGTGATCCAGAACTCATTCACGAAGCCTTTCACTTGGCCTTACCATCCCTCTTTGTTGCTTTAGTCTCCATGTCTGCAGCATTTCTTTTTGGTGTGGTTGCTACAAGGAGGTCGCAGAATAAGTTTCTTTTCAGTGTCGTCTTCAACACTATAACTGCCATCTTCTTTCATGTGATGGCTTTGCTCCTTGGTCCTTATGTTATCCCACAGCTTCCTGGCGTTCCTTTTGTTCAACCCGTAACTGGTCTTTATCTCCAGCTGCTTTTGTTGTTTGTTAGTGAAGACGATGATGTCTCTGGGTTTTTGATATCTAATTAGCCTATGATTGCGTCTTCTTTTCTTGAAGAATTTTAAGAAATTTTTGGAGAGATGTTGAATTGGGAGAAGATATGGTTCGGCTTCTGCAAATTTATTACTCAAAGTTGACATTAGAAGTTCAAGAAACGCATAAAAGTCGTTGGATATTTTATTAGTATCCATCCACTGAATTGCATTCTTCTTTTGGATCATCATGCCTTTTGTTTTCTTTGTAATAAACAAATAAGGTAGACTTGAGAAACCCTTAGAAATTATATAAGGTTTTTCTATGTTGAATTATTGATAAACAATATATACAGGCAACAATGGTGCCGTTTTTTATTTTTCTGATGGGAAGGAAAATACAAGGAAGGTACGCATTGGTTTCCTTGTAATTGACCATTTCTTCTTCCTTGATGGACGATATTAAATATCTGAAAACTTATAGATACCAATCTATATCTCAAGCATCGTGGGGTTGGTTTTGCAAGCATTCGGAAATACTCAAGTTGGGGAAAGCCTTCCCGGAGCTGTTGAGAGGAAAAAGGTGAGAAACCTCAAGCCTTATTACTCTATTTTCATTATTTTCTTTCTATTCTAGATTCTGTTATCTGAAGGTTCATGCGACTATGTTTGTACATGAATCCATGAACATACTCATAATTTATCATTGAGTTTAGTGTCGGCTTGGCTAGAATCATAAGATACCTCTTTTTTCTTCATTACAACAATATTAGCATCCGCATCATCATGCACTGGCGTACTTCTGCAATTGGTTCTAAAGTCAAACGGATAGTTTTGAGGGTGAAGTATTACACCATTACTTATTTCTTTACTCGATTGTGGAGGTGGAGGAATGTCCAAATTTGGGTTACAAAGTTAAAATCTTTTGAGTTTCTGTGTGCTTAAGCATACTTGTTTCTACTTATCTATTCTTCGTATGTAGTGTTTTCTTTTGTTACATTCCTCATCTATAGTTCAAACAGTATTGGTGGCATTATCTTCACTGTTATTACATTTATTAGGTGTTGAGATATCAATGGGACGGTCTGATGTGGGCTTTGACCGCCGGAAGAAACACATAAGCTATCGGATGCTTTATGCGAGCGAAACCAGACGTACCCACTCTCTCGATTTGTCAACTCTCTTCAATGATACCAGTGAAATTTTCCCAATGGATCCAAAGACGATCGCGGCAGTAAGAGCAGGTGATGAAACTTACCTGAGAGATGTGAAAATTGATGTGAAGCTTGCTCTAAGCTCTGTGAACGATCGTGGGAATACAATGCTTCATCTTGCTGCGGCCGCAGGTCACACAAGTTTAGTGTGTTATATACTCTATGCGTACCCAGGTCTGCTGAAGATGACTTTTGACTTCAGAACTTTACTAAACCAACATGCAAGTCGCATTACTTCAGAAGTCTTAACGTCTCTCTTAATTGGTGTGTGATATGTTGGCTTATTGAACTTCTGAAGTCCAAAGTCTTGATTTCATACTTGAGCCCGATTAGAGGCTTGATTGAGATGCCAAATTTGTCGAGATGAGTATTTTTTTGTTGTTTTAAAATTTTTACACTTGTTAGGTATATTTTTCCTGTGTTCATGAGAAGGCTTTTGGTATAATCTAGTTGGTCAAGTCAATACATTTTGTCCTCTTATCCTTTTTTTTTGTCTTTTTTTTTTTTTTTTTTTGACATATTCGCATCAGACCTGTTTTAAGTCGAAAGTGAAGTATGTGTAAGTCGTCCTCTATCTATCTTCTTCTTGGTTAATATATATATATATGAGATGGGTCTGCCTTTATTAAGCACAAACCTGAAAGCATTTTTTAAACTAAATTTCACCAGTGTGTGCAGCAGCTTGCATTGACTGTTCTGAAGATTGTATTGAAACAATCAAAGCAAAAAGAGCATCATGAGTGGGTTTGTTGAGCAACAGAGACCAAGATGCTTCCCCCTGAATCTGATCATAGACTGCTACACGCGGCATATGGAATCTGTCCCCGAGTTCCTTACCAATCTCAGACTGTCGGATCTTTACAACCACCCTGGTGAATCCGTGCCAATGAATCCGGAGGTCTTCAGCGCAACGAGAGCAGGGAACAAAGAATTCCTAGTGAAGCTGAGAAGCCATGGAACACCGGTGGCATGTCATCCTTTAATGATAAAGGAGATTCCATGCTACACATTGCTGCATGTTTAGGTCATCTTGAACTCGTGGAGAATATTATCTCTGAATGCCCATCTCTTCTTTTGGAGCCAAACTGGAAAGATCAGATCCCACTCCATGCTGCTGCCCGTGCTGGTCGTTTAGCTGTTGTTAAGACTATTGTTTCATCAATAGCATATTTTTCAGCTAGGATGTCTTCTAAAGAAGAGAGGGAAGATTTAATTTATATGTCCTTAAGGACATAGGTGGAGATACTCCTCTGCACGCATCATTGAAGGGGCCTCATCTGGAGACCGCTCTCTGCCTGGTAAATGCGAACAAGCATGAGTCTTTTCTTGAGAATAATGAAGGATTATCTCCCTTGTATATGGTTGTAGAAGCTGGAGGTCTAGCCATAGTGAAAGCAATGTTGGAAGGTCTTGGGAATAACGTCCAAGGCCAAATTTCTAACTTAGCCTCAAAGATAGAAGGGAGGAAATGGCTTGTGCACGCAGCTATGAAGGCAAAGAATATAGGTTTGTGTTGCCATATTAGCTCTGTTTGTGGTCCATTCCTCAATAAGCTAACTAAATTTACCGTTTGTCTGAGCAGATGTTATTGATGCCATTCTCAACAAAGAGCCGAGTCTTGTTAATGAACGAGATGAAGAAGGACGGACTTGCCTTTCATTTGGAGCATATGTAGGGTATCATCAAGGAGTATGCAACCTGTTAGACCGATCAACTTCAAGCGTCTTTGAATGCAACGATGATGGTTCCTTTCCAATCCACATTTCAGTAGAGAAAGGTCATGTGGATGTTGTAAAAGAGATTCTAAAACGTTGTCCGGATTCGATAGAGCTGCTTAACAAAAAGGGTCAAAACATCCTTCACATTGCAGCCAAGAGTGGAAAAGCTAGATCTTTGCTTTTAAAGTATATAAAGAGACTTTCTCTTGATAGGAAGTATAATCATCTACTCGAAGAGCAAGACGAGGATGGAAATACACCTCTGCATCTGGCCACCATAAATTGGCGTGCTCGAAATGCTAGAGATCTTACTAGGTTTTCTTCAAACGCCGACAAAGTCCTAAAGATAAAAAACAGAGATGGCTTGAGAGCACTTGACATTGCAGAGTTAAATCTACAATCCAACTACATCTTCCGGGAGGTAAAATATGTTCTCTATCTATACAACAGTTTTATTCCAATATCAAACTAGATAGATAGATATGCCTTTTTGTTCACCATTTTTATTCGTTTGTTATTGGAATATCAGAGAATGACTTTGATGGTCTTGTTATGCGCTTACAAACCAAGCGGTTATGAAAAGATACCAAGTAGTGGGATGACACTAAGAAGCAGATCAGAGGTTATAGATGTCAACAAATACAAAGACCGTGTCAACGCACTTTTACTGGTGGCAACTCTCGTAGCGACTGTTACATTTGCTGCAGGTGTTGTAGTACCTGGAGGCTTCAACAGCTCTGACCAGACTTTGGGATGCCCATTTTGACTGACGATCACAACTTCATCCTCTTTTTGTTAGCTAACAACGTAGCAATGCTAAGCTCTCTTGTAGCAATAGTTGCTCTTATCTGGGCCCAAATGGGGGATCCAGAACTCGTTCACAGAGCCTTTCAGACGGCCTTGCCATCACTGTCCTTGGCTTTATCCTCCATGGCGGCCGCATTCTATTTTATCATGCTTGCTATAACAAGTAACCATATAATTTTTGTGTTCTTCATTAACTTTATATATTTCTTCTTTTTTCCTGTGTTATTTCGTCTACTTTCACCTTACTTTGGACCGTATATTCGACTTCCACGCTTTTGTACATTTACATGTCCGGTGGATCCTTGTGTCCGGATTCTATTGCGGTTTGTTGATGAAGACGATGATGAAACACATCAAACTTCTGGCTCTGGTCAAACCTCTGTGTGATTCAAGTGGAAAAGACAAAAGGATAGCTTCTTAGATTTATTTTTTTCTTTATGCATGCCACGGCCTCTGTTTTGTAAAGACAGTATTTTCATATGAAGATGTCTTTTCATATATGTATAATGATACGTATAAAAGTAAGGTTTCACTCTCTCCTTATTGGTGGAAAAACATTTAAGCCTTTCATTTTTTTTTAAATATATATATATATATATATAAGTAAATGTTTATGACAATCATTCAATACAAAATTTAATTACACCATAAGTTATAAACAAATGGCAAAAAAATGAAAGGAGTTAATATATATATAAGTAAGGTCTCACTCTCTCTTTATTGGTCCATTTGATATATTTTTTTTAATTTAATATTTATTTACCAAAAAACACATTTAATCATATACATTAATTCATACTTTAAATCCACACTTTACTACTAAAATGTAACTGAAAATTATATAAATTTTCAAAGACTATTTGTTTTCTTTATTGAATTCCAATTAAACACACTATAAATTATAATTATGACTCCTCTAATTTAATTATTTTAAAAATGTAACTTACATCACTTCTTATCCTATAAATAGCAATTCTCACATCCTCCTCTACCATATCTCATATCTTCATTATTTTCTTTGTTTTTTTAAAAAAGTTATTGCATGGGTGAAAACTCAATTAAGATGTCATTGTAAGAGTCTGATTAAATATTTGGTTTAAACTTTTGTTTTCAATTTTATTTATTTTTTGTTTATATGTAGTTTTTCATTCCTTCATTGTTTTTTTATATTTTTAAATGTAATACATATGTATAATAATATTTTATGGTTATAAGAAAATTATTTTATTGATGGGATTCAAAAAAATTGATTTCCGACCATTGCACAATAAGAAAACCAAGCTAAAGAAACCATCTTCATTATTTTACTTTGGATGTTTGTTTCTTTCTCACATATTTCATGTATATTTATTTTAATTTCAAAAGTATGTAATTTTTAACAAAATAAAATTTTGTTATATAATTATCAAACCAATTTGTAAGAAATTATTTTAAAAATAGTGATCCTTATATTTAGTTTGTGATTCAACATTTAATAATATAAAGAACATTATAATTTTTGTTAACTTTGAATTTTATACTTGATTTCCTATCAAAAAAATAATTTGATATTCAATTTTCTATCTATTATATATACTAAAATGATGAAAAATAATTAAACCTAGAGATATAACTTAAATTAAGAGGAATATTAAAAAGTTTTAAAAATAAAATTATTCTTTGGGAATTTTTAAGGCTTTACTCTCTCCTTATTGGTCAATTTAGCATTTATTTTTAATTATAATATTTATTTTTAATTAAACCAAATATCTAACACATTTAATCATATACTTTAATTCATACTTGAAATCCACACTTTACTACTAAATTGTAACTGAAATTATATAACTTGTGAATTGACTATTTGTTTCCTCCATTCAATTTGAATTAACACACTATAAGTTATAATTATAACTCCTCTAATATAATTATTTTAGAAATATAAATTACATCATATTTTATCCTAAAAATATACATTCTTACATCCTCCTCCACCATATCTGATACCTTCAATATTTTTTTGTTTTTATTTTAATGTTTTTGTATGGGTTGAAAGCTCAATTAAGATATCATCGTAAGAGCTTGATTATATATTTGGTTTAAAAATTTTGTTTTCAATTCTATTTTTTCTTTGTTTTATGTACTTTTTCATTTCTTCATTGTTTTCTTATACTATTAAATGTATAATACATTCTATAATCATTTTTATGGCTATAAGAAAATTACTTTATCGATGGGATTCAAAAATATTGATTTCCGACCATCGCACCATAAGAAAATCAAGTAAAAAAAACATCTTCATTCTTTTACTTTAGATGTTTGTTTCTTTCTCACATATTCATGTATATTTATTTTATTTTCAAATGTATGTAATTATTGTAACAAAATAATTTTTTTATATAATTATCAAACCAATGTGTAAGACATTGAAATAAATAAAATTTTATACACGAACAAAGGTTACACACACATTTGGATAAATTTCAACATTTTTAGTGCTTTTTTGATAAAGTTTGAAAAGGATAAATTTAAAAAGTAGTATTTGAAAAGGGGTATTTTTAAAATTCTCTCAATATCATTTCTATTTTTATCATTAACAATATTATTATTTTTTTATCAAAAAATACTTAAAAGTACTGAATAATTAATCAACGAATAAATTCAAGAGATATGGATGTATGCTTCTATTGTATGACTTAAATAAATAAAGTGTAAAAATGTCATAAATATTAAAATTTATTTGTTTTAGTTTTTATAAGTAATAAATAAATTAAAATTAATTAGTTTAATATACAATAATCCGCGCATATGCGCAGGACATTACCTAGTGATATGTAAAGTGTTGCTCTGTTTGCAGTAAGAATTCTCACTCGGGGGTATCGTTATCTAATAAAGTATTAATTTTTTAATCACAATGCGGGGATAGCTCAGTTGGGAGAGCGTCAGACTGAAGATCTGAAGGTCGCGTGTTCGATCCACGCTCACCGCATTTTTCTCTTTCTCCTCAAGGAAATTAAAACGACGCCGTGTAAAGAGAAAACACACCGAGGTAATCGTATTATGTGAAACTCGAATTTTATACTAAGTACTAACTGAGCCTTTTTTAACCAATAATGATTCCTATAAAGTCCATTAATAAGCCCACTAAATTATTTACCGCCTTTTACTCTAAACCGACTGTTTCTTCCTTTATATTCGCCGAAACCACAAGAGTTATCATCGTTTGGTTTCTTTGACAGGAAAATTCTCAATTGCGATGGTGTTTCTCTCGATTCCTAACGGGAAGACTCTGTCGTTCGATCTGAACCCTAATTCAACAACAATCTCCGCCTTCGAACAATTGGTTCACCAATGCAGCCATATCCCACAGCCTTTCGTTCGTTACTCGCTCCGTATCCGAAACCTTAATCGTGTGCTCTTAGATTCAAAGGACGATTCGATCTTGTTATCCGATCTCGGTGTTTCTCGTTTCTCTACTGTGAATATTCATGTCCCGCTTTTGGGTGGTATGCAAGCAATGGCTCCGCCTAAGCCTCGCCTCGAATTCCTCAATTCCAAACCTCCGTCGAATTATGTTGCGGGTTTGGGTCGTGGTGCTACTGGGTTTACCACTCGGTCCGATATTGGTCCTGCTCGTGCGGCTCCGGATCTGCCTGATCGATCGTGGGACAGGGAAGCCAAGTGAGGCGGATGATGATGAGGAAACTGAGGATAAAGGGTACGATGAGCATCAGAAGTTTGATGAGTTTGAAGGGAATGATGTTGGTTTGTTCTCTAATGCCGAGTACGATGAGGATGACAAAGAGGCTGATGCAATCTGGGAGTCTATTGACCAGAGGATGGATTCAAGGAGGAAAGACCGAAGAGAAGCGAAGCTCAAGGAAGAAATTGAGAAATACAGAGCCTCGAACCCTAAGTTTACTGAGCAGTTTGCGGATTTGAAGAGGAAGCTTCACACTTTGTCTGCGGATGACTGGGATAGTATTCCTGAGATTGGGGATCACTCGCTGCGGAACAAGAAGAAGAAGTTTGAGAGCTTTGTGCCTATTCCTGATACGCTTTTGGAAAAGGCGAAGAAAGAAAAGGAGCTCGTCTTGGCGTTAGACCCAAAGAGCAAAGCAGCTGGTGGGTCGGAGACACCATGGGGGCAGACGCCTGTCACAGACTTGACTGCCGTAGGTGAGGGAAGAGGTACGGTGTTGTCTCTGAAGCTTGATAGGTTATCAGATTCAGTTTCGGGCCAAACTGTTGTGGACCCTAAAGGCTACTTAACTGACTTGAAGAGTATGAAAAGAACCACTGATGAAGAGATGAATGATCGCAACAGAGCTAGGTTGTTATACAAGAGTCTAACCCAGTCTAATCCTAAGAATCCAAACGGCTGGATTGCTGCTGCTAGAGTGGAGGAAATGGATCAGAAGATTAAAACAGCTAGGCTTCTAATTCAGAGGGGCTGTGAAGAGTGCCCCAAAAATGAGGATGTTTGGCTTGAAGCTTGTAGGTTAGCCAATCCAGAAGATGCCAAGGCGGTTATTGCTAAGGGAGTTAAGCTGATACCCAATTCAGTGAAGCTATGGTTGGAGGCTGCAAAGCTGGAGCATGATGAGGAGAACAAGAGTAGGGTATTGAGAAAGGGACTGGAGCATATTCCAGACTCTGTAAGGCTATGGAAGGCTGTTGTTGAGTTGGCTAATGAGGGAGATGCACGAGTTTTGCTTCACAGGGCCGTGGAATGCTGCCCTTTGCATCTGGAGCTATGGGTGGCACTTGCAAGGCTCGAAACATATGCTGAGTCAAAGAAGGTGTTGAATAAAGCGAGAGAGAAGCTCCCGAAGGAGCCTGCAATTTGGATCACTGCTGCTAAGCTTGAGGAAGCAAATGGGAACACGGCGATGGTGGGAAAGATTATTGATAGGGGTATAAAGACTCTGCAGAGAGAAGGAGTTGTTATTGACCGAGAAAATTGGATGAATGAGGCTGAGGCTTCTGAGAGAGCTGGGTCTGTCGCAACATGCCAGGCGATTATTAAGAACACAATCGGTATTGGAGTCGAAGAAGAGGATAGAAAGAGAACTTGGGTTGCTGATGCAGACGAGTGCAAGAAGAGAGGTTCCATTGAGACTGCAAGAGCAATATACGCCCATGCTCTTACCGTATTCTTGACCAAGAAGAGTATCTGGCTTAAAGCGGCACAACTTGAGAAGAGCCACGGGAGTAGGGAGTCCCTTGATGCCTTGTTGCGTAAGGCTGTGACATATGTCCCTCAGGCTGAGGTTCTCTGGCTCATGGGTGCCAAAGAGAAGTGGCTTGCTGGAGATGTTCCAGCAGCCCGTGCTATTCTACAAGAGGCTTATGCTGCAATTCCGAACTCTGAGGAAATCTGGCTTGCTGCCTTCAAGCTTGAGTTTGAGAACAAGGAGCCAGAGAGGGCGAGAATGCTTCTTGCAAAAGCAAGGGAAAGGGGAGGGACTGAGAGGGTCTGGATGAAATCAGCCATTGTTGAGAGAGAACTTGGCAACGTAGAGGAGGAGAGGAGATTGCTTGATGAAGGCTTGAAGCAATTCCCAATATTCTTTAAGCTTTGGTTGATGCTTGGGCAGCTTGAGGAACGGTTCAAGCATCTGGAACAGGCCAGGAAAGCTTATGGCTCTGGTTTGAAGCACTGTCCCCACTGCATACCACTGTGGCTCTCGCTCGCTAATCTTGAATTGAAAGTGAATGGGCTGAACAAAGCTCGGGCTATTCTCACCACAGCCAGGAAGAAGAATCCTGGGGGGGCTGAGCTATGGTTAGCTGCTATCCGTGCCGAACTGAGGCATGAAAACAAGAAAGAAGCAGAGCGCTTGATGTCAAAGGCTCTGCAAGAGTGTCCCGAGAGTGGTATCCTCTGGGCGGCGGACATCGAGATGGCGCCACGTCCTCGCCGGAAGACAAAAAGTATGGATGCTATGAAGAAGTGTGATAACGACCCTCATGTCACTGCTGCTGTTGCCAAGCTCTTTTGGCAAGACAAGAAGGTGGAGAAAGCCAGATCATGGTTTAAACGGGCTGTTACCCTTGCCCCAAATATTGGTGATTTCTGGGCTTTGTACTACAAATTTGAACATCAACATGGTTCTGAGGAGAACCAGAAGGAAGTCATTGCGAAGTGTGTAGCTTCTGAGCCGAAGCATGGTGAGAAGTGGGAAGCCATCTCAAAATCGGTTGAAAATACTCACCAGCCTATTGAAACCATCTTGAAGAGAGTAATGCTTGCGATGAACAAGGAAGAGAAGGCTGCTTGAGAGTAACAAGTTCCTTTTGTTTTTCATGATCATGCGTTGCCCATAGCACATTATGCCTTAATTCTTTATTTCTCTTTGCAGGCTCAACTTTAGCCGTTCATGTTTTTCTTCAGTAGCAAGAGCTGATATTGATTTGCTGGAGTGTTTTCACCAGATACTTGTAGAATTCTCAATTTACTGAATGCGTCAGTCTTCTTTGTGAGTCTCTGCACGTTATAATTCTGCTATTTATTCTTCTTTTGTTCTTGTAATCCTGATCATATTTGTTGTTCGTTTTATGCCTTAGCCTTCGTTCTTAGGGAGCTGTGCTTCTACCTGGTGTCTAAAATTGGTGCGTGGTACTAGTCATGAAACCCACTCCAAAGCTTCTTCATACATAGTCTTTAGCTAGAAAATAATTAGTAACTTCTTTCTTTTTCTCACTGCCTCCGTTCTCCAGTCTGTGAATGAAACAACTCTTCTTGATTTCCAGCCACAAAGGTGCGTTCTTTTGCTTTTAAATAGCTCCTCGTATTCCTTATATTTGATCTTTGTATCGTTCTGTTTCTCTTAATGGGTTTCCCGTTGTTTACCATGTTTGAAGGCCTCTCTCTTTGGTTCCAGTTCATCACTCTGCACTTAGTTTTGTCAACTGTTTTGTTTTGTTTTGTTTCCTCTTTATCACTCTGCACTAGTTTGGTTTCTGGGTAATTTTCAGAATAATAGGTTGTTTCTTTAACGTTTCCTGAGATATTTAGCCACAGAGAAATGAATGTAAATTTCTCATGAGAATTTGTTTTTTGTTTTTTCAGTTTTTGGTTATAGTCATAGATAGACATATAATTGTTAGTATCTTCATAAAATGCTAGATTTGCGTGAGTTTGATCTGTTCCATGATGTTGTCAGTTTTTACTATTTAAGTAATGCCATTTTCCTTAGAACATTGCAGAACTACCTCATGGGTTTGGTTTCTCCTTAGAATCTGTTGAAGAAAAAAAACATTACTTTCAGACACCAGTTGAATATGTCAAAAGAGATATTCATAAGAATCCATCTTGATTCATGTGTGAATAAACATACGGGAATACTCTGTTCTCGATCTTTATGTTTTCTTTTCTTATTTCATGTGTTTGTGATTCTTGTAGTTCCTACCTTCATTAGTTTAATCAGAGGGATTAGTAAAGAAGCCGCATAACATAGATTAATAAGATCCCTAATGGTGGTAATGTGTCAGTGATAAACAATCTAAGACAGTCTTTTTGAGTTATATATACTCTATTCTACTGTGAAGATCACATGCTGGATTCTGGTTTTTACTTCTTGTTTGAGGCTTGTTTTTCTCTGCTTATAACTATTCACTGAATCCTCTTTTTTTTTGCATTACTTTGGGGTCATAGTCAAACTATTCATTGAATCCTTCTCTGTGAAATAACTGCATTAACTCTTTGTCGCGCTAGGTGCGTATTCCTACTCGGTGCTGTTCTCGTTCAAACTTAGGTGAGAGCAAGGTCTGCAGAGGTATTGGTGTCATTAGATGATGAAACGTTTCCAAACATATAATAGTTGACTTCTGATAAAAAAAAGTTCCTGGAGTACATTGTTTGCCAAAATATCAGGATCAGATCGATCAGACATCAGAATTCAGAACAGAACTTGGAAGAGCCATAACAATCCGAATGCACTAACGAGGAAAACATTAAACCGAATCCCAAACACTAAAAGTTTGGCCCACTTGGTTTACCAAAAACGGACCACACAGTAGGCTTACGCTGTACTGTACTATATATATAGCCTATCACTACTGAACACTTCCTTCTAAAACACACTAGTTGTTATTGCATTATCCAAAACCATTTTTTACTCAGCGAAACAGATAACAAGGACGTGTCCGGAATATGGACCCCAAAAGGCAGCTCTACCAAAACCAAAAGCATAGAAAGAAATAAAGAACTAATCCAATATTAGGTTTGTGATGATCATCATATAATGATGGGGACAAGAACATGTTCGGTATCCAAAAAAAGGTATAATAAGAAATAACACAAATAGATAACTCTATCGTATCGTATGTCATAATAATAATGCGAATGTGGAGCATATAAGCAGAGAAATATAGTTTGAGTGGATATATACGAAACCGCATATTTGACTTTTGATACCATCAAACTGTCCGTGGCTTGTTGGTTGTTGAAATATATTTTAACTAAAATAAATTAAAATATCGTATATGCTAAAGACTTTTGTGCTCTTTTTTTAATTTTTATAATTCTAAGGTATTGGTTGGTTTAGTGGTTTATAGTTGGTTTTAATTAGATAAGATTGACATAATCACCTAAACCATCTTCGTGAGTGTTACATAAAACTGTGTTCGATCTTCAGATAAGATAAGATATATTTAACTGGTCCAACACTTCAATTCTATTATTATGATTAAAAAAAAGGAATTCGCAAGTATGGTTGGGTGGTTTGGTTCTGTTTAATGTTCTTTGAGTCGTAAAAATGTAGGTAAGTTTTGTTAGTAATTGTTACGGTATCTGAGCAAATATGCACATGTGATCATTTCATCTAAGTCGGTCATTAAAATAATAATTATATATATATATATATTAAGTGTGATTAATAAGCAAAAAAAAAAAAAAAAAAAAAAACTGGTCGACGTCAAATAAAACAATAGAAAAATAAACAAGGTGACGTGAGAATTCAATTCAGGTCGAGAAGAAACCCTCGAAACAAACATGACTTTCTACCGATTCTTTTGATTGTTTCCTCTTTGCGAGTAAAATGAAATATTATTATTACTTTCATACTAATTTTTCTTTCTGGTCTGGATATTAATAATAACAATAAATATAGGTATTTATGACGAGAAAATGAAATGGGCCGACCACTTAAATTAATTTATTTTCGTATCTAATTGTTAGGAAATGATTCGTTCCATTTAAACTAAACCAAAAATAAATAAATAAAAGTTTTTTTATAGAAGCGAAGAGGATTCTAGAAAAAATCGGTGGAGGGACCAAACAGCAAAAAAACACTCAACACTCCAACAAGTCAATTTTTAGAATTCGAAGGTCCACCTTCTTTGATTTTTCTCCGTCACATGTGTTGACATTTTTGTCCTCTTAAGATCCCACTTTTTTTTGCCATTTTATACTACTAACATTTTCAGTTTTAATAGTTTTTACAAATTTTCTAAAACCTTAAATTGATATCACATTTTCAAAACAAAACTATAAAATTTATTATATTTTATAAATTAAATTTATCTTAAACATAAATTGGTGTTTAAATATTTTTAGTTGTGATAATTAGCTCTGCATAATGCAAATTGTTGGAAAAATGTATAATATTCAGACTATAATAATTTAAATATTTTATGAATTTAAAAAGTATTACTATATGATTATCAAAGGTATTTTAAGTCAAGTATAAGATGATGATCAATAAGAAAACAAATACTAGATGAAAGTATGATATAAAGATTGATTATAATATTTGTGTAAAAACAATTACAAATATGTATATGATCAGATTCGTTATATTTACTACTCCATTAAAGTATTATACTGAGTACACTCTCAGGTACAAGAACAAGAACCTCTCTCAGTCAATGTTATCAAGAAACAACAACAAGAAACCACTCTTCTCAAGAAATCAGTACTTATTATGATATACGACATCTCCCATTGATAGGACTTTAAACCTATTCTACACCCAAAACGCTGAAACTCCTGTAATTGCCTTTAAGGAAACGCTCAGTTAGCGGTCTGAGCCTCCTCGACACTGCCACTGCTACTCCAACCACTGGACAAATTGTGACCAGGGAAAACAGTAATCTCCTTGTCACTTGAGACCAACAAGAAAAACAAAAAGACATATAAAATCTACATTTGAAATCATCGGTATAGCGACAGAATTGTTTCAGCCACGGTGAGCCATTCTTGAGAAGTAGTTGAAGTCATGGTGTTGGACTCGTAGCTGTTTCAGCCAAGAATCCGCAACACTTAGAAGTGACACAACTCGCTCTTGATCTTGACCTTGATCGTCGTCCGAGAGCCAAACATTGCCTTGCATTTTGTATGTGGCTAACCCGAAAGGACGCAAAGTTACGCCTTCTCCTTCCTTTCTGGTCCTCTCCTTTTCCCCACCATTTTCTTCTGGCTCCATATCTGTATATCAAGACCTTAACGGTAATACTTTTGCGGGATTAAACACATCGAAGGACTTGAATCTGAGAAGATTGACAAAATTGGTACCTTGGAAAGAAGATGAAAGAGTGTGATAGCTTAGGAAACAAGTGGACAAATCTTTGATGGTCCTTCCCATTGGAATATGGTAAATCGGGTACCAAGCTACCGCCATCCAACTTGCCGGGGAAAGGTCTACGCTTCTCAACGACATTAATCCAGGGTACCTTTGAGCCAATTCATTGATCTGAAATCAAAATCATCATGTGTCATTTCAAGTCTTGAATGCTAACAAGATCATTACAATCAAAAGGGCTTATTTTGCCTATGGCGAATGAGGAATCAACCAAGCCACTAATCCTACTAACTGAAGATTACCTTATCCATGAGAGGAACTCGAGCATAAGGAGCTGATCTCTCAAAGTATTGCAGGTATAGATATCCCAAGCGATCATTAGGATGCAAGAGAGCATCATGCTCAAGTCCTTCCTCAGAAGCGCTTCTCGAAAGCTTATCACTTTCACTCTCATCACTATATGAATCACTAAAGGAATCTCTGCTTTCTCCATCTTCAGAGTCATCCCTAATCAAATCAAGACAATCCAGAAAGGTCAGACATCATCTCACATACTCATCAAAGGATTACATTTTCAAATCTAAAATCCCCTTAATGAAGATAGATTCAAGGGAAACGTATCAGAGCGGCAATGTAAAAGCTATGTATGTATGTGTGTGTACCTCAAGCGGATCAAGGAAGAACGAGAGGTGAAAATCTGAATAGCAGAGAGATAAGGAACATAATATTGAACAAGAGATTCTCCATTGGTGAGACGAATAGGAACACCAGCTCCATAAGCACTCCATTCATCATAACAATCCCATAGATCACTCAATCTGAAAAACTCAACATTTTCTCTCTCCCACGGATGCCAAATCCGATTCAAACTCCTAATCTCCGCCTGCAACAAAAAAAAAACCCCCATTTTAATAATATTTCCCCCCATTAAGAGAAAGAAGAAGAAGAAGAGAAGGTTTCAAACCTTGGGAAGAGACTGGGGTGGCACTACAGGTGTTGTACAATGAAGGAACCTGTCAAGGTTAGATTTTTTCGTTGACCCTTTTCCAAACACCATGATTCCTTGCGAGAGGGAGAGAGAGATAAATTGGGTTTCTTCTTCTTTGAAAAATAGGCTACAGAAACAGAGAGAAACGAAGGAGAAAGAGAGAGAGAGATGGGGGAGATTTTAAGAGGGAGACACGCAAGCGAGTGTCTGAGTTTTGACGTTAGGACAGCTGAATTTAAGGAAAACGGAAATTATGGACAAGAATTTTTTTGAAAAAAACTTAAATTATTAAAAACGAAAAAAAAAAAAATTGAATTTGGAGAGAGATGAGAAAAACCGAAATATACTCAGTTACTTGCAGGAGAAAGAAAAAGAAAAGTCTTCTCTTTAGTTTTTTTCTGTGGAGAGAGCCGATTTTACGGTTGTTTTGTTTGTTTCCTCTTCTATGATAAAAATCCAGAAAACCAATTCGGTACGTTTATGTTTTTTGTTTTTTGTTTTTGTTAGTCTGCGATTTTGATTTTCGAGAGAAAAATGCAGACTTGAAAAGAAACGAAAAGAAAAGACCCAATTTTATTGTGAAGGGAAAAGAAGATATAAAAAAAAAACAGAGTTCTGTTACAATTTTCCCGGAAACTGAAAACTTTCTCGGGAAATTTTGTTGAAAGAGAGGGAAAAAAACAAGTGGATACAAAACAGAGAGATGAAGGCGTTTATATAAGGAGATGAGAATTGGATTGCTTTTTCTTGAAAATATTCTTTCTTTTACTTGATCAAAACCCTCTGTTTTAGGTTTTTTTTTGTTTCTTCATTCTTTCTTTAATTTTAGAAAACGAATTAAAATAGTAGTAAATTTCAGTAAATTAATATAAATAAAAAGAGATAAGACCAATTGGAGAAAAGAAAAGGTTCTGTCTGAATTCAGGAAATTTAAAAAAAGAAAAGAGTAAAAGTGTGTATAACAACAAACACCTAATCAAAGATTATCTCAAAGTTTGACGATTTTCCTCGTCCACCGCAGCTCATGATCCTCACGTGGTTCCCTTTTTTTTTCTTTTTTAATGTATTGTTGTTAAAACTTATTTCGATTAGAAGATTTTTTTTATAAAAAAAAAACAAAATTAGTCAACTGTTACACTTGACAGTTAACAACTAGTCGAGTAGTTCATTTACAGAATGTTTAATTTGACTTTAAAAGCATAATTTCATTTTAATTTTGAGTGACTTGATAAATTTCATGTTTGTGAGAATATTACTTCATAGCCTTATTTAGAGGGCATTTTGTTCTACATATATATTTTTCCCTATCATGTATATATATATATATATATATATATATATATATAAATACACACATTTGACATTACGGATGATATTTGTTAATGACGTATTTTGAAAAGTTGTGTAAAATTAGGCTGCCTAACTTATTATTATTAAAAATTCTACTAAGTCGTTCTTCTTCTATCATGTACTCTGAATGGCTATCATTAATACAACGCAGTCGTAAAAGAAAAAGAAAAAAATTATACCTATAGTCGTATTAGGAAGAGTAAAAATTATACCTATAGTCGTATTAGGAAGAGTATTTGATGTCAAAAAAGAAGGTAGTATGTATGTATTATGTATATACTGTATGTCTACATATATCTTCACATATATTTGTCCCCTTTTTATAGCCAAGAAAACCAATATTAATTCTTAAAATCTATGCAACTATATAATATAAACTATAGTACTATATTGCTAATCTCTTTCTATAATTTTTTTCTTTCTAGTTATCAAAATTAAAACATCAACTTATAGTACTAACATTTTAAGAGAGAAGATCTAAAGTTTTTTTTTGTTTTTTTTTTTAGTTTATATCCATAGAACTTAAATACAAGACGAGTTTCAAAAAATTGTTCAAAAAAAAAAAATACAAGACGAGTTCCTATGATGACATCATCTACGTAGAAATTTTTATAAGTTCACATGAAATAACCAAAAAAAAAAACTATATTTGATGTTGAAATAAGTGACATACTAGATTTGGCCGACCAAAAAAAAAATAAGTGACATACTAGTAATACTAAAAAATCTTACCGTCAAAAAATCACGTCACTGGACGGGAAATAGCGATCAGAAGTTTAATCAAATGGCCATATACTTTTATTTTAATTTCTTTTGTTTTCTCTCCTATACTGTAATTCTGTAAATGTTGTCTAAGAAACGAAATATACTGAAATTTTTTAATGTTGTGACTTGTGAGACTACTAAACTAATTAAAACGGTAGTCACAAGCGAATCACGTGTAAAACGTCAAATTACGTGGACACGTATCTTTTTTTGGCGTTTGGCGTTTGGCGTTTGCTGCCATGTGGTACGTTTTCTTGACACGTGGCAAATAAATTACAGACCCCATGCTTTTTGTTATATTTGGTTTTGGCTCCACCAAAAATACTTAATTCACTCAAACCTAATCTCCTACTGATATTATCACATTATTTTTGTATTCGATATTCTCGTTTGTTACACACAAAATGATTTTTTTATTTTTTTAAAATTCGGTTAAAGGAAATTTAGGAAAATCTTTTTACAAAAAAATCTGTAAAACAAAAAAAAAAACTTATTTTAGAAAGCAGAGGAACTATAAATTATGAATAACACGTGAAAATACATCTCTTTTTTTATATATTGTTTTTTTTTTTCAGATATGGGTTAGGTTTGAACGCAAAACATCTCAAGGTGATTAACTAATCGTGGTTGATTATTTTAAAGGAATGAATTTATAGAACCGAATATTGTAAGTAAAAAATCTAGAAAACCGGTACGTTGGTTAATGACCGGTTTATCAGGCGGCGCGGGATGCCAGATGGGTTTCAAAGCTAGGCGATCGTCGTGATTTGGGGGAACTCTCTGATTACGAAAGTTAATTAATGGTGCGACTCTCTCTTTCGCTACTCTACTCCTAGATGGCTGATGGCTCAAATCTAATCAATGTTTTTGGACCCTGTTGGATCTTTTACCATCCTACCAAAAGATAGCGTATATATATTGAGATAAGGTTTTGGGCCTAACTCATGTATTTTGGACTCCATACAAATAGGCCTGATTGATTTTTGTAAACCCAATGAGACTTACAAGGCCCTCTACTGGACAGCTTTGATTGATGCATGTCTCTCTTCTTTGGCTTTCTACACCACTCATAAGTGTTTTCTTGGTATATCGGATTTAGAACAAGAACAGGAGGAGGTGCATACAGAAATCTTCATCCAGTTCAGCAATGTTATATCCAACGTACACATCCACCTACATATATAATATGCAGTGGATTTGCATTGTTTTTTATTTTATTTTATTTTGGATTACACTGATTAGGCTACTGCATTCATAAACTCACAAATATATATATGACCAAGCTATATATTGATACAAAAACAGGTGTTCTTTTTTGTTTGTTACACACTTACACAACCATATCTGTTTAACCAACTAAAATGTATCATTTCAAACACTATCGCTAAGACTTAGAAACCACAAAGTAAAGCTCATGCTCGGTAAAGAGAGAGTTGAGTGATCCTTGTGTGTGAGCTATGTTATGTAATGTTCAGAGTACTATTTAGTTTTGATGATCATACGAGTTAGAGCCAGAGAACATCATATGGTGAAATTGACCCACCACCACATGACATCAATCGCTATCTATCAATACACACACATGGGAAGATGATGATGCTGCTCCTTTTCTTCTAACACAAGATATCCTTTTTACTTATTTCCTTTCCCCTCGCACCTTTTCTCTTTTCTTTCTTTCTTTTATATTCTTCTTAATTTGATTTTCAATGAATATTTATTTATAACCTAGCTAGTATAATTTAGCTTTGCATTATGATTGCATGGTTCTTGTGATTAGGAGGAGCTGAGGTTGAGTTTGATACCCTCGCATTAAAGTGATCAAACTCTCTATTCATATATATGTAAGAGTTTTACAGTGAACGTAATAGTATACATCAGAAATTAAACCTACAACAACAAACCACCAAATGAAAAATAAACTATTCTGACAACGTCAATATTCAACAAAAGTTCCTACTTATTAGTGTACAGAACAGTCTAATGTCGGCAGTACATAATAAGTTCATCCTTTCTTTTTTTTTAAATCTTGGTGTACATAATTAATTTCGCATTCTTGCGTATATCTTGTTTGTTAACTTCGTTTTTTTTTCTTTCACTAAACAACTTGTTAATATATTAAAATATATCGAGTAAATTTTTCTTTCATCTCATCCACTACACACACAAAAGCTTTTTAAAGAAATCCCTCAATTATACAAAGTTATGATTTATTAAATTACTATCGATATAATTATATCACATCAATTAATCCTAGCTCGTAAAAAAAAGTGTCTAACAATTATATTAAAATTCACGAGAGGTTTTAGGCACTAGCTCCATCTATAACTCCATTAACTTAGAATATACTGATAAAGAAAAACTCATATCGACATTTTCGGTAACAAATATGGTCATTGTTTTGGAGTTAAAATTTTAAGAAAAGTGGAAAGAAAGTTCATGAAAATGTATCAACACGGATTATTGTTATTATTATAAAAGGGTTACAGTGGTTAACACATAATAGTAATTGTGATTATACATACTTTAGAGCTATATTTTAGTCACTAACCAAACATGATTCTGTGTTTTGGAAAGCCTAAAAGAACCTTACAAGACTTTGCAAATGAATGTTGAGGATACATTTGAATCAAAGTTTAAAACAAACTTGTATGCTTTAATTCAAATAAAACATCCCTAAGAAAAGAGTTTAACAAACAAACAAACAAACAAAAAAAAAACTAAGAAAGAAAAAGGAGGAATGGATTAGGATGTATAGAAACAAAAGTGATTGAACATGTTGGCTTTGTTGTAGTGCCCATAAAAATAATATCTCATCTTGATCGTCGTGTCGCTTTAATTAGGAAAACACAAAGGAGGGAAACATACAATAAAGGGGTTATTTGACATATGAAGTATGAACACACGAAAGAGTATTTACATACGTATTTCAACATACAACAAGATAAGTTTAAAGAAGTAAATCCAAGTGGATGAAATTGTTGTCTGTCACTCAAAATCTGAAAAGAAAAGTCAGAAGAAGTTGTGAAAATGCGTAAAATGATTGGACTAAATAACATCATGAAATTAAATTAAAATAAAGTTGGAACCAAAAGATGAAAAGGGATGAATCATGTAGGTTAGGGAAACAGGTATTAACTGTTAATGATGCAATCAAAAGCTAAATATCCCAGGCCCTTCCTCATCATCATAGCATGCGACAATAAAGAAAGCAATAATTAAAAAAAAAAAAAAAAAACTTGATCCAAAGGCATTTTTTTTTCCTTTGCAATGAAACAACTACTATTTTTATACAATACATTTTGTGATTTTAACTGCATTATACTTGTGCATAAACAATGTTATTCTTCTACGTATCGTTATAAAAATGTTACCAAGGTTTAGTTTTTTTTTGTTAGATTGCGGATAGTTTTGTTTTAGACTCCGGATATTTTAAATTATTATGGATTAGTTTTTTTTCTTTTATAGAAAGTAATTGAAAATTTTTGTGTGATGGGGAGTGTATGGACTGGATTAATTTGGGAAAAAACTATTCAAATATTTCTTTTCATAAAAATTAAATTAGATTTAGAAAGTTATTTGTAAAAATTAAAAAGCACAAAAGCAGCTTTAAAATATATTGGCTATCTCTTTCATGAAAAATTAAGAAATACTAAAAATTCAATTTATTTGGGGAAACTAAATCCTTTGTTTTCTTTTTATCTCTCTCCATGATTTGTTTCCTCTTTCAATTAATGAGATCCCAACTCACTCATACTCATACATAGACTTTAGCTAGAAGAAATTAGTAATTTCCTCTCTTCTCTTTCTAACTTCCTCTGTTCTCCAGTCTGTGAATCAAACAAGTGTTCTTTGATTTCCAGACACAAAGGTGCGTTCTTTTGCTTTTCAATATATAGCTCACATTTGATCTTGAACCGTTCTGTTTCTCTTTTATGGGTTTCCCGTTGTTTTAAGGCCTCTCTGTTTATGCTCCAGCTGTTCATCACTCTGCACATAGTTTTGTCAACTGTTTTGTTTGTCTTTCCTCTTATTCACTCTGCACTAGTTTGGTTTCCGGGTGATTTTCAGAATACTAGTTTGTTTCATTTTTTTTTTTCGACTCGCTTTACAACATTGGATTCCTAAAAAGTGAATCCCTTTGCAGTAAAAACGGTACCTTTTTTGGTTTTTGTTGTTGGTTGCTTTGGAATCTCTCTGTTCTTCAGAATTTTGTATTAACGTTTCCTGAGATATATACCCATAAAGAAAGTGGATGTAAGACTCTCAAGATAATTTGGGTTTTTTTTTTCTTTCCAGTGTTTGTAAGTATCTTCAGACAATGCTAGATTTGCCTGATTTTGATCTGTTTCAGATGTTGTCTGTTCTCAGTATTTGAATATAAGAGTAGAACTTAGCTCATGGGTTTGTTCTCTCCTTGGAAAATGTTACTTTCAGGCAGAATTTTATGATTTACGCCTATAGAATAATGTCAAATGATGTAAAGAACATGACAAAGAGAAATTCATAAGAATCCATCTTGATTCATGTGTAAATAAACATTTGGGAGAACTCTGTTCTTAAACCTTTATGTTTTCATTTCAGTATTTTTTTCTTGTGTAGGTCCTATTTAGATTAGTTTAATCACAGGGATTAGTAAAGAAGCCGCAGAACATAGATTAATAAGATCCCCAATGGTGGTAATGTGTCAGTGATAAACAATCTAGACAGTCTTTTTGAGTTATATATATTCTATTGTCAAGATCACATGCTGGATTTTGGTCTTTACTTCTTGTTTTCCTCTGTGATCTTGTTGAAACTGCTTTAAAACTATTCACTGAATCCCTCATTTGCATTGCTTTCAGGTTTACAAGATTTAAATTCAACATAACACTTATGTAAAAGCTCTTTTCTTACCAAATTTTCTACTTGAGCATTGGAGATCTGTTGGTGGTTCAAAAAGGAGAGTCTTTCCTCGTCTATATATTCACCTTATCGTCTGCGTTGGGATTAAACAATGGGTGGTTGTGTGTCGACTAGTAGTAAGAGTACGTGCAGCAGCTGGAGCAATGGAGAGAAGCCTGTGCGTCGACCATACCTTGGGATTGGTTGTTGTGTGAGCAAAAGGGCGAAGAGAACCTTTTCTGACCACATCGTCTCGCTGCAGAACTTGACTTCTATACCAAATCGGATCACCAGCAGCAGCAAGAGCAGGAGCTCTTGCATTTTCACTCAACAAGGACGCAAGGGTATTAATCAGGACGCCATGATTGTGTGGGAAGTAAGTTCTTCAGACACTTTTCTTTTGTTGTACTGCTAACAGTATGGTCAACCCGTATTTAGCTGGAGTTGCTGCTGCTTTGTAGGATTTTATGTCTGAAGATGTGACCTTTTGTGGTGTATTTGATGGTCATGGTCCTTACGGTCATCTTGTTGCTCGAAAGGTGAGAGACACATTGCCTGTGAAGTTGCAGTCTTTCTTTCATACGCTTCAGTCCAAGCAAAATGGTTCTAAAGGAACTCGATTCAGAAGAAACTCAAGCAAATCGGCTGTCCAAGAAGCTGTTAAAGAAGGATCTGATGAAGATAAACTAAAAGGCTTGTGGGGAGAAGCTTTCATGAAATCATTTAAAGCCATGGATAAGGAACTGCGGTCTCATCCTAATCTGGACTGTTTCTGCAGTGGCAGCACTGGTGTAACAATTCTTAAACAGGTAGATCTAGAGAACAGTGAGCTCTTGTTCTGTTTCAACCATGTCTCCTCTGATCTAGATGATTTCTTTTGATTGTGCAGGGGTCTAATCTCTTCATGGGAAACATTGGGGATTCCCGGGCCATCCTTGGATCAAAAGATAGTAACGATTCTATGGTAGCAACTCAACTAACAGTTGATCTGAAGCCGGACTTACCGAGTATGCTTAACACCTTTTCACAATCTTTTTTCCTCGCCTGTATGCATATCTCTAATAAGGATGTTACTGTTTTGTGGGTCTAATAGGGGAAGCTGAGAGGATCAAACGGTGTAAAGGTCGAGTATTTGCGCTGGAAGACGAGCCAGAGGTTCCGCGAGTCTGGCTACCTTATGATGATGCACCTGGATTGGCCATGGCTAGGGCGTTTGGTGACTTCTGTCTGAAAGACTATGGAGTCATTTCAATACCTGAGTTCACTCACCGTGTTCTTACCGACAAAGATCAATTCGTTGTTCTTGCCTCAGACGGAGTAAGAAGCAAGTGATCTTAACTATTTCTGAGCCTCAAGACAATGGCTTGACTGATCTTTGAGCTTTATTGAACAGGTATGGGATGTGTTAAGCAACGAAGAAGTTGTTGACATTGTTGCTTCAGCTACAAGCCGGGCATCAGCGGCTAGGATCTTGGTGAACTCGGCTGCACGTGAATGGAAACTAAAGTATCCGACTTCGAAAATGGATGACTGTGCAGTGGTGTGTTTGTTTCTGGATGGGAAAATGGATTCTGAGTCGGATTATGATGAACAGGGCTTCTCCTCAGCCACTAATGCAGTAGAATCAGATGATGGTCAAAGATCAGAACCCTGTCTGCAAAGAAACTTCACAGTTAGATCATCATCAGATCAAGAAAATGAGACTTACGGTAATGTGAATACAGAGACTGATGCAGAGGATGAGAAGACCGTAGGTGATCAAAACTGGATGGGTCTAGAAGGCGTCACACGCGTAAACTCACTTGTCCAGCTTCCCAGATTCTCCGAAGATAAGTCGAAGGCTTGATTCTAGTTTTTAATGTTATGTTTGATAACTGATCTCAAAAAAATGTAATTTTCGTTGTTATGCTTGAGCATCGTGAGCAGCTCGATCTGTTTCTTTTTTGCTGATGTTTTGTGTTTGATGTATTTGTATTGCACAATAGATTTGCCTCATTGATTCTCTCTTGGAATCCATGAATCAAATGTATATATACAATATTTAGGTATCTCTTAAATGAAAAAATATATAAATGTGTTTGGTGTTCTTCATCCACTTCCTGCTAGAGTCTATAGAATCCTGAATCTAAATGCTGGTATCTCCTAGTCCTGTCAAGTATTTGCAGGTACAAATTAGCTTAGAAGAAAACGCTCAAGACTATTTTTGAAGAAGGGGACTCCGAGAAAAGGAACAGTTGACAAACCTCGCTCGAGTTCGAGTTTGTTATCTCTGATGCTTGCGCCTCTACTTTTTCATTTGAGTAACTTCAAGAGAATTCAGAATGAAAATCAAGCAACTAATATTAGTAACACAAAAATTCTCTTCATGATAGCAGATAAGCTGATATGCACATCATTTTCAAATAAATTGGACTGAAAATATTGAAGATGAAGAAGACTCACGTTGACAATATAGTGACCCATATGAGTTCAATACAATCCACCCAAAGAAGCCTTTGGTCTACAGGAATTACACCGTATGTAACCAAGTGAGCCAATGGCCAGAGTTTCCAGCCTGCCTGCACAACCAAAATCATGACAAAACATTTTAAAAGACAACTATAATCTTTCATACGATCATTAAGATAAAAGGCAAAGACTGTTAATTACAGTGAGCATTGGCCAAAATGTGGTCTTGATTTCGCTGAAAATGTCAGCTGGAGATTGGAAACGCAAGAGCCCTAAAACTGTAAAGTAGATACTATTCCAAATTGCAGACCATACGGTTTGATCAAAGGCCACTTTTGCAGGGACGACCCACCATTCTTGAAAAGGAAAGAGAGCCTTGTAGAATATAAGGATTTGGCGTTCAGCGCATTGTATCTACGACATGTTATCACAACATATCTTGACAGAACAAAGATTGATTTTTACCTCACAGAATTGGTAATAATAATGAGAGAGCGAACCATGGAGAGTGAATCCAACAAGACCTGATCTAAGTACACGAGTTCGATCAAACTCAAATAACGGTTTTCCTTCATAACACTGCATAAATTTTACAGCCAAAATAGTCAGAGAGGACTCAAATTGAGAAGCTTTCTAGAGGGTTTTGAGTATGTTTACTTGTGCAATCCAATCTCCTAGAGAATACACAATTCCACTGATGGCCATTTTCGCCAAAACTGGGTTTGTTTTGAGGATTTGTTCATATGCAACCCAATTGTGCTCAGGTGCATACCTAAGTATCTCGTAGAGAGTCCAACCCTAAGAAGAACAGTAACAATCCTTACATCAATTCTTGCATAATTCCCATAAAGGTGCAAGCTTTGCAGAAACTGAAGCATCAATCAGTTCACAAAAGATAGCAAAAAAAAAACTCTACGCTTACTTGCCAATAGTCATGATCGATGGTTAAAAGCTTCGTAACCGCAACTGTACCGGCGGCGAGAACTATGGCTGCGTTGATTCCTCGACTCATTAACCGATCCGTATCTCTATCTTCTCCTCCTTCTTCATCTTCTTTTCTTTCTTCTTCTGGCTTGAAATTGACACTTTTAACATCGATTGCTTCTCTGTCTTCAATGATCGAGCCAACGATCAAACTCCTTCTCTTTGTACTCAATCGTCTCTGGTTCTTAAAAGGGTTGTGTCTAGGTAATCGATCGCCGATTCTAATCCGTGAAGGAAGGTTCCCGGAGACGATGATGGTGGCAGGAAAACAACAGAGAGCTGCCATGGAAGTTGTACTTCTCAAAGGGAGATCCTTTTTTTCTCCTCTCGTTGGTTCTCTCACCGCCAAAGGTTAAAGTTTGTAGACTTTGAGAACAAAAAAGAAGCAGACTTTGGTGAGCAAAAACGGTAAGAAACTGAGCCAAACCGAGTTTCGGTTTAATTTAATTAAAACTAAATAACCGAAAGGATTCGAATTAATTTAAACCGGGTTGCACAATCTGTATAACCGAAGCCGAAAAAAAAGGTCCTACCGAGACTTGAACTCGGGTTACTGGATTCAGAGTCCAATGTCCTAACCACTAGACCATAGGACCAGTTGCTATGAGCCCCACCATGCTGGTTTAAGACAAGGGACATGTTCAAGGACTAGACCATCGTGGTCTCCGCCGCGACGGCAGTCTGGGAAAGAAGATTCCGATCAAAAGAAACGTGTATACGCTATATTTCGTTGGTGAATTGCTACAGGTTTATCATTATCTGTTTTCATGAATGTGTATTGGTTATGGTGACATTAGTAAAAATCGGGGCTTTCCTGATTCGTTTGGCCGATTCGTTGATTAGGAGTTTTTGAAAGCTTGGAATGGTAGAGGAGCTGACGAGGTTTTAGGCGTAAGAGGAGAGAAAAAGGGATCGAACCAAATTTAATTGAGGTAATGGACTGTTGCAGCCTTACAGGATCAGACCATATCTTGTTACTTACAACCTAATCTTATCAGCACGCTCAATGGCAATTGTATAAACCTGTGGAGACACTTGAAGAGCTATGGAAACTGAAGGTACGAGTCAGATAAGATATGCATATATGAATATGATTCATGTTTTGAGTCTTGTCTAAGCTTTTTATCAAACAACTGGATGGGAAGTGACTTTCGGGTTCTGCCTCATGCATATAGGTTTGTGACTGGAAACTCTACCAGAAGGGAAAATTACATACATATTATGTATTTCTTGGGCAATATGATTCGTTAAGGAGGCCAAGCCAAATGTAGTCATTGTACACCACGTTCATAGATGCATCCATAAGGGGGGGACAGCTTAGATTTTTCTGTGTGTTGCATCCAAAGATGTACTGTGTACCCAAATTCCGAGTTCACCAACCACGGATGACAAGTTCTCGTCTGGTTAGGTAAGCTCTTCTTGAAACAACTGGAATGTTTCTCAGAGACTTGTCATGTCACTACTACCCACGTTTTTTGTATTGTGTCTTGGAGATAAGATTAGCTGGTGACAAAACTGTTTTTGGCTTATATTGAGATTAACGTGCAGCCAGTCCTTTGCTTTACGGATCTTGATTAGATGTTTAAGGAATTAATTACCCATCAAGAAGATAATGAGGGAGAAAAGGCTAAAGAGATTCATTTGACTTGCAAACCATGATTGCAATTTTTGTGTACATACACGGATTGGGGGAGAAAGAAAGAAAGTGAAAGGACTTTAATGTTGAAACTAGTGGTGGGCCTGTGTAGGTTGAGGTTGAGGGAAGAGCCAGCCTGCCCCAAAAACAAATAATATCTTGTGCAACATGTGATAAGTAGTAGTTTGGTCCTACATGCTTATCCAGATATATGCTGAGAAAGAACATCAAAGGGTTGGCCACAGTTTAGGAAGAACTAAAAACTTCTAATGGCAGATTGCTCAAATAGGTGTTTATGAGCTTTGTTCATTTAATATTTGCCATATATATATTGCTGTATTCACTGAATTATTACAGGGAAAGGGAAAGCAGTTGAAAGAGATCTAACATGATGTAGGTGTTTTGATATTTTAGGAGGCAGAGAGGCTTTTCATGGGACCGCACTAGATGATATTGCAAAATACATTGTGGTTAAGGTTTGTCTCTGGAGCACATGTTGAGACTGGGATACTCTTATATTGTGAGAACGCATTAATAGCTGTAATAAGTGAAGATAGAACTTGTGGACGGTAATTCCCGTGACATTTATGGAGGCATCTGTGATGGTTTTTTCTATTGAAAAGACAAATAAGGAGACCCAAAAAGGTGAGAACAACCATACACCACTTTTTTTTGGTTGAAGACAAAGAGAGTGGTCAATGACCAGTACAGTACTCCCCTATATGTTGGGTTAGGAATTCTACCATTCTGCATCGCTGATATAACATTAGTGCCTTGAAGGGCTTGTCTTTGATGGAAGCTGCAGAAGCTCGGCATGATGATGTTATTGGTTGGTTCGAACATGTATCGGAGAATGTCTGCAAGGTCCAAAGCGAGACTCTGCGCCGGATTCTTGATCTCAACTCCGGAGTGGAGTATCTGAAGAAATGGCTTGGGACTGTTGATGTAGAAAAAATGGACGACTATACCTTGGAAACTCTCTTCACTTCCTTGGTCCCTATTGTTTCACATGCTGATTTAGATCCTTATATTCAAAGAATAGCAGATGGAGAGACTTCTCCATTACTTACACAAGAACCGATCACTGTTCTGTCTCTCAGGTATATTTCTATATACATGAGTATATGCATCTTTTGATTTCTCTGTGTGTGTATGTGATCCCTTTCTACTCTTTTATTTTGAGGCAGCTCTGGAACGACAGAAGGAAGACAAAAGTATGTTCCGTTTACTCGCCATAGCGCGCAAACTACTCTTCAGATTTTCCGATTGTCAGCAGCTTTCAGATCAAGGTTTTTGTTTTTCATTTCTTGCCCTGTCTTTTGCATTAAAAACCTCTTGATTTGCTCATAAATTTCTACGATGCTTTTTTTTGGTAAAAGTTTTTATCCAATAAGGGAAGGAGGGATGATTCTTGAGTTCATATACGCCGGGAAGGAATTTAAGACGCTAGGAGGATTGACAGTAGGAACGGCCACAGCACATTACTATGCAAGTGAAGAATTTAAAACTAAGCAAGAGATAACGAAGTCCTTCACTTGTAGCCCACAAGAGGTCATCTCGGGAGGTGATTTTGGGCAGTGCACGTATTGTCATCTCCTACTTGGTCTCCATTACTCCAGCCAAGTAGAGTTTGTCGCCTCTGCTTTCTCCTACACCATTGTCCAAGCTTTCTCCTTTTTTGAAGAAATCTGGAGAGAGATATGTGCTGACATCAAGGAAGGCAGCCTCAACTCAAGAATCACTCTGCCCAAGCTGAGGAAATCTGTATTGGCTCTGATCAGACCAAACCCGTCCCTAGCTTGTCATATCGAGGAGACCTGCATAGAGCTGGAATCAAATCTAGGATGGTGTGGCTTGATCCCAAAACTATGGCCGAATGCAAAATTCATCTCCTCAATCATGACGGGTTCCATGCTGCCGTACCTGAAAAAATTGAGGCATTACGCTAGCAGTTTGCCTCTGGTGAGCGCAGATTATGGTTCAACAGAGAGCTGGATCGGTGTGAACGTTGATCCTCATCTTCCCCCAGAAGACGTGACTTTTGCTGTGATTCCAACTTTTAGTTACTTTGAGTTTATACCACTTTACAGGCGGCACGATGAATCAGACATATGCAGTGACGGTGACTTTGTCGAAGATAAACCTGTTCCGCTTTCTCAAGTCAAACTCGGACAGGAGTATGAACTTGTTCTTACCACCTTCACCGGTAAATAAGAATCTGTACTGCAGTTTCCATAGTCAATTGGTATAGCCGACAAGCTTATTGTGCCTTTTTTGCTTCCTCTGTTACATCGCTTCCTCTGCTTTGTGCTCTGTTCAGGTCTTTATAGGTACAGATTAGGAGACGTTGTTGAAGTAACTGGTTTTCACAAAGGCACACCGAAGCTAAGTTTCATATACAGGAGAAAACTCATCTTAACCATCAACATTGACAAGAACACAGAGAAAGATCTTCAGAGAGTGGTTGATAAGGCTTCTCAGCTTCTAAGCCGAACAACACGTGCCGAAGTCGTTGACTTTACAAGCCACGCAGACGTGATAGCTCGTCCAGGTCACTACGTAATATACTGGGAAATCAGAGGAGAAGCAGAGGATAAGGCTCTTGAAGAATGCTGCAGAGAGATGGATACTGCTTTTGTGGACTATGGTTATGTAGTGTCGAGGCGCATGAACTCGATCGGACCGCTCGAGCTGCGAGTCGTGAAACGAGGCACGTTTGGGAAAGTGGCGGAACGTTGCGTAGGGAAATGCGGAGGCTTGAACCAGTTCAAGACTCCTAGGTGTACGACCAATTCGGTTATGCTTAACATACTCGATGATTCTACTATCAAGAGATTCCACAGTTCGGCTTATAACTAGAAAACCTGATTTTTGTAAATTTTAGTTTGGTGTTTTCATCTTTTCTGAATCTGTGGCGGCTGTGGTCATGTATTCGGATTTGACCATTTACAATGAAGAATAAAAGAATAAAGTAACTTTTTGATTACAAAATAAATGGATGGAGTAACTAATTTTCGGATTACGAATTAACTTAAATAACTTCATTATTCAGTCACAAATTTGCATTGATTTCGCAAACCAGAAAATATTTACATATACTAGATTTTTGTTTTCTTCTTTGCAATTGTTGTATACACACTATAAGAATTAAGAGCTAAATGGTGAAGCATTGTGGGGGTGGCATAAAGTTATCGGGGCCAATGTACATAAAGTATATAAGTCTAATTTTGATACAAACAAAATAAAATGAAAACATTTATTAGATGTCACAAACACGCATTAAAAGGTAAAGGTAGAGGGTGACAAGTGGGCTAAATTGAATTAATATTAGAATACAACAATACGAAAAGAAGAAAACATTTATTAGATGTTGAATAATAGAGAGGACTAGTATTGTGATACAAAATGGTTAAGTATAAACTAGTAATAAGTGTGGCACACATTTTTCTTGTTTTTACATTTGTTCCCAACTAAACTTATAAAATACTAGTTTTACACACATGATATATATTACACACTTCCAAGGCAATATAACTCATTTTTATTATTATTTTTCTCTTAAAATATAATATTCATTATATTTGAGAGAAATAGAAAAGACTTGTAGGCCTTTTTTAATATTTTTGATCACCCATATATCACTTGAATTGGTTCCTTAATCTAGATAAAATTTATGTAGGTTTGATTTGGTTAATAATATATTTCTAATTATACCCAAATCAAAGCAAGTAACCAATCATATTACTTTTGTTGTAACCAAAGAGTCAGAGACATCCATCTAATCTCTATCATAACTAGTTTTCTTTATTTTGGTTAAATATTTTCCTAATGATGAACCAATTATATGCATCGATATGCATTTCTGTAATTAGCATTAGCTTAATTCTTCTTTTTTTTTGGGTTTAAATTAGCATTAGCTTGTTATGTTAGTTTTGTAACTTTCGAATATCCTTGAAGTAGAAGAAACATCCATAAATTTTTGTGAATATAAACTAACTTCTTTAACGCTAGAAAATAAATCTACCACCTCTCTCATGTAATCTATAGATCACTTCTTATTTGAAAAGTTTAAACAAAACTCCAAGACTGGCAATTTTTTTACTGTAAAGAGGAGAGATTTCCACATATCACATATTCCTCAACGGTACATAATCAACTCAAAGCCGAAACATCAAAATATCAGAGGATTTGTTGGTTGGCCCATCGTAATCCAACTCTCCATGTCGGATCATTGTAACATCAGTAGCTAAAGATTATACAGCAAGGCCATATAGGAAACTAAAGATTCAAATGTTATCAACAACATGTTCAACCTATAATACACAAAAATAAAAAATAAACAAACAGAAAAAAAAAGAAGAAGAAGAGAATTGTTGAATGAAATGATATAATCACTAGCCTCTTTTCTTTAATAAAACATGTAACTACAAAGGTCATACTCATAAATTAATTTTCTTAAAACTATACCCTTAATTATTATCTTCTGCTACAATTAAGGGTATTCATAATAAATCCTATGGTTTTACACAAATTAAGAAGATATAATTAATCTAGTAACTTTCAGGTAAGCTTATAAAAATGTACTATTTAATTTAAATAATTAAGAGTTTGATTAACCTTATAATTTTATTAATTAGTGAGAAGAACCAAATGTAACTAATAATTTTAGAGTTGGATGAGGAGTGCCAACGTGGAAGTGAGTTAACGTCATATGACAGTGAAGAACACGTGACAGTCGCCAGCAATGGGAATCCAATTCCAATCTTTTAACCTTTTTTCTCCTTGCGGCTACTTTTGTCTTTTACCGTTTCCTTTTTCCTTTTCAACGGCTTTCTTTTCACCACCGTTCAACTCAACAATGTTTATCTTAACCGGTGGTTAAGCTAACCAAACCGAGACATCGCGTTATAACTAACATCCAATTATTCATTCTCTCTCGTTATTATACTATTTGTCCTTAAAAATTGACAAAACTTTTGAAACAAGAAGGTCTCTCTGGTCGGATTAGAAGAATCTTGACGCAACTTGTCTTCCAGAAAAAACATACATAGAGGAATACAGTTGTACACATCATTAAGTTTTTTAATCATTGATTAATTAATATTTACTAACTACTTATTTTTTATCATTAATGGATCTTTTAGTAATGATCCAAAGCAATAGTAGCATGAGAACAAGCAAGCATCAGTCAAGATAAAAAAATTAAACAACTACATGAACACAGTTTCCTAGTTGTTTCAGTTAAACAAAGAACTAATCTTAATCCCAAATTTCAGTTTCTGAATCTTTTCCTGTTTCGTTCTTCTTAAGTTCGCAGAGGTTCTGGTCTCGTCTGAAATTAGAAAAAAAGTTTCCTTTTTTTTGGTTCTGTGTTTGGTTTTTTCCTTTCTTTGCTTTTTGTTCCTCGAGAGTCGAGCTTAATAGAGAGGAGGAGATTCTCTAGTGTCAAATTATTTGAGAGGGTAGTACAATTTACTTCATTGACGAAAGTTCATTGAACCTTAGCTCTTACGTTGCGTCTTAAATCTCATTCTCACCCACAAAAAAAAGAAAGAAAAAGTTTGCATTTTTTCTTTTCTTCAGGATTGGGTTTTTTTTTTGAGAGTTTAAAAGGCAAAGCTTTACCCTTTTATTCGTTTAACTCACCAAATCGTTGATGACGATTCCTCTACTTTCCCAGTAAGTTTTTTTTAATCTTTCATCTTCTCAAAGATTGTTACTTGTTTAATTTGTTTACCCTTTTGATTTGTTATGGATCTTGTCGCTTTCATGATGTTTATTTTTGTGTGTATTGGATTGTTTACAGATTCGTAGACATCGTTTTGTTCGATTAATGTGTTGGTTTCACACTTTTACTCTGCTCTGACTTGGAAAACCATGGCTGCTAAGAGATCTATCTACTGTCTTCTTCTTCTTCCTCTGCTCTTGACTTTACTGATCTGGGTTCCTTCCATCTCCTTAGCTGCTACTAACCCTGATGATGGTAAGGGAAAGCTTCAATTTTTTTGTTGTTTCTAGATTTACATTTTGTGTTAACTGAATTCAAAGTGAGATCTGTACATATTGATTTGAGGATTTTCAGATTTTCTTCCCTAGTTTTTTTTGTTTTGTCTGAGAATTAATCAGCATTGTTGTAATTGAATCAGTTGCTGCAATTAACGGATTATTCGCTGCGCTTGGCGCTCCTGTGCTTCCTGGTTGGATTGCTTCTGGTGGAGACCCATGTGGTGAAGCTTGGCAAGGCATTATCTGCAATGTTTCAGACATAATTAGCATGTAAGGGGACCTTTTTGAAATAACCACAACTCTGAGTTATCTTATCCTTCGTTGAATCTTTCTGCTAATTCTCTCTTGAATGGTTGCAGAACTGTAAATGCTGCAAATTTGCAAGGAGAGCTTGGTGACAACTTAGCTAAGTTCACTTCTATCAGGGGAATGTAAGCATTTCAGACACAAAATGTGGCAATTTTGACAAGTCAATTTGCATATTTCATGTAACCTTTTGTCTGTTTTACTTTGCTCATCTCCAGAGACTTCAGCAACAATCGCATTGGAGGAAGCATACCTTCTGATTTGCCGGTTACATTGCAGCATTTGTATGTATACCCCTTAACAATGTATACTTTATTAATAGGTTTTGTTGTTTCAAACAGTTTATATGATAATAGTCTTTACCTTTTGGCAGTTTTCTTTCAGCTAATCAGTTCACCGGAAGCATTCCGGAATCTCTAGGAACGTTGAGTTTTCTGAATGACATGTAAGTTCAGATTACTCCCAAATTCTTTTACCATCGCTTTGTGCTGCTGACAATCACCATTTGCTTTCAGGTCTTTGAATGATAACCTTCTCTCAGGAGAGCTACCCGACGTGTTTCAAAACCTTGTCGGGCTGATTAATCTGTATGCTTCGCCTTGTTTATACTTTGGTGAACAGTTTCTGTTTTTACGGGATTGTTTTGTGATATGATGATATCTTTATGCAGTGATATATCATCCAACAATCTAAGCGGCACATTGCCTCCTTCAATGGAGAATTTATCAACTCTTACAACATTGTAAGTTTTGGTCACTACAAAAACAAATGTTGAATCTCTTTTTTTCTTCTCCACCAAGCTGATAGTCTTAGTTTTGCAGACGTGTTCAGAACAATCAGTTCTCAGGAACTCTGGACGTTCTTCAAGGCCTTCCTCTTCAAGACTTGTATGTTTCTTTATCTCACCAATACACAAGTACTTAAGCAGTGCTGAGTTTTCAAAAGTCTTAGTTTTTGTTGTCTTCTTGAAACAGAAACATAGAAAATAACCTCTTCTCTGGACCCATACCAGACAAGTTGCTAAGCATTCCGAAGTTCCTGTAAGTGCTCTCCTATTTTCTCTTTACTAATCCTATGAGGGCCAATTCATGTTTTTCAAGTTGCTTTTGTGTATGCTTAAATTGATGATGCAGAAATGAAGGGAACCCATTCAATTCCTCTGTGGATAATTCCACCACGACTGCACCATCATTGTCTCCGTCTCTATCTCCAACAAAACCAGCTCCAACACGACCATTTTCTGGAGTTCCACCTCCTCCAAATGAGAGGAATCGAGGGAAAGTTGCTGATGGACCTTCTGATTCAGAAGGATCGAGCTCTGAGAATTCCAAGGGAAAGAACTCTTCACATACTAAAAGGATAATTCTTATTGCATTCGCTGGCGTCCTCGTCTTCATAATTCTGGTTTTGGCAATACTCTTGCTGTTGCCAAAATGTGCAAGACGAAGAGAACATGCTAACAGAGTCTTCAAACGGCATCAAGTGGGTGCTGACAGAGGAAGCAGAGAAAACGCTCTAGAAAACGGGCCTCCGGTCCTGCCACCACCTGTTCGATCTGAAAAAGGTAGGATTGAACTTCAAAAGTTTGTCTATTGGTTCCTACTGTCCTTTGTTAAGTAATGCTGATTGTGCTTTCAAACAGTTCAAAGCGAACCCTTCAAGAAAGCTGGAGAGGAACCGAAGGTTTTACATGACCTTGAGAGGTTGCGGAGACCTGCGCCTATATCAAGACAGGAAAGTCAAGATATCGACTTTTCAATGTTGATGCCTCCTCCTCCCCCACCTCCACCACCACCACCACCTCCTCCTCCTCCTATGGCTGAGAAGGTCACCGTTATGCCAATTATATCACCTGAAAGACCCGTTAAGAAACCTTCTCCTAAACGCTTGCCCTTAACTTCTGTGAAGCACTACTCCATTGCATCTCTTCAACAATACACAGAAAGCTTCTCACAGGAAAATCTCCTTGGCTCGGGGATGCTTGGGAGTGTTTACAGGGCTCGACTTCCTAATGGAAAGGTATAATGCACTTATTTTAAACAATGTCAGGCTCAGAAACTCTGCTTTGGTTCTAAATCGTTTATCTTTAATTTTGTCTCTTACAGTTGTTTGCTGTTAAGAAGTTGGACAAGAGGGCTTCTGAACAACAACAGGATCACGAATTTATCGAATTAGTGAACAATATAGATAGGATCCGCCACGCCAATATCGTTGAACTTGTGGGTTACTGTGCTGAGCACGACCAAAGACTATTGGTCTACGAATATTGCAGTAATGGTACGCTACAAGACGGGTTGCATTCAGACGACGAATTCAAGAAGAAACTTTCATGGAATACTCGGGTCAGTATGGCACTTGGAGCTGCTAGGGCGCTTGAGTAAGTTTCTTGTTTTACTTCAAAATGGAATTGTTCAACGGTTTATTTACCAATCTCTGACATTTGTTAATGTTGTTAAGGTACTTGCATGAGGTGTGTGAACCACGTATCATACACAGAAACTTCAAATCGGCCAATCTTCTACTCGACGATGACTTGAGTGTTCTGGTCTCAGATTGTGGTTTGGCCCCACTAATATCATCAGGCTCTGTGAGTCAGGTAAAGTACTAAAACCCAATGAACTTAATTCTCATGGCTTTTACCCTCACAGTATTGAAGCAATTGCTGATAGAGACAAAAAAAAAAAGAAATCATTTTACTTTGTAAGTCAGGTAAAACTAAACTACTTTTCTTTTTTTATAATAATCAGTTATCAGGACAATTGCTGGCCGCTTATCGATATGGAGCTCCAGAATTTGACTCTGGAATCTATACATGGCAGAGTGATGTATATAGTTTTGGTGTTGTTATGTTAGAGCTCTTGACGGGTAGAATGTCCTACGATAGGTATGTATGTCACATTGGTTTATTCGCTTAGCTTATTTTTTTTTTGGTTCTGGCTAAGTGTGTATTGATATCAATGAGTTGATTAATAGGGACCGAAGTAGAGGAGAGCAGTTCTTAGTGAGGTGGGCAATCCCGCAGCTTCACGATATCGATGCATTGGGCAAAATGGTTGATCCATCTCTTAATGGACAATACCCTGCAAAGTCATTGTCACACTTTGCTGATATAATTTCCCGGTGTGTTCAGGTAAAAATACATACTGAAAAAATTGAAACTGCTATAAGATGCTTGTGACTGTGTTTGCTTGACCAAATGAGTTTGTTTTTATTTCTTTTTCTAGTCTGAACCAGAATTCAGACCGTTGATGTCTGAAGTTGTTCAAGATCTACTAGATATGATCAGAAGAGAGCGTCATGGTTCGGGCGAACCTAGCGCAGACTAGGGAATTGTAAAGAAGCATTTTTTATTGGATCATCTCTGTGAATTCGTGGAAACAAGAGATGTTCAGTACTCAGAAAAAACAACAACATAGGGAACTAAACCAGACACACAAAAAAAGAGTCAAATTCTCAAAAGGAGGCTTAAGGTGATTCTACGACCAAGAAGAGGCTTATTCCATGTGAACTGGCTCAAGGAAAAGGATCATTGTGCTTGCTTCCAATCATCGATTATTCAATTGGTGGTGAGTTTCTTTTTGTGAATCTTGAATCATCTGTGTTAGTAATATTTGTTCATTGAAGACCTCTACTGTAAAATGGTGTGTTTACTCGATTCTTTGTTCTACTTAAAGATCATAGATCTTACTCTGTATTGTATTCATTTAGTATGTCTGTGACTCTGTGTAGTATTTGTGTCTGTAACATAGACTTGGTACTAAAGTACTAACTATCAACTGAGGTCCAATAGATCATACCAAACCGGACTAAACCAATTAAACAAAACGGAATTGTCATTGTTAGTTTCATGATTAAATAGAATCTACGAGGATAAGTGCTAAGAGATACTAAATGAAAAATCAAATAATCGTAGCTAAGAGAGATATATACATGCATACAGCTATCTCCTTCATATTGCTATTTCTTTAAGCCACTGTTCCTGTTGCCTGTTGGAGTTGTGAACATGGTAATCTCAAGAAAATTCACTCTTATCTCTTTTTATTACTGTTATTGTCTTAGCAGTTCCATGCTTGAATTTAAACCCAAGTTATCATTACAGGTGCCAATACCATATACACATGTGGTAGTTGGGAATAACGGAGATCACAAACCTTTGAATGTAGGTACTATAGTCTTCATCATTGAAACCAGAGCTATATTTGGTCGTGTGGAAGGGTACTTCTTTGGATCCGTAACGAATCCTGACTATGTTGTGAGATTGGTGGATACAGAGATGCACAACCTTCATGGTATAGATCTCTCATTCGTCGAGGAATTTACACAACATATTGATGAAGAGGATCTCTACAAGAGATTTCATCATCCAACAGGATATGAGTTCGACTTCTTTGAAGAAGCTGAGTGTGACCAAATGGGAAGGGATTCAAATCATTATTATGACTCTCAAATGGCTCATGTTCCTCCGCTTCAAGATCAACATTTCAGGAGCCGTCAGTCTATCGAACCAAACCTTGATGCACAAGAAAATTCTAACCAACGTTTTTGTATGCAGTATCAACCAATGATATACCAGCAAGATCAACAATTCATGAGACCTGAGACTAATCAGCAAAACCAAATCGGCAGTGTTCCCAATCTAGTCCACAGTCAAGCTCCAATGATGTACCAGCAAGAGCAGCAATTCATGAGACCTGAGGCTAGTCAGCAGCAGAACATAATGGGCAATGTTCACAGGCAAGCTCCAATGATGCCAATGATGTACCAGCAAGAGCAGCAATTCGTGAGACCTGATACCAATCAGCAGAACCAAATGGGGAGTGTTCCCAATCTTTTCCCAAGTCAAGCTCCAGTCCAACAGCAAGCTATAACGATGAGAGTGGCTGATGTGGTGGTGAACCTGCGGCAGTATTTGACTGATCATATCTCGACAATAGTGCAAGATAGACAGTCAGGATCATTTTATGTAAATCAGAACTATTCCAACCAACAACAGATTGGCTTGCCCGAACCATGGCCGGAGATAAATCTCAATACCCAAACGCAGCCCACAATGCAGTCTCAGATATTTAACGTTGGACCATCTTCTTACTGCAGAAGAGGAAGTGGGAGAGGTCGAGACTAACAAAAAGCCTAAGTAAAAAGATTCTTGAGCATCAAGATACGATTCTTGAATTTTTTATCTACTCTCCCATGACTGTTTTTTCAAGATAAGCTGAAGCTTTGTTTCTTAATGCTCTTATTCAACTTTCAAAGCCATAATTTTATGAATTATCTATCATTTTTTGGTTAAACTTGTTCCAATTGTGTAGCAACATCTCTAACTCTTTGTCTGATCTGTTTTCTTGCCGTGGTTATAGAATTTGCTTTGTGCTGTATTCTTTTTAATGTGTGTGTAACATAGTAACATTAACATAATCATCTTAAACATAATACTTGAAACCGAAATTACCACTTCCATACAAACAACTAAAAACTGCACCTGAGCTGTTGAGTTTAAACTTTAAACTAGTGAAACCCTTATATGACTACTAATCCACTATAGCTGTTGGAAAAATATGTGTTTTGCAAAAATTAACTCCGAAAGCAGTGTGACATAAAACTATTAAAAGAAAAAAAATCAATATAGAATTTATATGTAAAAGCCGAAATTTCATGATTAAAAAAATAAAGGTTCTAAAATTGATATAAAACATAGAGTAACTAGTTAATATTAAAAACTATCACCGCTCTCATTGACACAATAAATCGTATATAACCGGACTAAACCGTATCAAATAGATCCTTTTTTCAGCAACGGATACTGTGAGCCAATTCTCTCCCGCTCTCTCTCTCCTTCGTCTCTCGTCTCCATCTCTCTTTCGGTTATCGTCTCTCTCTCTTTCAGTTTCCCCGGAGATCGCCATGGATGGGCTGGGGAACGACCAAGATGATCCGAATTCCACGGCTGCTATTCTTGGTGGCATCAAATTCGACGAAGAAGAAGACGATGGGTTGCTTAAGGTAAAGCTTTTTTCTAGTTGCTTCTTCAATGATGATGATCCAAACGGTTACTTCTCCCTCAAGAAACGATGAAAGTAGTGAGATCAAACAACTGAAACAAAGGACAATGATGGCGATTATTCTAAGATTCTTTTTTAGTTTTCTTTCGTTCTTGTTTGCTTGATCAGGAAGTAACTAAAACTTGCTTGCTCGTTTCAGGACCGTCCTCTCGTATCATATAGTAATGTCAATCTAGAGACTGAAGCTGTTCCGCTAAATGTCTCTGTTCCCCCTGCTTCTTCTTCCGCCATTGATGAAGCCACCAATATAAGAGATGCTTCTTCTTCAAGAAACCGTGACGTTAGTGAAACGATGGCAGATCAAGAAGACGATCGCAATCGCAATGATGGTGAATATGATCCGACGGTAAATATACAATAAACTCTGTTTTGATTTGACGACAACTGCATGCTTGAGTTGAGCCTAATTCTAATGGAATATGTAAACCAACCGCAGCGTGACAGGGGAAAGAGAAGGCTGACTGGTGAAGAAGAAACCAACAACTCAAGAAATAAGAAGCAATTTACTTTGGGAAGCTCTTCAAGTCATTCTCACTCTCAAATGGCTCCACTTTCCAATCAGAATCCAAGGACGAACCGGTACCATGGTTCCTGGAGTAGTCGTCCCAATGGAGGTCACAATCAACGTGGTCCCAATGCAGCATCTCAGAGGATTACTGCTACATCGTCGTCTACTCAGCAATATAGAAGGATACCTCGAGCTTCTGCTGACGAGCGTCAACCATGGCGTAGTGAGATATACAACCCCTCTGCTTTTGAGAATCAAACGAGGAATCGGCAGGTCACAAGCCATAGTGCAAGGGCACAAGGACCAACGTCTTCTGGTATGCAGCCTCGAGCTTCATCACATGGACCAGATCCAATGATGTACAACCAACATGTCACAAGCTATAGGGCACAAGGACCAACGTTTTTTGCAGGCCAGAACCAATTCAACTACCCTCCTCCTATGCAGCATGAGGCTTATTTCCATAGACCAAACCAAGTGATGTTCAACCCTCCTGGCATACCTGTGATGAATCAGCATAATCATCTTTGGTACCAGCAGCAGAATTTGAGTGGTCAAATGCCAGCAATACCACAAGGTGGAACAACTGTAGATTGGAACCATTTCTACCAATCTCCTGGTATGCCCCCTTCCCAAAGACCTGAGATGAATCAGCAGACCCGGAGTGGCATCATCCCCAATCTAGCCAATATTCAAGCTCCGGTGATGTCAGCGGAACATCAAGCGATTTACTGGCAGCAATATCTTAGTGGACAAACAGGATCAATTGGTCAACAACCAGAACTGTATTCTCAACAAGGAAGAGGAGGAAGTGGGAGAGGAGCAGATCAAAACCACCAGCAAAAGGATCAATATGGTAGAGGACGTGGGCTTTGATGTGGGAGAGGTCAAGAGCAGAAGCAGAACATAAGTACAAGGGACTCTTGAAACTTTTTTTTACCTACATTCTTGGACAGATTTGATAAATGAAACATTGGTACTGTTTAGTTGACATCTTCTGATTTCTGAGAGAGAGTTAATGTTACCGTTTCTCATGTTAATAACGTCAGAGCAACCAAAACTTGCTCTGTTTTCTATTAACCAAACTTGCTCTGTGATTGTATATTTTATCAAATAAACCGTGCCAAGCCGGATTTACCCAAACCAAACGGATCTGTCTTTTTAGTTAGTTAAACTTACACGAGACTATTTCCAAGAAGATCTAGGAAGATAAGTACGAAGAGATTCTATGTAAACATCACATAATCGTAACTAAGACATATATATATATATATAGCTTTATCTCCTCCATATTGATATCGCTATTTCCTCAAGCCAGTGTTCCTGTTGGAGTTGTGATTTGTGAAACATGGTAATCTCGAGAGAAACTTTTTCTTTTACTATTATTGTCTTAGCAATTCCATGCTTGAATTTAAACCCAAGTTATCATTACAGGTACCATATAAACATGTGGTAGTTATGAATAGTGGAGATCACAAACCTTTGAATGTAGGTACTATAGTCTACATCATTGAAACAAGAGCTCTGTTTGGTCGTGTGGAAGGGTACTTCTTTGGATCCGTAACGAATCCTCACTATGTTGTGAGATTACTGGATTCAGAGATGCACATCTTTCATGGTATGGGTCTCTCATTCGTCAAGGAATTTATACAACATATTGATGAAGTGGATCTCTACAAGAGATTTCATTATCCAACCGGATCTGAGTTCGACTTCTTTGAAGAAGAAGAGTGCGACCAAATGGGAAGGGATTCAAATCATTACTATGACTCTCAAATGGCTCATGTTCCTCAGCTTCAATATCAGCATTTCAGGAGCCGTCAGAACACTGAACCAAACCGTGGGGCACAAGAAAATTTCAACCAAAGTTTTTGTATGCAGTATCAACCAATGATGTACCAGCAAGAGCAACAATTTATGAGACCTGAGACTAATCAGCATAACCAAATGGGCAGTGTTCCAAATCTATCCCACAGGCAAGCTCCAATAATGCCAATGATGTACCAGCAAGAGCAGCAATTCGTGAGACCTGAGACCAATCAGCATAACCAAATAGGGATTGTTCAAAATCTAGTCCACAGTCAAGCTCCAATGATGCCAATGATGTACCAGCAAGAGCAGCAATTTATGAGACCTGAGATTATTCAGCAGAACCAAATGGGTAGTGTTCCCAGTTTAGTCCACACTCAAGCTCCAATGATGCCAATGACGTACCAATTCATGACACCTGAGACCAATCAGCAGAACCAAATGGGAATTGTTCCTCATCTTTTCCCAAGTCAAGCTCCAATCCAAAATCAAGCCCTAACGATGATAGTAGCTGATGTGGTGGTGTACCTGCAGAAGTATTTGACCGATCAGATCTCGACAATACTGGAAGATAAACAGTTAGGACCATTTTCTGTAAATCAGAACTATTCCAATCAACAACAGATTGGCTTGCCTGAACCACGGCCGGAGATAAATATCAATCCCCAAACACAGTCCACAATGCAGTCTCAAGAGTTTATCGCTGGAACATCTTCTTATCCTGGAAGAAGAGGCGGGAGAGGTCAAGATCAACACAACGGTAGAGCCAGAGGACGTGGGACAGGTCGATACTAGCGGGAGCCTTAGTAAAACGACTCCTGACATGATTTTGAACCGTTTCTTCTTAATGGCATTTTCTAACAAAATAATCACTAATGGAACGTTCTTGAATCTTTAGTCAAGATCAACAGATAATTTGGTTTGTCGATGTTCTTTATCAACTTATGAAGTCATCTTTCATCTATTTGTCATATTTTGTTAAGCTTTCCCCATTTACGGATCATCTGGTTCCACCGTTTTCTACAAGCTTCTCCATCTCGATTCTCTAAAAGATTATCCCTATCCACATCATCGATACAAGCAGCATCCAGTTTCAAAAGTTCTTCCAAGAGTCTATAGTCATCTACATTAGCCCATATTCCTTTGACTACCATTGGTGATGTCAACTGATCATACCATTTATTGCAGTAAGTCACATGGTCCCGTGTTCCAAGTACGTCGCTTATAGCCATCCAAGGGATGTTATCTCGGAGCATACCATGTTTCGAGTGCTTCTCTTGGATTGCTTTCATTCTAAGGTCTTTGTTCACAAGATCATAGAGACTTTCATACTCCTCTCTCGACCAATGCCCTTTATTCATATTCAATCTTATTCTCCTCCAAGCGTCTTTCACATGGACCCTCTGTTTACCCATCGCATCTTCAAGTGTCTTCCAATCATTCCCGTGTTTCATCTGAAACTGTTTAACGAGTTCTAAATCTTCTTTAGTCCATACCCTTTTGGATCCTCCTTCAAATAAATTATGGGCACGATGGTACACACTAAATCGTGGCCTCCAAGGTAAAGCAGACTCTATTTCTTTCCAACAGCTTTTAACTTGTTTGTGTGACTTGCAGTCCATAGCCATTTTTAACCCTACATCTCCTAAAGCATGGTTATCAATGTATTCCAATACAGCTTTCTTTACCAGCTCATCTTCTTCTTTTGTAAACCGCTTACCCCTCACCAGCTTAACTTCTTCCTCTTCCTCTTCCGTTTCTTCATCCTCAGAATGAAAAATCTCCACTTGGTCCGAAAAACTTCACCTTTTTGAGCTTTCACTTGATGGGGTGGTCACATCTTTATCACTCTTACCAGACTCTTGCCTCTTCCTTGTCCTCTTTACATTTTTACCGTCATTGCTGTTCTCTTCAGCCTCAGAAACTTCACTTTGCTTCCGCTTCTTCTTCCTTTCCTTCCTTTTCTTCTTTGGGCTTAAGTCGTTTTCCTCAGCCTCTGAATCCAAACTTTGTTTCTTCTCTTTGCTTTTCTTCTTTGCAGCTTTTGTAGAGTACGAATTGTTATCTTCAACTTCTGAAACCAGACTATGTTCTTTCTTCCTCTTACTTTTACTCTTCATATCTTATTCTCTGTGTTTTCTTGCACTCCCAAATCAATCTCATCCAGCTTTATCTTTCCCCATTCTCATGTCAGCATCATCCAGTGGTGTCTCGTCCCCTTCAATTCCTTCATAAAATTTGGAGCTTTCACTGTTTTCTATCAGATCAACGCCATATTATTTCTTTCTCTTCTTCTTCTTCTTTCCACCATCCTCAGCTTCAGAATCGATGCTTTGCTTCTTAACTACAACGTCATCACCCAATTCCTCTCTTTCACGCCCAGCTTTGTTTCCATCTTCTCCAGCAAAACCATCCTTAAGTCTCTCGATTGTTTTTCTTCTTCTTCTTCTTCATAGTACTGTGCTGGCCTGCTGGGGAACTAATGCTTCAGCGATTCCCACATTATCGAACCTTATGTCACTCTTCTTCTTCTTCTCCGCCGCCATTTCACATTCCGGCGGATGTTGTAGGTTACAAACCTTATCGCCGCCGCGACGTTAGAACCCGTTATACTCTATCACTATCAGTCAGAATAATAATTAGAACGAGGCCTTTGTTACTTATCTTAATGGGCCTAATTAAAAACAGGAAATTGGCCTTTTAATAAACGAGCCTATGAAACATTATCAAAAACTCCCACATCGTACAGAACAAGAGAAGAAGCTGTGTTTATATAACGTTGGAGTGGAACAAGTGATCGTCCCTTCGGGGACATCCGATAAAATTGGAACGATACAGAGAAGATTAGCATGGCCCCTGCGCAAGGATGACACGCACAAATCGAGAAATGGTCCAAATTTTTTTTTTCCAAAAAATTCTGATGAAACCCTAGATCTCTGTTGTTGCAGGCTTGCAGCTTTGATGTTCCTTGTCTAATGTGTTTGTTCCCATTACAACTCTTATGTTCTTCTCTGATGTTTGGTGTATTCGTTTTTTTATTCTCTGATCAAACTTTAAACTTATCTTCTATTACTTAGCTATTGGGAGTTTCAAGTTTGTAAGTTTGGTTGCATTTTTCCCAATTCTCTCTATTGTGTTCATTTCCTTTTCGGGTTCTGGAGACTCTTGAGGTTCAGTAATCCTGTCAACCCCTTCAATTGGTTTTAGTTAGTCTGTTAGCACTGTCCTGTGTTTATTATGTATACAAAAAAAATATCAAGACTTTAATGTTGTGGTTAAGTGTTAAAAAGACTTTTTTTGTTTATCTCTTGTTCAAATTTTCTGCACTTGTGTGAATCAATTTCAATCATTGGATGGGAATAGGGTTTTAAGGAATGTGTAAAATGCATAGAAAGCTGGTCGAGATCAGGAATTTAATGTTGGTTATGTGTCAAAGAGACAATTTTCAGTCTCTTGTCTGAATCATTTTCTTTCATTGGATGGGAATTGGGCTTTAAGGAATGTGGAAAATGCATAGAAAGCTGGTCTAGATCAGGGACAAATGAGGGAGAGGGTGCAGGAGAGACAAGTTTTTGGTTTAGGATTTTCAGAGACAATTGATGGTCACTGTTTCTAGAAAGTTTTGGTTACTTTTATATAAGTTATATTCCAATTCGACTGGACGGTTCTTAAGCTGTAGATTAGTTGCTAGTAAAGTATGGTTTCAGCTTCAAGGTTAGAAGTATCAAATAATTATTTCGTAGAAGCACATTTGAAATTGATGGTATGATGAAGGTGTGTACCATATAAGAAGTTGGACAATGTTTTTGGTTGACGACGATGTGAACATTCTTGACTCAGATTGTGGTTTAGCCCTGTGAGTCAGGTATACTGCTAAAACCCAAAGATCTTGGTTCTTATGGTTTAACCTTTTCATTCTCCAAGATCCAAAACAACTAACTCTTTTTATTTTATCATCATGATCATTTATCAGGACCAACTACTAGCCTCCTATGGACTATGGAGCACCAGAATTTGACTCAGGAGTCTATTATTCATGGCAGACTGAATTGTGAAGAAGCATTTTAGTTTTCAAGTAAACCGTCGGAGACAAGAGATGTTCTGTGCTCAGTGGCACACAACAAGAACAACAAAGGGGAACTGAAGCAAATGCATAAAAAGAGTCATAACCTTAGGATGAGGGTTAAGTTGATTTCGCAGGAAAGACAGGCTTATTGTGTTCCTGGTTGCTTCTGAATTTGCTGTGGAGGAGAAGAATATCAATGTTCTTGCTTTCAGTTAGTGGGGAGGTTTGGTTTTTTTTTTGTGGATCTTGAATAAGATCTCTGTTTGTAACCTTTGTTCGTTGAAAACTTCTACTGTAAATTAGTGTATGTTCTTACTCGAATCTTTGACTTTGTTTGTTTTTATATAAAAAGTTTATAGAACTTGCTCTCTGCGTTTAATTGAAGTAAAATTGAAGCGTGGTCCAATAAACCGGAGTAAACCAAATGAATCCGATTTTGTGTGATTAATAGCTATTTACTTTCTTGAGTATAAAAACAAAACCATGGCATATTTTTAAACTTCTTTCACTTTCTCTTCTTCGTTAATTCTTCTTCTCCCTCTGCTCTGCTCTCTCTCTCTCTCTCTGCTCTGTCTCTTATTTTCTCTTGCGACATGGCTGAAAAATCACCACGAGATGATCCCGATTCTATGGAAAACCTGGGATTTCTTTATTCTGATGGCACCGATGCACGTTTTCTCGGAGATAACAGAGAATCGAATCTTTGTGGTGATGATGGTGCCGCGAAAGAACCACAAGTGAAAAGCTCTGCGTCTTGTTCCGCCATGAATGAAGCCACCAAGAAAACAGTTGCTTCTTCTTCTTCTTCTTCAAGAAACCGTGAAACTGGCGAGACAAGGAGGGCTGATACAGAAAAGGATCGCAATGTAAGTAGTATTCCCAGTTTACTTAATTTGCAAGTAACAAAGATAGATGCTTAGTGTGAGATCTGGGTTCTTAAATCTTGGCAGGAATCTGATCAAGAAAGTGATATAGACGAAGAAGATTTTCAAAGAACCGCGAGGTCTATTGAAGATTTATTTGCGTTCTCAGGCGGTCGTGGAGAAGCTGAGACTTCACATCAGAACCCAATGAATCAGATTGCAACGAGTTGTCAAGTGATGAACCCGCAGCAGCAACACAGAGGTCAAACCAACTACGAACCATGGAGACTTCACAACACATATCAGCAGCATCCAATGGCTAACCAGATGCCAATGCATGATCCCATGATGTACGGATATCAAGATCCACTGCATAACCAGATGCCAATGCACGATCCCATGATGTACGGATATCAACATCCAGTGCCTATCTACCCATATCAACATCCAGTGCCTATGTACCCATATCAATGGATGGCTAACCAGCAGAACTTCTATCAACACCCGATGGTTTTTGACCCGAGAATGCCGCAATTCAGGAATGCCGCAAGAGGAGGACAGCCAAGATCATTTGGTAGAGGTCAGAACAATTTCAACCCACGACCAGAGATGAATCAACGTGTGCCTCCAACTCAACAGCCAAGGCAGTCTCAAGGATTTAACGCTAGACCATCCTCTGAACAAGGTTAAGATCAGAAGCTGCCTTGGTGAAACGATAGTTTATATGTTTTTCAAGTTTTTTCCTTTTCACTAAAACTCTCTCGAGTTGCTTTTGGTAACTGTTAATGAATTGGTGGTGATGAAAGTTTAGTGAAAAATTATTTTCTGAATCTTCAGTATCTACTCCTACTCAATTTTCAATACTTTTTCACCAAAGACTAATTGTTCACTACTTTACTCTAGTCTTAGAGATTGTGTTTTTAAGAATTCCCATTTTTTGTTATATCTTGAAGATGATGAAACTTTGGATAAACAGTTTAGCCAAGAGTCAAGAACTATTCAAATGCAGAAGAGAAGAATGAGTAAAAGTCAATAGATGAAAACTTGTCGCACAAGAACAAGTAGTACAAAAACAGAGTGATTGTCTCTGAAAAGATCAGAAGCAGAAAAGTTTCCGTTTTCAAAACCAGTATCTTCATCGTTATCCAATACAACAACAGATTATTCATCTTTCAGAAGCCTTACTTATAGACTATAGTTGTAGGTCAGAATAAGTTTTCTCAACTTATTAAGTAGCAAGATTCTTCTCCCAATCCACCAAGTCCCCATCTCGATCTCAATCTTCTTGCTTCCCAAGTTTTTTTGCATCGCCAGACGTGTATCCACATTTGTAGCGCAGCATCCATTTGGTGGTAGAAGGTCAGTGTGGACGTAGGGGAGGTCTAATTTAAAAGAGCAGTCTTATGCTATGCTTTACATGATTTTGAAGACAGTTCAAAGCTCTTGTTAATAAACTAACGGCGTCGTTTTCTCAATCTCTACGTATAATCCATTTAATTTATGTTAATGGGCCTTTTTCTAATAAACGAGCCCATTTAAGCTGTGAAATAATGTTCGAAAGTCCCACATCGTAGCAGAACAGGAGAAGAAGCTACGTTTATAAAGCGTTAGAGTCGAACAAGTGAATGTCCCTTCGGGGACATCCGATAAAATTGGAACGATACAGAGAAGATTAGCATGGCCCCTGCGCAAGGATGACACGCACAAATCGAGAAATGGTCCAAATTTTTTTTTCCTCAAAATTCTGATGAACCCTACCTTAGATTCCAAATAATTTTCGTTGTCGCAGAGTTTTGCTGTTCTTTCGTCCGATTAGATTTTGCTTCCATTTCTGATAAGTTTTTTTTTTAACTCTCTTTTATTCTAACTTGCATTGTTCGTTCTCAAAGGGCTTGTCTATTTATGTTATCTTGAAGCTTAAAAGAGTGAGACTTTAGCATTGTCTTTTGTCCTCAGTTCGGTTCTTCAACTCGATTAGGTCATTACATTTGATTAAGTGTAGGACTAAACAAGCTCTTTTCTTTTGGGGCTGGTGCATTGGTTTTTTTATTGATTTGATCAACTTGAAATTTGATCTTCTATTACTTAGCAATTGGGAGTTTTGTAATTTCCGTTGAATTTTCCCCAACTCTGCAACAGAACCTCTATTGGGTCTATTTCCTTTTCGGATTCTGAAGATTCTGAGTTTCTGAAATGTCTTGTATTGTAAATCCTTGAATTGGTTTTGGTCAATCATTTCTCTTCAGAGTGTTATGTGTTTATGTGTACAAAAGATCAATACTTTAATGCTGAGTAGGTGTTACAGAGAAAAAATTTCGATCTCTTCTCTGGAAATTTGTGCACCTGTCTGAATCTAATTCACTCATTGGTTGGGAAATTTGGTTTTATGGAATGAGGAAAGTATATAGGGGTTTAAGTATTGTCAGTTTTCACCCCATTTCTAGCAAATTTTGGTTACTCTTTAATGTAGGTTCTTATGATTGCTGTTAGATTATGTTTCAGCTTTAAACTCTGAAGAAACAAGTGATTACTTAGTAGCGTAACATTTGAAAGATTTTTGAATTGACAGGGAATGTGAGAGCATTTGAAGCTGTGTACCATCCAAGAAGTTAGCCTAATGTTTTTACTTGATGATAGACTTGCATTAACTTCTTTAGTGTCTTAAGCCATGTGAGTGCACAAAGGTCGCTGAGAGTGTAGTAGTAAACTTGTTGATAAATTCTTGCAAGGTCTTTTGTCAAGTTTAAGTTAGCCAATGTCTTACTTGACGACGATCTGAACATCTTGTCTCAGATTGTGGTTTGGCCCTGTGACTCAGGTAAACTGCTAAAACCCAAAGATCTTGGTTCTTATAGCTTCACCTTTTCAGTCTTCAAGATCCCAAGAAAAGTAACTCCATTTATCAGGGCAACTACTAGCCTCTCTTAGATATGGAGCAGACTTAGGAATCTACTGAATTGCAGAGAAGGAGAAGTACAGTTCTCAGTCACAACAACCACAAGTCAACAACAACAAAGGGGAACTAAAGAAAAAACATAAAAAGAGTCATAACCTTTGGATGAGCTTAAGTTGATTTTGCAGCTTAAAAAAAAGGTTATGTTTCCAGGATTCTTGTGAATTGGCTCTAGAGGAGAAGATATGTGCTTGCTTTCAATTGGTGGTGCGTTTCAGTTTTTGTGAAATCTTGAATCAGTCTCTGCTTTGTAATCTTTGTTCTTTAAAAAGTTCCTTCTACTGTAACATGGTTTGTTTATTGAATTTTTTTGTACTTCATAAGTTTGGACAACTTGCTCTGTGTTTGTAATGTTTTAAGCTGTGTGAAATTTGTTAATTCATCTCATTTGACCAACCGGACTTAACCGAACCAAAGGGATCCGGTTTATGCAATTGTATTTTTTACACACGTAGAAACCGCAAGTGGAGAGATAGAGAGAGTGAGGACTCGGGATTTAAATACTAAATGTTTCGTCAAGTTTCTTTTATTTTCCTATCTTCGCTAATTCCCTGCTTCTCTATCTAGCTTTCGCTCTCGACATGTCTGAGTATATCGATCAAGATGATCCCAAGATGGAAGATTTGAATCCGGAGCTTTGTGATGATGGTTTCGCTCAAGAACCACAAGTGAACGACTCTGAAGACTCTACGCCTGTTGGCTCTGACTCTGTTGCGCCTGGTTCTTCTTCCGCCATTACTGAAGCCAGCAAGAGAACATTCGCTTCTTCTTCAAGAAACCAAGACGGTAGTGAAACTGGCGAGACAAGGATGGTAGACAAAGAAGACGATCGCAATGATGGTGCTGATCCTAAGATGGAAGATACTAATCCTCAAGAAGGCTTGAATACGGGGATATGTGATGATGGTGCCGCTCACGAACCACAAGTGAATGACTCAGAAGATGCTACGCCAATTGCCTCTGTTGTGCTTGCTTCTCGTTCCACCATTAACGAAGCCAACAAGAAAACAGATTCATCTCCTTCTTCGAGAAACGGTGAAAGTAGTGAGACCAGAGAGATAAATAGAGTAGCTGAAGAAGATGATGGCGATGATGAAAATGAGCCTAAGGTAAATGCGAACTGCGTAGATACTATTTCCAGTTTACTTAATTTTCAAGTACGTAAGATAGATGCTTAAATGTGGAATCTTGGTTACAAATGCAGAGCGATGAAGAAACCAGTAGTAGTCTTGTTACTCAGCTTCCTGAAGAGATTGTTGGATCCAGTAGTCTTGTTATTCAGCCTCATCGTTCTGACTCTGATACGTCTCCATTGATGACTCCTCCTCGAGAAAATGTTACTCAGCCTTCACATCAGAATCCAAGGGTTGATCAGATTGCTAGGATTGGTCAAAGGATGAACCCACAGCAGCAACGCACAAGACCACACCATGGATCAGCATTGCCTGCAAGTTATCAGTACAATTTCATGCGACCTCTTGGTATGCAGCCGCAACTCTTTCCGATGGCTAACCAGATTCCCATAGTAGTCCCAATGCAACCTCAGATGTTTAATGGAGGGCCTGCATTATGGAGACCACGTAACACATATCAGCAGCGTCCGATGGCTAACCAGATTCCCATGTTCGTCCCAATGCAACCTCAGATGTTTAATGGAGGGCCTGCATTATGGAGACCACGTAACACATGTCAGCAGCGTCCGATGGCTAACCAGATTCCCATGTTCGTCCCAATGCAACCTCAGATGTTTCTTGGAGGGCCTGCATTATGGAGACCACAGAACACATATCAGCAGCATCCGATGGCTAACCAGATTCCCATGTTCGTCCCAATGCAACCTCAGATGTTCAATAGAGGGCCTGCATCATGGAGACCACATAACACATATCAGCAGCATCCGATGGCTAACCAGATTTCCATGTTCGTCCCAATGCAAAATCAGATGTATCTTGGAGGGCCTTCATCATGGAGACCACGTAACACATATCATCAGAATCCGATGCCTAGCCACATTCCCATTTTAGTCCCAATGCAAAATCAGATGTTTAATCGAGGGCCTGCATCTGCACCATGGAGAGGTCAGAACACATATCAACAACATCCAATGGGGGTTTCGAGGTTTATTCCATGGCATGTACTTTTACAGCTACCAAACTTTCAAATGACGCCAATCCTGGATCCATTTCTGTCTCCGACGGATAGAGAGTGGCCTGTAGCTGAACAAAGAGTGGGACTGAGGCCAATATACTGTGTACCAAATCCAGTGATGTACCCATATCAACGTCCAGAGGCGGCCAACCCGCTGAACCTGAGAATGCCGCAATTCAGAAGTGAAGATGTGTTTACTACAATATCACCAGATGGACTGCCAAGATCAGTTGCTGTACTTGGGAATGGGGACCAATTAAACCTACAACAAGACTTTTTCTTGCTCTTAGATACTGCGTTGGTGGTTTCACCAGGGCCTGTGGTAAATCATCTGGTGCAACTTCATATTCAAACGCAACAGCAAATGCAGGCTGAGGAGGTTCACGGTCCAGCGTCTTCAGAACAAGGTGGAGATCAGCAGCAGCCAACACAATCTCAGGAGGTTGACGGTCCAGCGTCTTCTGAACAAGGTGGAGATCAGCAGCAGCCAACACAGTCTCAGGAGGTTGACGGTCCAGCGTCTTCTGAACAAGGTGGAGATCAGCAGCAGCCTAGGTAAAACGATTCTCGACAGTTGACATGTTCTCTAAGTATTTCTTTTCTACCAAAACTCTCTCAGATTTATACTTGTTACCTGGCAAAAGTTTGGTATAGAAAAAGTCTGGAACAAGCAAAGAGTAATACCAAAGTTTTCTTCATTATGATACTAGAAGTTCATCGCTCTACTAGCTAGTCTGAAAAGTTGTCTTTTTTTGAATGCCCCATTTAGTGTAATCTCCTAAGGATTTAGAAAACGTCAATCAACTGTTGAGCCAAAGGTCTATACAAAAGTCTGGAAATCAAAATGAAATAAGCAGTTGGAAAAAGCCTTCAACTTTTCAATCCTGTAGTTAGCAAATCGTTTCTCATCTCTAATTTTTATTTTAAAGGGAGTCAATTTCAATCTTTTTCAATGAAAGATCAATCTAGTATTCATAAAGATTCTCTTTTTACAATTGCCCTGTTTTGACTAACATCGAATGAGACTCACAGAGATATCAAATGTTTTGTAAAATTGTGATATTAGAACAGCATTAGATTCACTCCTCACTCAGAAGCAGAAGAAGAGAACAAAACAGAGCTGAAAAAAAAAACGAGAGGGAGATCGAGTAATGGGTTTTTAAAAATCTATGTTAGGGAGAGGGAGCTGAGAGATGACGACGGAGAGAAAGATTATGTTCTAAGCCTGGGTTTGGTCGAAACGAACAACTATGGAGACTGGGTTTGGTTTGATTTTTAGGGATTTCAAGATTTCAACGATTTGGTTATTTACACTGTTAACGATTTCTTCTCCGTAGATGATGCCACGTGTGTTATGTCGTCATAAAGACTTTCTGATTCAAAACTGTTAATTTCGCTTTCTAACCGCCAAAATTTGAGTTTTATTCTCTTCGTTTTTGTTAAATATTGGGCCTTTTAAGTATATATGGTCAATAATGTTAACGAGCTCAAAAAGAACGAGAAAAGGCCCATTTAAGCTGTGGAATAATGTTCGAAAGTCCCACATCGTAGCAGAACAGGAGAAGAAGCTGTGTTTATACAGCGTTACAGTCGAACAAGTGATTTCCCCGCATCCGATAAAATTGGAACGATACAGAGAAGATTAGCATGGCCCCTGCGCAAGGATGACACGCACAAATCGAGAAATGGTCCAAATTTTTTTTTAACTAAAAATTCTGATGAAACTCTAGATATTTGTTGTGGCAGGCTTGCTGCTTTGATGTTCCTTGTGTAATGAAACCCTCGATCTCTGTTGTTGCGGGCTTGCTGCTTTGATGTTCGTTGTCTAATGTGTTTGTTCCCATTACAACTCTTATGTTCTTCTCTGATGTTTGGTGTATTTGTTTTTATTCTCTGATCAAATTTTAAACTTATCTTCTATTACTTAGCTATTGGAATTTTTAGGTTTGTAAGTTTCGTCAATTTTCTCTATTGTATCCATTTCCTTTTCGGGATTCTGGAGACTCTTGAGTTTCTGAAGTTGTGTTAATCATGTCAACCCCTTGAATTGGTTTTAGTGAAGTTCTTAGCAATGTCCCAGTGTTTATGTGTACAAAATAAAATCAAGATTTCATTGTTGGTTAGGTGTTAAAGAGACAATTTTTTATCTCTTGTCTGAAACTTTCTGCACGTGACTGAATCAATTTCATTCATGGGATGGTAATAGGGTTTTAAATTTTAAGGAATGTGGAAAATGCATAGAAAGCTGGTCTAGATCAGGGACTCAAGAGACAAGTTAGGATTATCAGAGACAATTGTTGTGCACCATTATTAGAGATGTTTGGCAATTTTACTGGATATATGGTTCTTATGTGGGGTGGATCAATTGTCAATAGATAAATGTTAGTTACAGCTATAGGCTCCAAAAATAAAATGATTACTTTGTAGAATCACATTCCATAAGGTCTTTGAATCATCTAAGAAGTTTGCTTATGTTCTCGTTGAAGATGACCCTAGGCGTACTTGTCTCAGACTTTAGTTTACCTTGTTATTTAAGTAAACTATTTTGTTGGTTTCAGATCACTCTTCACAAACTTATGAGTTTGAGATTTTGGTTTAGCCTTGTGAGTCAGGTGAATTGCAGCAAGTCATGATATCTGAGACCAGTATACAAAATCAGATTGACATTTTCTTCCTACCCAAGTCTAGATCCAATGATGTACCTGCAGGAGCAATTCATGAGTGTTGGGACTTAGGATGTTGTCTATAACACCAAGTTGGCCATGAACATGTGTTGTGACTTGTGAGCGGGTGATTCAAATTCTTCAGAGGTTCCTAAATTAGCTTATCTGATCTCTGGGACGAAAGGTGATAGTCATAGGATGATGAGGACTTTGCAAGTTGTGTATCATCCAAGAAATCAGTATATTCTGCATTTAGACCTTGAAGCTCCACCTAAGGAAAGGCTTGAGCTAGCAATGTCTGTGAGGAGTGATTCGACTTTTCGTGAAGTCGAGAACGTTCGTGTTATGTCTCAGTCTAATCTGGTTACTTATAAAGGCCCTACAATGATTGCTTGTACGCTTCAGGCCGTGGCCATTTTGCTTAAAGAAAGCTTGGATTGGGATTGGTTCATCAACCTGAGTGCCTCGGATTATCCTCTCGTCACACAAGATGGTTAGTTAACTCAAATCAAATGCCTTTATATTGGATTTAGTGATTTCTGTTTTGGTCTTTGATATATAGTACTGATGTGTTTCTTGCAGATTTGTTGTATGTCTTCTCAAATTTGTCTCGGAGTGTCAATTTCATTGAGCATATGAAGCTTACCGGGTGGAAACTGTAAGTAGAAACTGCTATAGTTTGCAGGGACTGAAAATTCAAAACAGGGATGTATAAGATTTGCTTCTCATGTTGCAGGAACCAGAGGGCCAAATCAATCATTGTTGATCCTGGCTTATACTTGTCAAAGAAAACTGAAATTGCTTGGACTACTCAACACCGTTCACTTCCTACAGCTTTCAAGCTGTTCACAGGTTAGCTACCATCTTCAACTCGACATTACATAAACTGGTCTTATGGATGAAAGAGAGATGGTTTACTTATCTGTCTTGTCTTTAATCTTTCAGGCTCAGCGTGGGTAGTTCTGACCCGGTCTTTTCTTGAATACTCAATCTTGGGATGGGATAATTTCCCGAGGACAATGTTAATGTACTACGCCAACTTTGTATCCTCTCCAGAAGGATATTTCCACACACTCATATGCAACATGGAAGAGTTCAAGAGCACAGCTATTGGTCATGACCTGCACTACATTGCTTGGGACTATCCTCCAAAGCAACACCCAAATTCTCTATCAATGAAGGATTTCGACAAGATGGTTAAAAGCAATGCCTCCTTTGCTCGAAAGTTCCACAAGAACGATCCTGTACTAGACAAGATCGATAGAGAGCTCTTAGGCCGCACTCACCAGTTTTCCTCAGGAGCTTGGTGCATTGGTACATCGGAAAACGGCGCTGACCCGTGCTCTGTTCGAGGGGATAACTCAGTTTTGAAACCAGGACCTGGTGCTGAAAGATTAATGGAACTTGTTCAGACACTTTTATCTGATGAGTTTAGAAGAAAACAATGTTCATAAGAGGTAATGATTCAAGCTAAATTGTACATTCATTTTTGTTTTAGTTGTACTCATAGGTCATAGGGATACAATGTTAAACAAAATGATTCATGTCGGCAAAAAAAGTTCGATATAAAGCAATTACAACAGCAAGAGTATGTAGACGGAGCTTCAAAATTAAACTCTTGCTTCAGCTCTGGATTCAATACAAGAAATTGAAAGGGCTCTAACAAAAAAGAGTTTGAAGAAAACAATATGTTTCCTTTTGAAATTCAAGGTTTAAGTACAGTTGTAAAGAGGATCGGGAAAAGAATCACAATAACAAGTATGATAGCGAGGATAATGGCAATACAAGTCCATTTCCTCGAGTTCTTCTGAAGTTCTTTAGCCCCATGCAACTGATCAGTCCCTCTCATGACGAAAGAGCTCGCCTTTGAGACATTTGATTCGATGTCATTGAGCATATTCCCTTGAGCTTCCACAAGAGCAGCCATGTCGAGGAACACTTGGTGCAGCTCTAACAGACTCCGTTCTATCTCCTTAACTGTGTCGTGTCGTTCTTGAATTTCTGATAATGTGTCCATAATCTGTCCACGGCCTTGCTCTTGTATTGCTTTTTGGAGAAATCTTTCGCTCTCTCCGCTCGATATTAGCTTCTCCACTGTCTCTTCATCTGCTTTTTGCCCCGTTACAGTGAAGTACCTTCAACGATCCAACCAAAAACACAAAACTTTACTATCACTTAGTTCTAAAGATCAAACTTTTTCGTGTGGAAAGTATTTGTTGATTCAGAGTAATGACCAAATGAAAGAAAAAGAAGTAAGATCATATAAAATTTACCGTCTCTCGACTGTTTCTTTATACTCAGAAGCCATTTTGGATCGTAGTCTCTGAAAATCATCCATCATGTCTTTGAGCTTCTTCCCCAATCCACTAACCACCGATGTTCTGGTCCGATCAGCAGACGATCCAGGACCACAGCCAGAGACTTTCCTCTGCGCAGCATTTGATTTCTCCAAAGCCACAAGCTTTGACTTTATCATCTTGACACGTTTCAAGACCTCTGTAACACTCGAATCCATACGAGCACGAAGCTTTTTAACGGCCTTGGAGTCATGTACGGTCTTGGACTCCTCATTAGCGTCTTGGAGACGCTTATGAATCTCATCGACAGCTTTCATGTCTTCTTTAACACTCTCGACATATCCGAAGAACTCATCGAGGTTGCCTGAGTCGAGAGAAGCATTTTGAGATTCGATGTCATCGAGTTGGACTTGATGGTTCAAGTCTGTGTATCTCTTGAATGAGCTTGAGATTAGATCGTTCATGGCGATAATCAAGAAATTATATAAGAAAAGGGATTTAATTTCCTGAAAATGAACAGAGGAACATTATGGTGGTTTAGATGGTTGACATTAAGCTAGAAAGACTTTAAGAGATGTCTGAAAACGAATGTGGAAAAATACTAAATAGATGACATTGTATGAGCTGTGTGTTTAGAACCAGTCAAGAGGGTCTAACGACCAAGGAAGACTTTGTTAAGAAGATGGAATGTAATCACGACGACATTGTGATTTGGTTGGTAGCATGTTGCGGAGACGTGGTCTCCATTAACTATAACTTTTTTTAAGTTCTGTGGAAAATTTCAATGCAATTAAAGGAGTGGACCTTGAGGCTTTTATGAGGAATTTACCAATTGTCTAGTAGGCTTTAAAACTATGATTGAAAACAAGTTGTTACAAGTATTTAAATTTGCAAACCAACCAAACCTGTGAATTCAAATCATTATTGTTGATATCTGCATAATCATGGACAAGTCTGACCAGATTATTCGGCTGTAAAGTCATTGATTCAAGCTACTCTCGTTGAGAGTTCTGTTTTACACATGAATACTGCCACTAAGCTAAAAGACTTCATATAAGAGTACAAGAATGAATTGACTAGACACAAAAAGCTCCTGCGGAAGATTAGGAATAAGACTTGTCCCTATTTTCACCTGAGTGGTCGCTGAAAACCTCCCAAGTTAAAAAGGGTGTGAATGGAAGCAGCATCGGTTATGAAAGGAATCTGAGCATAGACTCCAGCAAGGGCGCACCGTATGCATTCAAGAAGCAATAATATGTAGGTGAATCCTATGGCCATCCAATAATACATCCCAAACCGTCCTTTGAAATGAATTAGCGGGAAGAAATTGCTCGTGCACCATATGACCTGAAGAGCTGTTTCAAGAAGCATACCCATCATCATGTGAAACCTTAAGTAATGAGGCAGCCTCTTCTCCTTCACCACAAATGTATAACCCAAGTAGCAGTAGGCCATGAAGAACCAGGTAGGCCATCTGTTTATCGCTCCGGGGATGAAATATATCATGTCTCCAATCGCATCATGCTTTTCTAGAAACGGTTGGACATAGTACCCAACATCAGATATTTGGAGGGATATCAAATAAGGAACACAAGCCAATGTCCTACACCACCATTCAGGTCTCTCTGCAATTCTAGGCAGTTTGATTTTAAAGAAATCATCTTTGGCCACTCTTGCAGGCTCTATTGGTCTCCGGTGTCTTCTCAAACCAGGAGCTAATGATGGTAAGCCATGACCAAACAGCTGGTTGGATGATGTTGCTGCTGCTGCAAAGTCCGTAGATGCAGTTGCTGCAGAATTTAGCATTTCGGATTAGTTGAATCACAAAGAACAAAGCAATTAGCTGCCAAGTCTCAAAGCCATGATAAAACGGTTAAAAACGGTCCTTTTCTGGTAAAGTTGATTATGATGAGCTAATCAATTTTCAACAACTCAAGTAAGGATCATGTCTGATGGGTTTTGTTGCTATTCATACATGATTAAAAAACGAACCAACTTGAATCTAAATAATACCTGTAAGAGGAGCAATCTTTCGGGGACACCTCAGTGAAACTGAACTTGCTGAAAATCTTAGTTTTGCAGATGAATCAGCGTTGGGGAAGAAGACCCTTGGATTCACAACATTCTTCAAAATTGGACTATGGTTCCTGCTTTACAAATCATGAAGGTCACGAAAAGGTACCAACAGCATCAAAACTATGTGAAGCATCGAACATCAAAACACTTTTAAAAAAACTGGAGAACGCAAATGACCCAAATTTTGACAATTTAAACCCCAAGTCCAGATTTTGTCACCAGCAAAGTCAAACCGAAATCTCAAGAATTATACACAAACTGATTTGAATTTCATTGAAATTGAAGATTCAAAAAGTGCAAAGCCAAAATCAAACATATATAAGATCATAGAAATTGAATACTCCTAATTAGAATCATCCTATGCAACAAAAAATCATCAAAAGAAAGAGCGACTCCGAAATCGGAGAAGGGAGAACCCAGAAAACGCAGAGAGATAGAGAAGGATTAACGAAAGAATTGAGTTGATCATATCAGAGAGGGGAACCTGGGAGCGAGGAAGGTGAGAGAGCCACGGTTGGTGGTACTCGCCGCCAAACCCTGCATAATTCTTTCTCCGGCGAGAACCTTCGGAGCTTTAGGGTTTCGATGTTATAAAACAAAAGAAAAATCAAAAATTAAGAAAAAAAAAAAAACAAATCAAAACCGGTGAGGAGTAGAGAGTAAACTTCACGTACAAGAAATATGAAGCCACCTGATTCTGATAAAGGTGGCTATTTTCTTTTTTAGGTCGGTTAAGTGAAGTACTCTACCTTATTGGGCTTTCAATAATAGCCCATATGTCACAAATTAGGCCTGTTAAACGAAAACAACATTTTAAAATTCGTAGTCCTATGTATTTTGTTTAAAAACCAAACGTAATTTTCAAAAATATATACACATACCAATTTACAGCTGAGAAGATGCAGATCAATGTCAAGCGATTTTTACAAAGAGTTTTTTTGTTCATTATTACCAAAACACATTAAACGATTAGAGAAAGTTCACTCAGCTATAGGTATCTAGCTTAGAACGAATGTAGCAGATTATATAATTAGTTAGATAGCAGGTATGGGTTAGCAACTTGCATTTATATTGTTCTCAGTGTTACAAACTCCTCCTTGTTGATAATTTTCTTCAGGAGATACAGTTTTGGCTGACAAGAGCTCGGTTATAGATGACTGCATGATCCTGCACACGAGAAAAGGAACAGACAGACGCAGTGTCCACAAATGTCAATTACAAATTTATCTTATAGAGTGGTTTCAATTAAGAAAAAAAGACTTGGAGACAATCGAACATACCAACTCTATAACTTTGTCACTAAAGTTGAACATCCTTACCATCTCCACAGGATAAGGACATTTAAACATGAGAGATATATTTAGTGTCTAAAACATATACAAACATTTAAAATAAATGGTAGATGCTTCATATGGCCATTGTTCCGATACCATTCAAAATTAGATCAAAACGTTAATCAGTAGTGCCCTGCAAATCTTCACTAAACAAAAGCTAGAAATGTAATTTAACTAGCAGCAATTCATATAGCTAAGAAAATGCTAAGATCTCAAGCATAATGATTCCAATCAACACATAAAAGTTTCAGAGACTCAATAAAGAACAAAACTATACAAAGCAAAGTTCCCCTAAGCTATAGGAGTAAAACATTTCTTTTCAGAGTAGTTAATCTACAATGCAACTTAAAGAACAGAAGCTACTGATGTTTTCATTGGTACCTCTCAAAGCTTCTTGCTTTAGATTTTGCGCGGGCAACAATTTGCCTCCCATCAGCTGCAAGCCCAGCAACAGCCTGATAACAAACATGGAATACTTCATTAAACTCAATTCCAAGGTTGGATAACAGTTCCGTATTTTATAAGAGAATCAATAGGTCTTGTGCTAGCATAATTATCAGCTTTGTTGATAACTTTTCCAAAACTTGGTTCTCCTCTGCGTCACAGCTAGTGTGAAAACTATGTATGGTCCAACAGAGAGACAAGTAATCAACGCAAAAACAGCTCCAAAATTGTAAGACAGTTATATTATGACCACAAAAATACATCGACCTATCAATCTTTATATGTGAAAAAACACTATTAATACAATTAGGAATGTCATAGCACGGATTTGAATTCTCTAATAGGAACTCTACAAAATTTAACATATATAAAAAAACCAAAAAGAAACTGGATATAAAAAAATCACATGATACAGACTAGCAAAGAGGAATTTCTCAGTTGACACAACTTGACATATAATTAGTGATGTACGGTTAAAACTTAAAGGCAATCTAGCTAGACCCCATTCTGATGTCATATACTTAGTTCATTCTCTGCATGTCATATGCGAAACCACATGGATTTTGTAGCTAATTAATTAATATGCCATGGTTAAATTGAAAGAAAGAAAAAATGAAGGAACCTGAAGGCTAGATAGGTAAGAGAGCCACGGTCAGTGGTCGCCGCCAAACCCTGCATAATTTCATCCTCTATAAGTTTTGTATCTTTATGTGCTTGTAACTTTGACAAACTACGGCACCATTACTTATACTGCACCTTCTGTACAATTTTATATATTCTCTATTTTTTCTCTTTCCCCTCCTCATAAAGATATCGATAAAAATAATTAAAAATTTCCTTTCTGTACTTAGGAATCTAAGATTACAAATAGCTTTGGAAGATATTGAAATGACAAACAAACATCTAGTGAAGCTTGACTTCCATGATGTTCTTGGTCTTGGGAGGATATAAGGAGTAAAGCTTGACCGACCTCTCAACAACCACAAGTTGTGCCTTAGCTTCAGCATACGCCTTGGATTGTTCAGTGAGATTCTTGTTCATGCGGAAGCCATCCAAGGTCCTTCGCTTAGTGTACTCCATAAGGTTGTAATGAGGGAATTGACGCCCCGCTCGAAGCAGGGCACGACAGAGGCTGAGAACTTCACTTCTAGATACCATTGCAAGATTGGAGGAAACTAACCCTTTATTATAAAGAGACTGCTTAACTGCAATCAGTATAAGAAAACATTAATAGGAATGAAAGAGCAACAACGAGGAAGAACGAGAAGGAGTCAAGATAAGGGCTAAAGATACATACTTTGACATATAACAAGAAAGATATATAGAAAGTGAAAAGGATTAAGGATGATACATCATTTATAGAGCTAAAGAACCTAACTTTTGAACAGTGAGGAGAAACCAATTTCAACATTTGGGCAGAGAGCTTTATGTTTCAACATCTCACATAGTATAAAGCTTTACCCATATGTTGAACCAAACGATACCATCACAAGACAAATCCAGGAAACGAAAGAGTAGAAATCGAAACATCAATAACCTAATCAAGCCATCCAAAGGATCCCAAAACTGAGGAACTAAACCTTACGACAGAGAGAAATCAATTTCAAAGAAAAATGAATGAAAAAAAAACAACAAGCAAAAAGAGTTTCACGCATACTGAATCGAAGAGACGGAGACATGAGAGTACCGTGTCACAGCGAAGAGATGGCGAACCAAGCTCAGAAAGACAGATTTATCTTCTCGCCGGAGATCGGAGAACACAGAGATTTTGCAATTTCGTCGGGATGAGAGGGAATAGTTTTCGACGTTTGTATTTTGGTAAACGGGCCCTTTCGGGTCGGCCTTTTAAAATTAATAACTGGGCTTTTGAACAAAGCCCAAATACAAAACCGACGGAAAGGGTAGTTACGACATTGTATTTTTAGGGTTATTGGGTTTTTAAACCAACGCATGCTCTCTAGTCTCTCCCTATATAACACAGCCGCGTTAAAACCTTCACCAAATCATTCACAGCCTCACAATAGATTGTAAATTAGGGTTCTTCATTGCTTTTTCTTAGATTTAGGGTTTATTGATGATTTTGCAGGAGCCCCCGGGCTACTCTAATTTATTTCAATGATATGAAGAAATAAGCCCCAAAGCTCCTGCTAGATTAACTGACATTCGTGTTGCAGTTCTGTCTCTTTTTGAATCCGGCTTAACTGTGTCAAAGCAATGTCTAGATTTATTTTTGTAAATTGTTGATTTGTTTGATTGATTAGGGTTTTGGTTTTGTTTGGGTGGCTATGATTACAAAATTATCCGCGCTTCTGAGATTTTATGGTCTATGAAGTATATACGGAAAACAATGGTTGAATTTCTTAATATGAGCCATCTAAAGTATCTTATTTGATTTATGTTCTTTTGGTTTTTGTTTCTTATGAGAAGAGAGCACTGATGATTAAATCTAACAGCTTTACGCCAGTTCTGCTTCAGAAAATTCTTGATAGAAGAAGCTGTATATTAATCTGAGCTCTTTTCTGATGTTTTTTAAAAAAAAATTTAACTTTATGTTGCCTATGATGATACAATCCTTTTTCGAGGTGCAGTGGAGCTGAGACCCTGTTTACAGGGAGAACCCCTTGGCAAAACTGCAATTTCTATGAAGCTATATGGATTCTTACTGAGGCTTTTGTTTGTTATATATTGTTTTTGTTTTCGTGACGTGAATACATGTTTCAACCTTGCGATTTGAGTAACTAAAAACACCATATTTTGTACTAAGACATCATATTTATTCTGGACCAAATCAGTTGAACAGACAAATATGACTGGTGGTAGGAAAAGTATTGAAAATATTGTTACGGTTCAACTAATCTTATAAAAGACTCTGTAAACGTTCAATAGTCGAGACTATATAAGACTCAGTAAACATTCATAAGTCGACACTGCATCAGTATATGAATTACAAATTTAAGGATCAGAGAAATTTGGCTTCCTCCTCCATGTCTCTCTGGCTTAAAAGAGTAATTATTTTGCTGGTATTGAGAAAGCTCTTGTTTAAAATTCAGGTTTTTGAATAGAAACAAAACATCATCACTCATTACAATTTTTTACAATGTGCTCTCGCAATTCTAATCGATTAAATTCGTTTATGAGATGTTGGTTGAAGTAAATTAACCAATATCTGACCAAAATCAACAGTGAGTAAAAAGTAATTATCAGCTCGATGAGCTAAAGAAACGACCCTTTTTCATCATTTGTCTTAACTCCATGTAATTAACCCTACCGTCACCATCAACATCCACTTGCATTATCATCTTCCTACAATCCTCCAACGTCTTACCTTGCTTGAGTCCCAAGGAAGATAGAACAGCTTTCAATTCATCAACCGTAATAAACCCGTCTCCGTTCTGATCAAACACGTTGAACGCTTCCTTCATATCTTCTTCTCCTACCTCGTCCTCATCCCCTACCATTATCGTCTTGTAAAGCTCTCCAAACTCTTCAATGTCAACACAACCGTCACCATTGACATCGATCTTTTGGATAATTTGCGTTAGCTCGCTTTCTGGTATTATGATTCCGAGGTTTTTTAATGACTCGTTTAGCTCCTTTGTAGTGATCCTTCCGTCTCCGTCCTTGTCGAACATTTGGAACACACGTTTTAGCTCCGTGGAATCCATTTCTTTTTATAAATCTAGGGCTTTTTTTGTGGAGGTTGCCGTGTAGAGGAAGAAAAAGTGAAAAAGAAGAGAATGATGAGACTCTGAGAAACCGAGAAAGAGGGTCCTTTCTTGGCCTCTTGGAGACCCGATGAGGGTAGGTTTCAGAAACTAAGGAGAATGTATTCAAGAGATTTGGTAAGAAATCTTAGCCAAAAGCTCGAGATAATAACATATAGATACAGACTAAAATAGAAGAGATAGAGAGAGATTTGTCTTATTTGTTGGTCGAGAGGAAATGTTGCTTCTTTTAAAAGGTTACTTTTGTGGCATTGTAACACCATCGAAGACTTGAAAAATTTGATCGGTTCTATAAATTTCAGCACAAAAAATAATTAACATTTTTCACAGCCGAACGAAACAAAGATCCTAAACATCAATTCGAACCAAGAGACTATTTTATTTTATCATGTAGATCTAAATCTGTATATTTAACTTACCTTAGCCGGCAAAAGAACAAAGACCAAATCCTTTGGAGTGGTGAGCCACTATGTGATACTGTCCCAACTACATGTATGAAGTCGCTGAGTATATTTTTACAATAAGAGTTGAAAAAGAAAACAATGGCAACGAAAAATAATTATTTGTTAATACCCTAGTTAAATGATATATATGTTCACATTCTCATTTTAACATCGCATTCGCATGTGCTATGGGACAAAAACAATTAAACAAAAAAGAGAATGATGAGTAAAATTGAGTCTAACACAAAATCTAGAGCAAATGATAAAAAAGTGCCCACACGCAGGATCGAACTACGGACCTTCATTTTACAAGACTGACGCTCTACCACTGAGCTATACGGGCCTTTGCTTTAATTCACAGTAATATATTTATATATCTAAAACCGTATTAAGTTATGTCATTAACTCATTACACTAATCAAACATTAATATAGTTTCACCAAAAATGACTCTTGAAAAATTGAAACGCTATATACATTATGCTGTGGTTGATTGTAAAGTCTCCTAATCTCCTGTATGACTAGATTCATGTATTGATACTCTTTTGTTCCCATTATTTATATATAAATGTAGTATGTTTGAGTGAAATTAAACATGAAACTTGAGAAGTGAATGAACATAATATTGCATGTAAGAGGCAATAATTCACAGAGTAATGCCAGGACATGTATGATTACAGAAAGCTTTTACATTATAAGAACATCCGAACAAGTCTTACACAAAAAGACCAAATCTTTCTTCTTCTCTTGTTGAAGATTTGTTTAAGAGTCTTTAACTTAAGACCACCATGGGGCATCACCGGTCCTGAAGTCAGTTTCCTTCCATGGAACAAAAAGAACCTTCCCAGCATCATCTATATCAGCGTGAGCCAATGCTAGCGACTGTTCCATGAAATTAAAAGTTTAGTTTACAAGGTTCAGTTTTAGAGAGATACGCTGGAAGAGAGAAAGTGATTTATTTCACTTACCAATGGAGCTGGACCTCTAACGACTCTTCCTTGGGCGTTGTATTGGGATCCATGGCAAGGACATAGAAACTTGTTCTCAGCTTTGTTCCATGGCACAACACATCCAAGATGAGTGCACACTGCGTTGATACCGTATGTTGCTAGGGTCTTGTCGTTCTCCACAACTAGGTAAGTAGGATCTCCCTGGAACATACAATCGACACCAGACACCCATTGAGATGCAATAACTTTTATTGAGATTTTGAACCAGTGTTTCAAGGAGGGCTAAATAACTTGTTCATCTTCTTATAGTTCTATTGGAATTTATTTTTTACCTTTAATCCTTGGGTGAGGGTTCGATCACCTGGACCATGAGTCTTAAGCCATTCCGTTGCAACTACATCGTTTCCAAGTGCATCCTTGGCTGGAGTACCACCACCTCCACCTCCGGTTCTATATTTTTCAAAGAAACATAGAGATTGTGAATCAAGAACACTGAATTAAAATCTCATTAACCTCACATCTGAGTAACACAAAAGAAGCCATACAATGATTCATATACATATTGGAACCAGAACAAAAAAGCTAAAGGTAAATAGCATACAAAAGCAAATTCAAACTTCACCACAATCAAAAGAGTCTATAGATTTTTTCAACATAATCATGCGGTCAATGTTCAGTAAAAGAAAGCCAAACCCATGAATCTCATTCGAGAACAAAACTGAGGGAGAGATCAATATTCAAAAGATATACTCTTTAAGGCTTTACAACAACAGAAAGAGTAAACAATTGTAAACTTTACCAAAACAAAACATAATAATAACATCGTAGACTCACCCTGATGCAATAATGTTACAAAGAAAGAAGAAAATTGGAATCAAAATCGAAGAAGAGAGTAAAAGTGAACTCACCCAGGAGGAACAAAGAAGGTGCCGTAAGGGACAAGCATGTAGCCAGTAGGGAGAGAAAGAGCCCCAACAAGAAGAAGATTCAAAAGCTTTCTCTTTTCCATGTCTGGAACTCTGTCTGCTGGAATACTCGACGCTTGACAAGCAATTCTCAGTCCAGTCTTCTCCTTTCTTACCATCTGATGATTCGTCCTCGTTGGCTTCACAAACAAGCCACGCGACATCGCCATCAACGCACTTCTGCTCGAACCAAGCTGCACCCAAAAAAAGAACGAAAATTTTCAAAAACCCATCACTTTAAAATCTGCCCTTAAACTATTAGTTCCTCCCGATTGTTTCGATTCGAAGGATCAAGAATGAACCTGAGTAGCGGGGGAAAGGGAAGACGACGCCATTGATGTAGTCATCGAAAGCTCTAGCTCAAAAAAATGATAAAAGGGTTTCGGCCCGAAGCTTTTGATGTTGTGGAGGAGGATGACAAGTGGGATCACACAGAGAGATTTAAGACCACTGAAGAGAGAGTAAGCAGATAAGGCACGCGCCACCTCTGCATCCACATAGCCACACACTTTGATCAGATTTTGGATTTCTTGATAGATGTGATTATTAATGGGCTTTAAACGGCCTTAATGGTTTATTAGCTATCAGGATCTTAGTGGGCTGATTAACTTCGTTCAAGCCCATATATTTTAAAGGATTTAAAAAAGAGAGGGAAAAGGTAAAGAAGGAGTCAACGAAGCAAATTAAGATGAAATGATTATGAATTGTGCATGGCGTGAGACTCTGCGAGACATGCACTCATCACGTGCTTGCATGTGTGTCTCTTTGCTTTCTCTCTTTTCGTTTCGTTTTGTTTATTCTCATTTCAATTCATATAGATAATTATATCCAGTACGTACGTAATAATCTTCTTTTATAAATTGTCTAATTAGTTTCACATTATTAAGTAGGTACGTAAATATGAAAATCTCCTCATATCCACTATCCAGTGCAATTCTTGCCTTGAATCTGTCACTACTAGTATTAGACTTTTAATACTCCGATCCAAAGTTTATAATTCCTAATTTAATCATAGATTTATATGATTATAGCTAGTGTCTTTGATGAATGATGATCACAATTTCTCGTACTTAATTACATGCAAATATATCATGTATATTAATATATTATTAACTATACACGTATTTTCTCATAGCAAGATATATATAAGCTATATGGAGAAAAACATTCATAAGTTTTCGACCCATTTATTATGTTTAAAATTCTCGTTTCTAGGTCCGATATAATAAATGCATCCTATTTACAATAATAGAGAGTCCCGTATAAAATGTGACTAGTGCGTTACAAAGGATGAAAATTATAATTTTTAGTTTTTTTTTGTAGTCATATGTTTAAAAATTAAAAAGGTTGTAAACTTGCATATATACAGCTAGTAGTGCGTTAGTGTAAAGTGACTAGTGTTTTTAAAATGATCGATATAATTGGTACGTGTAAAACAAAGAATCAGAAAATCAATTTTGTAGAGTAATAACATTATTGAGAATTCGTTTTATACCAATTAAAATGGTTTATAAGTATATTCTTCCTGTTGTGAATTATATAATGACTTTTTTTTTTGGTCGGCTCTATTTTGGTAATGGTTAGAAAAAGCATAGCATTCGAATGTTCTTTGTAAATACCTTTATTTTTCACGAAAATGAATACAGTGAATGTTACAAAAGAAAATTACTTAAAACTCTAAAAGAAACGAAAATTAAAAATTAAATTGTGGAATGCTTTTTAGGCTTTCCCTTTGTCCAAATGCATCCTATCTCTATTGTTCTCTTTCCAACAATGCATCATATATCTCAGACTCATATCTTACTCAAAGTAAGTAACCTATGTATCAATATCTTCGGTTTATATTTTACTTGGACTTTGTTCACGTATTGACACTAGTTTTTTTTTTTTTTTTTTTTTGTATTGACACTAGTTTATGGTAACTACTAACTAGTTCACTAATTAATAAGTAAAATTTTAGTTTACATTATAATCATTTCTATCATGGTATCCTAAATTAATATACTGTACTTTAATGAAAATATCAATTAGAAGAATTATATTTTAGAAATTACTAAAAAAACATGCCCCTAGTATCCATAAAGCACCAAATTTTAAAAACTAATTGTTATTTTGTAGTTTTTTTTTTTGGTAAGACTTATTTTGTAGTTTCTTTTCTGTAACATCTTTTTTTTTTTTTTATGTTCGATGCGTTAAATTGCAAGACAAAATGCAAAATATAATTGACACACATTGGATCATCACAAATATTATAAAGAAAATTTCAAGGTATTATAATCATTTGGATTTGAGATGAGAGACACTACTCATATTCAGATCCTAGTTGGCAATATATGAAATTTATATATCCTACCCAATTAGTGTATTTCCAAATATTTTACCTATGTTATTACGCATTGAAAGATGAGTAATAGTATAAGCATAAATTATAGAGATGGCGCAATGTTGAAGCAAGGCACCCCAAGGCCAACAAGTGAGCTCATAAAGTCAGTCACTTTTGCCTATCCTCTTTTTATCTTTTTGTTTTTCTCATATTATTATTATATGGACGTAAGTTAAAAGAAAAAGCACCTCCCATGCTTTATATATTCATACTACATACAAATATATATACACTGCAAACCTTGACTAATACAAGAATTAGAGAAAATTCTACATATATATATACATACTAGTCGGTTGTCCGTGCTACGCGCGCTAGTTTTATTATGTTGTTGATGAGTAATTAGTTCGTATTTTATTTATTACTTATTTTTTTTACTATAGCATACTTTATTTTTAAAAAATATTAGACTGTGTTTGTATAGAAAACCTGTTGAGTTTTTGCTTCATTAGTAGTTGAGAAATTAAACGTGTATAATATAGATTGATATATGAGTGTAAACGGAAGTGCAGTGGAGAATCATAGAGAAACATGTGTTATTAGGGTTCATACCAAATATAGATCTAGATGTTAATATTGTGGTCTTTTTTAATATATTGGGCTGAAAGTTAAAAATGATTTGTGGGTTTCAAGCGGATTATTGTATTTTTTATTGGTTCCATTATCCTTGTATATTGTCATAATTTAATTTTTTTTTTTCGTTTTTTTTTTTTTTTATTTGACGTAATTTATATCTCGTTATGATCATTTTTATACTATTATATATTTGTTTCTGATTTTCTGTTTTATATATTTTTCGTATATTCATATGGAACAAATTTAAAATTTAACATATTAGTATAATTTACTTTATATTTAGTTCATTTCATTTAATTATGTTTTTTTGTTTTAATTTTCAATTTTTATGAAATATTGTTAATTTTTTGTTTTGTTTATTAGTTTACCATATTGGTTGTATTGGAAAAAATTAGTTAAATTCATATTGCAAACTATTAAAGAAATATTATTTTTAGTGTGACCTTTTTTATGTGTTTTTAAAATGAGAATTCATGTTTTGTACTAACCTATCTCATTTATGTTTATTAGATAGATTTATATTCTTAAATTTTCTTACGTTTTGTTCTATTTCCGTTAAATCTCATTTTAATTTAGGTTTAGATTGTGTAAATATAATTAAGTTTTGTGTCATATTATTTTAAATTTATATATATCTTCATTATAAAACATTCTTATTATTTTTTATTTTTAATCAATAATATTTTATTTTGATAATATATAATATAAGAAAAGACCTTTCATATTTCTTTTTGAAAAAAATTATTTACATATGTCAAAATCAAATTAAATGATAAAATGATATAATTAATTCTTAAAACTAAATAATAAAATAATATAGATGATGATTAGGATGATGATGTGGCTTAAGAAGAAGAGAGAAAAAGTTAACTTTATATATATAGACATATGTATATGGATTAATATGTCTAAGATAGATATAATCAAAGTTGTGTAACGACAAAAGTTGTTAATAATCTTGAATTTATCAACCCACTCTCCATTAGTCAATTTCACAAATTTATTAGTATCATCAGTTACTTGCAAGCACCGTTATCAACATTTTAATCTTTTACTAATATGTATGTCGAAGGCTTTGGATTCCACGGGAACTTACAAAAAACTCATCGGATTCAATTTTTCATGTTTGCAGATAAACAAAAACCACCTCTCTTCTTTGAACATTTGGTAACTATATGTATCTAATAGAGAGATTAGAAACTCGTGCAACACATATACATATATATGTCATTAAGGTTTCTTATATAATTTAAAACTTTTCTTTGTGGCATATATAATTCCGTATGCGGTGATCATGATGAAACCTTGTGGGTTATTAGATGACCGGTCAATGCTAATCTAATCTCTCTGATCTATACAAGGGTTTCCAATGATATTCAACTTATTAATCGACACGTATTACTCGAAATGGATATATTAATTGAATAACTATATATATAGTCGTATGCAATTGAAAACTTTATAACGTAATGTCATGATGATTTGGTCTTTGAATCTCACTCTATTCCACACACACTCTGCAACTGCAGAAACAAAGTACATTTCAGCAGGGTACTAAACTACTAAAACTGTAACTTGCATTTGTATTATTGTTTAATTTCATTAATATTTGTTTAATGTAAGGAAGAAAGTGAGAAGATAATATATATAAAAAAAAAAAAAACAAAGCAAAGAAGTATCAGTTCCATTTAAAGTACTTCAAAGTATAGGTGGCCCTTGAGGAATTTGGGTGTTATACTCTTTGAATCTTCACTAATCTCATTCAATATGTTATTATATAAGTTGCAGTTTCCTAAGCTAAAACTACAAGTGTACCATCATCAACCGGACTTAAAAATTTGTAAATGCATGTTGTTAAAAGAAATAAAAATTAAAATGTAATCTCTTTTCATGTTAACTATGTTATTATAATACAATCACTTTTTGTTGTTTACTAGTACTAGCTAATACACCCAAACCTAATATATAAGGGTTTTTTCTTTCTTACGTTACCATGCATTTACCAATTACCAACATGTTTTTTTCTATATCCTTACAACTAATGTTTGTTAGGTTAAGTCAATGCTTTCATTTTTTCATTTCGTTCACATCTACAATTTTGAAATATATATACTTAATGTTTCATTGTTTTCTCGTCTAATAGATTAGACAGTCGGGCTTTGACAGTAAAAGATAAAAAGTAAAAAAAAAAGAAAGAAAAAAGAGTTGGTCAAGTGGCGTTTTCACATGGCAGTTTGTTCATTGACTTATCAATTTTATTTATTTATTGACTTACAAAATTGTAATCTATAAATAATGTATATTGTTGGGAAATTCAAAACCTAACAAAAGGTGAGTGAGTACAAAGACTTGAGGACAAGGAAGAAACCAAGCTGTCACAAACCTAATTTAACAAATGTATGATACTACTATATATATATGTCGATTATAAACAAAACAAAACAAACACAAAGACTTCAAAGATTTTTCAAAAGTTAATCAATGTTTTTAACTGTTAGGACAAGAGATTCCAAAGTGACGAATCTTTTTAATGTGGTTTTCTTTGAATAAAAACTATACACTACACATAAGCTCTCTACTAATGAGTAATGACCACGTCATGTAATAACACCATTATGGTCTGAGGATAAATGACATTATCATAATTATTTTAACCAATATAAATGTAAACTTACAGTAATTTAATTAGGAAATTAGATTGGGTAAATAGAAAGACTACTTTTTATTACTACTACTTAGTGAAGGACTGCAATGTAAATATTTAATGCAAACTGATAAATTTAGTACATAAATTTATAATGCAAAACAGATAAATTTAATTAATACAAAGAATCTAATAGAGAATGCTTGATAATGTTTTATTTTAAGAACTAAAAAAAGAAGAATCTACTTTAAGTTGAAAAATATTTAATTTATCAAATGATAGATTCTTCTCATTAATCTAACTCTTTATTAATGTTAAAAAATTGAATAATTATTAGAGAGATCATAAATCATTTATCATAAGTTAATTACCCGAAGTGATAATAAATAAATAAATAAATGAGTAAGAAAAATCCCTCAAAAGACCAAAACCAATTCTCTCTTTCTCTTTCTCTCACACACACACAATAAAGACAACTTCTCTCTTTTGATGTCTCTCTCTCTTCTTCTTCAGAAGACAGGAAGCTAGAGAGTCTCATCTTCATCAGCATCAAATCTAATGGAGTTTCATCTTGAACATCCTCTCTCACATTCTTCTCTACACAACAATAACTCCAACGACGATGAAACTGCACCACACTCCCTCTTCCTCGTCGAGTTTCAACACATGCCTTCTTCTCATTACTTCCATAGCCTCAAGTCCTCTGCTTTTCTTCTCTCTAATCGACACCTCGCCATTTCTTCAGTCCTTCAGGTCCTTTTTTTATTATAAACTTCCCCCACGAATTTTACTCATGAATTTTCTGGGTTTTGTTTACTTAGAATACTGAATCGTTATCGGAGAAAACTTTATTAACTTTATTTTTTCATCACTGGAAAAAATCGCAGTATTCAAGAAAATTCGACGACCCATCTCTGACGTATCTTGCTGTGAATTATCTAGACAGGTTCTTGTCTAGTGAAGATATGGCGGTAATAATAATAGAAAAACAGAATCTTCCGACAGAATCTGTCTTTTGTTTCATCTGTAATCTGTCTAAAATGTTTCTCTGTTATTGTTTTGTTCAACAGCAACCAAAGCCATGGATTCTCAAGCTTATCTCTCTTTCTTGTGTCTCTTTGTCTGCCAAAATGAGGAAGCCAGAGATGTCTGTTTCTCATCATCTTCCGGTAACGCAAAGTCTGAATCTTTTACATTGTTTTTTAAAGTGTTGTTAAGTGTCTGAAACATTGAAGAATGTGATATTTCAGGTGGAAGGTGAGTTCTTTGATGCTCAGATGATAGAGAGAATGGAGAATGTGATTTTAGGAGCTCTTAAATGGAGAATGCGCTCTGTTACTCCTTTCTCCTTTTTCTCCTTTTTCATTAGCCTCTTTGAGCTCAAAGAAGATTCTTTTGCACTAAAACATTCCCTCAAATCTCAAGCCATTGATCTTACTTTTAGTCTTCAACATGGTAAACAAATTGATGTTTTCTTCATTCATAATAATAATCACAATCACATCTCATGCTTTAAACTGAATGCGTCTTAAAAACAATGCAGATATCAGATTCCTCGAGTTTAAACCATCCGTGGTTGCAGGCGCCGCGCTTCTCTTTGCTTCGTTCGAGCTCTGTCCTCTACAGTTTCCATGTTTCAGTAACAAAATCTGCCAATGCACATATGTAAATAAGGTAAAGTTTTTGAACAAGTAAATCTCGAGCTTGTTTCTAGCGCGATACTGAGCGAGCATTAAATCGTTATTGCAGGATGAGTTAATGGAGTGTTACAAAGCAATACAAGAGAGAGACACAGTAGTGGAAGAAAACGAAGGAAGCACTGAGACAGCAGTAAATGTGCTTGATCAGCAATTCTCAAGCTGCGGTGAAAGCGATAAGAGCATCACAATCACAGCTTCTTCACCAAAGAGGAGGAAGACTAGTACTCGTCGATGTTAAGCTGAAAGAAAAGGAGGTTTGTGGTCAAACATAATCCCCAGATGATTCAATCACTTAGCTACTTAATAAATAAAAAAACTACTCCTGGTCCCGTTATGAAAACGACACTTGCTTCTTTCCTCTTTCTCCATCCATCTTCTGCTTCATAATAAGCCATTCTCTTCATGGAAGACAAGAGAGAAGTGATGAATGATCAAAGACGAAACCTCGTGTTCTGTTCCATTTCTTGTTCCTTTGGACCACAACACAAAACTCAAAATTCAAAAAAAAAAAAAAATGCTGTAATATTTATCTATCATACCTATCCTACCAGTCTATCATGTTCTGTATTATTTACAGTTTTGAGTTAAAGTCGTTTCACTTGGGAAGGAGGGAATAATCAATAAATATTGTTCTTGTGTGGAAGTAGTATATATAACCAACCAATGTCTGTGTAATCTTATATTGAATAATGTGGTCACGAGTAAAAAATGGATTCAATTTACACTGGAATAAGATTTTGTCTTATGAGACTTCGTTATCCGAGTTATATGGATCCAGTTGCCAGAATCTCTGTTGCAGGCAGGCAATATGATACCCCCTCTGGACCACTTTTTTCAGTATTCAAAATCATTCAATTGCTTTTTGCTCCTCCTACATGTAACAGTAATACTAATCAATCAATCCCTTCTAAGTATTAACCCATATTAGGCCCATTTTCATCATAATGGGCCAACATTATTATGATATACAAAAGAGCCAGTCAGGCCCAAGTTCCATTCGGTTTACGCAAACCCAACACTGAACCGAAAACAGGATAGAAAATCGGATTGGTATCAGGCAACGAGATTCAAATCTGTTTGCAATATTATCTCAGACAGTGCTGAAAAGAATGTATAACATGGTTTCCAATTTCAGACATTATTGAGAAGCTAGTAGAAAGAATCAAAGCTTCTGATGTAAAATTGATAATGCACAACAACAAAAAACAAAGATGAAGATGAATAAAGGGAAGAAAGTATGTAGCATCTTCATCATTTACCTCGCAAAGGAAATTACAGCCAACTTGAGAGAAAGATCCAAATAGGTCCAAGTGATCAGATAGGTCCGAGAGTTCCTTCACTTCGACTTCTTCGCATAGAGAGCTCAGACCTCAGACTGGACAATCTATCACCAGTAGCAATAGCAACGTGATAATTCTGGTAAGCCGCTGGAGATAGTTTGTGCCTCACAGGTGGAAGACGGCTGCTTCTCTCTTTAGACCTTTTTTGCAGAGCTGGTGACTTACGAGATGCGGATGATCCAGGTTTGTGAGAACTGGAAGCACCATGGCTACTCTTCCGGCTACTGTTTTTGAGCTCTGACCTCAGACCTCGGTCCAACTGATGAGAGCTTGTCCCCAGCCAAGCATCTTTAGTGCCTTGTCTGTTATAGTATACCAAATTTGGCAGGAGCCCCAGAAGGTACTTTCTCAGCTGTTCATCACCAACATTCTTCTGTGCAGGGTTACCTTCCAAGCTTATAGCCTGAAGAGAACTGTAATTTGCAGCAAGCTGACCAAGACATTTGGTGGTTGAAAACTTATTGAAGCGTAAACCCAAGACCGTCAACTTCAAGAGACGATGAAGACCCTCAATTTCACTGATTTTGTTCCCAGCTAGGTATAGTTCTTTCAGAGAAGAACAAGAAGCCAAACCTAAATCAACCAGAAAAAGAAAAGTGAAATACATCAAACATGGTTTTCATATAAAAACAGATAACTAGAGAATGTAGATGAGCAAAGGTCAGGCCATACCATGACCAAGTCTCAGTATTCGGTTGTAACTCAAATCTAATATTCGAAGCCGAGTGAGTTCACGTAGGCCCTCAATTACCGAGATACTGTTCTTCGACAAATTCAAAACATGTAGTCCTCGAGGAAGAGCTCCAGCGGTTATTCTAACTGGAAAAATGTATTAAGACCAGTAAAATAGAAGAAACAAAAACAATCAGTGAGTGAAGATTAGCAAGAAGGGAAAACATAGCTACCTATTGCATTTCCTGAGAGATTGAGAACTCTCAGACCAACAAATGCACTGAGGAATGGTATCACAACCAGACCATGACTAACCAGCTGGGCTGTGGTTGCAGAAGCACTGAGAGAGGATATATACTTTTTCGCAGCTTCCATTCCAGGAGTTAACTTGATGGCATCTACTTTAGCAGATGTTGTTGCTGACTCATTCAACACGACTGGTTCTCTTGGCAACTCATCATCGTACCCTGTTATCTCATCGGCTTCCTCAAACAAGTTTACATGCTGGAGGTCATTGACCCAATCCTCAATACGCTTGAATTTAAAATCCTTTCCTGGAAGTTCTTCTTGCTGGTTTGATGTTTCTCCTTCAAGGAACTTCGTTAATTTTCGCTCATCCGTAGGTGGTACTATCCAATCTTTTGCCAAAGAAGAATAATCATATGCATCATCATATCCATCTTCCCCGAGATTTTCCTTGTTGTTGTTATCTCCAGATTTATGCATATCATAATCCCCATCATTATCTTGCTCTTGCTTACCCTCTTCATCAGCCTCATGGACAGATTTATCTGTTTGGTGCATGTCTAGAGCTCGAAGTTCATCAGAGGACCTAGAGTGGTGAGAAGAATATTTGAAAGGTGAAGATTTCTCTGATGCAGAGTCAGCAATATTAGGCATTGAGTTCGACCTCACCATCAAAGGCGAACCATGAGGTGTTTGGTTGTTTGAGTTGTCCATCTGTTCACCATATAAGGAGTTATCATCGAGCTGACGGCTGTCTTTATCAGTATGATGAAGATCTCCAACCGAGAACATAGATCCATTGAGTGCTTGATTTGAACCCTGGTAAGCAGAGACTGAAGCTCGAGGAGCTTTCTCATACAAATTAGGACTTCCTTCTACAAGCTTGCTGCTGCCTGCCTCATGAGACTGTTCAAGAGAATTTGGGGAAGTAATCCGATCTGTTCCATCGTCTGTTCCATTCTCTGTGGCTGCCCTTCCATCCAAGTATAGTTCATTTCCATGGGATTGACTTTTCTTGAGATGCCGCACCTGATCTGTTCCAATATCATGCTCAAGAATGCCACTGGGCTTAATTTCCTCAGATTTCCATACACGCTCAACAGTGGCAGAGCAAGCTGGCTTACTGATTTCACTAGCAGAAGCAATGTTTCTCCCAAATATGACTGAGCTCAATCCTTTCGATTTAGACCCATCTTCTCTCATCAGTCGTTCTGAAAAACCTTCAACAGATTTCTGCATCACCAGAAAATAGGAACAGATTAGCAACCTTACGCTGAGAATGTATAACAACCGTTCCAGATACAAGAGACAATGGTGCTACAACTTACCTTAGGTTTATGGCGGTGGATGTGAGCGTTGAAGCATGAAAACCTAACCATTGTGTCAAACTTAATAACATCGAACTACATCACCAGTTAAAACAACAAAGGAAAACCAAAAAACCAAAAACCAAACCACAAAGAGCTGTTCTTTAATTTACAACCACAAACAAGAACGATCAAGTTACGTTTTTTTTTTTTGCACGAATAGAGAAAGTTGCTATAAGCTTAAGAGGTTCATGTGGGCGTTAGTAACGTTAGCCGTAATCAAGGGTAAGACCCTCAGAAACACGACGGAGCCTCCAAATGATTGAGGCTAGAGAAATCCTTGGAAGAGAGAGTGAAGTCACCACTTCAAGGCCACCCCACACCTGCGCAGAGGTGCGAGAAGCACACGTCTTTGCAGAAGCGGCCAGAGTGAAGAACAATTCTTTCGAGCTTGAGAAAGCCCAGTCCTTTAATTCCAAATTTAGTTAAGTCACCTGATAAAACAGTTGAATCACCAAGAGAGAATTAACAATTTTTTCAACACCAACCCCGGAGAATAACAATCTTTGCAATTCAGATTACAAAATACGATGTTCGAACGAAACGTTATAGAGCAAACAAAAAACATATATCCATGGAGATCAGCTTGTTAAGACATACCGACAAAATCGAATTGTTGTAAGAAATTACGGGTAGATAAAGGTCAACAAGGTCACAGAACAAACAAAAAACCTCGCAATAACGAGAAACACGAACGAGTGATAAAAATTGCTTCAGACACGAAACCGTCGTCACGAAAACTCGCAGAAACACACACAGAATCGAAGAACAGTGGAATCGGAATAAATAGAGACGAAGAAGAAGACGAAGAAAGAAGAGAGAGATTCTCACCAGATAGGAGAAGGATTGGATTTGAAAATCCAGAGGATTGATTAAGCGAAAAGATTCAAAATCAGTTGCAGAGAAACCAAAAAAATTATCTTTAAAACTTTGAGGCAAAGCTACGCTAACCCTAAAAGAAACCTTTTTTGGCCGAATCAAAATTGTACCACCCACACACTTTTGTTTACGAAATACGAGTCAACGGCTCTGATTTTTTCTCTTGTGACGAAATTTCCTAGTCACTCATTTGTTTTGTTTTTTTTTGTTTTTTTTTAATTGCCTCTTACATACACCGGCTTACTAATATACTTTGGGCCTAATTGAGCTTTTGATATTAAATGGGCCTTGTTTATTTTATAATTCATAATCTCAATCCGGTCAAACTCGGAAATAAGGGCCATTGCAATCATCTGCTCATATCATACTTGGTCACACTGCATCTCTCTCTTTGGGGACAATATATTATAAGTCCCAAAATGAAGAGAGAGAGCTCTAACATTTACCAATTACAACACCATGTAATGTTTTTTCACATCCTAAACCGGTTTCTTCATATATCTATACAAACCGGAATCTCCTAATTTTCCTTTTGTACCTTAACTCAATCCATAGAAGAGCTGGATTCGTCTGTCTCATCGTCCCCACTTAAACTAGAGGCCAATTCCACGCCAGACCTACAAAATATATAGTATTGCTTCAATAAGCCAATTTTATCTCTCTTTCGGGACAGCAAATGCATTTACATTTTACAGTGGTTACTAACCGATTTATCTGGCCTTGCCTTTCTAGAATCTCGCTGTATGCTGATGCTTGCTGAAGATAGCCATGTTTCACTTGTTTGGTTACCTATTAACAAGTGTTAAATGTCAGAACAAGAACTTGGAAGAGCCTTCAAACTTCGGTAATACTACATCAATGTTTAAATCTTTGAGATACTTTACCATCAAACTCACCGGTGGTTCATCAGTCGAATGCAACATTTCTCTATGCGTTTTCGTTTGATTCCTCTTGTCGTGATACTTTTCCGCCTTTGAAAGAAAGAGAATATAACCCAAAACACAACTCATATTTCCATAAAAAGAGCATGTAAGGAGCCTATAGACATGGAAGTTTTAGACAAATATTATACCAGCACAGAAGATGGACCTCTATCTATTGAGTCAGGGGATCGACTTCTACTTGGAGGCAACAACTTTGATGATTTATTGAGATATCCGGTCTTCTGTCCACCATTGAATATCTTATTATCGTAATTATGAGTCTGATTGGTTTCAATATTGCTTCCAGGGAGATTACGGAAGTTGGCAATCAGATTGCTTCTCGAACCTTCAGCCCAACTTTTGGAGCTTATTCGACCCTTCTTGCTGTTAGTTACTGGGATTTTTCGTGGCGAACCTTTGAATGTCTCTTTAAAGGATTTGTGGTTGGGGGCAGTATTATAGAAACAGGGAGAAGGCGATTTCAATCTTGGTTCCCCAAGATTCTTTCTATCTCTTAGACCAGGCTCCATTCCGATCATCATGTTGTCATCATCATTATCCTCCTCCTCCTCCTCCTCCTCCTCCTCCTCCTCCTCCTCCTCCTCCTCCTCCTCCTCCTCCTCCTCCTCCTCTGAATCTGGATCTGGATCTGGCGAATGCATCTTCAGTTTACGAGTTAATTCATAGCTCTATAAAGTCATACACAAAAGGATTAGAGTACAATATAAATACCTCAGAGAATGTGATAGCAGATTAAGATTCAAGTTAAATATCTCTATGGGTATCGATCTAATATATAGGAAGAAAGCTGTTAAAAGTTCACTTACAGGACCAGGATTAAAACTCTTCCTCATTCCAATTAAATGTGGAGGGTGAGCCCGTCTTTGATTCCCAACATAGATTGGCTCTGACAAAACAGTTGATAGAAAAAGCAATCAAATCCCACTGGACATGGGTAAAGGCATTCACAATCTGACACACGAAGAAGATGATTTTAGCTTTTTCTGAACCAATTACTCGATACTCGTAACATCGTTAACCTGAAGATTTAAGGTAAAGTAAAAAAAATTAATCATGACTCACCTTGAACTATAGAATTAGTTTGAGGCTCAAATGCACCAGGTGGAAGAGGGTCAAATTCAACCCCCAGAGGTGGACCATCCTCTTGGTATTGTCTTCCTAACTGTCTCTTTACGGCTGTGATTGCACCATTCTCACTCTCTCTCTTCACTTTCAAGTATCCCGAAGGCTTATTATACCCATAGCTTCTCATGACCTGAGGATGCGGGATAACGTCATTATGTGTAAAATATCTAGAACTTTCCACATCCCGGATGCCATCTTTGATGGAGACAAGATTCTTATGTAATGATGAACTACGTTCAGAAGATGTACTATCTTCACCATCAACATTCCCCATGTAAGATCCCCCATAAAGCCTTTGACTTTCAACTTCCCTAGGTTTCGGGTTCCAATAATCTGTCTGCTTGGTGCTACCACATGAATCCTGTCGAAGCCCGCTTCCACGATCCTGAAGAACAACGCTCGACCTATCTTGGCTCCCGATGGTGTTCCCATCTTCTTTTACAGAGCGTTTGTCTTTTAACCTTCTATGGCAGAACCAACCTGAAACTTGCTTCTCGGTTAACCCTATTTCCTCTGCTAACTTACCCTTCATTTCTTCGGTCGGATACTTATGCTCTGTAGAAAAAAGAAATCACACCTATAACGCATATACAACCTTAGCATAAAGGAACACATGCAAATAACAAAGCCATAATTACCATTGTAGAAATTCTCCAGCGCCATAACTTGGATAGGAGTCTTAAGCTTCCGTTTTTTGCTGTTTTCTGCTGAGACTTTATCGCCATCTGTGGGTGCCTCGCCTGAATCTATCAAACATAGCACAGAAAAATTAAAATCATAGGAACAAAATGGTGAAACATGGACACCTTTTTTTCTCTATCAAACAATCATGATATGTAAAATATGGACAAAATTGAATAATGCTTTGTGTTTCTAGAAATGTTCCCAGTAATTTAGAAATTTAGGTAACAAATCTACACAAGTTTCACATAAAAGGGTATAATTTCAGCAATTATGATCTTTCTATTATCAGCCAAACACCTCTAAACCCAATTAAAATGAACAAAAACTTTGAAATTTCTTAGCTTGATAATTAGAACACCATCAAAACAAACCAAAAAGGCTCAAAATTTCCAATGCCATGGATGAATTTCACTAATTAAAATTATCAAAAATGGGAGCTGCATTGTAACTCGACGAACTCGGGATCATAAAAAACTATTCTCTCACGTAAACTCGTGGGAAACAAAAAGAAACGATTGAAAGAGATGTAGAAATGAAATTTCACCTGAGTGCATAGTCAAATTGAGAATTCCCAGAGATTGAACAAAAACCTAATCAGCCCTCAAAAACCAGAATTTTGTTTTTCTTTCTTCAAATTTCTAATTTTCTCATTCGAGGGGAAGAAGGAAACTTTTCTTCGCAAACAAATCTCTTTGAGAACCGGTCCGGTTTTAGTAAACCGGAAGATCGGAACGACTTGAAACGGGCCTACTAATGGGCCTAAAATTGGACCAGGAGGAATAAGAAGAGAGGGTTCGAATTCTTTTTTCTTTTGTGCGAGACAAAAGCGGCCATGGCTACAGCTTCAAGGTTTCTACGAAAATTGCCGAGGTTTCTCAAGCTTTCTCCAACCCTTCTCCGTAGCAATGGCGTAAGATATTCAAGCAATTTGATTCAGGATTCCATAGAACCGTCGGATTCCTTCCGGCGAATAGGATCTCGAATCCGCCATGATTCTTTAACTACCAGAAGCTTCTCTTCTCAAGGTCCTGCTTCTGTCGATTACAGGTACTTTACTCATCAGTAGATCTCATTTGTTGAATCTGATTTCGTTTAGTTTTTCATGAAAATTTTTGAACAAACGGGAAGAAGAAACAGTTCGGTTTTGCAGGAGGATGAGTTTCACAAATTAGCCAACTTCACTATAAATGACCTTCTTGGGAAAATTGAGGTACTTAAAGCTGCAGCCTTTTGTTTCTCTATCTAGGGATCTTCGTTTTCCTACTTTCGAATTTACAATGTCTTACTAAAACAACATACTTCATATCTTCAGGACTATGGTGATACTGTCCAGATTGATGGTTTCGACATAGATTACGGGGTAAAGATTAACTCTTTTTAGTATTTGAAAAATCTTGTTCCTAGTTTCGAAATCCGTGTTTGCTTATTTAAGTCAGTTCTTTTGATGTTTTCCAATAGAATGAAGTTCTCACCCTTAAGCTTGGATCGTTAGGCACATATGTGCTGAATAAGCAAACTCCAAATCGTCAAATCTGGATGTCTTCACCCGTGAGGTGAAGATTCTTGCTTTCCTCTTGAAACTTGCTAATTTTAGATGCCTAAAGACTAAATCGACTTGTATCTGGATCATTTTGTTGTATCTTCTGGTTATTGTATTCATAATCTGTGGGAGATCAGAGATGAAACCGTTTATATGACTTTATATTGTTGCTCTTGGCTTTGTGCTTCCACATCTTATATTCACATTGATGTTTATCTTCATTCTTCCTTGTTTTGTATTGTTTTGGTGCAGTGGCCCGTCTAGATTCGATTGGGACCGTGATACTAATGCGTGGATTTACCGGCGAACTGAAGCAAAGTTGCATAAACTCCTGGAAGAGGAGTTAGAGAATCTATGTGGTGAACCAATCCAGCTCTCGTAAAGGAGAAGGTTATACACAATATCTGTGAACGTAAGGGATTTCATGAAACATCCAAAGGAATAAACAAACAAGGCACTAGAGAAACTTGTTTCAGTGTTGATACCCGATTGATGTTTGTGAATCTACTTTGAACAGTAGTGTTTCATAGTGACATGGTTACAAACTTACCTCTTTGTTTAATCAGAGCTGAAGCTACCTTTAACGCTTTTTAGATCAATACAGTTTTTCCAAAGACAAGAGTCCTGTGTTTGTCAAACCCCTCGAATCTTACAAAAAGTTCCGGAAGAAAGTTGGCAGGGTCAATCTCCACTCTTTCAAAAGCGCCAATAAAGACAAAAGATTGACCTCTTTTTACAATACTTCACGTTTGGGTACCCCCTTTATTCTGGGCACAGATTTGGGCTGAACCTAGAGATGAATGTATTGTCTACAATGCTTGTGGAAATTTTGGTAGCTGTAACAGCAAGAACGAGGAAATGTGTAAGTGTTTGCCAGGTTTTAGGCCTAATTTCCTGGAGAAATGGGTCAAGAAAGATTTTTCTGGTGGATGTTCCAGAGAGTCAAGGATCTGTGGTAAAGATGGTGTTATGGTGGGAGACATGTTCTTGAATCTGAGTGTAGTTGAAGTAGGAAGTCCGGATTCGCAGTTCGATGCACATAATGAAAAAGAATGCAGAGCAGAGTGTTTGGCCAATTGTCAATGCCAAACTTACTCATATGAAGAAGTTGGCACACTTCAAAGCTATACCAAATGCTTGATTTGGTTGGAAGATCTCAACAAGCTTAAGGAAGGCTATTTAGGTAGCCGAAACATATTCATTCGCGTAGCAGTTCCAGATATAGGTAAAAAATCTCTTGTCGATTTCAAAACATAAGAAATGCTTTAAAAATGCTGTACAATATATATAACTGTTGATAGTTAAATTGCTGTTATTCTGCAGATTCGACCAGCAGAGATTGAGTGACTTGCGGCACGAATATTATACGTGTAATATGTCGACTGGTCAAGTCATTTTCATAGGATCTAACAGCTCATACAATGTTACAAGTATCAATCTGGATACTCATAGATTCTCAGTGAAAATAAAAGATTTGACAGAAAACTGCACAGCCGAAAATCAGATGAGCAGAATTCCAGATTTAAGGCTAACTTCACCTTTTCATCTCACGGGGAAGTGCAACATTTGGACGCTAATACTTCGATTTGCCTTAGCATTCCGTTCCTTGGCATTCATTTAAAACATTTTGGTGTATTTGTATCGCAGTGGATACATGTCTCCAGAGTATGCTCTAGAAGGTCTTTTTCATTCAAATCAGATGTATTTAGTTTCGGCGTCGTTATGATTGAAACTATCAGCGAGAAGCGTAACACCGGATTTTATGAACCTGAGAAATCCTTAAGCCTTCTTGGCCATGTGAGGGATCTTAGTCTTATCTAATTTGTTTATGCTCATTACTTATTTGTAAACTTGACCGAGAAACACATATATAAATGTGCAGGCGTGGGATCTCTGGAAAGGGGGAAGATGGATTGAGTTATTGGGATCAGGCTTTACAAGAAACGTGCGGAACCGAGGAATTGTTGAAATGCTTGAACGTAGGACTCCTTTCTGTACAAGAAGATCCTAGTGATCGTCCTACAATGTCAAATGTTGTTTTCAATGCTACTCTTCCAAATCCAAGACAACCGGCTTTTGTCCTTAGACGTTGCCCTTCATCAAGCAAAGCTTCTTCATCTACCAAACCAGAAACTTTCTCTGAAAATGAGCTGACCGTAACTCTTGAAGATGGAAGATAATAATCGCTCTGAACATTTATTTGAGCCAGTGGCTACCTTTTTTGTATTTATAGTCAATAAGATTTCAATAGAAAAAAAAAACTGTAATAGCTAATGACCTGAGTCCTGAAACAGAGATTATGCTGAAACTTTCAATGGAATGAGATTTTGGCTTTAGAAGAAGCCTTGGAAAATCCTGTCAGCTGTGACCTTATCATTTGTCTCCGGAGAGAGTCTCTACAGAGGAAACTAGATCGAAGAGTCATCTTGATCAAAGCCTTTCCATGTCTCAGCAGAAAGATTGCGAGGCTCATTTCGTTCTCGCACTTTAAGAATCCGTGAATCTCCACAAATTCCAAGTGGTTCAAGAAAGATTCCAATTCATAGGTTTGTGACTCCCAGTACTGAATCTTTGAGTTACATATATCCCACAAATCTTTATTCCATTGCTGAAAACATAAGCAACATCAGAGACAATTCAGTTTAAATCGAGAAAGGCTAAAATAAGCTTTCTTTCTTTCAATACTTACCATTCTTTCACTTGTTTGATCGTTAATGATTTTGAGAATAAGTATGTTTAACAACGGACAGCTCTTGAACAGATATGACAGTGTTTGAACATTGTGTCTGTTGAAATGGGTTTGCAGTTCCAAACATCTCATGTTTTGAAAAGGTTGAAGATGATTCTTTAATAGTCCCTTCTTGCTTGACAAAATCTGTCACAACAGTAGTAAAACTGTGAATCAAAGAGAAAAGTGCAGAAGAAGCAGGTGTAAGTATGTGCAAGTGTGTATTTATATATACCTCTACGGATTGGTTTCCAAGTTGTAGTTTATAGGAATAACAAAGGCCTGACAAGAGAGTGAACAAGCTCTGTGTCTGTGAATTGAGATGTTGATGAAGCCAAAACACTTTAACGAAAGCTTTTCTCAGACACACTAACTTGTCCAAGAAATAAACACTAGTAGTGACTGCGTTTAAATTCCAGAGGAAAGTTTTGAGATTCGGTGTGTTAAGCTTCACAAAGCTCTTTTCTGAATGTGAATGGAAGCAATTCACAACCTTTAGTATTTGAAGCTGACTACCAGAAACCTCTAATCCCTCAAGCTGTAAAGAGTTCTTAAGAGAAAACTCTTGGAGAAGACGGCAACTTACCTTAAGTTCCTTGAGTCCAACGCAACTTTCTAGGGTTAGTTTTTCTAGAAGAGGAAAGCTTGGATCAGTGAAAAATTCTGAGAGACAAGGTTGGTTGTCTAGAATCACAAGAGATAAAGAGAGTGAAGTAAGTCTTTGAAACCCTCCAAGGATTGATGATGATGTAGGCAATCTAAAACCAGGGTAAGATGATTTAAGCTTTAAAGCTCTTAGATTTTGAGAGGTCACAATCCAACGAGGGAAGTTAAAGTAGTCTTTTGTAGTGACTTCAATGTCAAGATCTTGAACCTGATGCGTAACAGCTAAACGAATCAAGGAATTGAGACTTGTGAATGTGATGGTAGCGCGAAAACGAAGTGATCTAACATTGTTGGAGTCACGCTGATTACGAAGAGAAAGCACTTTGTAAATGGAGTCTGAAGAGAAAGATTTTGGTTTGTGAAGGTCATCAATGGAGGTGAAATCAAGATCAGGCAATGAGAGAAAGAGAGATCTCCATCTTTTCGAAAGTGAGCTTGTCCTGGCTGCGGATTTAAGAGGAAGTAATAGCAGAATCTGATGTAGAAGAGAGTCAGGAAGGTCACTGATTCTATCTACATTGATAATCTCTTGTACAAAAAACCCATTTGCTTCTTCTCTCTTCTTCTTCTTCCGTTTCACAGATCTTGTCTCCATTGTTAAAAGAGTGATCCTTAATCAAAGCTTATGCCTTTTTTTTGTTTCATATGGTTCGAAATTAGGGTTTGAAACATTCATAACAAACCCTGAAAGTCATGATAACGATAAGTGCGTTCGAGTTTGTTTCCACAAATATCGCATGTGCTGTTAAAAAGACCAAATTAAAAATCCATCGCAATCAATAGAAAATTGATTATTTATACATAAAACAGAATCATCAAAGAGTTCTCTTGATCCAATTTTCTTGACTACAACTACAAATGACGATGGTGTTGGCACTCAAGAGGAGTAACAGGGAACCTAGTAGAATCAAAGCAGTAATCATAAATCATATGATTAGCTCGAACCCAAATAAGCTGATGATTCTGATGAAGGCTTAGCTCAGACACTGTTGGCTCATCCCACCAAAACTTCTGGTCTCCGTTGCACTTGCTTAGATCAGAAGTTGTCGGAATCTCACAACCATCGATTTGGAATTCCTTGTAAGAAGCAACGAATGGAGCGTGACTCCAGTCAGTTTTAACAAGACCTCCTTGAGTAGCCCAATCATCTGCATTCCAAATCGAGCTGTACACTCCCATTGCTTGATCTTTAGCAAAGGGGATACCTTTATCTTCAAGATTCTTGTGGACTCTGATTGGAGTTTCATCTACCATGAATCTGTTTTTTGCAATTAAAAAAGAATCATTAGAACGGGTACATAGTCTCATCATTGATTAGAAAGGTAGAGACTTTGGTTTAAAAGAACTTACACAACACTTCGTTTGCTCCAGAGGATTGAGTAAGAGTGAAACTCGGTGGTGGGATCGAACCAAAGACCGAGTCTTTGTTCCCTGTTTCCTACTCCATTCACATAGACATTGGTCTGGACTATATAAGGCTCACCGGTGGTGTTTCCCAAGAACTCAAAGTCGAATTCGTTGTGGTTCGGACCATCGGAAGACATCTGAAAACATTGTAACAGTACAAGATTTGAGACACAGTAATCAATCTAAGACCAAATACAGAGCAATAGAAGGGTTTGTTCCGTACGTAGAACGCAGTGACGGTTCCAGCTGAGTCACCCTCGACGAGCTTAATCTGGATAGAGACTTTACCAAACAAGTATTTGCTTCTAGATTCAAACCCAGCTCCTGCAAAAAATCAACCAAACCTCATCAATCTCTATGAACCCACAAAAACAGAGCAAAAACAAAACAGAGATGGGCTTGTTTATTATATATGTTACCAGAGTAATTGTCAAGCTTGAGTTTCGTGACTTCGCCTTCGTTGACACAATGATCCATAGCCCAGCTTGAGCGGTAAAGCTCCTCGAACTTAGCTCCAGAAACAGCTTCATCACAAGAGAGAACCCACACCATCATCATTATCATCATACACTTGAACCAATCCATACCAACCATTGTTTTTTTTTTTTTAATTCTCTCTCTTTCTCAATCAAATCTTCACTCTAGTACAGTCTCACACACAAACACAAGACGCAATGAAGGAGACAAGAGAGAGAGAGAGAGAGGTAAAGGCTTTATAGAGGCGGGAGGAGAGTGAGTGAGTGTGAGTGAGCTGGCATACAATGGACAGAGATGCCACGTTGGATTCGACGTGTGATTGAGGACAGTAATAAGTGGACAAAAAAGCCCATCTTCTTCGTAAAGATGAAAAAATAAAAATAAAAATCACTCAAAACAAGAGATAGAGAGATAAAAGGAGTTGGGAAATGTAGCCGTTGCTGTGTGAAAGGCATCACTCTTACTCAGTGGGGCTCCACTTTAGTACTACACAGAGGACAAGAATTTATGCTTCTCTGTCTAACAAAAACCTCTCTTTGAGCACAAAAATAGAGACTTTATTGCTTTTCTTGAGAGATAAGTGAATAAAAATTGATTCTTTGGTGTAATAATGAAGGAGAAAAGAGAGAGAGAGAGAGATGGACCATTTTTACAGCTAAGATGTTTTCATTGCATTCGATTGGATCCAGCTAATGCATTTGGCTCCTTTGTGTCAGAGAGAGAGAGAGAGAGTCTCACAATTTAAAAATCTTTACTGCCTCTCAAAAGAAATTGATTGGTACACAGTCTTTATCTCTCTCTCTCCTCACTTTTTGGGAGAATTCAATTTTTGTTTTTGTTTTTGTGTTGCAGACATGGATTAGATATGGCAGATGTGACGTCAATCGTGTAATACTACAATAAAAATATCTTCTTTGGCTTTTGGTTTGAGCAATTCAAAAAAAAAATATCTTGTAAGTACACTATGTGTTCGTTGTATCACTTGTATGTGTGTGTATATCCGGGGACTAAGTTGTTTCTTTGTCGCCATCGGGGACATAGAAAACGACGGCGTTTTCTTGGGAGGGTTTGAAAATCACGGGCGTTTCTTGGATTAGGACAAATGAGAGACAGTGACGTTTACTTAATCCAACACCTAACACAAGACCCCATTGGTTGAAACTTGAGAATCGTTTTCTTACTAAAATAAAACCAAATCATCAGATTCAATGTTATCACACAAGACCCCATAAGTTGTTTTTGTTCCTCCTCGTTAACATGTAACCGAGCAAGTGGGTGGCTTCACGTATAATCACGCGCGTGCGTGCGTGCATCGAGAGGCTCGGCTCTTTGAGCCAACGGCTCTTATTTCAGACTCATGCGTTTTTAACTCTTGTCAGTAAATTTCTTTTGTTAAAGGTTACTTGTACTAGTGCTTTTTATCATGATCATCACGATTGGTACTATATACTCCATCATCACCATCATTACCTTCGTTTGTCAGTAAAACTCATGATGAGATGACGCCAAATTACTCATTCTCTTTCGCACTCACGCTTCATCAGACTCTTACCCTTTCAAGGCTCTAAAGACAAAATTAATATAAGAGCTAATGGGTAATTAACCACACTTTAATCAACTAAAGCCACTCTTTTGGATTGATACAAGCATCTAATAGCTTCCATTCCTCGGTTCCTTCTTCTGGTTTCTGCATCCGCAACAAACCATCAGTACTGGTTTCATAGCTAAAAATAAATCAAGAATTAGTTTCTTGACTTGGATAACATGATAAGGAACTTTACATGGTCATATTCCCATCTTGCGGATAGAGGAAGAGAAACAAGAATACTCTCTATTCGCCCTCCTGTCTTCAGACCAAATGTTGTTCCGCGATCATAAACCTTTATTTTTACCATCAGTAACAAAAATGAGACAAGGCTTCAACCGAAGAGATTTATAAACAGAAAGAAAAACAAGCCAGTAGTAGCCAGTTACCAAGTTGAATTCAACATATCTCCCCCTTCGTAACTGTTGCCACGCCTTATGCTGCTCGTTGAATGGTGTGTCTTTACGCTTCTCAATTATGGTATATATGCTGGTATCACTGAGCTTGCACATTCTGCAAAAATTACCTCAATATTCAAATTAGCCAACTAGGAAGTTTCTAAGGACAAGATGTCACAAGCTTTATCTTGGTCACTACCAGTGGCAAATGACAGAAGCATCTCCTGATCATAGTCATTCAAATCATCAAAAAATATCCCTCCAAGTCCTCTCCTCTCATCCCGGTGCTGCAGGCAAGACCATTAAGTTTTTAGTGTTTTGAAAAAATATGCAACAACTTATCACAGCAATATCAACCTCACCAAACCAAGAGGCTCTAGATCTATCCCTACCAGTACATAACTCTACAGCTAATTTTCACTAAGTGCTAAGATCTCACAAGACAATTTTGGAATGACATTAAAATAACTTCAAACCTTAATGTAAAAGTAGTCATCACACCATTTCTTGAACCGAGGGTAGAAGGACGGATCGAATTTATCACATGCTTGTTTTTGAACCTACACAAAGAAAGATACTTCAATTAGCAACTCCATAATCAAACACCTTCAAATCTAATAGAAAAAGGGGATAAGGTTTATGGACCGAATGAAAGTGCTTGACGTCCTCTTCAAAGATGTACGCAGGTGTGAGATCAGTCCCACCACCAAACCACCATTGCCTCGGAGCTCCAGGAACATCTACGCGTGACAATAAGGCAATCAACTGCTTCATCCAACCAAAAAAACTGAAACTTTGCAACTCTCAAAGAGAAATGAAGCTTTACCCTTTGGAGCATCGGTCTCGAAATACCGGTAATTGAAATGCAGAGTCGGAGCAAAAGGGTTCTTAGGATGCAAAACCTGGAATATGACATGAATGTGCGATCAAGCTCAATCGGAGAATTCAAAGACCAGTTCAACAACAATGTCGACAAATGTGAGACAGAGGGAGAAGGTACCGAGCTGATTCCGGCAGCAAAGAACGGAATGGGACCTGGTTTTTGCTCAGACGTGGCGGCTTTAGCAGCTCTATAAGCTTCAGGAGGCATAACACCATAAACCACAGAGACATTAACTCCAGCTTTCTCCCATACATTTCCATCTTGCAAAACACGGCTGATTCCGCCGCCTCCACCGGGTCGAGACCAAACATCTTCCTTGAATTTAGGACCTCCTTCAACTGCTTCAATGGCCTCACAGACTTTATCTTGAGCAGTTCTTATCATTGTCTCGAAACGAGCCCTAACCGAAGAAGACGAAGAAGATTGAGTACCACCATCAGAGTCTCTGAGGAAAGTGAAAGGCCTTTCGGTTTCGGGAACTTCTTTCTCAATTGCGACAGAACATCGTAAATCGAAATGTAGTCTCTTTATGGGACGAGGAAAGTGGAGATTGACGTATTTCGTAGAAGGATTGAGACGATGAGAGGATGAGAGATTGAAGGAAGAAGGAGAAGCGAAAAGAGCCGAAGAGTGAGACGCCATTTTCTGGCGATCGAGCGAATCCAATTTTTCACCTTTGCTGAAGAGTGAAGATAGATGATGATGATGATAAGGAATTATCCAACTCTAATTTTTTTATACCAAAACCGGTTATTTCGGGTTTAGTTTAAACCAACAATTTAGTCTTCTTCTTTGTTCTATCTTTATTTATGAACTCAGAAAACGTTGAACTTGTTTCTTACAGCACAAGCAACAATTAAACATGGAACCTCTTGTTTTTACTTGGAGAGTAAGCGAGTGAGAGCAGAAGAGTCAAAGACAGGAGGACTACAGGTGAAGTGTTGACAAACCAGAGCCACCACTTTCTCTGAGTTTCTGTTCTTCTTCGCCATCCCAGCTACATTACTGTTATGCTCTTCCCAAAACTCCATTTCATCACAACTCGAAGGATCTATGTGAATCACCTGCCCAGTGAAACAGCCAAATATCACAAATCTTAAATCTGGAAATTTGGATTATTTTGCGCCCTTACCGTTTTATTAGGATCGTAGACTGAGTGTGCTGCAGAAAGCATGTCGTTAAGCTCTGCAGAAGACTTAGAACCGACCAATACAACTTGTTTCCTCGATGGAACAGAGATCATATCTGCAGCGCAGCACATTAACGGCACTGCCACAGCTAGTTCTCTTAACCTCAACTCAAAGACTGCCTGCAAAAAACAACAGTAAAGAGAGGCATTATGATTAAAGAGTCTCAATGTGTAACGATGAATAGAAATTGGAGTTTGTTGTTTGTTTGTTTACCAGGAGACGCTGTGCGGTGTTTAGGTAGGACTCAGCTTTTTCTCCGGCGACTATGGAAGCTAATCTCACAAGGTTAATAGCAGAAACAGAGTTCCCAGAAGGTTCTGCACCGTCATGATCTTCTTTTACACGGAGAAGAACTGATGGGTCTTGTCCTTGAGTATTGAAGTATGCTCCTCCTTCTCGGTCGAGATATAACTTATCCTACGATGTATTTCACAGTTATAGCCAAAATAAATAAAAAAGGTTAACAAATAGAGCTAGTAAGGATCTCGCTTGCCTGGGTTTCTTGAAGTTCAATCGCCCATTTAAGCCATGAGACTCCACCTCCATTCTCATAAAGATCAAGCAGACCAGAGATCAAGAAAGCATAATCGTCTAAGAAGGCAGGAGCTTTGGATGGTCCCTGTCTGTAACTGTGTTGTAATCTGTGAGATTGCTCATCATAGAGATTCCCTTGGATAAACAAAGCTGCTTTCTCTGCAACTTCTAAGTAATCCTCTGGCTGTAAAGGAGGATCTGAATAAGGAAAATCAACCGTAAAAAGAAAGACAACAAAGGGAGGGGTGTAGCATTCATTACCTGACTATTCACCACAGGGAAACAGTATTTGGTGCCTTCAGGCTCCGCCTTGAGAATCTTGGAAGCTCGTGCGAAAGACGAGATAACAAGCCCATTCCACGACACGATTATCTAACAAGAAATGTGTTAACATGTAAACAAAACTGAAGAAACAGTAGAAAAAGACAACAAAAGATTTCCATGTAGATTCTTACCTTGTCATCTAGATGCGGCTTAGGTCGCTTCAATCTGACATCGAAAAGCTTTCTTCGACATTCACCCAAAATCTCCTGATACTTCTCAGTAGAGAGGCTAAACTTTGATGCCATGGCAGAAAGCTCATTTCTTTCGATCAGCACATTCCTCCCAGCGAATTCATTGTGCGGGTCGCTCCTGCTCGAAAGATCGCAATTACCTGATTTCTTAACATAATAGTGCTCCTTGAAAAGATCTGCATTCTCCCCAAGTACTTCATCAATCTTGAAATAAAACACACAAAACAAGAAAAGAAATGTCAGTATACAGAGGGTAAACTCATTCAGCTGATGAATACATCAGAGAAAAGCACCTCATCGCTGGTCCATATATAGAAAGCTCCTTCTTTCTTTCCCTTTGCCCCCTCGAATTCATAGCTATCAGCATCTTCAGCTGAGAATATTCCACCTTCAGCTGCAATCATGTCTCTCCTCAGATAATCAAGAATGTCTCTTGCCACATAAGAATACATAACATCCTTGGTAATGATAAAACCATCAAGGTAGACGTTGGCTAGTTGTCCTTGATCATATAGCATTTTCTCAAAATGTGGAACTGCACCAGAAAATAGCAAGCAAAATGCTTCAAATTCAATAAAAGAATAGAAAAATCATCTGCTTACATGATACTGTTTAAAGTCTCACCATGCCAACATTCATCAACACTGTACCTATGAAACCCGCCTCCAATGTGATCATGCATCCCCCCATTTGCCATGCCTTGCAAGCTGAATAAAATCATACTTTGGTCTTCATCAGCCTCACTCGTTTTCCCTGATTCCTTCAACTTTTTGGAATGATAAAGCATCAGCTGGATCTCGACAGGCCTCGGGAACTTTGGTGCAGATCCAAACCCACCGTATTCCGAATCATAGCTCCGAGAAAACTTGAACACAAACAATCAATGTTAGAAGACCTTTTCATGTTGATGTGTCAATCAGATATATTTCTAGAGTACAATAGAATCGGATCATACTTGTTTTGCACATATACTCACAGCCTCCCGAGAAACCCCATCTGACAATTTATCGGCTCCAGCATTTGCAGATAAAGCTTTTGACAGTTCTTCTATAGCATAAGTACCACTCTTCACAAGTGTATCCCTCTTACTGTCCCATGCATCTTTCACCTTCCTGAACCAAACCCAAAGAAACATATTAACAAATTGACTATAGTCTTCGCCAAGAGCCCCTTTTTCGACATACATATTCTATTATTTACTGAAAACAAAACCAATTGCACCATTATGAGCCTCAAATGCTAATGTATAATAAGAGAGAAGGGGTTTCCTTACTTAAGGAGAGTCTTGAAACCTGGTCGTCCATAATTGTCATTTGGAGGAAAGTAGGTTCCACCCATCAACGGCTTTAAATCAGGTGAAAGGAAGACAGACAGTGGCCACCCTCCTCCACCATACAGAGCCTGAACGAATGACATATACACCTGAAAGTGCCAAACCAAAGCATCTACGTCAAGTCCATGAACGTAGCCAAGATTTACCTATATAAAAACTGATACAGCTAGAACTAATTCAACACAATTTTACAATGGTTTCGCATCTCTCACTAAAGTTAACCCAACACACATATATTCGTTACCCACAAAATGATTGAACCAAATGGAAAAGATATTTTTGAGACTAAGCAATCACTTCAGAGAGATGAATGATATTTTGAATTTCATGGGAGTTTATTTACGAAAGCTAGTGAGTTAGTATATGACTTGTGGCTGCAGACAGTAGCATACCTTATCGACATCAGGCCGCTCCTCTCGATCAACCTGTTGCACAGACATGTTAAACAAGAAGTTGGCAAAGCGTTTTAACAACAATCAGCTCAAAGATTGTGCCTCAAAACGTCATTTTATAATCCACAGCCAGAAGACAATTTTCCGCCTTAAAACTCTAACCTTAATACTAACGAACGACTTGTTCAAGAGTTTTGCCACTTCTTCATCTTCAAATGACTCAACTTCCATGACATGGCACCTGAAAAAAAAAGGTTAAATGGTACTGAAACATACGTTCCCAAATAGGAAGATAAACTTGCACTGCATCTCTACATCCCAGACAAGAAACGCGATTTCTTAGACTACAGTTTTCTCAACTTTTATTTTTACAAAATCCTTAAATTTAGGATTACATCTACGAGGAAATAACAGTAATAATACTAATAAATCTAGAGTTGTTTACATACAGTATGAATCACTATTGGTCATCTAAACTATGTCACTTAAACAGTATGATTCATCTCTTAATCCTTCATCACAATAAAAGAAGATGTCAAACTCAAAATCCAAAAATTAATCGTAGTCTCACCAGTGACAGGTGCTGTATCCAACTTCAAGATTCCAAATGAAAGAATTTGAAAACAAAAGGGAGACAAATTAGTCCCATATAACTAAAGCAAATAAGGCATCTAATCCAGCAGCAATTAAAACGAATAATAGATTATAGAGGATAAAGTAAACAACTTGATAAGAAGATGGGCACGTCTCTCTTCTTTGCTTCTTCAAAAGCTTCTTCTCCCCATGGATACCAATCAACCTTTTCACATAGACCATGATGCCAAACCATGAAATCAATCCAGAGAATAAAAAGTTCGATGCTTTTGAGCTAAGAACCACATTATCTACAATCTAAACCCGTTATGACTTTAACTAATTGCAACAAAGCTCACTAAATGAAACTGAAGATGCTTTAATTGAAACCAAAGGTATTCTCTTTATCTAGAGGAACTTGTGTGAATATTAGAAAAGATGAACACTTTGTAGAAGAGAAATGAAGTGGGAAAATTAATTACCGGATTATGAGCGTGTTGAAGAAGATAAGGACTGTGTTCGGCGGCTAAACGGTTGGTATGTTTCTGAGATGTTGACGAGTTCGAAGAAGAAGTCTCTTCCGCCATGGCTAAGACCTTGCCTGAGGAAATGGGTCTATAGAGAATCGGCGGGAAAGGACAATAAAACAGAGGATTCTGAGTACGCACGCGATTTCTTCTTCTGGGTAAAGAAGACAAAGACGCGATGGTGCGAGAAGCAAAGCGGTGGAGGGTTGAGGAAGACAACAAGTAAAGACCTTTCATCAGCATTGATGATTGAAATTAGAATACCACACAAAACGACAGCGTTTTTGTAGAGTTCAGTGAGATTGGCTATACGAATTCATGGTCTATAGGATTCGCCATGCGAGCGAGGGAGCTTCAGACACATCTTTCTCTTGTTGGATGTGTTCAATATCTGACACGTGCAAATAAAACAAGAAGATTGCTAGTTCTGATTTTAATTTTCTTCTAGTGTTTTTCATTTAACTTTTCATTAACCTAAATATTCTTACAATTATGGACACTAGAAAGAAAGCTTAGGGACATAATTTAAACTTGGATGTAAACTTCATTGCTACTCTATCGGTTTTACTATATCATATTCCCTTCTCGAAAGTACAACTTTAGCAACTTCTTCAAATGTGATTAGGAGTTTTCTAATCTTTATACAGCTTCCACTTTAGAGGTTGGAGCAAATGTCAAACTGAGATTGTTCCTGCACAGCTGTTGTCAAAATCGCTTGAAAAACACTACCCATCTGTAAATAATACCTTATGCTTTGGTTTCTGGCACCAACCCATTGCACCATCTTGTCTCGATCTTTTGATGATGCATTATAACCCGGTAAAATGTTTTTTATACAGCCATTAACTATTGTAGAGATTGGTAGTAAGAGATGGTAACACTGGTGTGATCCACTTATGTTATGTACTGATACTTTTAAGTTTTAAGAGACTGGGTTTCAGTTTGATTCGTGAAAAAGCACTATGATAAAGTTGATAAAATAAACAGAGTATCGTTTTATAGGAGAGAGCATCTAAATTAAATATATTATTACTGTAAGACTAACCAATCTGACATCATGTGTGAACTGTGTATTCCATAAATGATTAGATCCATGAATTGTATCACACAGACTACATGTGGACTGATCAGTAATCTAATTATGATTAAGGCAACTAATTTATATTAGTGAGCTACACAGTAGGCTCACATGGGTGCAAGCTCAACTTTATTAATGGTCTCACATGGACATTTTCTCCTTCGATTCTCTTGTCTTGTCATACTCTTGTCTTCCACTTGCACAGTTTATATATATCAAAAGCTTCATTCTTTCGTTTTAGATCACTCGTAGTGAATCAAATCTCAAACTTTTTTTTTTGTCCATTTCTTTCCTCTCCTCCTCTGTTCTGATGGCTCTCCGATTACCATCTAAGGTTCTTGAACATATCCTCTCCTTCATTGATTCCAACGAGGACCGGAACTCTGTTTCTCTGGTCTGCAAGTCATGGTTCGAAACAGAGCGGAAGACTAGGAAGCGAGTCTTTGTCGGAAACTGTTACGCGGTGAGTCCTGCTGCTGTTGCACGACGGTTCCCGGAGATGAGATCTCTGACTTTGAAAGGGAAGCCACACTTCGCCGACTATAATTTGGTCCCGGACGGTTGGGGTGGTTATGCTTGCCCATGGGTTGATGCCCTGGCGGCGAAAAGCCCGTCCCTTGAAGAGATAAGATTGAAGAGAATGGTGGTGACTGATGAGTGCTTAGAAAAGATTGCTGCTTCGTTTAAGGATTTTAAAGTCCTTGTGCTGACTTCTTGTGAAGGTTTCTCCACTGATGGTATCGCTGCTATTGCATCTACTTGCAGGTTCGGTTCTAGCAAAGAAACATAAAATACTCTGTTTTTATAAGTTACACCTCATAGTAACTTTGTTTGTTTTTGTTGTTTTCTGATTTTTACAAAACAGAAACTTGAGAGTGTTGGAACTACGAGAGTGCATCGTTGAAGATCTAGGAGGAGATTGGCTTAGTTATTTCCCAAAGACTTCAACTTCTCTGGTCTCTCTTGACTTCTCTTGTTTAGACTCTGAGGTTAAAATCTCGGACTTAGAGCGTCTCGTGAGCAGATCTCCTAACCTGAAGTCTCTGAAGTTGAATCCAGCTGTGACTCTTGATGGACTCGTTAGCATCCTTAGTCGTGCTCCACAGCTGACTGAGCTCGGCACAGGTTCTTTCGCAGCTGAATTGAAACCAGAAGCGTTTTCAAAGTTGTCAAAAGCTTTTTCAAACTGTAAGCAACTTCAGAGTTTATCTGGTCTTTGGGATGTTCTCCCTGAATATCTTCCAGCTCTTTATTCTGTATGTCCTGGACTTATCTCGTTGAACTTGAGCTATGCTACTGTCCGAATGCCTGATCTTGTTGAGCTTCTTAGGCGATGCTCGAAACTGCAGAAGCTATGGGTGAGCATATGCATTTTTCAAGACTTTTTTTTTGAGTATCCCATCTATATATCTTGGTTCTTACTAATGAGTCATCTTTTGCAGGTGATGGACTTGATAGAGGACAAAGGTCTTGAAGCTGTTGCCACCTATTGTAAGGAACTGCGAGAACTGAGGGTGTTTCCATCAGAGCCAGATCTTGATGCAACCAACATACCTGTGACGGAGCAAGGCCTGGTCTATGTCTCTAAAGGCTGTCGGAAGCTTGAGTCTGTTCTTTACTTCTGTGTCCAGTTCACAAACGCAGCTTTGATTACTATAGCAAGAAAACGTCCAAATCTGAAGTGCTTCCGTCTCTGCGTGATAGAGCCATTCGCTCCTGATTACAAAACAAATGAGCCACTTGATAAAGGATTCAAAGCCATAGCTGAGGGATGCAAGGATCTTCGACGGCTCTCCGTCTCTGGTCTCCTCTCTGACAAGGCCTTTAAATACATTGGGAAACATGCCAAGAAGGTTAGGATGCTATCGATAGCATTCGCAGGGGACAGTGATTTGATGCTCCATCATTTGTTGTCAGGCTGTGAGAGTTTAAAGAAGCTTGAGATAAGAGACTGCCCTTTTGGAGACACTGCACTACTGGAGAACGCTGCCAAACTAGAAACCATGCGCTCCCTTTGGATGTCGTCGTGCTTTGTAAGTTTTGGTGCTTGCAAGCTTCTGAGTCAGAAAATGCCAAGGCTTAATGTTGAAGTCATTGATGAACATCCTCCAAAGACAAGACCTGAGAGCTCTCCAGTTGAAAGGATATACATATATAGAACAGTCGCAGGACCGCGAATGGATACACCTGAATTTGTGTGGACGCTACACAAGAATCCTGAGATTGGAGTTTCTCGTTTAGCCATTAAGTAAACTTGCTGCTTCAGTCATTCTTTTTTTCCTTTTCATCTTGAGTTTTTGCAGACATTGGTGTGGGAGATTCACCTTCCATTCGTTCTCTTTTATATTGTTTCAACTAAGATGTTAGAATATCAGTGATAGAAGCATTTCGTAGCTTGTACTCTGTTAAGCGAAACCTTGTGTTTGTACTAAAGTTTGGAATAAAAAAGTTGTCACTTTATAAGATTTATAGTTAAAACAAAACAGTAAAATTCATGAGCTAAACTGTAAGGCCTAGCCAAAAACTACAAGTGTTGCCTCAAGCATCTCTCTATAAGTAACAAGCACCAGTAGGTAATATCAGGTCGTTATCTGAGATGAAAACAAAGTTTTTGTTTCAAGCCTCCACAACACCAGACGTTTTGAGAGAATCCTCCACAGATGCACAGAACTAGAAGGGATTGTTCACTGCACACTGTATCTACCTGCATTAGTCATGCGCTTTCATCGATTCCAGCAGATTTCTTGATGGATTCAAGAAGATGCTCTATTCTGTATTTCATTACAGGCTGACCATGTCGGGTCTTTCTCATCATCTTCCCCTTTGCTACTTTCCTCCGTGACTCAGCCTCTTGTTTCGCTTCCTTCTTAGCCTGAAATGTCGCCTCTCTCTCCATCCTTGCTTTCTCCATCTCTTCTTTAGTCTGCTTGTATAAATCCTCTACACCGATTCTCTTATTAGATTTACCCATCTGCTTATCATCAATATCATTGTTATCATCTATCTTACTACTCTCTCCAGTCTCATTCTTATCATGTAAGTTCTGCTGCTTCATCGACTTCCTAAACTTGCTCACATACTTTGCATTCTTGTAGAACTCTTTTTGCTTTTCTAAAAGGAGAGAATACACAAGAGGGCTAAGTTAAAAAAACAGAGCAAAGTAAACTCATTCAATCTTAGTTCTAGCCTAGTCTGATTCTCAGTAGGAACCCAACAAAGTCATAGAAAGATAATAACAACGCTTTCACCACAATGATTGAGCTGAGAGGTCAAGAAAACAAAACACAAACCACATTGTAGCATTCCTAACATCATCCTAATCCTCAAACACTAGCTAAATTTCGATGCAAAAAGGATGAGAAGTCATCATAAAAAAGGAAACTTTTTTCAAATTGGGTAGAAGAGAAGAATCACTTACTGATCAAAGCAGGGTTGTAGCGATTGTTATCCGATTTCATGTTAGCAAAAGTTTGAAGAGAAAGACCACCGCCTCCCAATCTCCTCATGTTCTTCCTCTTCTTCGTCTCCGTGGACTTGGAGCTATCATTCTTCTGTTCATCTCTTTGATGAAATTTCTTCATCGTTCGCCGAGATTCTTCAAGCTATTAGACTCCTCCACAAGCCGATTTCTCTGGGGATTTGATCGAGTTACCAGAAAGGGGAAGAACGTACAAAACCCTAATTGTAATTGGCGTCTCTCAAATCTGAGAAGTGGGGGAATTGCCGACTTTATTAAAATTGCTATTATACCCTTATACTTTTTATTTATTTGGTAGAGAAGCACTATAGATACTTATAATTATGAAAAAGGACCACAATAGTTAACGGATACTAATCATAATTTGTCGTATTGGGTAGGCCTAATAAACAAGCAAGCCCATGTTTCTTTGTATGCGTGATGTTTGGTATTAAAAGATTTGTCGACAACAAACATTTTCTGCCAATTCAGGATTTACTACAATTGAACAAAAACTAATGAATCAATAATGTATTGTACAATTGTTACTGATGTATTATCTTAATCCGGTAATTAGTGCACTATGCAAGTGAGTACTTTGAAAAACGGAAAAAAAAAACGAATAGGGTAATGCTAGTGCATAAATTTTGAATAACGCCTTATATACACTTCCCTTTATCATATACTAATTCAAAGTTTTGAAAGAGAAAACAGTGTTTTTTTAGTAGAATGGTTGGTTAGACTTAGGAAGAGATATTAGTGATTCTTTTTTCCAATTTTAACTTATATGCTAGAAAATAATATTATGAATTTCATACATAGTAAAACTCTAGTTTCAAAATGAAAAAAGTTTATCGTTGTTAATGCAACATCATCAATTCAGATTATAGTAAGAGTATATACATAAAATCTATATGTATAGTGGAACTCTAACTCCAAAATGATAATAGTTTTGATGCGGTCACAACATCACTAATTCCGATTAGAATAGGGGTATATATGTAAATAATATACTAAAGTAGAACTCTAATTTTAAAATGATAAAGCGCCGCCATCGTATCACTAATTCAAACTGTATAAAGGGTATACACGTAAACTCATACGAGTCTTTGTACAAAACCCTAGTTTCAGAATCATAAAAACTCTTGCGCCGCACACAGCAGGGTATATATGTAAATTTTATGTGAATATGTTTGGTGTGTTGTTCTCTGAAAACTAAACCACAGCCACATTTGTATGAATTTTATGTATAAGATCTCCTATAAAAGGAAAAGCAAAGGATCCCTTACATTATCCTACATCTACTAACACACCACCTTTAAACCACAAAATAGGTAAAAGGAGAAGAAAAGAGGGAGTCACACAACACAGTGTAATTCTCTACTTGCACCTAGCTAGGAACTGTCACAAGAATTAAGAGTGAAGATGATGGAGGGGACATCAAAGTGGTGGTGGATTGGTGGAAATCACAACACATCAAATTCATCTCCTTGGCTTAACTCTACTCTCTCTGGTAAGTAATAATCTCATCAGATTCTAGTGTTGTCTCATTTTGGTTTGCTCTGTACTTAACTATACATGTTGTATTCACAGATCTTGATGCAAAGACGAAGGAAATGCTGAGAGTGATTGACGAGGTTGATAATGAAGCAGATTCCTTTGTGAAACGAGCTAAGATATATCACGAGAAAAAGCCAGAACTCCTTGCTATGATCGAAGATTTATACCGTTCGCACCGCTCCTTGGCGCATAAGCATGACCTCTTGATCAAAACCTCTGGTCTGAATCCGACCAGCCAGAACTCATCAACCTGCGACGAGATCTTGTTGGAGTCTTCTGAAGAAATGGAGTCTGAAGTGGATGATGGTGAAACGGTGAAGGGAGATTTGGTGAGTTTGAAAGAAGAGAAGAACGAAGTGACTTGTTTGTTTGCAGAGGAAGTTAGGGTTCCTCGTGCTTCCATTTCCATTGGGAAATGTTTTAATCTCTTCATTTGCATGTTTGTTCACTGTTTCTTTAGAACCATATCTTAGGTTGTTGGGTGTCTCCATGTATGAATTAAAGTCTCATGAGGACTTTGTTTTTACATAATTTGATTATCAAATAAGATGTACAAGAGATTTCGTCTTATCCTCAACTCTTTTCTTATATAAAATTTCTATGATCCTAGTTAGATCTAGCAATTATATGGAGCAAGTATCATGCATTATCTCACGTATAAGGAAGAAATAGTCGAACAAACTTAAATCTAAAGAGACACTGAGAGAAGAAAACAGAGTTTTTACAGTTAAAACGTCGTCGTATAGACAGCCACGTCACGAGTAGCGTTATAGTGTGTGGACATGACGTCATCTTATCTTCCTCAGCTCAATCGCAGCCACCAAAGAGAGCCCTTTGAAGATACTCAGCTAAGTGAAGTGAAAGTGATAGACCCGTAAAACGAAGAATGAGCTCATGGGTTTGCTCTTACGTGACTCGAAACGTCGTAATCGCCGATTATTCACATCGTTTCTCATCAACCAAACACTTTAATTTCCCGGCGACGGTTCGGAGAAGATCCGTCACCTTTCCGGTGATAAATTCGCCGAGGTTTCCGCCATTGAAACTCCAAAAGTCTCGATCTTCGTCGACCCATGAAGGTGAAGGAGATCCAGAATCATTCGTACAAGCCCTCACGATCCCAGACGAGTGGTTGCTTCCTTCTAGGGCCATTGAGGTGCTTTCTCGCTTCCATCAAGCAATTTAATTTAGGTTTTTTTTTCCAATTCCTCTGCTTCCGGTTACAAATTGCACCAAAACTTCTCTGTTTCTGGTTAAAAAGTTGCTTGCTTGATTGCTGATACTGCTTACTTTCCCAAGAATAACAAAATTTGAAAAATCTAGCTTGTGCAGTATCTAGGATCTTTCAATGTCTTTTCAATTGTATTCGGTTTGCTTCGATAATATGGTATATGATTCGTTGGATTACTGATCTTGGAATGTTTTTTATCAGGAATCTGAGTGGTTGAGAGTAACATTACACAAATGGTTGGATGATGAGTATTGCCCTGAGCCAACCAATGTTGTGATCAGTGAAGTAGCTGCAAAGTCTTACTACAGATCATTGCTAGAGAAAGAAACTGATGTGGGAGAGATTTTGATGAAGATGGCTCAAGATTTAACCTCAATTTCATACAAAGAAAGCTTCCATGGAGCTTTCACATCCGCGAATGCAGCTATAAATTTGATTGTCGATAGAGTAGAAACCGGCCTACTCTAGTCTAGTATAGTTTAGTTTAGCGTTTAAAGGTTCAAGAACAGTGTCTTTGTACATTATGAATTTGAGTTTTGTTATCTCATTTGATCAGGTGCAGGGAAATCTAAAGTCTTTACAGTTGTGAATCCTCCATCTACCACTAGATTATGCCCATTTACATACTTTGAATCATCTGATGCGAGGTAAACCGCTGCATTAGCTACATCCGTCGGTTCACAAACCTCTCCCTCCAACACTCCTGTGTTCTGCACTATTTGGATCAGCCTCGAATCATCAACACCAGGGTAAATCTGTCGCATCTCATCCATCACAAACGATGTTGTGATTGCAAATGGAGAAATGCAATTGACCCGAATCCTGTGTTTGCATAGTTCTGAAGCTGTTGATCTTACAATTCCGATAACAGCGGATTTTGAGACGCTGTAAGTATGTTGTGATAAACCGCCCATCATCCCCGTGACACTCCCTGCACAGATGATGGATCCAGAATTACGTGGGATCATCACACGCGCAGCGTGTTTGATTCCTGCTATGACTCCTCGGACATTTGTGTTGATTACCTACAGAACATAAAAAGATCCGATGAAACCAACTTTTCCCAGAGTCTTTTCTTTCAAATGTTCTTAAAGATCAGTACCTTGTCGAAAACATTGAGATCAAGATCCACGATACTAGGAGGCGTTCTGCAGGGAATACCAGCATTGTTGTACATTATGTCGAGCTTTGTATGGAGCGAGACAGCGAAATCAACTGCGTTAACAATGTCTGATTCTTTGGTCACGTCGCACTGGAAATAAGCAGCATTTGGACCAAGTTCTTGTGCGGTTTCTTTACCGTACGTAGGTTGGATATCGGCAATGATAACTTTGGCTCCATGTCTAATTTTCCGGCTGTTGCTTTGCCGATCCCACTTGCTCCTCCTGTAATGAGTGCTACTTTGCCTTCTAACTTCCTTTTACATAACAACTATAGATTAGACCTTAGTATTAGACAAGACTTCTCATCTTTCTCTATTAAATCTATAATGTGATAATCCCACTTGTTCAAGTTTTATTTTCTCCCCTTTTATAATTTATGTGTTCAAAAGATAAAATTATTGTCTCACGTTTGTTTGCTTTTTTTTTTCTTTTCTTTCTGATAACACATTTGATATTCTTAGTTGGTGGAAAGCTTTCTAACTTTAAGATAAGATTCGTCGAAGAAGACAAATCTAAGCAACCAACTTGTAATACCAAATGATTTAATATATGTCATTCACATAATCACATGCATTATATAGTCGTATATATAAACACAATATGGCATTTGTTGTTTACCCCAACTTACAAAAAAAAAATAGAAATTCATTTGTCATAAAAAAAAAGATTGAAAAGTTTATCCATGTATATTCATTACTAAAATATAAATAATTTATATTAGTTTTGTATGGAATTATTGTTGCAAGAAGCTAAATATCAGAATGTAAGAAAAAACAAAATTTCCAAAATGTTAACATATTTGGCTGAATTAAATATCATATTTTTCTTCAACACATGGACTTAAAAAAAGGGCATATTCTTGTTTTCTCTTTTTAACTTTCTCATCAAAAGTTTTTAATATTAATCTGATACCCTAGTTTAACTCAGATTTTGATATACTAGTTTTGTAAGTGATCAAAAGAGTGGGGATTAAGAGATGGGGACTTGCCTTGAACCTGAACAAGATGATGCGGATGATGAGGAGATTCCCTTGTTAAGGAAGTTCTTGCTCACATTCTTGAACAATGCGCTTTTTCTATTTCAAGATACATAAAAGAAAAAAAGTTAGAACAAAGAGTGTTCTGGAGAAATAAATGGAGAAGTATAAAGAAGGAGCTAGCTTGACCCAATCTGAAACATGATTCTCCGAGATAGATCGGTCTGTCTTTGTTGTTTTCTAACTTCTAAGTTTCTCGTCTTTGAAGGTAAGGGTCCCTGTCCGGTGTTTGCGTCTTATATAGAGATAGAGGAGAGGAGGGTACATAAGGATAAAAGGTGTGGTCTTTAGAAAGAGAGAGAGAATCTAATGGTGCTGTGATTGAACCAGAAGCATACTAGCTAACATGCAAAGTGTTTTTGTCAAATCTGATCTTTAAGAAAGAAAAGAAAAAAAAAGAATAATGAAGACAAAAAGGAACATTAAAAGTTAAACATGTGCTGATTTGTTCCCAAAACAAGATTGTTATATATATATATATAGCCTAATAGGCTGAGAGGGCTAATCCAATCTTCCATATATGTATACATACGTTAAAATACGTTACAATATCATTAGTTAGATTACTTGATTGATTGGAATTATAACTTTTTTTAGATTACAACCTATAAAAGTTTATGGGGACGTCAAAAGATGAAAACCTGATCTCTCTGAATGCTTGTGTTGTGAGCATGTGTTGGTGCTTATTTATGAGCTGTCTATTAATGTATAATATTTTTTTACGTATTCACTTATACAACGTACCTACCAATACAAATCTTCAAATGCCGACAGAAAGCTATCTAATAATTTATCATTATGATATATACACACTATTATCCAGAACTAGACAAATGTGATAATTATTCAGAAGACGACATTGATTAATTTGCATACGACCAATTAATTTAACTTCATTTCTTATATAATTTTGTTCCACGTACGTTATAAGATGTGTACGTATCTTTCTTGTTATTTGCTTAGACATAGAAAAGCTGATGAGGAAAATACAATATAAACTTTCTATACAACATAACATATTTGCAAATTGGTTTAGATTATGATGACAAGCATAAAATCTAGCAAAGAACAGTAAATGGCTTATATATCAAACAAAGATTACACATGTACAGTCCTTATGCCATAATTCCATATCGTGTAGTTTCACACATACATGGTGAAAAGGATTAGTGTTGGCAAAATCTTTGACATATTCGATGGATTGTGTAACCTTCTCTAATGCCTTTTACATGAAGATTCTTGGCCAAATCGCATACATGTCAAAAAATATATATGAGGTGTCGAATAAGTTAGTTTCGTTTCCTTCTAGAAGGCATAATCTATATCCTTTTTTTATTCTCACTTTCTTTGGAATATAGGTGAAGAAGAAGAAGATTAAAGGAGATGAACATAGTGGAAGAAAGAACTGAGAAGAAGAATGATGTTAAACAAATAAAAGGGGGAAAAAAAGAAGATTTGGGGCATTCCGAGAATTGAACTCGGGACCTCTCGCACCCTAAGCGAGAATCATACCACTAGACCAAATGCCCATTTTTGATACTCCTGTCACATTTTAACAATATATACACTTATGTAAAAGATATCGATTGTATTGCAGAATCGTGCTTTTCAAAACCACTCGGCACAGCTCTCGACTCGTCTCTCTCCCGCCAATCACCTCGACTAAAACATCGTCAATGGAGCCTCTAGGGTTTCTTCTTCGTTTCTGATTCGTACTCTAAATTGGGCGCTTCTTGCGATTCGACTCGAGTTTAGATGGTCGATCAGATGGAAATTGAAGTTTTCGCCTCCGATTCGCAGTCTCCTTCAGCTTCTTCGGATCATAGTGAGTTTTGAGATTACGATTCAATTACTTTTTCATTTTTTTTTCTTGCGAATTCTGTTGTGTGTTTTCCGGATTATCGTATATTATGAGGTTTGATTGATGTATGGTACGAATTTCATTTCTGGATTCTATTAGGGTTTGAGGTTAATGGGATTTTGGGATGCGGTGAAATTGAAGATACTGAGCCGATTGATGAAGAAATTGTACTTGATAGCTCGTTGCTTGAATCCCCATTTCAAAACCTCTACGAGGATACTGAGCTCGTAGATAACGAGAATTACGTTGATGAGGAAACACTGGGTCTCGACCAAGTGGTGGTTGATAGTGAGGATGAAGATGGAGGATCGGGTAAAGCTGCTGCTGGTGAGCTGACATGTTTGCGGGAACGAAGCCCCAAAGCTGCAGGTGTACTCTTGGAGTCTGATGGATCGAATGATCATGAATGTCAGATAGGTATACTTAACTCTGTGTTGTTATGATGCATCTTTCTACTTCTTTGTATCGACTCAGACTAATCTTACTGTATCTCTTTCTTTCAGGAAAGCAAGAATCAAACTGTGATACCGTGACCGGATTTCAAGGTTCTTCTCGGATTAATGATGAGAGTCATGGTCCAGGGCTGGATTTTTTGGATTCTCAGGAACCTGGAGAGGCAACACAAGCAGATGCCCTTGGTTTTGTGGACCACCTTTTGATGGATAAAGATCTTAATTTGTCTCCAGTCGATCTACGGGAAAATAGTTCGAGGAGGAAGTCACCTCCTGTCTCAGTTGCAAAAGGATATCAATCTCTAGCCAAAAGAATCGAGAGCCGAAGTCCAACCAGGAAAATGAGTGTCTTTGATTGGAGTAGTGACCAGTGTGATGTGAGTGACCCTCAAAACTCTCTGGTCACTCGGGCAAACATTGCCTGTTTCAAGAAAAGAGAAGGTCATGTTGCAGAGGATGATCCTGGAGTTACGAAAGGATGTATGGATCTGTGTGCGAATAGAAATGTCTCAACTCATCCCACACAAACATTTATGCAGAACAGTTCTGTGGAACAAGCATCGGGTTTGAATCAGGGCATTATGTTTATCTCTCAGGAGGATGCTCGGTTGCAGGATAAGGCATCAAAGGAGCACTCGGAACCCGAGGAAGACTTTATTGACATTGGTATTAACACTCAAATTGCTGCTGAAGCAATGAGTGCTCTAGTGTATTCTCCCTGCACTAAAGAAGAAGCTCGTGAATCAGACCCAATTCCTAGGAGGATATCAGAAATGAGGGATCAAGGTAGCAATATTCCTAGAGGGAACAATGACACCATTGAGGGTGGACCTGAAAGAGACAATGGTAATGGTCCGCTTAGTGGTTACAAGGAAAAACACTCTAAGAGGAAGAGAAAATTCACTAAGGAAGAGAGAACCGGAACAAATGTCTCTGTTATGACATGTCTTCTTAACTTATGTGAATGGAGGCATCCTAGTGGAAAAAGATCTCGTCTTATGCAAAGGCATCACGTCCCACCTAGGAGATCTTGGGGTGCTAGTTCAATTAAACACAGAAGTGAAACCAACACTTTGTCAAGCAGGTCACAAGTATCATTAAGTGGGACAAGACAAGCCTCTTCTTGCCAATCAGGAGTCATTGACGTGGATGTTGCAAATCATGCAGCTCCAAAGAACATATATGGTGGAAGTCATGAAAGCCCTTGCAAGAAAGATTTTCCCAAGTTATTTCTTCAGAAGGAGCTTACTACGAGGCTTGGAGGACCTGGAAAAGTAGGTGACTTCGTGTGGAAAGACCTAAGGAGACGAAGAAACTTGGCTTATGTCCGAGTCTTATTTAGCCAGCATCTGGATGATGAAACAATCAAGCAGCAGAAGAAGGTTTAATTCCTACAGTTCTTTTTATCAGTTTTATATAGTGTAACTATATCCACCGTATTGGTTATCAGGAATTCCCTTTTTTATTCCATAGATCATGGTTCGACTTGGAATTTCTCTAGCATCTTCCTCAGCAGATTCAACACACTTCATAGCAGATAGATTTTCTCGGACAAGGAATATGCTGGAAGCCATATCCCTTGGTAAACCTGTTGTTACACCTTTATGGCTGGAGAGCTGTGGACAAACAAGATGCTTGATAGATGAGAAGAACTACATCTTAAGGGATAGCAAAAAGGAAAAAGACGGGTTCTGTATGCTTACATCTTTGGCCCGTGCGAAGCAGCATCCCCTTCTTAAGGTCACCATTTATCTCATTTGAGCCTTTATTAAAGCGTCATAAATTCCTTCACAAATATCCGAGATCATATAAGTCACATTTATACATAGGGGTTTAAAGTCTGCATCACTCCCAACATTAAACCAAGCAGGGGTATGATTGCTGACTTAGTGATGTTGACTCAAGGGCAGGTACGAACAACTCACTTCAATTAAGAGATTTTCGTTTATAGACATCTTGGCACTTCTTCAGGATGGTTATGAGTTCATTGTCAGGTAGTGGAGATAAGTGAGATAGTTTCTGTAGAGGATAGAAACTTTCCAGAAGATCTGTTGATTCTTTCTTGTGAAGACGATCGAGATATCTGTGTTCCTTTCATTAATCAAGGTAACATCTATGCTAGTTTTATACTTTCAGAATTACTAGGAAAGAAATTTTTTTACGTTAACAATCGTACTCTTTTGTCCCCAAAAAAGGGTTTAATAGTTGTGATCTCTCCACTAAAACTTGTAATGTAGGAGCTGTAGTTTACACCTCTGAACTCTTGCTAAATGGAATCGTGATTCAGAAATTGGAATATGCCAGGTTTGGAACTCAGAAATAATAATCCTAGTTTGTGAGACCACAAGGGTCAAAAGCAAATCTCATAATAGTTCTTTGGTTCTTTGTTGTTGCAGGCATTGTCTCTTCTAAGTTGCACACAAAAGGAACCATCGAATCACGACGTTTACAGCAACACGCTAACTACTGGTTGATGCATGCAATGAGGCTTTTCATTTCAATATTTCATAAAACATGCCCGTTTTCAACTTTCATCATTACGGAATCAAAAATCTACCAATGAAACATTTCACATACATTAATTCTAAAGCTCTTCACATAAATTGGATTAGAAAAGGTAAGATACTTTGTCAAACAAGAGCTCTGAGAATTTTTGGCAGGAGAAAAATGACTCATCGACCTAACTCTACTCATTGCTGTCAGGAGATTCAGCACCAGGGTTTGGATTGTTGAAGCTACCACTTGGTGCAGCAGCTGGATTTGGATGATAAGGAGGAGGAGGAGGTGGTGGTCCATTGTAATTAGGAGGTGGTCCGCCACCTTGACCTGGTAAGGGAGCCATTCCTGGTGGCCTCAGAATACCATTTTGTGGAGGTGGAGGTAGAGGAGCACCAGGCGGTGCCATCATCTGTGGTACTCCTGGAGGCGGCATGTAACCTGCAAAGGTACAACATTACATTTCACTTTGAACTAATTGTAAGGTGGTTTAAATAAATGGAGACTATTTTGTATGTCTGAAGAGTCATGAACCGTACACAACAAGTGACAATCAAATATCAGCTGTACAATTTAACCCAAAAAAAGTTTCATGCCATGTCGAGTTTCTCAAAGAACCTATAAGGATGAAATTATGTACGACTATTTTATTTATCTAGTAAAAAAACTTTGGAACGTGAATCTGCAGAATTATTTTAGGAATAGATATTACCTTGACCAGGCATACCAGGCATCATCGGTCTAGGCAGAACAGGAGGTCGCATACCCATAGGCATACTTCCAGGTGGTAGCATCATTGGAGGGCGAGGTCTAGCAAGCATATGCTGATTAAACACAGCACCAACCTGTGGAAACCCTCCAGTCTGGCCAAGATGTTCCTTAATTCTCTGATCAATCAAACTTTGGGTTTGTTGTTCCTCGAATTGCTGATAGTATATTCTCACATTCGCCTGAAAATCATCAAACTCTTAACACACATTAAGAATAATCATGCATGTTAAAAATAAAAAAGACAAAATCATTATAGACTCTTTATGTACCTTGTGTTTGTAACCAGCATTGTGCTGCTTCCTCACTGATGGCTGAGAATAGACAAAATAAAAGACGTTACTGATAGCAGAAGACTAGTACAATCCGTGAAACATGATTCGTTTCTCAATCAACACCAAAGCATCAAAACAATGGATAAGAAAATGCAACCATTTTGATAAATCTCAATATAAGATGGTGAGAACAAAGATGCAAATAAAAGCTCAAATTGGCTCAAGCACAAAATCATGTTTTTCAATAATCAATGATTTTAGTTCTTCACCGATTAACTGAGCCAAAAGTGTGTAAAATAAGTATTTATTATATGTAAAAAGCATACTGCTTATAAACTGAAATCCAAATCGGAAACCTAACTGGCACCGCCGGCGATCGGTTTCCAATACAACCGAAATTAAAATTCACCAGCTACTACAAGTTATCCCAATTACTAGAGAAGAATTGAAACAATCAGGAAGAAGAGTTAGATTCAGACTTACGGAATCGTGAGTGAGATAGGTATCGCAGTAGTCACAGTAATACCTGCGAAGTTTAAAATCAAACAAGTAATTAAAACCTAAATCTCAAGCATAATTAGCATCTACGTATCAATATAACGTAAAAGATCTAAAACCCTATATACCTCGGCATCGTTCAGAAGATTCCAAAGAACCCTGCGAGTAAGTGAGAGAGACGAAAGCTAGGGGAAGAAGAAGAAAGTGCTAGAGAGAGACGAATTTTTTTATTTTGCCTAATTTTAATAAATAGGATGTTTTCATTTAACGGCCCAGATTCATTATATATATCCAACGGGTATTAATAACCTCAATGAAGCTACGTCGTTTCGCGCGACTAATATAAAAAAAACGGACCATTTCTGAAAAAAGAAAACAAAAGGGAAATTTGTTTTATAATGATCGGAGATGTCTCTCCGCCGGTAGCTTCAATCCCAGGTTCGTCGGATATTTTTTGCTTTTTGAATTTGCGTAAAATTTTTCAATCATAGCTTCTTCGAATCTTTTGCTTTTCATCTTCATAGTTTAGAGACGTGAAGCTATTGATTTCGCCAGTTACATTCTCGCGAATCCATATGCTACTTCTCACTTGAATCGAGATTATCTTTCGATAATTTGACTGATTTGTCCCCGATATTTGCGTAGTTGTTGACGGGAATGAAGAATTGAAGAAGCCACAGAATCTGCTTCCGCCGTTTTCCAAGGTGGTGTCTCATTTTGGCACAAGTGGAGTCTCCGTCGCGTTAGCCACCGGCGTGACTCATCCTCTCGGTTAGATCCTGATGCCTTCTCCTTCTACTGATTATTTCTTAGATTCCAGATTTGGAAATTAGAACCATTGGCTCCACATTTCACAACTTGGATAATGTATCAGTATGTACTTGCTTTTGTAGTTGGTTAGTAGTGTATAAGTCTCTGCTGAACTATAATGTGGAATATTAAGGTTAAGAACTGATGATAAAATGGTTGCCTTTGTTTCGTACTATTCTTAAATGTGTTCTTCTCGTTGTTTATGTTATGCAGATGTACTGAAAGTAAGATTGCAGATGCAGCATGTCGGCCAAAGAGGTCCTTTAATTGGAATGGTAATAATGTTTTTATGAACTTCTCCTCTTGATGTTATTGCGGTTTGGGGATGTTAGTTTAACTTAGTTTGAATGCTTTGAAAATGTTTTTTTTTCAGACTGGAGCCTTACTTCAACTAATAAAGAATGAAGGGCTTAGGTCGTTATACTTGGGGTTGACTCCTGCTCTCACTAGATCAGTGCTTTACGGAGGTCTCAGATTGGGATTGTATGAACCCACTAAGTTTTCTTTCGATTGGGCATTTGGGTCTACCAATGTCTTGGTCAAGATAGCATCAGGCGCATTCGCTGGGGCATTTTCCACTGCATTAACCAATCCCGTTGAAGTTGTGAAGGTAGATGAAACCTCAAGTATTGGCTTGATTCTGTGTACTAGATCTCTTTCTTGGTTTTTAAAACTCATATCATTTGTGTTTCGTTAGGTAAGGTTGCAGATGAATCCAAACGCAGTTGCCATTGCAGAAGTGCGGGAAATAGTCTCTAAAGAAGGCATAGGAGCTTTATGGAAAGGAGTTGGTCCTGCCATGGTCAGAGCTGCAGCGCTAACTGCCTCACAACTTGCGACATATGATGAAGCCAAGCGGGTCATATTCTAAGACTACTATTTTGTGCTTCTCAACCATTTATCGAGTCAAATAAAGGTGCTGCTTTCTAATATTCCCAGCTTCTAAAGTTTCTTGTCATTGCAGATTCTGGTTAAACAAACTTCTTTACAAGAAGGGTTTCATCTGCATTTGTGGTAAAAGTTTAACAGTCATTATTACTGTTTCTTTGTCAGACAAAATCAATTGAAGCACCAAAACTTACTCACTCTAGCACTTGAGGAATGAAGCTCAAGTGTGGTTGCAGGTGTAGTAAGCACACTAATAACCGCACCCATGGACATGATCAAAACCCGCTTGATGTTGCAGCAAGGTTCGGAAAGCACAAGAACGTACAGAAATGGGTTTCATTGTGCTTACAAGGTAATGTAATCAAGCCCTTCTTTTATACACTTTTACTGGGGATTGCTTGCTTGCTCCTGCTAAACGTTAGTGTGTAATGATTCTTCAGGTCGTTCGCAAAGAAGGACCTTTAGCACTTTATAAAGGGTGAGAACGAGAAACCCTTTATTGCTCTTGAGGATGTTGTATTCATTTAGTTTGTAATACATAAATATATAAATAACATTCCTTGGTGTTTTTTTGTTTGTGCTGGATACAGAGGGTTTACGATTTTCGCACGACTCGGGCCACAGACGATGATCACGTTCATGCTGTGCGAGAAGCTAAGATCACTCGCTGGACTTCACAAAATGTAGTCACTGACCGGTGTATGCCAAGCTAGCCCGGTTCCAGATAGTTGTTCTCCATTCTTTTCATAGAAATAATTCACACAAGGTGAGATTTTTTCTAATAAAATGTTTATTCATGATTGAGTTGGTAGTAGTACGATTTTGTGGAATCACGATTTATTCTCTATGATTTTATTCATTTCACTCATTTTATAACAAACAGTAATAAATAAATAAATAAAAGATGATGCAATTCAACATTCGTTTCTAGTTGTTATGTTCTGATTGTCTTCTAGATCCGAGCATAATGTAAACGAGTTTTTTTTTTTTTCTTGATTAGATTGGATAGACATTGGATTGTTGAAATGACATTTATCCAAATATAAATAATATAGATAACGTAGTGGTTATGTCGAAATCACTTGGTAAATTATTACAAAAGTGTGTGTGCGTGAGTGTGTCACTCAAATAATTATACCAGTCTCCATCACATAAGAATACAAAATGTTTTCTTATACATGAATATTAAAAACCAATTATCCAGAAACAAATAATAATTCTTAGTAGTATTAGTAATGGTGGAAGTTGGGTGTGTGTTGGACGTAAAAGAAAAAAACTCGTAGGGCCGAAACATAAAAGATGAATAAGTTCAGGGGTCTATTTGTTGGAAATAGAAGAGAAAAGTATATAATAGTTGTAAAAATATTTCTGTGGCGTTGGAGGAAAGGTCGAGTTTTTTTGTTTTCTCTCTGGTCGCGTTGGCGGGACAGTCTGTCATGTTTTATGTTTGACCCTCTGTTTTCGCTTTTATTTACGGTTTTTTGCCACTCTATTTTAGTCTGACCATTTTGCCCCTTAAGACAGTGACCTTTTTCGGTTCTTTTCGTTGGTTCTGTTTTAGATTTTATGGGTCATACAAACTCTTTTCGTGTTTATCCGTTTAAACAAAAAAGTCTTTTGAATGTTCTTAATTTATTAGAGTTTTTTTCCCTTTTCACTTTTAAAAAGGTGTTTCTTAACTACATATTAGTTATTAGTACAGTATATATATGCTGTTCAAGATTTGAGCACAAGCATATGTTGAAGTTGATAGGTACATTAGTGTTTGAGATTAGAAACACTAAACAAATTATTTATTATTGTATCGACCTTTTATTATTTTATCGATTCTGTATCTATTAATGCTAAAATGTTAATATATTGCAAAAATATCGAAGAAATAACAAATCCATAAGTGTAAAAGTGAGAGCCGATAAAAATCTAACTATTTGATAGAAACCAAAGACTAAACAAGATTTGTATTAACTATTTTTAAAAAGAAATTAAAATTTTGAAGTTAACTATGATATTGTTAAAAACTGTATTTCACTTGTATATATATATATATATATATTCCATGTATACTATAAAATTTGAGACCACAATAGTTAAAATGATGAAAACACCTCAAAAAAAAAATTACATGTGAGAAAGAAATATTTACTACAAGATATTTTGAGATGGAAAATAATTTAATATTTGTTAAGTAATGACAAATGGCAAAAATAAACGACGAATCCAACGACTAGCGAATGAAATATTTTTGATTATTTTTAAGTAAAAGAAAAAACGGTCGTTTTAAACCAAATTTGTCGAGATTGAATACGACATCGATAAAAACTATGTTACACTCTTTTGTATAAAAATTTATTAAAATTTTTAAAAATCTATTTAATTCTAGTCTCACAATTTCTATTATAAAAAACTAATATTTGTTGATAAACAGAACTATACTTCACAATATATGAAAGCAAGTTAATTTTGAACACACTTAACCTATTATCTGCACCAAAATTATTTAATTCTAAATCCGATGTTTTGTTCGTATATTTTTAGTGTTTAATCGTAAGAGGTTTGAAAATCTTAGCCTAATCACTACATTTTTTTTTTAGAATTTATAAACATGAGAGCTTTTTCCATTTTTATCAAAACAAATCTGAGAAAAAGAGAATAAACAAAGCCGAAATAATACAAGTTTGACTAAAATACACAATTTCGAATATTAAAAAAAGAAAAAGAAAAAAACAGAGAGACAATAAGACGCGGGTAAAAAGGAAGGGTAATATAGTCTATGACCATAGTATTCCCATAACGAGACAAAACAATTCGAAGTGTTCCCCTCTCGCATCGTAAAAGCTTTTTTCTCCTTCCTAAATTTGTACAGCTGTAATGGCAATACCGTAAATAAGCCGTAACAGAATGGGCGATTATTGTCAACATTTAATTTAATTTCCCCAACTTCTCCCAAATTCCACCATTTTCCTTCTTCCTCCATAATTGAATTTCTCCTTCTTTTTTTTTTTTGTGTTCTTCAAGTAAATAAATAAATTTTTAGAAACCCCAAAAAACAAAAACAAAAAATTGTATAGAGAGAGAGAGAGAAACTGAAAGAAGAGGACGAAGACGACCATATTGTCAATAGAGAGAGAGAGAGAGAAGAGAGAGAAGACGGAGACAACAATGGCGGAAGGGAAGGAGGAGAACAGGGAGAAAAATGAAGAAGAAGAGAGCGTTAAGCTTTTCGTCGGACAAATTCCGAAACATATGTCGGAATCTCAGCTCTTGACATTGTTTCAAGAGTTCGCTGTCGTTGACGAGGTCAACATCATCAAGGATAAGATCACACGCGCCTCTCGAGGTTTCCTTTTTTTTTTCTTTCTTTTTTTAATCTATTCGAGAATGTGGTGTTTGATTCGCGTGATTCGTCGAGTTTTTTATTTGAATTTCGAAAACCCTAATTTTGCTTTGTTTTAATTCTTCTCCATTAGGATGTTGTTTTGTGCTATGTCCGTCGAGAGATGAAGCAGATAAGCTGGTCAATGCTTGCCATAACAAGAAGACATTGCCTGGGGTACTTCTTTTTTCTTTTCTTTTTTTCTTTTTCTGAATTTCTGACATTTTTAAAAACTTTCTTTGGAATTTTTGTTTCTTTTCATTTGTTTCAGATGCTTGAATGTGATTGATGTTCTGTAGTTGTTATTATTTCAATTTCACATCACACATTTTTTTTCAAGTCAGGTTTTAAAATCTCGAGGTTTTCTGAAAAATATAATTATTGTTACTCTGATTTTTGGAGCTGCATTGTGTACTCTTGTTGTATTGGTTTCTGTTTGATTCCAGAATAGGCAAGTTGTGATTTCGATATATGTTTTTGCACTTTCTTTTCTATTTAGCTGAGAAGATCAATTTTTCTTTTCCTCTGCTCAGAATCGAATCTTTCTGAGTTTTGTTGGAATTTATGACATTGTTTTGTAATGATTCCTTCAAGCCCAAGAAACTGTAATCAATGGTAAAATCAGATCAATGCGTAAACTCAAGATGAAACACTTTTGTTTCACCCTTACATGGAAGTGAAGTGTTAGTTTGATCCTTGTTCTTTTGAACACCTTGAAAATCTTGGCAAAAAAATGCGACATTGAGAGTGTGACTTTACTGGGATGAATTCTGTGTTTTAACATCTTGAACAGTGGTCTTTTGTGATAACCTTTTTGGGATGGTTATCAAGCTTAGATCCTTGCTGGTTTCTGACTAACGTTATATGCTTTCTCAGGCATCCAGTCTATTGCAAGTAAAGTATGCAGATGGCGAACTGGAAAGGCTAGGTAACGCTATTTCAACTTCTTCTATATGCGTTTTCCTTCTCTTTTTCGACCCTCTTTTATTTATGTATAATCAATTGATCGATGTATTGTTTACTTTATTCTGCAATCCAGAGCATAAGCTTTTCGTTGGTATGCTTCCAAAGAATGTGTCTGAAGCTGAAGTTCAATCTTTATTCTCCAAGTATGGTACCATAAAGGATCTACAGATTTTAAGAGGTGCTCAACAAACAAGCAAAGGTTTATATCCATCTCTGTGATCTTTAGTTTCGTTAGTATGCTTTATCAAGTTTTGACCTTTTTGGTTGTTGTTTTTGTTGTTAGGCTGTGCTTTTCTTAAGTATGAGACAAAAGAACAAGCTGTTTCTGCCATGGACTCCATCAACGGAAAACATAAAATGGAGGTAATTGATTTTGCTAGTTTTTAAACTTAGCATTTGTAACACATACTTGTGTGTGTAGTGTGAAAATTTCATCATTTTTCTTTTGTTTACCTTTAGGGTTCGACTGTTCCTTTAGTTGTCAAATGGGCAGACACAGAACGGGAAAGACATACAAGAAGACTTCAAAAGGCTCAATCTCACATCGCTCGACTAGGAAACGGTGATCCAACAAATCCCTCATTGTTCGGAGCATTGCCCATGGGTTATGTTCCACCATATAATGGATATGGTTATCATGTAAGCTAGCAAGCCTAATACTCCTTCAGTTCAAGCTGTATAAGTTTTGTATTCATCAATTTTGTAATTAATATCTTTTTTTTTTTGTTTCTATTTCCTTAGCAGCCTCCCGGAACCTATGGTTACATGCTACCACCAATTCAGAACCAAGCTGCATTTCCCAATATGATTGCACAACCAAACCAAGGCAATAACAACGGATTGCAAGGAACATCTCCTGACTCTGTGCCACCTCGTTTGGCCCGTAGGAACTTTCCTATGCCTCCTGCGAACTACATGGGATCTGGTTATCCTGCTGTACGAGGTCATCCTTATCCAATGGCTTATCCCAGAGGAATTATGAACCCTCGCCCTCTAAGTAGCTCTCCTGGATCAATATCACCTGGCATTGGCAACAGTGGCATGTCAACACCTTTAGGCATTGGTTTGAGTTCCGTGGTTCAAGCCGAAGGTTAGTGTTATATATAACCTTATCATCTTTCTTCTCTCATTACTTTAGGCCTGAAACGTTATTTTGGTTCTTCAGGTCCGGAAGGTGCGAATCTGTTTATCTATAACATACCTCGGGAATTTGGGGATCAAGAACTCGCGGCTGCATTTCAATCTTTTGGTATGGTTCTGAGCGCCAAGGTTTTTGTAGACAAAGCCACTGGTGTAAGCAAATGTTTTGGTAAGCTCTCTCTTTTGCCTGGTTTTTGCTCTTCAAGGCTGGTTCATTGTGAAGCTATAACGAAAGCATTCCGTTGTTGTTGTTGGTTGCAGGTTTTGTTAGTTATGACTCACAACCAGCCGCTCAGAACGCTATTAACATGATGAATGGTCGCCATTTAGGCGGTAAGAAATTGAAAGTCCAGCTTAAGAGAGACAACAACAATGGCCAACAGAGTAGTAATCCTTCCTTGAACTCCTAAAAGACCAAGACGCTGAACCATCTTCTCTCTTCAACTTATAAGTTCATAACAGAAAGGAAAAAATATTCGGGCTAATGGGTTTAACCCGGTTCAAGATTTGGATCGATCTTGAATGGATGCATCTGTATAAATCCAAATCTCATTGTGGGTCAAAATGTCCCATCAACTCATAGCTGCAAACTGAATCATCTTTACTTTTCTTAATCATTTTTTTTCTTTCTGCAAATAACAATTTGTAATTTATGTGTATCATTGAAAATCATGTAGACATTTTATGATTTATTAACATTAAATTCATTGAATTTTTCTTCTATCATTTTTTTTTTTGAATGATCTGATGTGTTGTCTGTAGAAGAAAAAGAATCAGTGTTCTAAAATCAAAGAGAAAAATATTAGATTATCTTTGTTACTACAAAGCCAAACATCACAACAAACACAAACAGACAGACCACAAACATGGAGAGGGACTACAACAACAGTCAAGAGACAGGTTCAGCCCTTGCTGAACCCTAAAATCAGACTTCTCACCAACAATCCCTAAAGACCCTAACAAATTGGACAATAATCTCTGTATTGATTTACAGACACAACAAGTTTTCTTCCTTCTTCGTTTTGTTCTCTGCAGCAGATTAAGCAGGAAGGAAAGGAAAGCTAGATAGAAACTGAGGTTGTCACCGGTGAAAACGTGGAAAATGCAGATCAGGCTTGAGTAAGACAATCATTTGCTTCATCTTCGTGGCTTGTGCTTGAGCGGAAAGTGTTGTTTGTGTTCTCTGTGAATGATACTAGTGGAGAGCCTTTAGGGCTCCAGTGTTCAGTGATAGTGGAGTTTGAAACTCTAGCATCGTTGTTGAGCTGAATCAAGAAGCATTTCTCTATCGAGCTTAGTGATCCAGTATCGTTTTCATCTTCATGGGTAGAGCGGCGGTTGAGATGTTCTTCTTGCTGTTCTTCTTCTCCGTCTTCTTCTTCACTTTCTCCGCATTCCGAATCTGTGCCTTGTGATTCACAGCTGACTTCCATGTCTTGTGCATTGTCAGAATCAGAGTCAGTTTGGGAATTGGATGAGTGGGATGGAGAATACCCTTCTGATCCGGTTGCATTTTCTTCGCGTTCAGCTAGTGTTTTTGTGATGAGAGTCTTGAGCAAGTTCATAACTTGGACAGCATGCATAAGAGCCGTTAATGGATCTGTCATCTATAGATAAAGCAAGGAAGAATCAAACGTTAGTAACTTCAGTGATTCTCAATATTGAACTAAGTTATGTGTTTCTTATACCTGAGTCATATTAGGAGCAAAAACCATGGCAATATTCCTAGCATTCATTTTGTTGGACTCTTCTTCTTCAACAACATCAGCCATGAGATCAACAGCCCAACTGAGCAAAGCAGACTCAGTTGGCTTAAGCTGTTTTATGAGCTCAACAGATTCGTCCTCAGTGTTGCAATTGAGAACTTCCTCAGGAGAAAGACCATCGAGCACTCCGCAAGGTAACTCTCTAAACCAAGCTTTAATAAGACCAGCCAAGCAATGAACATCAATGTTCTCAGGAACAATACCTCTGTTAAGTTGATCTCTTACATGCTCCTCTTGGCTGTTCTCAGGGTTTATCCTGAAAATCCCTTCAGCCTATACACACAAAATAAAGGTATATACATATATCAAGTCAAATTCAAAACTACTCTCTCAAAAAAATAGCAAAACTTTGAATCTAAAAATCCGAATTACCTTGAGACCTTGTTGAGAATAAAGCCTTTCTTGCATAAGTAATAGAATAGTTGGGACACTGTTTCCTTTCTCGTCATAAGAACATTGCATTGACTCAGCGGATACACCAAACACGCTCACACTGCAGTTTTAATCAGTAGATGAATTAAATATAACCTTTCAGAAATTATAATTGCAGATCTAGTTAGAGAGATACCTTGCACTGGGGACTCGACATGGGATCTCAACTTGAAGCTCGTGAGGGAGACCAAGAAAGCCTTGGAATCGATCGAAGGTAACATGAGTGATGTGTCGAACATTCGTTGGCCATCCGATCTCCATGTGATGAACGGCCGACGAAATCCCTCCGCCGCCAACTCCGCCGTCGTCTTGCCGGTTGTCTACACGGCAAGATACAACAGATTTACGCAGAGCCGTCAAGAGAAACTCAACAAGAGACAGTTGTTGCTGATTCTGCTCCTCCTCTTCTTCCTCCTCCGCCATCGATTTTCTCCTTCCTCCTTTTCCTCCTCCTCCGCCGCCACAACCTCCGCCTTTAGTCATCATCACAAGCCCCGTCATCGAGAAACTACTCTGAGAATGAAGGTTTTCGCAGCTTGTCTCTCTCTCCCTTTCTCTCTGGACTTTGTGCTTCTTCTTCTTCTCTCTCTTTGGATGTGAATTTGATTTTGAAATTCTCGAAAAGGTTTATTCTTTCTTTATTTGATTTAAAAATATTTTTTTATTTTTAAAGAATTATTAAAATAAATATGGTTTTTGAATTTTGTCTTTTTGGTTGGATTTCAAACCAACGGTCCATTCATTTCAAAAAAAAATATGTTTTCTTCTCTCCCTCCTCCTCTCTCTATTAAAAATGTGTTGTGGCTTTTATTGGAATCACGTTTTACCCTAACTGATAACTTTCTCTGAATCTACGATTATGCCACTCGGATTTTAATTGGTTCTTCCTTGTTGACGTGGCATTTCATATGGATCTCCTGGATTTTTTTTTTACATGTTTCAAAATGTATATTTTGTATTTTGTCTTTTTTTAAATGTTTTTTTTTCATCTACTCACTACTCACTCACTTCATTATTTTTTCTTCACATATTCTCATTTTATATTTCATAACAAAAATAAACTAAAAATGTAAAGTTAATATCACATAAATTGAAAAAGAGAAAAAGATCTTTATTTTTCTTCTAATTAATTCTCTTTTATAGTGATAAATAATCAATGTTTGTATTGGAAAAGTAAATTATATATATAATAAAAATGAAACAAAGTTTTTTAAAAGAAAATATGTTGTTAGGATTATATCCTTCATCACGTAAAATGACCAATTATATCACGACACGTTGATATGATTTTCCCCTTTCTTACCAGTAAAAATGGTTAACCAAAATGTCATTAACAAAACCGGTTTCACAACATTACCAAAAAAAAGAACCGGTTTCACAATATTTCTACTATATATATAATTAGCATTGAGTAAAAAAAAAGGTTTAGGTTCTCCGCCGCTAGGGTTTTCGTTGTATGTTATGCGATGATAAAGTCGCCGCCTTCAAGCTATCCGCTTCAGGTGAGTTGATTTTTCCATTCGTTTTAAGATGAACTGAAAACTATTTTAGTTTGATAGATCTTTATAGAATATATGTTTTCGATTTCTTACTGGATTCAAAAGATATGTTTATCATTTTTGTATAGCCATGGTGTATATCATTCGTTTTAGATTTTTGAGATAATCTAACATGATTTCATGAAACTCAAATATCATTCACTAAATCACCAAAGATCTAAATTTTTTCATTGATAATAGATAGAAATAGCGTATTAGATATTTTTAACGAGTAAACGTAGAAGGGATTCAAGATTTCAATTATCCAGATGTAGATTCACATTTATTAGTTCTTTTTGGGTTTATTAATTGGAACTAATATGTTTGAAATTGACTTGCAATATTTAAATGTTGCGGACAAGATTTGATTTTAATTTTTCTAAATGTACTAACAAAGTTCATTAGATCAACGACTAAAGCTGAAAAAGGAGATATCATCCTCATCTATCCCTGAAAGAAATGAGCAATCAACATCTAGAGTATCATGTAATGGGTCTTTTATATTTTCAATTTATTTGGGCCTAGTGTAAAATTTATTTGGGCTTTTCTTAAAAAGAAAAAGCTGCATTAGGCTTTGATTTGAGCGACTTTGACCAATAAAAAAAAGGTCACGTGTTCTGTCACGTGATTGTCTTCCTCATCGTTTCCGACATTTGGAGAAAAATGATTGTTAGGGTTTGAAATTGATTGTCCGGTGTCGAACCAAAAATAATCTGATAAAGCTTTTATAGAGAGTATAGCTGAGTTTTCTATGACTCAGTATCGTCAATGTATCTTGAAATTAACCTCACTGTTTCTGCATATTTACCGCTATGCCACCATACCCTGAGATAGATTTCACTGCTCTCTTCACCATACATTTGGATTATCTTATCTTCTTCTCCTGCCATATACTCTAACACCTACCAGCGAGACTCAATTTTTCTAGTCGCTGATTGCTTCAGCTTCACCAGAAACTAAGCTTTGGTCACTGTTGCAGACGGGGATCATGGTTCGATTGTTGCCGCCTACAGTCATGGTAGCAGCTGTGAAGGCTTTGCATTGGCGAAACTCTGTGGAATTCCACAAGCTGCTTAAAGATAACGAAGAAGATTTCTCTGTTTCCATTAACGAAGAAGAAGTGTTACCGCAAAAGGTGCCAATAAATTTTGATTTGCTTTTCCAATTTTGGTTTGTTCTTATCTTTTTGTATTTGTAGTGAAGTACTGATTTTTGTAAGCTCTTTCAGATTAGTGTAGAGAAATTGGTAAAAATGTTACCTTCGCACCTCATTGAGTCGCTTCTGTCTCCTAAGAAAGATGGAAAGTTTCAATATGTATTGTGTGGGATCAGACTTTTGCAGACGTTGTGCGACTTAACACTTCGTAACGCTAAACTAGAGCAGGTTCCATCTTCATACTGTGTTTTTTTAGCTTTCAAAAGTATTGGAATTTATGTCTCTATGGAACAGTACTTAGGAGAATGTCTGTTTCTTTATTTTTTCTTTTTTTCAAATTTGTGATAGGTCTTGCTTGACGATGTGAAATTATCAGCACAGATGATTGATCTGGTGATCCTTTTGATGATAAATCTTGGTCGTAACAGAAAGGTTCTTTTCTTAAAAAATCCCTCATTGTCTTTCTTTCCTTTTCTCTTTGGAGCTTGTGATTCATGTCTATTGCTTGTTTCCAGGAAAGCTGCAAATCAAATGACGAATTATTACTAGAAGCAACGTTGGTGGCTTCTTCTCTCCACCTGTTTCATGGGTTGATCTCTCCTTACTCCCAAGATCTTGTTCAAGTCTTTCTTGCTCACCCAATGGTATGAAACTCTGACCTTACCATAATGTAATGTGCTTGAACTGCCAATATGAAGAAAGGGTAGATCATATGAAATTAAGATATTACCCTTGTTTGACTGATAAAAAAAATGAGCTTATGCTTTGAGAGCTGGGTTGTACTGCCTTGAGATTAGTTTGATCGGATTCTTTTTTTTGTCTCATCTAGGTTGATGTGTTTATAGACTGTGCTTTTGGAGCTGTTCTTAATGTTGTGATATCTTTGAAAGAGAAGTTGCTGCATCGACGAACCGACTCCCCAAAACAGTTAGGCCCAAGTTCTGTAGAGGAGGTTAACTTCCACTGCCAACAAGCTGAAGCTGCTGTGCAGTTCCTTCATTCTCTATGCCAGCACAAACTGTTTAGAGACCGTGTCGCTAAGAACAAGGTTTCTCTAATACTTGGTGTTTAAACTGTGATGCATCAATTTTAGATCAACTAGTCACTTGTACAGTAATCACGAGTTGTTACCAATTTTTTTTTTCTAAGTTGATAATTTTGTGGAGGACGAATCTCAGAATTAGGTTTTCTGGTATTCATTTTTCAGGAGCTATGTGGAAAAGGTGGCGTCCTTATGCTAGCTCAATCCATACTATCACTAGCTATTACTCCTGAATTTGTTGGAGCAACTATAACAATTGCTTCCACATCTAGAATGAAAGCAAAAGTCCTTTCAATTGTAAGTCTATTGAAATTACCAAAGTGGTTCTCTATTTCCGGTCTGCAACAATGCAACTCATACCAAAGTTTATTTCCCTGCAGTTGCAGCATTTGTTTGAGGCGGAAAGTGACACATTCCTTGATGAGGTTGCAAATGCAGGAAACTTGCATTTAGCCAAAACTATTGCCTCAGAGGTTAGTCCTAACTCTGCTCTAAAATCGTTTGGACGATCTTCGTGATTTCAAAGGATTATCACTGGATGACACTGCTACTTATTAAAATTGACAATCTTGCGGGTTTCGATTCGTTGTAACGAGTCATAGAATAAGCCTCACTGCAAAAGGCTGATGTTGACTTAGTGATGCTGTTCTAGAGTTTAAACCTACAGTTTCCTAACTAGCATATATTGTTAATTGACATTTTTTACTTTTCCGTTCCTCAAATCTCTCCAAGAAAGTTTATATATGTGAAGTTAGTGTTGACCTATTCGGTGATGATATTTTTGTAATCTAGGTTCTTAAATTATTGAGGCTTGGCCTTTCTAAAGCTTCCATGGCTACTGCTTCTCCTGACTATCCAATGGGTTTTGTGCTACTTAATGCTATGCGCTTGGCTGACGTGCTCACGGATGATTCAAATTTTCGATCGTTTTTCACCGAACATTTTGTAAGTATCAACTTAATTCCTGTATCTGCTAAAGGCTCTTGTTTGATTTATTGTTTTGGCACATATGATTCTTTATGAGCTGTCTTTGGATTGTTTATAATTTATTTGCAGTACTTAATTCTGTAATTTGATGTGTGACGGATGTTAAATATTTTCTCCAGAGCATGGTTCTCAGTGCGGTATTTTGTCTCTCTCATGGAGATTTCTTGTCAATGTTGTGCTCTTCTGATCTTTCTTCAAGGGAGGATGATGCAAATATTGATTACGATCTGTTTATGTCAGCTGGATGGGTTTTAAGTGTATTTTCATCTTCTCGGCAATCAGTACCTCAATTCAAGCTCAGTTTACAAAATAACCTTACCATATCTTCATATGCTCATCAGCGAACATCATTATTTATTAAAATGATTGCGAATCTTCACTGTTTCATTCCCAATGTCTGCCAAGGTAATTTCTTCCGCCACTACCTCCACTTTCCTGTATCATATCATATCGTTGGTTTACCTTTGTGTGTTACTATGTGTATTTGCTGTTAATATCTGCAGAAGAGGATAGGAACCGTTTTATTCAGAATGTTATGAGTGGATTGCGAAAAGATCCTTCAGACATATTGATTAAGATGTTACCAGGCTCTTCATATACTCCGGTGGCACAGAGAGGCACTGGTGTTTGCAGAAACCTAGGTATGTATCTGTACCCCAAGACGCATATTATTTCTAATATACACATGTTTTGCTGATTTCGTTTTGATGGATATTTGTTAATATGTAGGTTCTCTGTTGCGCCATGCGGAATCCTTGATCCCTAGTTCCCTCAACGAAGAAGACTTCCTACTTTTGAGGTAACAGAAGGCCTCTTCAGTTATTCTACATTTCACCTATGACTATATTAAAGATTTATAGTTCTCGAGCTGTGCTTTTTTATGTCCCCTTTGATATATATCATTTCGGATTATTGTCTGGTGCAGGGTGTTTTGTGACCAATTGCAACGGCTAATCCATTCTGAATTTAAGGAAAGTCAAGTAAAAGTGAAGGTGAAAATGCTTGTTGCTCTCTTCTACATTGCTTATACAAATATCTGGTTTTGTTTATGATAATCTGTTTAGTTACACTGTCAAAAGAAGCTGTGACGAAGTTTTCTATATGTCCATTGTATGTTGAATTTCTACGAAAGGCGAGTCTTTTTCTAACCTCACATGTTGTGTTTGTTCTAGGATATTGAAGGTACGGGAGGGAAATTATCTTGTAAGCAGCAGAGAAAAGAGCCTCTGAATCTAAATAATGAAAATGAAGGAGCTTCAGAGAATTGTAATATCCGAGTTGAAGGTGTGATGACAAAGCAAGGTGTGACCGAGGAGATTGAAGTAGTCGAACGGCTGAAAGAGAGCGATGCAGATGCTAGCAATCTTGAAACCAGTGGTTCAGATACAAGCTCTAACAGAGGGAAGAGTCTTGTTGATCTGGTTGAAGATGGAGATGTGGTTCAAAATATGAGCAATCTGTTTAAAGGCAGTGCGTCAGGAGAGCTGAAGGAGGATGAGAAAGCTGAAACCTTCCTTGTCTTTGAGAAGCAGAGGACAAAACGGAAGCGTAGTATAATGAATGATGATCAAATGGTGATGATAGAGAATGCTCTTGCTGTGGAGCCTGATATGCAGCGGAATTCAGCTTGGATACAGGCATGGGCAGATAAATTGAGTCAACATGTGAGTTCAAGAATTCTACTCTTTTTAAATTCCAACCAGTATTACAAACGCCGCACATGTTGATTTATGCAATTTTGCAGGGTTCGGAGGTTATTACATCTTCGCAGCTGAAAAACTGGTACATGCTTCTTTTTGTCCTCTCTGTCAACTGCAAAGATTCTGGTAATCACTACTTGTTATCTAACATTGATAGTTTGTTTTCAGGCTGAATAACCGAAAAGCTAAACTAGCTCGAGCAAACAAGCAAACAGGCCCAGCTCGAGACAATAACAGCTCAGGGGATTTACCAGAGAGTCCTGGAGATGAAAACACTTGGCAGCAGAAACAAGCAACATCGTCAAAAGATGAAACTGCATCGGAAAACCCAAAAATAGGAGAGAATCTGATGAGATCATCAACTTCATCAGAAGAAGGGATAAAGCGAGGGCAACAAGTGAGGCTTATGAACGAGAGCGGAGACGAGATTGGGAAAGGAACGGTGCTGAGAACAGATGGTGAATGGTACGGTTTGAGCCTGGAGACAAAACAGGTTTGTGTAGTTGATGTAATGGAGCATAGTGGCTCATATGATTTGAGCAAAATGGTCATCCCTTATGGATCTGATGATGTTGGGAGGACTTTCGGAGAGGCGGCTTCAAAGTTTGAAGTGATGAGAGTGGCTTGGGATGTGAATAAGCTTCTGTAGCAGACTCAGTTGCATTGAATTTGATCATTAGGTTTTTGTCTTTTTATTTAACTGTTTAGAGATTCTCTGTCGGTACTCTATTTGAAAGATTCTATCTTGTGGGCTGTCTCTTTTGTATCTCTCTCTCTCTCTCTCTGTGGTTATTTACAGACAAAGGTTGAGAGTCGAGACTTTGAGAGTAAATAGTGAAGATAATATAACAGAAGGAAGAGTTTGAAAGCTTATGAAAGGAAACCATTGCAGTGTCATCGCCATTGTTTCTCCATAAGGGATGATATAGATTTCGAAAACTGTGAAACAAATGATGATGATATTTCCTTGTCCTGGCACTCCTCATCCTTGTCTCTCCAGAACTTAAGGATTAGGAGATTCTCCTCTTCCGTTGATCTCTGAACCACAATTCTCGATGCATAACCCTTTTTTCTCATCATCAGACAAATCTCTGCTGGGAAATTTGAAGTTAATGTCACCAAGTAGAACCAACCTTTCTCTGAAAGCAAAATATCAACCACAGGCAAGATTTTATCTATAACTGTCCTGCCATTTACCCCTCCAGCCCAGGCAGAGGCAATACCTTCCATTCCAACTTCATAATCCGGTGTAGGCACATAAGGCGGATTCACCACAATCACGTCGACTGAACCAGCAAGTCTCTTCTCTAGGCCAGAAGCTATATCCGCACAGACAATATCAGCATGGACTCCGTGTGCTTCTAGAGTTTCTTTTGTTACTCTTGTAGCTATCGGGTTTGTATCGGTGGCTAGATAATGAACGCCAGGAACTTCATTTTTGAGAAGAAGAATAAGTGAAGTTATGACATACCCGCTTCCACATCCAATCTCCATACAAACCTTAGGGTCGTTCTCTATCAGGTGGGTGCGATCGGCTAGTAATGCATCAACTAGAGCAAATGAATCATCACATGGTTCGTAGACCTCACAATGCGAACTTACAAGCGGGATTGCAGCAATTCTTGGTGGCATCTTGCAAATGACTGACTACAAGCAAAACCACAGTAGCAGTTAGATGAATCATAACCTTGAGAATGTGTATTTCAGATAGCTTTACACAGTACCAATCATAACTAACTGAAACAATTTTAAATTGACAATGGATCTCTTGTTTTAACTTCAAGTTAGACAAACAAAGCTATGCCAATTAGTTTTGCAAAAACCAGATAATATCTTAGATTCTAATTAACCAGTAGTTCAGTACACAGTAGAGATAGACCACCACTTGTTTATATCTTTTCATAACTTGTAATCGAACCCAGGCTCAGATAACAATAAGGTAAACTCAGGGAGAGTGTATGTAAGTTGACAAATCAATTCCAAACAATTTTTGAACAAAAATAATGCAATAATACCTTGGGGGGTTATATTCAGCAATCGGAGCCTGCAAAGCTATGCTTTAGGACCTAGCTTGCTGTCCAAGTTGACTGGATGTACAATGTCTCTGAAAGAAAACACCAGAAGGACCAAACACTAAATCTTAAGAGAACTAAAAACAAAGAAAATAAAGCACAAAAGAGAACTCACTGAAGAGTAGGAACAATCCCGGAAGGATGATTGCTAAGGTCCAGTTAATTACTCCCTTCCAATCCTTGATCAGCCATTCGTCTAAAATCACACAAAACCAAATCCACACATCAAACTAAGCAAGACTCAGACACGATAATAGACACTAGAACACAAGAGAGTATGCTTATCAGATAGCTTCATGAAAAGGGTTTCTATAATTTGAGAATACAGAGACAGTTTCAGTTTCATCTTACAAAACAACAACACTTTTTCCTCTAAAGCTATGAAAGCTCATAAGTTAGCAATCATGTCCGAACGATAAAAACCGCAGGAAGGGGTTAAAGGCCAGACCTTTTATGTAACGAGCAAATCCGAGAAAATAGAGAATCGGAGAGTGGGAAGGGATTTTATAAGTAAGGGATGAGTGATTCGATTTTGTGTTTAGGTCTGCTTATTATGCTGCTCTTTATTTAATCGATGCCTATGCTACCACTTGAGACCGTCTTCGTAAGATCGAGGGTACTTCCGAAACATTGAGGTAAGTTATGTAAATACACATATCCGCTTTGGTACATATTAAGGGCGGTTGCAGATTCAACCATGTCTCTCAAAAGAGTTAAAAAAAAAAAATGAAAATGAATTTTGTTATAAATTCTTTAATGTTATTTTTCTATAATAATGTTTTCACTATTCAATAGCTTGTTATCAGTCAAACCTATTATTTAACCTCTTGTTTTAACTCAACCACATTTTTTTCATTTTTTCTAGCCGTTTTTTTTACCCGCTCTTTCTCTATAACCGCTTCGTTTAAATAATGTAACCAATCGAAGCCATTAGACAAAAATAGTAAATTTTAATGACTTTTTTTAGTTAAAGATCGTAATCTATGTTTTGTATTTTTTTCTTTCCAAAACAAGTTCCCCAAAAATGTTAAAACCTAATGTAAATTCAAATTTTCACTAGAATTTAATCAAATATTTTGAAACGTGTATAGACTGTTTTTGAAAAATAAAAATTCAAACTTAAAGTTTCAATACAATGTCGTAACGTTCTTTTTTATTATTAAAAAAAGACGTTGTAACGTTCTTTTTAGAATATTGTTAAGAGAATAAAAATGCTTTTCTAAATATTCAAATTTACTACAGAACAAAAATGCTTTTCTTAGAATAGTAGATGAATTTGAGTGATAGAAAATAGTACTACTTTTCTCTTTTTTCTTATATATATTGTAAATTCAGATTTGTTTTTTTATAAATGATAAGAAATTAAATTTAGATATGGAGAATGCATATAAACACATAAAAGCCGTTGACTAGAGGAAGAAGACTAAAGAGTACAGCTCAGCAGCGGAAACGCCCCTTTTCTATTCGAAGAAAACTGTGTCCTCCAAAATTCGTCGGAGGTTATTTTACTTAATTCAGTTCTTCTTCTTCTTCTTCTTCTTCTTCTTCTTCTTCTTCTATTCAAACATAATTATAAAAGCGAAGTCTGGGCCAATTAAAGAGAAAAAGAAAAGGAGAGGTTTTACTTGGGGGAGAGTCCGCCATAAGCCGTGAAAGTCTCTTTACTCCCCTCCGATCTGAAGTTGTTCTTTTCCTTGTTTGATTTCGCTTTCTAGGTTTTCGTTTTCATTTGTTGCGTTACAAAGTGGTTTCCATGGGCTCGAAACCGTGGCTACATCCTGCTCCTCAGTATAAAACCCTAGAAACCTTTTGGGATGAGGAAGAGGATGCTCCTGGTCCTAGATGCGCTCATACTCTTACGGCTGTTGCAGCTACCAAGACTCACGGTCCTCGCCTTATCCTCTTTGGCGGCGCCACTGCTATTGAGGGTGGCAGTTCTTCCGTTCCTGGGATCAGTAAAGTTTCCCCCAATTCAAATTTCAATATTTCTTTTTTCCTTTTTGGGCCTTGATCTGGAGTTGCCTGATGCTGCTTGGGTTGTTCTGTTTCTCTAGGGCTAGCTGGTGTTACCAATTCGGTACATTCTTATGATGTTCTCACTAGGAAGTGGACCAGGTAAAAAAGTGATTAAGATTTTGTTGTCTGGTTTTACTGTGCTCTTGCATATCGACATTGGTTTGATGGAAAGAGTTGCCATTTCCGGAATTGTGTAGGCTTATACCGGCTGGTGAGCCGCCGTCTCCTAGGGCTGCTCACGCCGCAGCTGCAGTTGGCACCATGGTCGTTTTTCAGGTTATTTATTGTGTTCAATTATTCAGACCATATATTGTTTCTGGCAATGAGTAAATGTGATAAGGTTTATAGTCACTTGTAACTGTCCATGTATTGAGACATATGACATATGTATATTTGTATAATTAACAGGGTGGCATTGGCCCGGCCGGGCATTCTACTGATGATCTTTATGTTCTTGACATGACTAATGATAAGTTCAAATGGCACAGGTCAGAGATCCTTTGCTAATTTCCCTATTCTGTCTCTCTTTGCTATCTAGTATATGTTATTGATGTCAAAACTATTCCATTTAATGCGTGTTCAGGGTGGTGGTTCAAGGGGAAGGTCCAGGCCCTCGTTATGGCCATGTTATGGATTTAGTTTCTCAGAGGTATCTTGTTACAGTCACCGGAAATGATGGTAAGAATATGTCTGTTTTCATTATTCTGTTTATATATGGAAACTTTTCGTTTCCATTATTCTGTTTATTTCTTGTAGAATCCAGATATCCTAACAAATATTTTCCCTTCTGTGTATGGAACAGGGAAACGAGCACTTTCTGACGCTTGGGCGCTGGATACAGCTCAGAAACCATATGTATGGCAGAGATTGAACCCAGACGGCGATCGACCAAGTGCTAGAATGTTAGTGATTCAAATGATTTGAATGACCTATTGTAGAAAATCTGTTCTTCTGCTGAATTTTCGTATTTTGGTATTTCTGCATAGGTATGCTACTGGCAGTGCTCGTTCGGATGGCATGTTTTTGCTCTGCGGTGGAAGAGACACCGTGGGGGCGGTATACTTTTTCCTCCATTAATCTCTTGTGCAGAAATTCGTGGCTTCGCTTTTCCAACGTAGGGCTAGATAACTTAACAAAAAACTCGAATCCCATCACTTTGCTTACTTTTTGCTATGAGATCCAAATTTTAAGATGTTATGTTTTCAATTTTCTATATGAATTCTGGCATATTCCCTTATGTGTTTCTGGGTGTGCAGCCATTGGGAGATGCTTATGGGCTACTAATGCATAGAAATGGTCAGTGGGAATGGACTCTGGCTCCAGGTGTAGCTCCTTCTCCAAGATATCAGCATGCAGCGGTAAACCAAATCTTGCCCTACTTTCAAAACATATGGAGAAATAACATCTCAAATGTTGACCAAAATTAGTATCACAGAGGACTGCAAATTGTGCTTTAGAAACTGAGTTGACTGTTAAATGAATGATTGATGAGGCATTTTATTTCATGTACAATAGCATTGCAATGAGTTCCTTGATTGTTTTTCTTATCAGGTTTTTGTAGGAGCAAGATTACATGTCAGTGGAGGTGTTCTGAGAGGAGGCCGTGTGATAGACGCTGAAGCATCTGTTGCAGGTAATGCTCAATGGCTGTTTTGTCTGGATTTTGTTTCACAAGTCTTTTCTGGAGATAAGGGTCCCTACTCTCCATTTTTGCTCTTTCTAACTGATATGAAATCTTTCACAGTGCTTGATACTGCTGCTGGTGTATGGTTGGATAGAAATGGGCAAGTTACTTCTGCACGGGGCAACAAGGGACAACTCGATCAAGATCCATCTTTTGAACTCATGCGACGTTGTCGCCATGGTGCCGCATCAGTTGGCATCCGTATTTATGTGCATGGTGGTCTTAGAGGAGGTTAGCCTGATATTTTGGTTTTTAAATAACAAGATGCCTAAGTTTATTGCAGTACATATATTTTACTTCTGATATTTCACGTTTCCTAACTCGGCCAAGATGATTCTTAGGAATATTTTGTGGCACACTTACACTTCTCATAGTTTAAGTTAATGTCTCAAGTCATCTATCTCTTTCTCAGTATATGACGATTACGGTATTTTTCTTTCCGCACAGATGTGTTACTTGACGATTTTCTAGTCGCTGAAAATTCAACATTTCAGTCAGATATCAGTTCTCCTTTGCTAGCATCGGATAGAACCCAACAAAGCTCCACGCCTAGGTTTTCTTATGCTGCACGACCTCCTTCCGGTGCTGAACCAGCCATCCCCATGTCTGAAGGACTGAGGTCTATCCCATTACTTATACTCTTTTGGTTTGAGCTCATCTGTGTTAGTTGTTTGAGCGTTACTTATCTTTCTTTTCTCATTAATGATATCAGCTTGGACGAAAATTCGTTGGAGAAATTAACAGAGGCTTCCGCAGCTGAAGCAGAGGTTGCTAGTTCTGTTTGGCGAGCAGCACAGCTAGGATCTGGTACTCTGGATGAAGAACCCTCTACCTCTGATGCCAACTCGCCAGCTGTAGAATCTACTACCGATGGTACTGAAACTGAAGGAGATGTCAGGCTTCATCCGAGAGCTGTATGTCAAAACCCTAATATTATATTTCTCTCTTTCTGTTTGCTTTATAAGTTTCTTTTTTTAATAGAATGTTTGTTTTATGCCTTAGACATATTGACTGCTTAGTTCGAAATACTTCCCAACATAGTTAATGCTTTTATAACTGTGATATCTAGTTTTTTGCCTATTTGATTACCAAAGTATTATCATTTTACAGGTTGTGGTAGCAAAAGAGACGGTTGGCAGCCTGGGTGGCATGGTAAGACAGTTAAGCTTGGATCAGTTTCAGAATGAGAGCCGGCGGATGGTTCCCATGAATAATAGTGATGTGCTACAACCCACCAAGAAGTTCACTAGACAGAAGTCTCCGCAAGGCCTACATAAAAAGGTATAATTTTTGTGCATTCTTATTATCAACCTAGCACTGCCACAGTAAATACCTACTAATATGTTGTTGTTTTCAGGTCATTTCTGCTTTGTTGAGACCTCGAAACTGGAAACCTCCTGGCAACAGGAAGTTTTTCCTGGATTCTTACGAGGTTGGGGAACTCTGTTATGCTGCTGAACAAATATTTATGCATGAACAAACGGTTCTTCAGCTAAAAGCTCCTATTAAAGTCTTTGGAGATCTCCATGGACAATTTGGCGATTTAATGCGGTTGTTTGATGAGTATGGATATCCCTCAACAGCTGGAGATATCACGTAAGTTTAAGCAAATGATTGAACAATGTGGAGTATTGCCTAAACATAGTCTCTGAACCATTAAACGTACTTGCTTCAGGTATATTGACTATTTATTTTTGGGAGATTACGTTGACCGAGGACAACACAGCCTGGAAACTATAACTTTGCTCCTTGCATTGAAGGCAAGATGGTGCCAAAATTCACATCACCCGTATTACTAGTGTCATTCAAATTGTGCTTCCTGGTTTTATTGTTCTGAGATATTCCTGTGCAGATTGAATATCCGGAGAATGTTCACTTGATTCGAGGAAACCACGAGGCTGCTGACATTAATGCACTATTTGGTTTCCGTCTAGAATGCATAGAAAGAATGGTACTTGCCTCTTTGCAGAAATTTACACTGTCATTGTCGCTAGCTTTTCTGCTTAGTCTAAGCATGCTCTGTACTTTTACCAGGGAGAGAATGATGGCATCTGGGCATGGACAAGATTTAATCAACTTTTCAATTATCTTCCTCTCGCTGCACTTATTGAGAATAAAATTATTTGTATGCATGGTGGAATTGGGAGGTCAATCAGTTCAGTGGAACAGATCGAGAAAATTGAAAGGCCCATAACGATGGACGCTGGATCCCTTGTTCTAATGGATTTACTATGGTAATCCATCCTAACTGGTCCTGCTTTCATATTGATCACTATTTCTTACATCCGAGTCATAATATTATTTTTCCAAGTACAGGTCTGATCCTACAGAGAACGATAGTATCGAGGGTTTAAGACCGAACGCCAGAGGACCTGGTCTAGTCACATTTGGGGTAAAAAACCTTTATTCGCTCTTATTGTCAATATTTCATTAATATTATAATTGGGGGCCAGTCACTGAGGGCGTAGTCTTGACTCTTGATATTGCAGCCAGATAGAGTAACAGAATTCTGTAAGAAGAATAAACTACAGCTAATTATTAGGGCCCATGAATGTGTAATGGATGGATTTGAAAGATTTGCACAAGGACAATTGATTACGCTTTTCTCCGCCACAAATTACTGCGGTGAGGAGAATCAAAACCCGTCAAAACTGTGTTTTGTATTTATGTTTGTATACTTGAAGAGGCAAGAAATCAAGAAATAAAACATTATGATACTTGTCTAAACAGGAACTGCGAACAATGCGGGAGCTATATTGGTGGTTGGCAGAGGATTGGTGATTGTTCCTAAGTTAATTCATCCTCTTCCACCTCCCATCTTATCTCCAGAGAATTCTCCAGAACATTCTGGAGACGATGCGTGGATGCAGGTAACAACACTTTGACTACTTCTTCTGTTCCAAGTTAATTCAGATCCATACATGAACTCCTTCACTACCATGATAAGTAACACATTCTTCAAAAAGAAGTTGAAACTTGATTCAGCCACAACCGGACAACCTGACCTTAGTGTAGGAGACCGTCTTTTTCTTGTTCCTAGAAACATTTGGCCTAACTGGGAAACACATAGAGTTCTGGAACAATCAATAGCACTTTCTTAGCGTGTACAAGTGTAACATGATATCTTTGTTTCAGCCACAAACTGATGCAACTCAATCTTAGTTGGTAGTTAGTTATGTGATACCAATAATGTCTCCAAAAAACTTCACTTTTGCGTAGAAAAAACGGATAGTACTTGGAGAGTTTATGTAGCTATATCTTTGTAATTAGCTACGAGCAGACACTGAACCCATAAATACACAATTTTTAATCTGTCGCAGGAGCTTAATATCCAGAGACCGCCGACTCCAACACGAGGCAGGCCACAGCCAGATTTTGACAGAAGCTCGCTTGCATACATCTGAATCTGATTGTGTTCCCGGTTTCTGCTTGCAAGTCATGAAAGTAACAACCATTGGATTTTGGTACAACTCTATACAAGTATAGCAAGATTTTATATTTCAGAATTTGCAGTGTTCATATACTCTGCCGCACATGTGTAATATATAACCAACTATACCATTACCACCAGAGAATCAGAATGGTATAGTACTATTTATTTTTCTTCCCTCTTTTGCTTTTCTTCCCCAAGAAAAAACTCTTTTAAGTGACGATGAGTTATGTTTCTTCTATGTATGCATGAGAAAACATATTGAATAGCATTAAAACTGCTGTACATGAGAAAAAAATGGATAGCCGGAAAAATAATAAAACATAATTTTGCCTTTTATTGGATTGGTAGAAACTGGTCTACAACATAACAAACATGAAGTTATGCATGACTGATTATTTCTGATAAATCTAAGTGTAGTGTAGTGTTTCAGAGGGCAGCGAAAGCATGGAGAGCTGATTGAGCGCTACGTCCAGCTTCTGTGTTAAAGAAGTGAAGGAAGTCGTTGTAATCATAGGGTTTGAATAGACGTGGATGTTCTTCGTCGACAAGCTCGTCTGGTGAATCTATGGTAACTCCTGTTTTCGGAACTGAGAACAGCCCAGTCGAATACCTTGTCTTCTTTCCCGTCAACATGACTCGGTGATATGGAGAAAACACTCGACCATTCAATAGTGCCTTGCAACATCAACAAGGATACATGATTGCTTATTCGCTCTAATAAAGAGATGTGTATGTGTTGTGACAGTGTGCGTTAGGTAAAAAAAGAAGAGAGGAATTTGGGACTTACACATAGAGAATCTCCAACCATAACGATGAAAGAATCTTGAGATGGTTTCACTTTGATCCATTTTTCATATTTGGTCTTCACTTCCAGACCTTCCACTTGATGCTGATGAAGTATCGTGATCATGTTCTTATCGGTATGAGCACGTAAACCTACCTTCTTTGACTCCTCTTCATCTTCAGCATCAAGAGGTGTTGTATACTCCATCAGTCGAAGGATATAATTTGTAGAATTAAGATGTTCATCAATGTATCTCTGTATCCCAAAACTCTCCATTATCATTCGTCTCACCATCACCTCCAATTCCGATAATTTCTCCGAGAACTGGTGTATCGTCTCGCTATTTCAAAACACACAAATATCGATCCAAGAATTGCCTTTATGAATCCAATAATATGTTATTATGCAAAATAAATTATAATGAAAGGTTTGACTTTTCATCAGATTTTATATATACCTAATACTCTTGTTCCCATGATCAGGCCATAACTGTCGAGTAAAGTCGTTGACCTTGTCAAAAACATTAGCATCGTCGATCCCAAAACTCTGGTAAAGATTGTGAGAAAGATAGCCATGGTAAGGTTTGGAAGACACGTTTCTCTGTCTGGTCTGAACGGGCAACTTGAAGAGCTCTTCCACGGCTTCAAAAACAGACTTCTTAAGCTCAAGTGACACTTTGTCAAAGGATGCTTCGAAACAACCGTAGTCTTCTAAAGCTTTACGGACATCAATCTTCACTTCATCCCACTTTGAGCTTCCTGGTTTTAGGGTTCTGTCCGAGAAATCGATAAGTGGGAGCTGGAAAGAAACAGCAACAGGAAGAACAGAGTCTGATGATGATGAATCCATTTCTTGATTCTCAGAATTTTGTTTAGGGTTATCTTTTTTTTATTATGTTTGCTTTTGTTAAAATGGCCTAATAAAAATACCAAAATTAACTTCTTTTGGTTGGAAACGTAAAATTCTAAAACAAGTGGTGTAGTTAGTATCTGATGACAGCTTGTTATGCAATACCAATACTAGTTGTTTTATTGCACAAGTGGTCCTGTGTAGTGGTATGCTATTATGCAATACTACTACTTGTTTTATTACACCTTAAATGGGTTATGCAATTATTGCGTTTGTTGACATCTATACGTCAATAACAACCAACCGTTCCGCTGCTCTAATATTAGCTCTTGAGATTTTGTTGTTTAAAAGTATATATATAATTATATGAAGGTGCAATACAAAAGTTGATAAGTGTTGACTCTAATTGCAGCACTTGAAATATGGAAGAACTTAATGGGTCGAGTGGACTTTTGTACATGGGCTGGGCTTGGTGAATCAAATTCCCCTTTGGGTCATCACAAAAATTGTCACACTTTGTTTTGTTGGACACTCGGAGGAAATCTTAATTTGTGTGTTTTCTCCTCCTCCTCAACAACCCTCAAATGGTCCCCATGGATATATGATGGATGATGCCTACATTTTGAAAATAGTCGAACCGTCGTCACGGGCTCTTTAAGTACACCAAAACTACAAAACTAGTTTGAGAAACCAGAATAGTTTTTGTATTGATCTTTTTTAAGGGTCTTAATGTTTCAAAACGCTCAATGTATTTGTTCTATATATTCGAAATGTTACGCTTATATTTTCCTTAAAAGATACTATTAGTTATGACATTGTAGTTTCTGATTCATAACTTTATTCTTAGTTTAATAGCATATACCAAATACCACAGAAAATAGAACAACGATTCATACAATTAAACAAGAAAATGTAACTACATGGGAAAATAGAACCATTACCTAAAAAGCTAAAAGAAAAAAAAAGCGTAAGTTCTGAGGTGCATGGGTTCGAACATATTATAACCATTGATTCATTCATCATCGGGAAAAAAAAGTATAAAAGGGTTGATATATCATATATGCATATCATCATCTCTTCATTGTTCCATTTCCACTGTCCTGTCCCAATTACTCACCAAAAACATGTCAGACGTGTGTGGGCTCATCATAAACAAATAATGTACACACACATAGCCATATATCATTTCACACTTTTTCAGACTTCATTATTGATGTTCCCTCTCCCAACTCAGCATGTATATTCTTTGCAAAGACGTACGTCGTCGATGGCGACGCTTAATTCTAATAACAAATATACTTTTACTAAATTTAGCATTTTGTAATTTTAATTTGTAAATAATACAGTATAGAAAAACACTTGATCGTTAATTCAACATCAAATATAACACTTTAAAATTATAGTTCTATTAGCATTATGAATCTATATTCATTTATAAATTATTTCTCTAAATTATATTTCGGAACCGTTTATTTTATTTCTCATCATTCAATATATTTGTACCGAACTACATATTAATTTTTCATTATTCATACATTGTTTTGCGCAATTTATCATGTGTTTTTCAGTGTAAACCACACTGTTAAACCGAGCCTCATTACTCGACATATTTTTTTTTGTCATGTTCAATCCGTTGTCACCATCGAAAATCTTAGGTATTTTATTGAATATTGAGGTCCTTGAGGCTTGAGGATAACACCATGTATGTATTAATTGAGAGATTGAGACAATTTGAGGAGACATAAAAGATCTACCAGCTTCCCTTCTCTTTGTGGATCTATTACGATAAAATTTCCCACACTTTCCGGCGTTTTCAATTTCACCAACTTTCCTCCCTCTTTGTCCACTAATTGAGAACTCTAGGGAGATGAATTCCTCGAAGACAACTGATAAGCAAGGACAACGATTTACTCGATACCATTCTTGTCATAGTTTTAGTTACTCTTTAACTTAAGAGTCTTAAAGAAAACAATTACTATATATGCCTAAATAATTTTTAACCACTATAATTTTGTCAACTCTTTAAGTTATATAGAGGTTTAACTGAATTATTAGTTCACATGTTATTTTCTCTAAATAAAGGAAAAGAGCAAAAGAAACTGAAAAGCGAAAAAAAAAACATAATTAAGTCACGTGCAAAAGTGAATAAATTTCTCTATAAATTATTGTGACACTTCCAACATTTATAGAAAGATTAAAACCCTAGAGCCAACGTAATTGTCTCTTTTATTCAAGAGAAACTCCAAAGGTAAAGTTTCTTATATTGATTAAGAGTAATTTGTTGTGAATCTTTTGTATCTGCAATAATATTTCGTTTGAACCAAAAAAAAAACAGAAAGAAGAATGAATTCATCAACATCATGCAGTCCTCCCCAACTACCACTCATCTGTCTCTCGGACAGAACACTAAAGCCAGGGAGCTCAACGTGGGTTAAAGTGAGGAGTGATGTCCGTAAAGCTCTAGAAGAGTACGGTTGCTTCGAAGCCCGATTTGATCAGCTGTCAATGGAGCTTCAGGAGTCGGTTTTGGAGGCCATGGAAGAGCTTTTCGCATTGCCTACAGAAACAAAACAGAGAAACGTGTGCCCGAAACTTTTCGTTGGATATATGACTCATAACAATCTCTCAGAGAGTTTCGGCATCCACGATGCTAATGTTTTGGACAAGGCTCACGACTTTACTCAACAACTCTGGCCTGATCAGGGTAACAAGGGTATCAGGTATGTATATCTGAAAACCCTACTTTTATAAATACACGATTCGTAATTCGTAAAATGATCTTCTTAGTTCTTTTATATAATTCCCTTTTTATTTATGTAAAACACAAAATATATAGTTTTCTTGATTTCTTGTTCATGAGCATGTTATTTTTAAGCTCAATTTCAGCATTATTTTAATTAATAGCTTGGACTTGTACGTGACTCTTAATTTTTCAACATTTTGTACAAGAAAACAACTTTAGTAATACCCAAAAAAAAAAAAACAACTTTAGCTTAATCAATTGTTCGAAAGCTTTATTTCACTCAAATCGTAAATACATATCCAATGAATGATCTATGTTATGTTGTCTCCATCGATTTTTGTTGAGTTCTTACAAGTTTCTTTTTTTTCTTTTGCTTATTTGGTTATAAAAAAAAACAGTAAGAAGATCCAACTGTTTGCTGAGAAATTAGCAGAATTGGATGTGATGGTGAGAAGATTGGTAATAGAGAGCTATGGGGTAGAAAATTACATTGATGAACATTTGAATTCAACAAATTACCGTCTGCGACTGATGAAGTATATAGCACCACCTGATGATGATGATGTTGCTAGTATTGGTGTTAAGGTTAACAATCTCAATATTGGTCATGATGATGTCAATGACAGTGCTAATGTTAATGTTGGTCTTGATGCTGAGACCAGTGTTAATGGTAAAGTTGATGCTGAAGCTAATGGTGATACTACTGCTTGTGCCGTCGGTAATGTTACTGGGGATGCTAGTGTTGCTGCCAGTGATGGTACTAATGTTGATGCTTATAATGCTAATGTTGGTGTTGGTGTTAATGCTAATGTCAACGCTGGTGTTGCTAAGACTGGTTATACTAAAAGTGATGGTGATGCTGAGGAGGCGAAGTTGGGCTTACCTTGTCATACTGATAAAAGCTTTCTGACAGTACTTTACCAGCATCAAATTGAAGGTTTGGAGGTGAAGACCAAAGAGGACAAGTGGATCAGAATTAAACCATCCCCTGATACTCTCGTTGTTATGGCCGGAGATTCTCTTTGTGTAAGTTTCAATCAGTTTTGGCTTTACTTTTTCTACTTTAGTACACTCTTTCTTTTACCAAAATTCTAATTCTAGTACTATTCGACCATGTGGCTCTGTAAACAGTACGTACTAAAAAGTAGAGCTTCATGAGGGTCTTTGGCTGTTTAATTATAACACATGTGGGGGATCTATAACTTATACTTTTGGATATGTAACACAACTTTACTTAGGTTTCTCTTTACTCTATCATGACTTCTTGTGTGTTTTTGTTTGCTTTTTATAACATGATTGTCATGTCATAGTAATAATAATTCATATATATGTACATATGGTGATGTTGTATCATGCATGCAGGCACTAACGAATGGTAGGATCCCTTCTCCGTATCACCGAGTCAGGGTAACAGAGAAAAAGAAGACAAGATACGCAGCAGGGTTGTTCACGATTCCTAAAGCTGGATACATCGTTGATTCACCAAAAGAACTTGTGGACGAGAAGCATCCACGAGTCTTCAAACCCTTTGATTATATCGACTTTATGGGCTTCTATCTCTCTGAAGCTGGTCGTAGAGCTCAATCTACTCTCCATGCTTTTTGTGCCGTCTCTGGTGAATGATACCGCTTCCTCAAAGATGCTTGGTGGTTTCGATCTTTCATCATCATCAACTAGTATATCAAGAACCAATTAATATATACGAAATAAGGGTTTTTGATTAGTTGAGTTTATGTTTGTTTGTATTATGTATATGTCTTCAGTGAGATCTAATTAATTAGTCTCTCTATTTTGTGCAAATTTATGTACAATAATGTGATAACTAAATAATAATGAATTGTATTATGCCTTTTTTTTTGTTTTTTCTATTGGACCGTTGCCTCTTCAATTCTATTAGAATTCTATTCTGATGATATAATGGAATTAGTTGGTTCCTAAGACCAGCTCCACTGGGTAGTTTTAAAGGGTTGATTAAGTAGAAAGTGAGCCAAGAATTAATCTATATTGAAGAAAAAGGGCTAAATTGAAGAAAAATGGCTCATCAAAAGAAACGTTGCTTCTTTAGGCAACGGAAGAAACACTAGCAACACAACATGGCATTTCGTTATTGGTTGAAGAGAAAATAGAAAAAAGGAAAATTTTTATTTCTCTCTCACTTCTCTCTGACAACTTTCTCACTTCTTTTTTTTTATAATAATAATTATATTATGCATTTAATTTTAAGCACCCTTTACTAGTTTGTATAGTGGAGATGCTCTAATGCTGTTCTTTTTAAAAAATAAAGATTTGTGATGTTGCACTTCTCTGAATGGTAGATTCGTGCTTAGTTTCACCAAAGAGTAACGTAGATAACACAACAACATTTTTCATGTGCCCAAAAACCATGTTTTTTAGACAACCATGTTATCTCACAGAGGTGCCAAAAGAACTTGTAGGGTTTAAATTGTTATCATTGGAACGTTCAACCAAGATTAATATATTTCAACTGAGAATCACTCTATCGTTACAGATAAATGAAGCTAGATAGAAGTGAAACAGAATTACCTTTTTCTTTCTTGATCAAGGTTCTTGATCGAAGATGCTGATTCCTTTTGCCATTTTGAACCCGAAACATATATATACTTATCACTAGCTCAATGGACTTAAATTTTACATAATAGAAAAGCCCAAATTAGGCCCATTAATAACATTCAACCAGATTCTGTTGTCCGCATATGAAAACTCTCAAGTCTCAAATCTCAATTGTTGTCTTAACTCAAGACAATTCAAAGGTGTTTGTAATTAACCGTACTGAAGCAAATCTTTAGTAATGACGTTTTAAAATTTAGAGTAATTTAAGTAAACAACCGTTCTCTATATGTTAACCAATCACAAAAATCCACGTGGGCTATTCATCACCCAAATTAAAATAATAATATATCTCAAGAAAACAAAGACAAGAGCGATCCTTCTTCAAAACTTTGAAAATTTAGATTTGTTCTCTCTTTTATTTTGAAATCAGAATCAGTCTTCTCTTTTCTTATCATTTCCGATGGTGATTTTGTTCCATTGATTGATCGATCACTCCAGTCCAGTAAACAAATCTCGCCGGAGTTTCTTCCCGCCGGGATTCAATCATGCCTTTGCCTATATTCCCGTCACGGTTACAGTGTTCGTCTTCGTCGTCGCGATACTCGCTTCCTCGGCCGAAGCCTCGAATCGATCCTAGCTTGACCTTAATTCCGGGCTTATCCAACGATGTCGCGAGGCTGATCCTCTCCTTCGTCCCTTACCCTCACATCTCTCGTCTCAAATCGACTTGTAAATCGTGGTACGCTTTCCTCTCTTCCAAAACCCTAATTTCACTCCGCCATAGCCGAGACAACAGAGACGGCGACAATCTCTCGCATCTCCTTTGTATCTTCCCTCAAGATCCTTCGATTTCGCCTCCGCTTCTCTTCGATCCAGTGACTCTGTTCTGGAGACCGCTTCCTCTCATGCCTTGTAATCCTCACGTTTACGGTCTCTGCAATTTCGTAGCGGTGGCTCTTGGTCCGTACGTTTATGTCCTCGGTGGTTCTGCTTTTGACACTAGGTCGTATCCTCTCGATGTCCCTTTGCCTACTTCTGCTGTGTTCCGTTACAGTTTCGTGAAATCGGTTTGGGAACGGCTCTCTCCGATGTTGTCTCCGCGTGGAAGCTTCGCTTGTGCTGCGATGCCTGGTTTGTCTGATCGGATTATTGTGGCGGGAGGAGGATCACGGCACACGTTGTTTGGTGCTGCTGGAAGTAGAATGAGTTCGGTTGAGATGTATGATGTTGAGAAAGATGAGTGGAGAGAGATGGATGAATTGCCTAGGTTTAGAGCAGGATGTGTTGGCTTCATGGTTGGGAATGAGAATGAGAAGGAGGAGAAGGAAGAGAGAGAGTTTTGGGTGATGGGTGGATACGGCGGATCAAGGACTGTTTCTGGGATTCTTCCTGTTGATGAGTACTATAAAGATGCTGCAGTGATGGATTTGAGAGTAGATGGTGGTGAGAAATGGAGGCTAGTTGGAGATATGTGGGGAGAAGAAGTGAGACCTAAGCTTGGGAAGATTGTTGCTGTTGATTGTGGTAAGCCTGTGTTTTTCATGTTGGATAGAGATTGGATTCTTAGGTATGAGATAGGTTCCAATAGGTGGAGAAAGGAGTCAAGTGTGCCTAAGAAAGCTCATTATGACAAACCAGTTGGTTTTGTCGCACTGAACGGTGAATTACATGTTATGATTCTTTTGGATGGTTATAACCTGATGGACACAAGGCATACTAGACAACAGAGGAATGCTGGATCTTTGATGATTCATATGTATGATCCAAAGAAGAAAACTTGGAGATCAGTTGTCTCAAAGCCACCGTTCAATCATCAACTCGATTTCAGGACCACGGTTATGTGCACCATCCGATTGTAGTAGGTTTAGAACCTCTCTCATCACATCGTGTTTAGAATAAAATCTGCTGTTCATGGTGTGAGCTCGGATGAAGTTAGTATTGACTATTGAATCTCTTTCTTTTGCCATATGCATATCCTTCCCACGTTAGTTGTACAGATTGAAAAACAAAAAAAAAGGAACTTCCATATTCGGTTATATTGTAATACAAACTATATACTATGGCTTTGTATAAAATTGCTCTTAGCTGTGAACAATGCAACATTTGCAGCCTTGCAGGTACTCTTTTTCTACTCAGTTCAAATTGAGTTTTCCATATACTATCCAAATCCAAGACTTTGTGAATCTTTTTTTTTAAGTTTGGCAATCATGAGATTTTGTTATAAAAGAGAAGGCAGTTTCCTACTATGAGCAAGTCTGGTCTTGGAACAAGACAAGACAGTCTCTTACCATTGATGTGTTTGTATGTGCTACATACAGACCACCCATTGAAGCTAGAAGTAGTATATAATGTGTAGCTTGGTATTCTCAATCTGATGCAATCTCATGATCCAGATTTGCACATGTGCTAATATCACACTCCACAAGTCCACATAATTGAGTGGTCTCACATATGTGGCCATGCGATGAGGTATTTACTTCGTCTATCTGTCGATCGTTAAGTGTATATATTAAGATGAGATTTTGAATTCATGATCAAACAAAAATATAGGTTAGGAGTATTATACTATTGTACTCAAGTTTTATATTATAGCAATGATTTGGAAGTGACCACACTAATGTACAAAGTCAAACGTGGCAACACAGCTTTGCACGCTTCAATTACACACACGTCGACGAAAAAACCATATCCGCTCGTAAGTTTTATTGAAAAAGGCGAAAACTTTTCGAGAAATTCAAAGGGGAAAAAGAAAAGAGGTTTTTGCGTACTGTTACAAAATTGTTTCCATCGTACGGGTACTCAGCTAAAAACCTGACCTTTTGTTTATTTTTTGTTTGGTTTACAAATTCGCGATCCGATTTAGGGTCACAGCTCTCAGAAAGTTTTCAAATTGGGGGAGTGATACTGTTTCTGGGTTCTTTCGATCAGTTGATGTATGTGGTGATTTAAACTTTTGTGCATTTCTAATTCGATGCTGTAACAATTAGGGTTGATGCTGTTTCTTTGCATTCTTCACTACACAGATAAAAACGACGACTTCGATTCTATTTGTAATAGGGGTTTTGTTATTTCCAAGTTCTCTTCTTTTTTCGTCTCCCGTTATGTTGATTTTTGATGATTGATGATTAATGAAGTTGTAGTATCGTAATATTCAATTGGTTCTTTGATTAAAGTTTTTCATAAATGGGTTTAAATGAGCAAAGAGGGGTTTAGTGTGTGAATGTGTTATTGATGAAAGTTGAACATTTTACTGGCTTTTGCAGGCAAGCTATGGTTCAAGATGGACTTTGAATGAAACTTTGGTTTAAGAAAATATCAATGGTGGTTATCTTCAATAATGTTTTTTGGACCAAGTGAGATTGATGCTGATGAAATGGGTTATGCAATGAGTAGACTTGAGATAGAATCCAATTTTTGTGATGCTGGAAAAGACTTTTCTGGAGTTGGTAGTAGTAGTGGTAGTCACAGATCAAGTGAACATTTGGCAGATTTAGACCATGAAATCAGTCAGGTTACTAAGTTGAGATCTAGTCCTCATCAGAGGTTTAGCCGTGAAGTCCCTGGGAGACATCAGTTACCTGTGTCTACTGTGAAGATGTTGGCTGGTCGAGAAAGTAATTTCTCTGGAAGAGGAAGGTTTTCCGCAGCTGATTGTTGCCATATGCTAAGCAGATATTTGCCTGTAAAAGGTCCTTGGCTTGTCGATCAAATGAAAAGCCGAGCTTATGTCTCTCAGTTTTCAACTGATGGCTCTCTCTTTATTGCGGGGTTTCAGGTAAATTCTTCATCTCTGTAATTATTATCTATCAGTTTTGGGAACAGTGGCATATCCCGTTTTTTTTTTCATTTCCTAGAGAAGCATTTTCTGGATGAATCAATCTGCATACCTTGCCTTTAATCAAAATTTTCAGGGGAGCCATATTCGGATTTATAATGTAGATAAGGGATGGAAAGTTCAAAAGGATATTCTTGCAAAAAGTTTGCGTTGGACTGTTACCGATACTTCTCTATCCCCTGATCAGCGAAATCTGGTAAGTTTTTGTATCTTTCAACTACGACTTACGATTTTAGATGCAAACTTTGACCTCAAATCAGATAATATCTTTTATAGTGATACAGAGTAAGTGGGTTTGTCTAGTCTATATGACCTCTTGTTAGATAAAGAAATCTATGATTATCTTCCAAAGAAAAGAATTAATGAATTATTTCGATATTGCAGGTCTACGCAAGCATGTCACCTATTGTTCACATTGTTGATGTTGGGTCCGGTACAACAGAGTCTCATGCAAATGTTACGGTATGAACCACATTATGTGTTTAGTTAGGGGAAATTTTAATTATGGGATCGGATCCCTGCTTTTTCTTTTCTTTGTTCACATGTTTTAGTTTCTGTTTCAACATCTCATCAATGAGGTTAAATTTAATTTATTTGAGGGACATGTATTTTACAGGAGATCCATGATGGATTAGACTTCTCTTCTGACGAAGTTGGAGGGTACTCTTTTGGAATATTCTCTGTGAAATTTTCAACTGATGGGCGAGAACTTGTTGCTGGGAGCAGTGATGATTCCATCTATGTTTATGATCTCGAAGCAAATAGAGTTTCACTCCGGACTGTTGCACACACGGTAAAAAAAAATTATTGGTTGGGACAATTTCTACTAAGATTTCTACCTGTGTTAGTGGTGATGTTATCGCTCTAGCACTGATAGCAATTTCTCCATTTCTGCAGTCTGATGTAAATACTGTGTGCTTTGCGGATGAAAGTGGAAACTTGATTTTATCTGGAAGTGATGATAATCTCTGCAAGGTTAGTGTCTTTGTTGCTGCAATAGTACAATAAATTTTCTGGCCGTTATAAGCAAAGTTGTAACAATATCTTGTTCAAAATTCATTACACGAATAGGTATGGGATAGGCGTTGTTTCATTGGGAGAGATAAGCCAGCTGGTGTTTTAGTGGGCCACCTCGAAGGTGTTACCTTCATCGATAGCCGTGGAGATGGTCGCTATTTCATATCAAATGGCAAAGACCAAACCATCAAATTGTGGGATATCAGAAAAATGTCCTCAAGCGCACCTGCAAGGTAATTATTTCCTACATAAAACTGAATTTGGTCTGTAACATTGTTGGTCGCATCTTGTTTATTGGTGTTTCACTGGGAATTTGTGATGAAACTGATTGTTCTTTTTTACAGGCATGAGGTGCTAAGAAACTATGAATGGGATTACAGATGGATGGATTATCCTACTGAAGCAAGAGATTTGAAGCACCCATCTGATCAGTCAGTGTCGACATATAAAGGTCACTCAGTGTTGCGTACTCTCATCCGTTGCTACTTCTCTCCAGCGCATAGGTTAGTCTCTTTGTAGTTCCATAATATCCCAAGCCTGATACGTGAGAACGCTCCTTTTACATATTTCTCTAATTCGTGTGTCTGGCTTCTTTTGTTCTTTCTTTTGACAGTACTGGCCAAAAGTACATCTACACAGGATCCAACGACAGTTCCGTCTATATATATGACTTGGTAAACCCTAAATCCTCATAAACACATTTAAGAGACTATTACATGAAAAAAATGTAGCATTTTATGGTTTATGTTTGCTACTGATTGGTGTGTGCTGAATCTCTATCGTGTCGGTTGTGACCAATCTTGGATTCGTTATTTGTTCTTAGGTAAGTGGAGATAAAGTGGCAGTGCTAAAACATCATAGCTCCCCTGTAAGAGACTGTAACTGGCATCCGCATTACCCAACTCTTATAAGCTCTTCGTGGGACGGAGATCTTGTGAAATGGGAATTTCCAGGAAGTGGTGAGGCACCGATCATGAGTAAGAAAAGGGTTCGAAGGAGACATTTCTACTACTGATGCATCTCTACCTACACATACTCATGGTATCTGTAAGTCATATATACATAAAATGTAGAGAAGAAGATGATGATGAATAATAATATAACACAAGTAAGAATCATCAAAATAAGGCTTTTTAAGTTAGAAAAAAGGCTTTCGTGTGCGTGTGGAAAGTGTCATGTTGTGATAAAACCATTCTCTTCCCCAACCATTTTTAAAAGATGTGGTAATGCAATATAGTAATAATTATAATATACTTTTGTCATGGTTTGGTTACATACATTTACTTTATAGAATGAAATTATATATATGCTTTGTTCACTCCTTTGTTTTTGGGAATTTTATAAATAAAATGACATTTTTATTCCAAAATACCACGAAACCATAATATTTTTGGAGTACAATATTATAAGACATCACTACACTACACTTTCCAACTAAAGTAACTAGTTTTAGCTACCCAACAAAAATCATTAATCATGCAAATATGCAATGCTAATATAGGCGTTGCTCATTTTATTCGAAGCATAAATATAATGAGATACAATCATCATTAGCATTACGCCATTAACCCAACCCATTCACAAAGTCACCAACGAATAAACAAATCGTTTTTTTTTTTTTTGGTTACCATCGAAACTCGAAAAGAGTGAGTTATAACAAAATAACCAGAGAAAAGACCCGAGAACCCATAACTGCCTAAAACTACGTCTTTACCCTCGCCACTCGTTGCACTGTGTTGTTGGTCTAGTTTTCTGCGAACCGGCCTTAACCGGACACGGCGTTTGTACCGGTAGCACCATACAGTTGTATTGCAGACACAGCGAGCTGCTCACCGGAATATCCGCCGCCGGGCTAATTTGTATTCCCGTAAAGAAGTTGTGTTGGAGGTACAGTGTTTGTATATTCGCTGCCAACAACCGATCCACGAAGCTAACCGGGACTTGACCGCTGAACCGGTTATTGTTCAGGTACAGATTCTGTACGTTGGAGAGAAGCGGAGAAAGCTCGCCGGAGAATCTGTTGTAGCTTAAATCGACGGTCGGGATCGTTACCTGATTCGCCGGTTGAATCGCGCCGTAGAAGAAATTGCGTTGTAATTGGAGGTTAGTGATCGGGAAGGTGAAGACCTGACCGGGGATCGCGCCGGTGAACCGGTTTAAGCTGAGATCGAGGTAATTGAGCTGGTTTAATCTGAGTAAAACCCGGTTTACTGGTCCGGTTAGCTGGTTCCAAGCGAGTGAGAGGTATTGTAGCGACGGAGGAAGAGACGTGGGAGAAATGACGCCGGAGAGGTTGTTGCGTTTGAGATCGATTCGGGTTAAGGTTTGCGAGAGGAACTGGGGAAGTGATCCGTTCAAGTGATTGTGACATAGAATCAGATTCGATAGCCCCGGCAAGGATCCGACTGAGGGAGGAATCGACCCGGTTAGTTGATTGTAGCTCAGATCGAGTGTCTTGAGTTCCCGAAGCTCGCCGAGACTCGCCGGAATTTCGCCGGAGAGAAAATTCCGACTGATAGCGAGGAACCGGAGATTCTTCGACTGCGAGATTGTGTGAGGTAACGAACCCATGATCCGACCCGGGACTATAGAGAGCTCTGTTAAAGCAGAGAGTTTTCCGATAGCCGGGTCAATCCGACCAGATAAACCGGGTGAACCGGCTCTTGAATCACCGAGGTTAAGAGCGGTTACTTTATCACCGTCGCAGTAAACTCCGGCGAAGCTGCAAGGGTCTGCGGTGAAATCCCAAGAATCGAAGAAATTTGAACCTGGTAGATCGTCTAACGACTTGCGAATGGCTTGCAGAGCCAAGAAATCAACTGGTACGATGATCGATTCCACGAATGAACCGAATCGAAGAAGAAGAAACAAAACACAAAACAGAGTAGCAAATCTCATCGTAGCCGTTACAGCTTTAAAAAAACAGAGACTTTATAAACAAAAACGCAACAAGCTTCAAAATTGAGAAATGGGTAGTCAGAGTAAGTCAGAAAGAAGATGATGGAGAGTTCTTGTGGGAGGGAGCTTTAATGGCGGATGTTGATACTAGTGATGATGTCAAATGACTGAAGAAGGAGGGAATTTTAAGAAATTTATAAAGAAGCAAAGGTATCTTAGAAGAGAAGTGAGAGAGACAAAAGAAGAAGAAGAGGTTATCAAAATGGCTTAAGGAGGAAGCGAAATCAAGAGCTCGAATAAACTTTCTTCTTCTTCTTCTTCTTCTTCTTCTTCTTCCACTTGCTTTTTGTTTTAGAGATTACTTTGTTTGGGTGGGTTTGTGAAGAAACAAGGAAAGAGTCATAAATGCTACAAAGTGTTTTTTCTTGCTAGTTTTTACATTTTGTGATACGTTTTTTTGTGTCAGTCAGAAAATAAAAATAATGTAAATTTATGTCGGGAATATGCAACAGGTAAAACGGCTGTCCGAGCCTTTAGGTTCGGAGTGACAGATCAGCAGCTTCGGAAGTAAGAGGAGCCTAGCTGGTTAGTTGACTCCTGGTGGTGGGGTCACGACTCACGTGACATGTGTGTACTTTAGGCTTTATGTCCGTTGACACGTCAGCGATTTTTTTTTTTTCCAGAATATTGGTTTAGCCGTTTAGGTTACTTCACCGGTATTTACAAAAAGCTTAGGTTATATGATGTGTTTATAAATTAGTGACGTTTATACACTTTGTTTTATACGTGTTTTATTATAATACTGTGAGTTAAACTTGGAGCGATATACCAAATACCAATATATATATATATATATTGCCATATTGGTGTTAGTTTAAGTGGATCTCTCTCTACTTTTGTAAGAGGGAACCAAGAGAGAAAATTCCAAGTGATCAAAACCAAAGACGAAATTGTTATCAAGTTTCTAAAAAAGATGATGATTATGGTCCCAACTGCCACGAAAAGAGAATTTGCACACCTGTTGGAATGTGTGTGTTTTTTGTTGTATGTTAGTATCCATTCTCTCAGTAGTCATGATCACATTGCACCGATATGTGCTCACCCCAACTGTAAAAACAAAATATTTAACTAATAGATCTTTGACGTTGTTGTGGATGATGGACTGATGGTAGTGACAGAGGTGAATGTTAGTGATGCTCTATGACTAGTCATTTTCACTCCATCTGCTGTTTTTCTTTTCTTTATACATAACCAAACACAATCTACGGCTTCTAATGATTACAATGAGTGCAAATTCGACCTATCACAACGATATATTTAGTTAAAAACTTAAAATGATTCATTCTTGAATTGTATATAGTAGACAAAGTTATAAACTTATATAGAATTGTGTACATATTGGGACGCATCAAATCCTATGTTTCCATAACCATGCATCATGGTTGGACCATTTTAATACAATGGCTACTCACAAGAAACCCATTATCAAATTTTCAACAATCATGTCCTAGAAACTAAGATAACTGCTAATCATTTGCCTAAGAGACTAGCCATGCATTATAATTTAACCATTTGTGAATTTTGATAAGGAAATAATATTAAAATGGTTGATTCATCCACACGTAGTGATGATAAAAAGCGTCACATACGTGATACGTATCTCTGATTATAATTAGTAAAGCGTTTTGCTTTTCGGCCTAACACAAAGAGTACCATCAAGTATCAAACATTCAAACTCTAAAATGAGTGTATAGAGAAGTGATTTCACCTTGGGAAAAATCATTAACCAAAATCATATCTTGAAAGCATCAATATGGATAATTTGGTCACATAAATGAGCCTCGGAGAATTTGGGAGTTACAGCCAACAAGAAAATTAAAGAGCCGTAGAGAATATTAAGGTTTTACATTTGGATCCAGAATTTTTCAGTTTTGCTTCCAAGACTCGAAAGTTAAAATGGACTGACAACAGCAAATAATGCAAAAGAAATGAAAAAAAAAAGAAAGGTCAAAGTCGTTCATGTATGTGTAGGTTGTTTAGGAAAATTTCAAAGAGCCTCAGAGAATATTCTCCTTTGGCTTCTGAGATAGACGACAATGAATAATCAACGATGTTGATAGAGAAGAAGAAAGTGGGAAGAGCTTCTTCCGTTTATTCTTGAGGGATATATAGAAATGACCAAACTGTAAAGCCACTCTTTACAAGATGTTGTATAATTTAGATGTAGTAAATAGAGCAGTCTAAAGATTTTTTTGAAAAAAGAAAACCCAAAGCAAAACCTTCATTGCCATATTGATGATTTAAAAGCTGAGAGGAGAAAAAGTTTTAACCGCGAGCAAAACGAGCCTGAATCCTCCTCTGGATTTTTGCCCGACAAGACGGACAGTCTTCCATGGCTTCCTTCTCATGAAGCTGGTTACATTTAGTGCAAAGAACCTGATGGGCACAAGGCAAGAAAATCACACTCATCTCTTCAGACAAACACATCACGCATTCCCTCTCTCTTTTGATTTTCGACTCTGACCCGTGATTATTCTCCCATACATTTGCTCCTGCCATCGGGTTTGCCTTTGTGGTGGTGGTATGATTCATTCCGCTCTTATTACCGTCATTGCTTCCATCTATGCCTTTTTTCAATGCAGCTATCTTCAAGCCCTCTGACTTGAGTTTCAGATTTGAGATCTCGGTCGAAAGTCTTTCGATGTTCTCAATGTAGTATTTCACGTCATTCTCTGCTTTTGTTTTGATCCGCTCGTCTTCTACTTTTCCGAGCTCTTCCAGTTTTCCTCTCTCTTTCTTTAATGCAGCTGCTTGAGCAGCGAGTTTCCCCTTCGCTGCCTTTTCTTGTTTCCAAGTAGCCTGCAACTGAGTTTCATTAGTTATTTTCATCAAACTTCGACACTTAGACAACAGTCTTCTTTCAGACCGACTACATTGTTAATCAGAAATATAATTTCTATCACAATACTATGGATAATTCTTGATTTGAAGAACACACCACAAGATGTATATAAGATAAACTCTCAGATGTAAACATATTTTCCCTCCAATTTCTCTAATTCCTTCGAAACAATGTAGATAATTGGGGAAAACCCAAAATGTGAATATTCCAGCCAAAAGAATGAAATGATTACCTGAAAAAATAATTGTAGACCTAAAATGTGCAAAGGCTTTTTGTCTACAAAAGGAGCTAACCTCAATTTGATTTTGGCGGGTTTTTGCCTTGGCAACTTCTTGCTGCAGCTCTGCCACCTTGTCTCTTTGACTCTTGAGCTCTTCCTGCAACAAAACCTTTTGCCCTTCCCACGACTGAGCATTCTTCAACGATCTTTGCACTCTCTCCTTTGCTTCTCTACAGTTCTCAGCAGACTCAGCAGCCCTTATATTAGCAGCTTCCCTCTCTCTCTTTAACAGAGATTGTTCCAGCTCGAGCCTACAAACTGTGTTGTTAGCTCTTTCGATCTGGTTCGTCGCGTTATTCAAAGCCAACTCCATTTCAGACCTCCTTTTCATAGTGTTTTCTTCCAATAATTGCTTCTCTTTTCTGAACTCTTCTGCCTCTTCTTTCTCTTTTCTTAGTGCCTTAAGCTCTGGTTGGTCCTTAAGAAGTCTAACAGTAGCCTGCTTTACTTTCTGATTAGCCCAGTCAGTCCAATCCTGCAATTCTTTCTGCAGATCTTTCATTCGGGGAACTAGCTTTAGAATCAATTCATCTCTTTTATTTCGGGGAACATATATTCCAAGAGATGCATCATATGGGATTGCAGCATAGTAATCTGGTGCTGGCTTTGTAGATACAGAAACCTTTTCTTCAGGCTGAGAACTGGACTTCTTTTCTAAAGCTACTGGAGCATTATTAGCAGGTAATGCAGTAACATACTCCTTAACATTTAATACAGGCGAATCTGACTTAGTACTGTTACTAGTTGAAAGAGTGCTGCTACTCTCAGCTAAAGGAATTTTCACAATATCTGTTGTAATCTTCGATGAAGAATTTCTTGCTTGTGAGGACAGTAAATCGGAAGCTGCTTTGCTTCTTTTCTCCACAAGGAAACCACCAAACTTTGCTGTCTTATAGCCACCACCTTTGAGTTCTAATCTTCTCCACACATGATTTCTGCCGGAGCATGGCCAATTCTTTTTTGGTGCGGCCTTTTCGACAAGATACTAATTTTTCATCAGAAACAGAAGTCAGGGATGCACTTTTAGTGCCTTCAGCAGAAGCAGTGGTAACAGAAAATACCTCTTTTCCAGGTGTTGCTCCACTAGCATGAGGATTTTTGGAGTTGTTTACATTTGGGAAGTTCCCAAATTTGACTGGGTCACTGTGATTGCTTTGGGTATTGGACACTGAGGCCTTTGGGTTATCTGAGTCAGTGGATTTTGGAGGATTACACTCGGCACCTGGAGTTTCCGATTTTTTATTTGCATTGCAACCTGAAGATCCCTCCAACCCTTCTCCTTCCACTTCAAATGCTTGCAAAACATTCAAGTCACACATCAACAGCCTCCACATTGCTTCGACTGTTGAAAGCGATGGCCTAACCTCCCTAACAAGACTTATCTTCTCTACCAATGTATATGCAACAAGTTGTTGTAAATCCTCAAACACATAGTCTCTCGAACCAGCAACTTTTTTCCCACTCTTTAAGAAACTCAATGTATCATTAACAATGTTTGACACGAGATCATTTCCTCCACAGTAGAGCCTACTGCTTGAAATAGCTTTGAGTACAACATCCTCACTATACCCACAATCCATAATCTGATTCATTGCACTACGGAAGAGGTTGAGCAAATTTGATGATAATAGTTCTTCGAGTTGACAAGCAAACGGATCATCCCATCCTGAGGATTCAGACTCTTCCGCTTTCAGCTGCCCGTTCGAGTTATTGTCACACAAAGGGTTCTGAGACTTGAGTGAATGTAACTCATATCGAGGGAATTCAGTCAAGGAACCAGCAGTTAGAGGAGAAGGATCAGCTAACTTTCTCTTGTTCTTCCTTCCTTTCTCTTGCGGTGGTGACACTGAAGATGTTCCCACTTTGCCACCATTGAGAGCAGCACACTCATTCTTCATTTCTTCTTGCTTCTCAAGAATCTCAACCATTAAGCAATAATTCCCTGAGATTATGAATATTTCAAGTAACAAAAGACAGAGATAACAAAAACGATTAGTGTTCATAGACCATATCCCTTGTGACAGATTCAATAAAACAACCAAGGAAGCTAGAAACGGAAGCTTTGTGATAATGCAAACGCACAGAGACGATTCCCAAATTCGAATAGCCAACTTGAAGAAAACACCAATACAATCGGCCAAATTCCCAAAAACTAATTAGATTCCCAGAACAAATCAACCCAATTCCCCCACAGAAACACATATGATTGATCAAACATAGCAGCTCAATCGGAATGCAATCGAATCGGGAGCAAAAATGAATCATTTGATCATTCAACCGAAATAAAAAACACGGAGTCGTAAACTGACCGGAAACGGAGGGGACGGTGGAAGGCAAAACCGCGGGAAAAAGACGATCGGAAGAGGATCAAAGAGAGAGAACGAGAGAGAGAGGGGAGAGGGATCGATGAATATATAATTAAATAAATAAAGAGTGTTGCAGAGAGCGAGAGGCACTGTGAGGAAGAGAAAGAAGAAGTGCGTGGCTAGAAGATGAAGAGCCGAACCAAATTGATCGTGTGCTTTTTTTCTTTGGTGACAAGAGGGTTGGTGTTGGAAAAACTCAATATTACTGATTTGCCCCTGAGGGTACTTTAGTCATTACATCTTCTGGTCCATTTTGTTCTGCTATCAACAACAACAACATGATCAAAGAATCAATCAATACAAGGGTACTAGAGACTAGAGATGATAATATCGGATCAACAAAGAATCTGTTCGATATTCAAAGTAATCGTTCATTCTCCTCTCTGATGATCATCCATCAAGACACATACTTTTTTTTACTTCAATTCATAGTCTGCGTTTGGACCACTCTGTGCATTGATTTTTTCCAAACTCCGGGTTTAAGCAAAATCCTCGTCGTCCTCATCTTCTTCTTCCTCGTACTCGGAATCAGATTCCTCCTCTCTTTCAGGTTGCATCAATGTACTCATGTCAAAAGATGATGGATCAGATTCCACCTCTTCTATATCTATTGTGTCGTAGCTCATTCTCTGTTCGAACTTCTCGTCTGAACAGTTTAGCATCCAAGCCAGTGAACATTTGATTCCCTTCTTGATTATCTTCTTGTGCCTCGGCTTTACCGTGGACTCAAGCCCATACGTAAAGAACGCAGGGAAATCCACCAGATCTTGAAGAGGTCTTCTCATTTCCTTTTGGAAGTATTCAAAGCTGAGTTTCATTATTCCGAGGTTCAAAGCCAAAACCTGAGGACATCCAATTACCATTTCCCTCGTTTGATCGATAGAAAATCCACACTTGGTAAGGAAATCAATGTGCTTTAGCATAGGAGACTCGCTGAGACTAACAAACTGCGGCATTCTCTCGATCAAAGAGCCGAGATCCTCTGGATTTAGATTAATGGCCGAACAAAGTAGCTTCTTCTGCATCTCAAGCTTAGGTTTCAGGTCGATTCCTATGATTTCAGGATACTGTGCAATTATAGAAGGAAGATATGTTTCTCTGACATTGAAATCTTGCAGGATTTGCACGTTTGGTTTCACTGTATCATCTAATTCGAACCCAAGAATGTGAGGCCGCTTCTCAATCAACCTAGCTACAGCTAGTTTCGGAATCCCAAGACCCTCGAGATACTCCACGAGAGGCTTAATTATCCGAGCTACCCGCATTCCTAAAATCTCAGGGTACCGAGTTAAAACACCACCAATCTCCCTCCTAGCTACACCTATACCAACCAAATAAGCAACTGATGTGCTCATAGTCCCTTCCAGCTTAAAACCTAAAACTTCTGGATACCTCTCAAGCACTCGAGGTACATCAATCGGTTTAATATCCAGTCCTTGAAGATACTTAACCACCGGTGCAAGATCTATAACAACACTAGCATGAAGAACCTGCGGGTATCTTCTCAAAAACTCAGTGAAAGTCGATTTCCTCACGCCTAGTTTCCCGAGATAATCAAGAACCGGGACCATGTTCTTCTTCACGCTACAACCAAGAACAAGAGGGTAATTGTTGATATCTTCAATGGTAAGCCCCAACCTGTGAAGAAACTCCACACGCTCTTTCATCACCTCAGCTGTCACAGGGAGTTCAAGACCATCAAGCTCGTCAGGAACAATCCCAATCCCGCGCAAGAACTCATAAACCTTAGCACGATTAGCAGCTTTCTCCTTATTCATATCTAACAAACTAGGACGACTATACAAAGACTGAGAACCTCTTCCCTTATCTTTATCCTTATCCCTATCCCTTCCCGAAGAAGAACGGGACGACCTTTCTCTTCTCGGTGAATCCACAGAACGTGAAGAGAATCTCCGATTTGCAATAGAGCATTGAACTGCTAGACCAATTCCAATACCAGGTCTCTTCTTGTGATTGCATAAGTTTCCATAAGTGGAATCAGAGAGTGAACGAGATCTAACGGCAAAAAAAGATGGTGGCTCAAAGTGAACAAGCAAAGACCCAGGTTTTGTGAGGCCGCTACAGAACCTAATCTTCATTCTTTCACCTACAAAAGCGGAAGAACACTAAAATTGACGATATCAACAAAAACTCATGCCAACTCGGACTAACCCAGAAACCTGAACGGAATAATCATATACCAATTCAAACAATACAGTAGTAGTGAACATCAACGAACCAAACACACATAAACCTAATTAGAAGCAAGTCACAGAAACTATGGAAATCGAGAGGAAGAAGAGGAATTGGATCAACGTATGATTGAAACTGAGAGTGGAATCTCACCGGAGACGAGGAAAGATCTCGGAGAATGCGAGGGTTTTAGTGGAGCGGGTAAGGTTTTTTTCCACGAAAGAGAAGTAAGAATCCTCATCATCACTCTCCAGTGAATGATTTATCCGAATTCTTAACTCTCTACCCCTCATTTTCTAATATTTTCGATTATTTCCCCATAACTATCTGAAATGTTATCATTACCCCCATACGTCCGCGATTACTTTGATATTGAGCGACTAAATAAGAAAATATCATTCACTTTGTCTAATCTCTTTAGATCATAAAATTAATTTAAACTGTAGTATATTGGATTATGAAAGATGAACGGTAGTAAAATTATGATAATTTAATAGTTTTGGGGGTTTTCTAAGGGAAAATAAAAGATAAGGGGCTATTTCAAAGTATCCAAGTCATTTAACAGTTATGTGAGACTTTTTTTGGAGAGAAAGCAAACAAATATTCGTTGGACGAAGCATCGAGAAAATGATGGTACTTTCTTCGGTTGGTTCCGCTTCGTCATCTCCGATCGCCGCCGTCTTCTCCGCCGCGCTTCTTCTGTTCTACTTCTCTGATAGTACTCTAGGAGCTCCTTGTCCCATCAATGGTAAGTTTAGCGGGGTTTCACCCCCTACGACCTAGGAGATTATGCTCTGGATGCAGATTTCTTCGTACTTATGTTTGTATCACTGATAGAATCTAAGGTCTTTACTTAGGTGTGAAATTGCTTATTTGGATTTCCTGGTAGAAAGAATCAAATGGGCTAAAATGTGCAGGAACTTGCTATTGATTTTGTCTAAATGAGGATCTAAGAACCTCACAATTGTTCCTATCAGTCTCGTGTTTTGATTTGTGGAAGTGGTTCTGAATATTCCGAAGTGGTACAGATTCGCTGCAATTTCATCGATCTGGAGCTTAGATACTTATAAGATTCTGATGTTTTTATCTGTTGAGTGGTGAATCCAGGCTTGCCAATCCTGAGGAATATTAGTGACCTTCCCCAGGATAACTATGGAAGACCAGGCCTTTCTCACATGACTGTTGCTGGCTCTGTATTACACGGAATGAAGGAGGTAATGATGGAGGCCATTGCTGTTTTTAAACTATGTCCATTAGTATCCCATTTTTGTCTGTGTTTCATGAATCTTTTTTGACCAAAAAAATTATGTTTCCGTTTTCTTGTTTTCCATTGTTGGACTTGTGATGGAGATTTTTGCTTACACTATAAAAATAACAGTAACACTAAATCGCTACTGATTGCCAGGTCGAAATATGGCTTCAAACATTTGCACCAGGTTCAGAGACACCAATACACAGGCACTCCTGTGAAGAAGTTTTTGTTGTCCTAAAGGGCAGTGGTACTCTGTATCTCGCTGAAACACATGGAAATTTCCCTGGGAAACCAATTGAGTTTCCTATCTTTGTTAACAGTACTCTTCATATTCCGATCAATGATGCTCATCAGGTATGTCTTTCTACCTTCCACATCATTTCAGATGATCTGCCTCTTTTCTTGAGTCTTAGACTTTGGAATCCTAGTTTGTTAAGAGTTTCCTTTAATTATAATCTTAATTAAGAGCAGAAGACACCTCAAGTAAGGCTGATGATAAACCATCCATTTTTGTATGCAACAGATGTTAGTTAAATTAACATTTAACAAATATGAGTATTGTGTTTAAGAATGCTTGAGAGTGTTAGATGTGCTGCACGTCCTATATATTCATATAAATCAGAGAAATATGACTTTCTTATGCTAAAAACCTGGCTTATGAAAGTAGCTCACAATCATGTATTACGGTTCTTACAGGTCAAGAACACCAGTCACGAGGATCTGCAGGTGTTGGTTATCATATCTCGCCCGCCTATTAAAGTGTATGTACGACATCCTTTTCCATGAATTTGCTTATATATAGTGTTCGTTTTACTATTCATATGGAAAAATCGTTTGTTATTTCAACAGCTTCACCTACGATGACTGGTACATGCCACACACCGCTGCAAGGTTGAAGTTCCCTTACTATTGGGATGAGCAATGCCTTCAAGAATCGCAAAAAGATGAGCTTTAAAGCAATGTCCGAGGCTAAAAACAAGGACGATCTTTAGATAGTAAAATTATAGTTAAGGTTTTGTTACACTGCGTAGATACTGGTAGATTTGCGAGAATTTTACATGGATAATGTTACCAGAAAGTAAATAAATGTTCAATCTTTGATGTTCTCAAGTAAGTGAGTCTTATTGGTCATGAAAATATGTAATAGTGCACATCTTGGTTACTTTTATTTTCCTTTTCTATATTCAATTGGCCAATTATACAGTCTTGAAGCATATTACGACATAACATTTGGGTGATTGTTCGTAATTTACCAACTAATGGTGATTTCACCAATCACATTGTGATTAACACTAAGGTATCACCCAACCGTACTGGAAGATGGAAGATGGAAGATGCAGACCTATCTTCTACATGGAAGACGACTAGACATCAAAATCATAGCTTTACGTGATTTGTCTTGATATATATACCTCTTCAAGGAAGTTGATGATGCAGCCGTTTCTTTTGTCTCTTGTATTCTGTGCTCACTGCTGTGTCTCCTCCATTTGAGAAAGTTATCAATGACACTCTCAAGTAGTGGCAGAACTGGTTCGATGTTAGATCCAACTAACATAGTCTCATCATCAAACAAGCAAACCACTTGCATTAATCCATTTTACTAGATGAACATAAGCTATATGAACATGAAAAGATCTTGCATTGCTTCCTTTTCCCCTCTCTTCTTCTGTCTCAAACCTGTGTCTGCAAGTTCCCTATTGGGCTTTTTATAAGTAAATCATGGTACTCAAAATAAGGCTTTGGCCCACATCAAGAAAGAGATTATTCGTAGAAAATGAAGAGTCTTTTATCCCACATCGGTTACTGTACTGATTTTGTGTTTGTTTATATATGAGAGGAAACGAACAGTCTAGCGTCGAGCTAAGTAACGAGAGCTTGTGACCCAAGTGGGGACAGTAAGGTGGTGGGACACTGGTTCGGTTCCTCAGGTCGGTTCTGGTGTTGGCATGTTTCTGAGCTGCCCAGTCCAAGCTGTGAGTAATCCGTCTTGATCGAGCGAAGGCTTGGCTCAGTCGGATTCTAAAGTTGGAGGGTAATGCGTGAGGTTGGTTTCACAGAGCAGCGAACACTTCCCGCTTACAGTAGTGGACGGATCACGGCTCAGCGTCACTCAGAATCATTATGACCTGCTGGTTCGATCTCAGCTGAACCACCATTTTTTTTTCCTCTTTTCAGTTTTAAAACATTATGCTTTTTGTTTTGGGCTTGTTTCTGAGCTGCCCAGTCCAAGCTGTGAGTAGTCCGTCTGGATCGAGTGAAGGTTTGGCTCAGTCGGATTCTAAAGTTGGAGGGTAATGCGTGAGGCTGGTTTCACAGAGCAGCGACCACTTCCCGCTTACATCAGTGGACGGATCACGGCTCAGCGTCACTCAGAACCACTATGGCCTGCTGGTTCGACCTCAGCTGAACCACCATTTTTTTTTCCTCTTTTCAGTTTTAAAACATTATGCTTTTTGTTTTGGGCTTGTTTCTGAGCTGCCCAGTCCAAGCTGTGAGTAGTCCGTCTGGATCGAGTGAAGGTTTGGCTCAGTCGGATTCTAAAGTTGGAGGGTAATGCGTGAGGCTGGTTTCACAGAGCAGCGAACACTTCCCGCTTACAGCAGTGGACGGATCACGGCTCAGCGTCACTCAGAATCATTATGACCTGCTGGTTCGATCTCAGCTGAACCACCATTTTTTTTTCCTCTTTTCAGTTTTAAAACATTATGCTTTTTGTTTTGGGCTTGTTTCTGAGCTGCCCAGTCCAAGCTGTGAGTAATCCGTCTTGATCGAGCGAAGGCTTGGCTCAGTCGGATTCTAAAGTTGGAGGGTAATGCGTGAGGCTGGTTTCACAGAGCAGCGACCACTTCCCGCTTACAGCAGTGGACGGATCACGGCTCAGCGTCACTCAGAACCACTATGGCCTGCTGGTTCGATCTCAGCTGAACCACCATTTTTTTTTCCTCTTTTCAGTTTTAAAACATTATGCTTTTTGTTTTGGGCTTGTTTATGTTTTAAAAAGGAACACACACAATGAACAAAGAAAGCTAAGAGAGTTGAAACTTTAATACAAACTCGGTCTGTGCAATGAGAAAAACTGAAAGCAAACAAAGCTAAGCGACTGCAGAGAGTTGAAACTTTAATAGGAACACATACAAACTCGGTTTGTGTAATGACCAAAGCTGAAAAACTGAGAGCAAACTTTAAACAAAGCTAAGAGACTGCAGAGAGTTGAAACTTTAATAGGAACACATACAAACTCGGTTTGTCCAATGACCAAAGCTGTAAAACCGAAAGCAAAGAGACAGCAGATAGTTGAAACTTTAATAGGGTATACAATGTATCATAGCCTTGGTTCTCATGTATAGAAAAATACAATTTTGCTAAGCAAAGAACTGTTACTTAAGAGTCAAGGTTAAGAGAGCCACGAGTAAGATGCCTAGGAAGGATCACAATGGTATTGCCGTGATCAACACCAGCCACCCAGAAAGACTTATTCTCGTTCAATAATTTGTTTTTGTGTACAAGAATATACCCATCTTGAGGCAGATTTAACTCACCCTTCTCTTCAATTTTAACCAACTCGTTCCTCAGTTCTTTCACGTTATCGTTCATCTTCATATTCACAGCCACTGGAACCCCCTTAGCAGCTTCACTCTCAGCTGAATACGGCACAACGTATACGACAATCCTCTTCTTCGGGATCCTCTCCTTCTCAGACGAATCTTGAGTGTTAGTGATCATCTCTGCGACTGAGCCACGAGTAAGATGCGTAGGGAGGATCTCAATTCTATCGCCGTGATCAACACCAGCCACCCAGAAAGACTCATTCTCGTTCAGTACTCTGTTTTTGTGTGTAAGAAAATACGTTCCTTGAGGCAGATTTAACTCACCCCTCTCTTCAACTTTAACCAACTCATTCCTCAGTTCTTTCACGTTATCGTTCATCTTCACATTCACAGCCACCGGAACCCCCTTGGCAGCTTCACTCTCACGTGAGTACAGCGAAACGTATACCACAATCCTCTTCTTCCGGATCCTCTCCTTCTCAGACGAATCTTGAATGTTAGTGATCACCTCTTCAGCTGATTTTGACGATGGAGATTGCTCTGTTTGAACCGTCACAGTAGAATCTTGATCATGACCTGTTGAGCTTGACGGTGGAGGAGATTGCTCGGTTTGGTTGTGGTCAGGAGAGACGAAGAGTTGAAGACGAGATCCGTGGACGATCTGATATTGTTCGATGTCAAGATCGTCTTGAAGAACCACGCCGTCGAAGAGAAGGGTTTGTTTGCAAACAGGGATACGGTGAGACTTCTCGATCTTCTGTTTGACCTCTGACATCGTATCCTTGTAATCCACTTCAATCTCGAACGATGAGCCACTCTGAACCTCTACAAGAAACTTCATATCTGTTTCAATGGTGTTTCAAGATCAATGGAGAGAGACTGTTGAAGAAGAAAGATATCGAGAGAAAGTGATAACTTGTAACGAAAGTTTCCCTCACGAATCGGTTTTATATCACGTATCAAATCAATGAGCGAATCTTAACCGTCGATATCTATCTTTTTACCAACTTTACTAAAATGATCCGACGGTGTAAATTTAACTTTTTTTTTTGTGTAAAAAAAATGTCGAAATGCTTTGAAACGCAGCGTTTTGTTGAAAAACATATTGGTCCGTCCCACATATCGCCGTCATAAATACGGTGCCAGAAGAATGAATTAGTCTCGCTCAATGGTGACTTTTTGTAAACAAAGAAATAACCTTGGCGAGGCATATCTAACTCACCCTTCTTTTGCATCTTAACCAGCTCTATCCTCAGTACTTTAACTGTATCCAATGCCTTAACAACCACTGGAATCATCCTGGTCTCTTCAAATAGCTGAACAAATACTGTCATCTTTGTCGACGGCATGGGCTTGATCTTCTACTTCACAGGAGAATCTGGAATGTCAATGATCTTCTTATTTCTTGGTCTTAGAAGACTGTGATTAGCAAAATATAGTTGCAGTTCATCTGGTTCCTCTTCTGATCCATTGTTATTCCATCTACATCAATTTCTTGTAGTTTCTTGAGCTGTTCCTCATGATCCTCAGCTTCTGCATTTCTTCCCACAATATTTTGATCCCTCTTTTGCCATTCCTCAAAATCCAAGCAAACTTTTTATCAATCTCAAATCGACGAAACTAAAATATAAAATCAATCCTTTGGTACCCAATTCTTAACATATCACTCCGATAAATCCACCTGCAATGAAACCATCAATGATATATCAGGAACAAATTAATCAAGAGTCTTACTAAAAGACATAGTAAATATTCTCAATTCAGTAAATAAAGATCTTAAAGGTGCAAAAGATGCCCATCTCTCCTTTACTTTCAAATATGTATCTTTGGGTGATTGGATGTGAATCCAAAAATAGATTGAGAGAGGGATAAATGAAGTAAACATTACAAAAATACACCACTTCAGTAGTACCTTTTTAGTTCAAAGGTTTTGCTTTGAAAATTGTTGCCTTCTCGAGTTCCTCTTGCTCACGTTTTGCAGTAGTTTTTGATATAGTAGGAAGAGCTCTTAGCATTGTTTGGATCACAGGGCTGGTTAATTTAGTAAGGTTAGGCCTCTAATCATAAATTCATAATGAATAAAAAAAAATTGAGATGCGTTTGTTCTGTTTCAAGTTTAATTGTCTCTCAGCCAATAATAATTCGTTTTTGGTTTTATTCAATGCAGCCTATTGGAAGTTATCTCAGAATTGTGAACAAAGAAGGTGTCTATACCAAAGCCGTAAATAACTTGAGGAAGAGATCTTGGCAAAGATTCCCAAGTTATAAGGTAGAACTATGAACAAGAAGGTAATGCATCTAGTTTCACTGAGGTTTATCTAAATAAAATCTTATGCGTTCTGTTATTTACTACAGATTTGGGCAGCTCTAGCTTTGCCTGCACTGCACCATCAAAGAAGTACACCACCTCTGCCACATTTTCAGGTAAGTACCCTTTATCAGAGATAAGCATCACTTTAGAACAGATTTATAGCTTAAAATGAATCTTTTTTTATACATTATGAATTTATGATTAGAGGCCTAACCTTACTAAATTAACCAGCCCTGTGATCCGAACAATGCTAAGAGCTCTTCCTACTACATCAAAAACTACTGCAAAACGTAAGCAAGAGGAACTCGAGAATGTAACAAATTTCAAAGCAAAACCTTTGAACTAAAAATGTACTACTGAAGTGGTGTATTTTTGTAATGTTTACTTCATTTATCCGTCTCTCAATTTATTTTTGAATTCATATCCAATCACCCAAAGATACATATTTGAAAGTAAAGGAGAGATGGGCATCTTTTGCACCACCAAGATCTTTATTTACTGAATTGAGAATATTTACTATGTTTTTTAGTAAGACTCTTGATTAATTTGTTCATGATATATCATTGATGGTTTCATTGTAGGTTAACCCTTGCCATTGTTTGAAGATGAAATTCCTGCAACATTGAGAAATGAAATCCTTGTAGATTAAGCTATGGATTTTGTTATGAAGTGATGATACTCTCTGGGAAAGGGTATTTACCTGAAAATTCTAGCATATTTGGTGCAGGCAAAGCTGGTGCTGTCAAAATCTGCATCAAATCACAGAACGCATTGGTTTAGTTTAGTTTTCTATTTATCAAGTACAAATATACCTTGCTGAAACTAGATGCATTGCCTTCTTGTTCTCTTCTTTTTCACAGGTTGAGCTTAAAACTTGGAAGTGAGCAAGACCTCGTTTTGTCCTGTGGAGCAGCAGCGTTGCTGGTTTTGGATTGAGAATCTACATAAATCAATGATGAGGAGGAAAGAGTTTCAGTCATGGAGTGAATCAATCTGATTTTGTAACAATTTGGCTCCTACCTGTCTTGGTTTTTGCTGGCTTGACTTTCCAAAACTAGTTATTTTTGGCTAGCGACGTTTTTAACACTTGTTTCCCTGTAATGAGGCAATCAACAGAGAAAAACAAAAAGATTACAAGAGGAACGTGAGAATGGTAATGGTATTTAAGAACGTGAGTTGGTATCAGAACGGTAATTAAGATTGTAACTTACCTTTTCACATTTTGCTGATGACTTCATTCTGGTTTAGACAACTGGGACTGGTTTATATTGGCCTGCGTGCAGAATGGCTTCCTCATAATACTAGCTATCTTTCTAGCAGTTTGATGCTTTTTCTTAAGGTTCATCCACTTTTCTCCCTGAGAAAACTGCAGACCTGGTTTGTGTTCTCCTTGCTTTATATCTTCTCCGACATTCACATTCCCGAGATTACTGTTGAATGAACAAAAAGAAAAAGAACATTAGAATGGTTTCTCATCTTGCTTAACTACAATTAGATCTCACAAAGAAACCTGGCATATGCGGTCTGATTGTCGATCTCTATATCCTCAGAATTGTTACAGAGCAAAGTAAGGATTACTCCATGGTTGAGTCATATAATGGGATCATCTAGCTTTTACCCTGTGATTGGCTACATACTCAATAAATCAGATTGGTAGAGCTAGTAGCTAGCAATGTTCGTAACACTCATTTCCCTGCAGTCAATGAAACGACACATCAACACATGAAATTTTTTTTTTTTTTTTTTTTAAAAACCATTAATTTGGTTCGTACCTGTCTTGATTTTCCACCATCTAGTTTTTGCTTTCTGATGGCTTGACTTTAACACTCGTTCCCCTGCAATGAGGCAATCAACACAAAAAAAGAAAAGAAACTACTACAAGTTGAACGTGAAACCAGATTTGGGAATCAGAATGGTTATTAAGAATTAATGTGAGCTACCTTTTCACATTTTTCTGAAGGCTGATTTTGGCTTGAGCTATCTTTGTAATTTCCTGCTTTAAAGTCTACTGCAGTGGTGGGATGGGTAAGGGATGTTCTCCTTGTTTTCTATCTGCTCAGGCGTCTGCATCCCCGAGATTACTGTTTAATGAACAAGAAGAAAAAGATGAGTAAGAATGGAGGACTGTTGAAAGAATTAGAACAAGACTCATGTTGAGTTGAGACTCTACCTAGAAACGATGTATGAGAATAGAGTTGAGAAAAATTGTGAAATTGGAAAGTTAAACGCCAAATAGATTGTTACCTCATTAAACAAATCAACAAGGTCAACGTAGCAAGGCATTCCCCTGAAGTGGTTTTTGAGAATCCTGTGGATATGATTGCCAAGTAGAATCCCATTGTTAATAGCAATAAGATACCAACCTTTGGCTGTCTGAACCCACAAGGCTGTGTGACAGAGTTGTCCATGATGTCATCAAGCACGAGAAAATAAGCTTGAAGCTGCAATGCAAAAGGTAAAACGAGCATTGAAATGAATTTCAGAGAGAGAGAGAGAGAGTAAAAATGGGAATTACCCATTCAATGCACCACCTGAGAGCACACAAAAGGAAAGTCTCTTTATCGGTCAAGTCTTGGCTATCACCAGCTTGTAGCTATCACCCACGGAGAAACCACAATTGAGCTTCCATACAGGACAAAAATTGATTAATTTAGGATCAAAATTTCTTAGACAGGCTCCTCACACCGCTGCTTAAATTGTAGTTAACATCTGCAAAGAGAGGCACCAAACCAGCAGAAACAAAAGAAGTATCAAACAATCTTATTAAAATTGAAAGTAATAAGACATGCAACTTTACTCATCGCTCAGACATGCAACTTTACTCATCGCTCAGACCTGCAATCAAAACCATCAATGGTATCAACAAAAAAAAGATGAGTCAAGAGTTAAACTAAAAGACAGAATAAAGAACTGGAGCTACTAGTTACTGGTTATATCTTGAGGCTTGCTTTGTGCTATAGCTACTGGTTCTAACGGCCCTATATCCTGCAATAATAAGAATTATTAAAAAAAAGTTGTTGACTTTAAACAATTTGAAACAAAACCTTGAAGGGTTCTTCTTCTTTTTGAAGGATTCTTTACTCATCGCTCAGACCTGCAATCAGAACCATCAATGGTATCAAGAAAACATATTAGTCAAGAGTTATAGTAAGAGATACAGTAAAGAATTGTAGCTACTACTAGTTATTGGTTATCGAAGATATGTCCAAGTACTCCTTGTAGATGTGAAGAATGTTCTTGGTTATGGAAACGAACAAGGTCCTCCTCGTGCTCCCACCCTCACTTGCGAAAGAACAATTCCTTGCACCATATCAAAGATTCTGAGAGTTAAATACAAGACAAGATATCGTTTATCAACTTCTCATAGTAATAAACTAACAAGGGATTTTACTTACAGAGATGGTGATTGGTGAAGAAGATGATTACTTTTCCCAGAGCAGGCATCATCAATCAATTCATCATCCCTAATTCTCCATATCACGAGAAACCATAGAACCAAAAATCGGCTCCCTCTCTCTCTCTCTCAACTAATTATTATTTTCTAGTGAAGTGTCTCTTATGTTGATTTTCGTCTCAGCAGGGAAGAAATAAGAATGAGATGATGTGTGAGAGAGTTTCTCATATATTTATAAACAGAGGGGAAAAAAGGAAAAAAACAAAAAAAAAAAGAAATTACTATTGTTTGTCAAAAGAAAAAAGGAAAAACAAAAAAAAGGAAATATTCGAGAAAAGGAAATTGCTAATCCAAAAAATACAAAAAATGGGAAATATTTGTACCTTCCGCTTCTCTCCTCGTCTTTTAAAAATTCAAACCCGAATTTGATTTAAAAAGTATAAAAAGACCTTAATTCACTTATTATTGGGCTATTTAGGCCCATTATTGGCCTTATTAAATTAATGTCTATAATTAGTGTTGGTTTAGTAAAAATAATAAACAGGAATATTAATCAGCAGTCCGTTAGAGTTACTTTTAATATTATAATGTAATATTTTACAAAAAAGTAAGGGTTCAACGTAATATTTTCTTGGCAAACCTCATTTCAATATTATAATAAGCCAATATATATAAATTTTGTTTCCATGGTTTTTTTTACCAGTAGTGTTCAGTTCAAATACAACTGTTGGGTTTGACAAAGCACACATAAATGGGCCTTTAATAGGCTGACGAAAATGGACATGGATAGACAATATGAGAAGATTCTAGAGCCCACTCACCTATATATTTGTTGTGACGTTGGATCAAGAAAGTAGAACTCCCATAGTTGCAGACTGCAGAGTGTTTTATAGCAATTAGTATTTGAATAAAGGAAGAAACTATACTGTCTTTTGCCGGGAAAAGGGTCATTTTATACCTGTACAATTTTAAAAGTGTCGATTTCTACCTGTACAAAGATGCAGTGCGAATTTATACCCAAACTCAAACAAAATTCAAATTTCATACCCAATTAGTACAAATAGTGCCAATTTCATACTCTACATTAAGAAATGCTGACTCATATGCCACATATCACATTGAGATGCTGACTCAGACGACACGTGTCAGATGACTCATAATGTGAGAGTGAGGTGGCATTATGAACAGCAAACGACGTCGTTTTAATATCGTAATTTTAATTTTTCCACAAAATAAGTCCCAAGAAATGATTACAATTATGATTTTAATAATTAAAATTTAAAAATTGAAATTACGATTTTTAAGTGTATTACATTTAAAATTACAATTAAAATTTTAAATCTAAAATCTAAAACTACAATTTTTATTTTACTAAATTTATAAATACAATTGTAATGGTAACAAATTCTCTAATATAAAAGCTTTAAAACTTAAATTAACACCCCAATATAAGGAATTTGGTGTTGGAAGCGAGGAGGTTTTCAATTTGTTTTTGCCATATGTATCACCAAAGTAGACTTATCTTTCAGAGAATCATCTCGGGATGGTTGATATGAAAAGATAAGTGCACTCTGATGACATAGATGACCAAAACAGTTCTTTTAAACCTCTTTGTATACACCACAATATTCATGATATTGGGGTTTTTACATTTTTAATTTTTAATTTTTATTGTAATTATAATCGTTACAATTTTATTTATAAATATAGTAAAATCAAAAATTATAATTTTGAATTTTTGATTATAAATTTTAAATTTAAATTGTAACTACAAATGTATTACAGTTAAAAATTGTAATTGTAATTGTTAATTTTTAAATTTAAAATTTAAAATTTAAAATTATAATTGTAATCATTTCTAGTGTCTTATTTTTTGGAAAAAATAAAATTACGGTATTAAAAACGACGTTGTTTGCTGTTCACAATGCCACCTCACTCTCACGTTATGAGTCATCTGACACGTGGCATCTGAGTCAGCATCTTAATGTGACATGTGGCATATGAGTCAGCATATGTTAATGTGGAGTATGAAATTGGCACTATTTGTACTAATTGGGTATGAAATTTGAATTTAGTTTGAGTTTGGGTATAAATTCGCGCTGCATCTTTGTACAGGTAGAAATCGACACTTTTATAAATTGTACATGTATAGAATGGCTCTTTACCCGTCTTTTGCCCTGTTTTGTCAACAAAGATTCAACATTTGATATTTTGTACTTGTTTATGTAATGCCAAGATCATTAAAAATGTTAACTAGACCATCCGAATGCACAGATGACAGAGCTTAAAGTAACTCAACAAGGACTAGTTTCTCTTCTTCTTTCAGCTCATCATATTGGTAATTACATGTCTTAGCATATTTTCAGAAAACTTTACTGTCTTTTGCACTGTTCTGTCAACAAAGATTCAACAGTTGATATTTATACATGTTTCTGTAATGCCAACTAGACCATCCGAATGCACAGAGTTAAAGTAACTCCACAACGACTTGTTTCTCTTCTTCTTTCAGCTCATCATATTAGTAATTACAAGCCTTAGCATATTTGAAAAAAACTTGAAACCTATAAGTAAAAAAAGAGACTACAGGAGAGAGTTTAAGCTCGACCAATGATCAAGGAGGCTTTTGATAAACAGCACTGCGGGTAACCTTAATTATATCGCCATCAGCAATACCGTTCCAGAAGAATGACGAAGTCTCGCTCAATGGTGTCTTTTTGAAGACAAAGAAATACCCTTCGCGAGGCAGATCTAACTCACCCCTCTGTTGCATCGTAACCAACTCTGTACTCAGTACTTTTACTATATCCAATGTGTTAACCACCACCGGAATCATCCTGGTCTCTTCAAATAGCTGAACAAATACTGTCATCTTTCCCGAAGGGATGGGCATAGGCATGGGCTTGATCTTCTTCTTCTCAGGAGAATCTGGAATGTCAATGATCTCCTTGACTGAGTCTGACGATGAAGATTTCTCTGTTTGATTCCTGTTTCTGCTGCTCCCAACGTTCACAGGCGGCAGATCATCTTTAATGCCAAGAAACTCTTCCATGTCACTTACCGTTAGTGATCTATCGTTTTTGGTTGTCGTAGACCAATCTTGACTTAGGAACGCTTCAACTGAAGCTGATGTTTCTGGAGATTTCTCGGTTTGAACCACTTGATTCCTGTCTCTGCTGCTCCCAACAGTCACATGCGGTAAATCTTGAATCCCATGTAACTCATCAGTTGAATTTGACGGTCCTGGTAGTGATGATTCATTGTTGTTGCTCCTCGGGGCCATCACCGGCCGATCTTGATTACCGTGACTTATCTGTTGGGTTAAGTTTGACGGTGCTCGAGGTTGCTGGTTTTGATGAAGAACTTGATTGTTGTTGCGATCAGGGTTGTAACGGTTAGAAGAGACGAGGAGTTCGAGAGTAGAATTGTTGACGATCTTACATTGTGCGACATTATGATGGTCATTAAGAAGAACCCTGCCTTTAAAGAAAAGGGTTTGTTTGGAAACAGGGATATGTAGATGCCTCTCGATCTTCTCTTTGATAGCTAACACTGTATCAAAGTTACCCACTTCAATAGTACACTCTTCTTTATCACCATACTTGACTTTCACCTTCATACTCGTATCAATGGTGTTTCAAGATCAATGGAGACTGGTGAAGAAGAAAGTGAAGAGAGAGAAAGTAGTGAGTTGTGAGACAAAATAAAATTTCTCCTCACGATTTGGTTTAAATATCATTTGATTCACGAATCAAATGGGTCAGGTTTGGGCCTAGCACAGTATCAACCTTATTGGGTTACGTGTTTCTTAAGTTAATGAAAGCCACGTTTTGGACAAAGATAATTTCGATGAAAGCAAGAAACTTCATGAAAGACTGAACGATATAAAGGAGGAGATTGCACAAAGTTAAGCCTAAAGACTGTATAATGCTCCTTTGTCTCTTAAATTTCGGATTTCGCTAAAAAATCTGATTTCGTATGCACAAATGCTACTTAACATAACATTGAACAGACAAAACAAATTTTCTTCGGCTATAAACTATTTTGGGTTATCATCATATGAAACTAGCTCATGATCATATGGTTACAGGCCTGCATGTGTTGGTTATTTCCCGGCTATCTATAAAAGGGTATGTAACATATTTGTCCAAAAATTGCTTACTGATATTATATGCGTCCTATACTATCCACACACTGCTCCAACGCTTCCAAGATTCGCAAAAAGACAATGCTTTAGATCAAAGCCCGAGGCCAAAACAGAGTACATCATTTGGTAAATTGGTAAAATGGATATATAAACTTTCAGTGTGGCAAGTAACTCTACCCAATGACACCAACTCCATTCCTCAACGGATACGATCATTCAAATTGACTTGATGTCAAAACATAGAGTGCTTCGTCCTCCAATGGTCATGTGGATGCAAACGCTTCAACATGCATTCTTAAGCTAAACTGAAAGCTTCCGGTTTTGGCCAGCTTCTCAGAGTTCTGCCAAAAAAGTATATCAACTTAGATAACTCATATTCTTTAACTAAGCTTTAGTTCTTTCACCTATCAAAAGTTACATTGGAAAGTCACATCAGAAAGATTCACTTAGAGAGAAATCTCACTTGACACTACTCACAGTGTGGCCTTTCACTTGCTAATTGGCTTGTAGACCTTTGATTTAAACTCACATGAACGTGCATCACAATCTTCATGGCTCTAGCAACAACGTAACCTAATTTAATGAGAACTTTTAAGCCCATAACTTCAAGAAAAATACTGAAAGCTGTAAGGAAAGTTCGTTTATTAAGGTTTTAACAAAGTACCATATAGTTGTAAGAAGAAAATATCGGTACAAGGTTTTAAGGACTAAGAGCTACAAGGAAAGATTTTAAGGTTGATTAACGATTTTTGGGATAATCGCAATTGTATCGCCGTCAATAACAAGGTTCCACTTGAATGACTCAGTTTCGTTCAATGTTAGCTCTCTGAATATAAAGTAATACCCTTCGTGAGGCAGAGATAACTCACCCTTGGCTTGCATATTAACCAGCTCTTTCCTCAGTTCTTCAACATTATCATCTGCGTTAACTATCACTGGGATCATCCTGTTCTCTTCAAATGGCTTCACAAACACTGTCAGTTTTATGGACGGGATGGTCTTGATCTTCTTTTTCACAGGCGAATCTAAAATTCTAAGGAACTCTTTGAGTGAGTCTGAAGGTGAAGATGTCTCGTTTTGAACCACCTGATTCATGTTTCTTCTGCTCCCAACAGTCTCAGGACGCAAATCTTGAACGCCAAGTACATCATCCAGTGAATATGACGGTCGTGATGATCCACTGTCGATTCTCCTCGCCATGATATTTTGAGTTGTCACATGTTGGTTCTGCTTACAGACCTGTTTCATCGTCAAATCTCGATCCTTATCGTAAATGGTCTCTCCAAATGAGTTTGATGAAGCACTTGATTGCTCTGTTTGATTAGTTTTGCCCTGCGGCAAATCTTGAATCCCAAAGAACCCTTTAAATGGAGAATCTTGATCTTTGTTGCTCATTGTGGGAAAATCTTCACGGCTAAGGAACTCATGAATCGGATTTGATGGAGACTGCTCGGTTTGAGGCACTTGATAGTCGTCGTTGTTGTTGTTCTGATTAGGGTTGTCGTTGTCGGGAGAGATGTATAGAAAGAGGCGAGAGTTGTTAACGATATGGAATAATCGTATCTTAAAGTTGTCTGGAAGAACTTCGCCTTGGAAGAAAAGTGTTTGTCTGCAAACAGGGATACCTTGAGACTCCTCGATCTTCTGTTTTATCATTAGCAGTGTATTCAAGAAATCAACATCAATGGAGAACGATGAGCCACTTTCAGTATCTATGAACAACTTCATAATCGTATCAATGGTGTTTCAAGATTAGTGGAGACTGCTGAAGAAGAGAAGATACAGAGAGATCAGAAAGTGATGATTTTACACGAAACTGTCTTTATTTTAGTAAGTTGGTTTTAAACATCAGTTAAAAGCCTCTAGTCGAAGAATCTTAACCGTCGATTGCTCTCCTTACTGTATGATCCAACGATTGGATTGAGCATTCTTGAAAATATGTTTAAAATGCAGCGTTTCGATTAAAGAAAACATTTCTCCTTTTGAAGACCTTGATCATTTTTTTGAAAAAAATATACAGTAAAATCATAGGTAGGTTTTTGTGACTGTACGTAGGTACATTGGTAAATGGTTAACCAAATGTGTAACTTCAGTAAGTTTTGATTTCATTTGAGGTTAAACTACACACGACTAAGGTAATTGTCAGTAATTTAGGAAATAATTACGATTATCATCAATTACATTGTAATTATGGTTTTACTTTCTGAGGAAACTTTACTGTCTTTTGCTCTGTTTTGTCAACAGAAGTTCAACATTTGATCCTTAAATTGTCAACTAGACCATCCGAATGCACAGAGATTAAAATGAAGCTTGATCGCTGACGTAACTCAACAAGCACTAGTTTCTCTTCATTCAGATCAATATACTTGTAGAAAACTTAGTCTTTTGCCCTGTTCTGTCAAGAAAGATTCAACAGTTGATTTTTATACTTGTTTCTGTAATGTCAAACTAGACCATTCAAATGCACAGAGCTTAAAGTAACTCAAAACTCAACAAGGACTAGTTTCTCAGCTCATCATATTAGTAATTACATGTCTTAGAATATTTGCAGAAAACTTGAAAGCTACAAGAAAAAGAGGAGACTGCAGCAGAGACAGAGAGTTTTAAGCTTGAGGATCAACGAAGAGGTCCGGATAAATCGCAATTGTATCGCCGTCAGGAATACCGTTCCCCAAGAATGACGTATTCTCGCTCAATGGTTTCTCGTTGTGAACAAAGAAATATCCTTCGGAAGGAAAATTGAACTGACCCTTGGCTTTCATATCATCCAGCTCTTTCCTCAGTTCTTCAACGTTATCATCTGCGTTAACCACCACTGGCAACCAGTTGTCTTCAAATTGATGCGATACTATCACTACTAGCTTCTCTGGGCTGGTCTTCATCTTCTTCTCCTCAGGCGAATCTGGAATGTTTATGACCTCGTTCACTGAGTCTGACGATGAAGCTTTCTCGGGTTGATCCCTGTTTCTTTTGCTTCCAACCGGCATATACGGCAAATCTTCAGGGACAAATATATCATCAAGTGTATTATACGACTGCTCTGATGCTTCATTGTCGATTCTCCTCGCCATGATCCTTGGGAATGGTTCAGGCAGATCATGTTGGTCATTCTTACTGAACAAATCCGTCATCAAAGCTCGATCCCCATCGCTACTGGTTTCTCCAAATGATTCTGATGACGCACTTGGTTGCTCTGTATGACGAAGCGCTTGATTGATTTCTTGAAACCCAAGGAACGCTTCCATTGAGTTTAACGTCATCGGATATCCATAGGGTGTTGACACTTGATCGTTGTTGCTCATCACTGGCAAATCTTGATTGTTAAAGAACCCATGAATTGGATCTGATGGTGCTTGCTCGGTTTGAGGCACTTGATCGCTGTTGTTGTTGTCCTGATTAGGGTTTTCGTCCGGAGAGATGGAGAGAAAGAAACTTCTTGGCATTATGTGGAACCGCAGAATAAAATCTTCTGGAAGAACTTGTCCATTGAGGAAAAGGGTCTGTTTGCAAACAGGGATACCTTGGGACTCCTCGATCTTCTCTTTAATCCTTTTCAGTGAATCATAGATCTCAACATCAATGGGGAAAGATGCGCCACTTGCAGTATCGATAAGCAACTTCATTATCGTATCAATGGTGTTTCAAGATCAATGTTCTCTGGTGAAGAAGAGAGATGATACAGAGAGAGATGATTTGTGACGAAAGTGTTTATTCGTAAGTTGGTTTAAATATCACTTAAAAAGCCTCTAGTCGACAAATCTTCACCGTCTATTTCTCTCCTTACTGTTATGATCCAACGGTTAGATTAGTCATTCTTGAAATGGTTAAAAACGCAGCGTTTTAAATAAAAACTATTAGAATCGGCCCATTAACGCAGCGTTTTAAATAAGCTGCTCCATTTGAAGATCTTGATCATTTTAAGAACATAAAAAACAAAACTAAAGTTTTTTTCTAGACTAGCTTAGATCTCTGAAGTATATATTTTGTGTTAAGCAAGAAACTTCAATAAAGACATTGAAGAGAAGTTAAGTTGGAAGCATGATCAGTTAAAAGAAGGTATGATGCTTTTGTGTCCCCTAGATTAAGGATTTAGGTTACTTGGACATTGGTCTTGAAGAACAAGATTGTTTATGTTAGTTTTGAACAATGTAAATGTCCCATGTGTTTTTCTTTTCTTTTCTAAAGTGTATGAGAAATTAGGAATACAATTAGCTAAATCAAAGAAAACCTTTTCTTAATCCAACAAATGAAAAGGTATTAAGAGCCACCGGAAACACTTCCGTTGAAAACCTCAATTGTATCACCGTGGTCAACACGGTGCCACCGGAAAGACTGATCATCATCCATTACATTTTGTTTGTATATAAAGAAATAGCCTTCTTGAGGAAGATTTAACTGAAACTTCTGTTGAATCTTAGCTAGCTCCTTCCTCAGCTCTCCAACGTTATCACCTGCGTTCACCTCCACTGGAATCTTCCTAGTCCCGCTTTTAGGCAACACCATTACTCTCAGCTTCTTCAGGGCATTGTTGTTGTTGTTGTTGCTCCCGGACGACATTAGCACTGTCGGATCTTGATGACCGTTAATGATCTGTTCTGTTGAGTTTGACGGTGGAGTTTGCTCTGTTTTGAACACTTGATTGTTGCGGTTCTGATTGCTCATTTGGTCGTTGTTACCGGGAGAAGAGAGAAAGAGTTGGAGACGTGAATTGTTGAGGATCTGGCATTGTTCGATGTCGTGATCATCTTGAAGAACATTGCCTTGGAAGAAGAGGGTTTGTTTAGAGACAGGGATACGTTGATACTTCTCGATCTTTTCTTTGATCTCTAACACTGTATCGAAGTAACCCACTTCAATGGAGAATGGTGAGCCTCTTTGTGTCTCTACGAACACATCCATATGTGAATCTATGGAGACTGATGAAGAGTGAATAGAGATGTCAACTTGGGACTTATTGCTACGAAAGTTTCCACATAATGCGTTAACTAATCATCCTATTTCCATGGATTCTTCTTGATTGTTATTATTTTGCTCTCTCTTTTCTCTTTTTTCTTCTCGATTTACTATTTTTGATATGATCTTTCTTTGTCAAAAATAGTTAAATCTTTTCCAAATAACCATATGTATAAACTTTCATTAGTCTTTGCTTTAATCTCTTTGTTTAAAAAATGACAATATATGGAATGTAACACATTTCGAGAATATACTGATAATAAAATCGTACACAAAATAGAAAAACACATTCCTCTGGGGATGTAACAAACTTTAATTCTCCTATCTATAAACCCTGAATTAACCTAAACTGAATTTGGAAAAAGAAGTAAGAAACAGGAACAAAAGTGACTCAAGAGAACAGAGGAAGGCTTAGACACGGACAAGATGATCAAAGCTTGTATTGCTGAAGAAGTCCACCGGCTTGGCTTAGGCTTAGGATCAACCTACACTGATCACAGGCTCAGAGGTGGATCCTCCAGCTGGAGAAGAAGAAGCAGCAGGAGGAAGAGGAAGTAATCGCTTCTTCTGTGCACGAGGAGGCAAATGTTTCACATGTTTTCTTGAGCTATTAGTAGATGCCCATGGTAAGAAAACGCCTGTACCACCAGTTCCCATCACATTGGGACTTGGTAATACCATTGCTTGAACTGGTGCTGGTGCCATCATGACCATTGGAGGTCGTAGGACTCCAATTTTTGGCATCATGTCTACTGAATGATCATAGCCATTGAGGAATGGAGTTGGTGTCATTTGGTATGGTTGCCACATTGTCATTACTCCGTCGTTGTGAGGACTTGTGGGTCGTGAATGGTTATGATATGTATCAGGTCGAATACGAAAGAACGTGATGCTTACTCTTTTGGTTTGTGATGGGCACATTACATGTCTTGCCATGTCTGCACTGTTCCCTCTCATCACCAACAGAGACCTATATAAACATCAGATGATCCGAACGACGTTAATGAAGAGACATTAATAATATTTTTCAGAGTTAAAAGGAAAAAGTTATGATGTTTTTTTACCCTTGTTTGAGAGACAAAGTTAAAGGCCCTCTGAAGTTGCCGTCGTTGTCACTTGAGAGAATACGTCCAAAGGCCATTGTTGATTCAGAGAGGACAAGAGTTGAGATTGGTTGTTCTAGGTGAGGTGGTTTGAGGAAAGGCTGTGAGTATTCACCCTGCAAAAGAGAGGTAATCTCAAAGGTTAAAGAAAAGCGTAAACGTAAAGCAATGGTGCTCTATGAAGATGTGCATGTATACATACCTCTTCGAAGAAGTTAATGACACAACCGTTTGGTCTCTTGTATTCTGGGATGAGTCTCCATGTGACAAAATGATCAATGACACTCTCAAGAAGTGGTGGAATTGGCTCAATGTTAACTACAAACCAATAAAGTCTCCCGGTCAAAGCCATCCACATGCATCAAAACCATTTTAGACAGAAGCCTGGCGGACCTAAGCGAATTCCTTACCAGAGTTGTTGCTGTCGTTGGAGTTTTCATCCGCCTTAACATGGCCAAAGATGGGGACACCAAGCTGAATCAGCTCTCTCTTGTTCCCTTTGATCTGTTTGTTGAACAGTATAAAGGTCTCACCTGCATTCATCTTGTGTAAGCACCGGAAACACTCTTATAAAGCTTAATTATGACGTGTGTGTTTTTTTGGGAGTAAGAAAAAAGTCACCTGCAAGCTTCCCGTTTATGCCAGCTTCTCGGAGTTCTGCCACAAAGTCTATCAATTTAGAGATCTCATCTTCTTTAAGTAATTCTTCATACAACTTTAGTCCTTTCACAACATTCACCTAACATCAAATTTTAACTTATCAGTAAAATAGTACATGCATATGCGTCTCTGAAATCGAAAGTATCACAAAACACTACTCACAGTGTGGCCTTTCACTTGCTCTTTGGCTTGGAAACCTTTGATAGGCTTAATCTCAGATGAACGTGCATCACAATCTTCATGGCTCTGACATATAATCTGATGTGCAGTGTCCGCAGCAGTAGTTTGGTGAACATCCTGATGAGAACCTATAAAAGAAAAAAGAACCTATAAAAATTAAAGTTTTAAATCGGTTATACATCATTAGTTACACACAATATTAGTTGTAAAGTGATTTTTTAATCATATAATTAGTTGTAAAGTGATTTTTTAATCATATAATTAATGTTCGAATTGATTCGATTCTTTGGGTTTAGTGAGAAACAACACATGGACTAAAGTAAATGGGAATTAAATGTGAATTTTGATTCTCATATGGACCATTCTAAAGAAGCTATAGAGTATTCTTGTAAAATGTATCAGAGAAGAAAGTCAGAGAGACTATCAATGTTAAGTGTAGAAGACAAGACTAGAAAGTCTAATGTCATCGTCCACGTGTCTAAACCTAAAAAAAATATTAGACTTTTAAACACGAGTGAATTAACTACTCTATATTACTTACACACACATCAAGACTGGTAAAACAAAAAGATCTTTTTGTAAAAACTTCTGACTTATTTTATGACCGTGACCAAAAAAAGCTATAAAGTTAGAGAAAAAAGGAAATGTGCTCGTGAGTCGTGAGGGATTCGAACATTCGGGACGAGAAAGAAAGAAAAATAAAAAATATAAAAAGGGGCGGCGAGAATCGTGGGGACCATGATTGATGACGACTCGGTTTTAGTTTTAAATCCAACGGCTGCTGTGAGCTCACCCACCAGTCCATCACCACTCGAAGATACAAAATCATCACACGCGAATTAATGTATGTATACCTTTGATGCGTTTAACAGTTACATCAACTAAAGCACAAGACAACAAAACTTGTTGCTACTACTACTACTAGTAAAGTAGTATGTATAGTAACAACACCCACCCAACTACGTGCATTGAGAAATGGAATCGTTAGCTAATCTTTTATAAATCGAATCGAAACGACGTCGTTATGAAACCTTAGTTTGAGTCAGAGTGATCACTTTTTTCAGATTGTGCTTTTTTCAACACAACTACTAGAAGTGGTTTTTGTACTTTTGTACGAATTTTTATGAAAGTTTGTGTTAATTTCTTTTTTGTTTTTGTTTTTTTAGGGAGTAGTAATAATAATAATAAGGTCTCGATTGTACGATTTTATTTTTTAATGATATATCCCTTGCAAAACTCATGCAAGTAATAATAGTTACGATATAATTATTGTTCCCCAAGTAATTTAGATTACAATTATCAAAAGCAAAACAATAGCAAAATTAGTTTACGTAAAGTTAGTGAAGAGAATAATAAAAATTAAATACTTTATTACTAGTTGATAAAAATATGTAATACTTTTTTTAATTATAAAAACCACTAAATAGCCAGCAATAAAAAAAGCATTACTACTAGTATAATATATTCTCATTCGAACACGTTAAAAGTGACCAAAATAAATTAAACTATAATTAATATTTAGCTTTCAGTAAAATATACGTCTTAAACTATACAATATATTAACTTTTTGTATATACAAAAGATTAATAATAGTAGTTTTTTCAAACATGGTATGGAGAAAGAAAAGAAGATTCTTTCTTTTAAAGAATCTGGTTATTTTTGGTAAAATTGTTTCTAAATATCGAATCTGTGGCATAATGATGCAATAAAATCTCAAGATTTTGATATATTCAAATATTAAAAATTAAGAATGAAAAGTCAAAATTACTTAAGAATGCATCTCGGATCCAGTAGAGGGAAACACGTACTTAAATCTTGAAACTTGAATTAGTCTGGGAAAAATATTAATCAGGAGATATATTTTTAAATTATAAAAAACTAAATATTTTCCACTCATGATTTTAATGGAGTTTTTTTTAAGTCGTCACCAACCACAGAGAGCCAGTTTACACAGTGAACAGAGAGAATCAAATGACCAAACTTCAACGAATATGCTTTTTTAAAAAACAAAAACAATAATGCAAATAAACATAGCAAGATTCAGAATTAAGCTGATGAAATAGATCAATCATTGTTCTTTTGTAAATAAATTGTGAAGATTCATTCTGGATCCAAAAAAATAAATATAATTTTGGAGTTTTTGGATAAATACGTAAAGAAGTATTACTTACCTGAATCAGTGATATCACTAGTCGGAGAATCATCTTCAACGTCTTCAAGGTCTCCGTTAATCTCATTTTCCGTTACTTTCTCGCCGTTAAAACAATCTTTCTTCTTCTCCTCCTCGGCCGCCGCCGTCTCTTTCAGATCTTCCTCTGCCTCCTCTGTTTTCTTCTTCTGTTTCAGATCCTCCGCTTTCTTAGCCGCCACTTTCTGAAGCTCGATCGCGACCTCTGCGATGGAGTGATACTTCTGCATCTGGAGAACAGGGATCCAGTTCAGACGCCGGCGATGGATCGCGGCGAAAACAGCTTCGTACTCCGATCCGGAGACAGCCTCTTCGGTCACCCTAAGATGCGAGCACATGGCGTCGATGATAGCGTTCGCCGCCGCGAATTCGCCTCTGAACCATGAGATCAACGCATCTTTCCCTAGTCCGTCGGAAACAACAGCCCCCGGCGGAACCTGAACGGGAACGGTCACCGCCTTCGCCGTAGTAGCGAAAGCAGGAGCTGATCGATCTGTCTGGCGTGCTGGCACTGCCGCAATCGTCATCGGCGTAAAACTCCGGCGAAGAATCAGTTACTCTCCGGGATCGATCTTTTTTTTTGTTTTTTTTAAACGATTTAACGACGGCGGCTTAAAACAGAAGACAAAAGGCAAAAAGGGGTCGGGTCGGGGTTCGGGTCGGGTCGCAGCACATGCAGTGTAATGAGAGAAGGTTTTTGAGGTTTGGTTTTGGTTTTGGTTTTGGTTACTTCCTCCGAATTATATATATTGGGGGCAGCCGAGGGAAAAGGATCCGTACAGGTGGGAGAGACTTATGGAGATGACGTGGCAGTTTCTTAACGCTGACGTGGCTAAACTTCTGGCCCTCTTTTGCCCGTTTCTTATTCCACCGAGTTTTTTTTTTTAAAACAAAACACACGAACAAGGGTTTATTTCACAAATTGCATGTATTACGAATAAATATTTTTATTAGATGAATGTCTAGATTTACTATAATGTTTTATGTCATTTTGTAAAGTTACTAGACGTAGTTACAAAATTTTCTCAAATTATTACATTGTTCATACTAGTTTTGTAATTCTGATTTCATTATAGAAGACTTTATGCTGTTCAAAATATGATGTTGTTATTTTATTTTATTTTTTTGACAAAAAGTTTGATTAACATATGCTTTTATTATTGAATGCACACATGGCAAACAAGTATAATAAAATGAGTGTTTTATACGTATGTTATCATTAAATGAAACTACATAAATTTGTAAAACAAATTAATTTTCTTAGATTTTCAATGCAACACGTTGAATAAAATTTTCAAAAAGAAATACAAGTTTGAAGAAAAAAAAGAAGAAGAGAATCTCTAAAACTCTTATAGAAAGAAAGAACAGAATCCGATGGGATATGTTTTGTTACATTTGTTGGAAGAATTAGAGGTGAAATTAAGCGTTGGTTAAAAAGCCTTGTATATTGTACTCACACACACTTCTTTTTAAAGTATAGTTCAGTTTTTATAAGCTCTTTAAAAAGTTGTGACATGGTCTACTCTTTTTTTTTGGTTTGATGTTACGCACAATAGTTCCTTCGGACAACTAAAGGACGGCGCTGAACAGAAGACAGAGTTGTCTTGCCGTATTGCATAAAATGACCTCCCTTTATATATATATCTATTCTGATTTTGAAAGGTTGAAGCTATTGTTGTTTCCTATATGTTGTAAATTATAGGATTCCAAGTAAGATTAATTCAGTCTAATCCTTCCTTAGTCGTAAAGTTACGGTGGAATGGTTATGAACCATGGTTCCAAACATTTCAAACACTAAACGCCCCCATAAATTAGTTGCATTCTTAAAACTTGTCAACTAATTATAAAATTATAAAGGCTGTGATGTTAACCATTAATCTAATATTTTAATGTGTCATTTATGAATAATATACACTTTTCCAATATTGCTATTAACTAGAAATGTTAAATGTGTCTATACTACTATTCCTCGTTCTTTGCTTTCCATATCAACAAAAATAACTTATATGCACCATACTGTATTTTCCATTTTGGTCGCATTCGTTATATACATATATTTTGTTCTTGCTATGATTCTCATCATTATTGGTACATAGCAGCTTATATTTCTAATTCCGTTTACTATTTAGTAGATGTTTATACATATAGAAGTGTAAATCGATTATATTTTATTTTTGGTTTGAACTTTACACCAACCAAACTCATGAGTCATGATGTCGATGTCCATATCCATGAGGCCCGTGGAAGATGATCTAAGAGATGACGTATAAAATAATAATAATCAAATTGGTTATGTGTCTCGAAGCCTATTAATTAGTCTAAAGACCTTCTACTATTGCGTCGTTGTCCTCATTTGACTTCTCTTTTTTGTTTACAAGTCAATCGACTAATCGTTAAAGAGATCCTTTCTATGTGATTAATTAAAAACATTAATCATGACGACAGTTACAAGATATATATAAATTAAAAGAGAGAAGATACAATAGATAGATACTCATCCGTGATTAGTAGGTTTTATCTGTGGTTGTTGTGTTTGCATGCATGAATTTTTGCTTTCTTTTGACAAAACTTGGATACCTAGTGGTTAATATTCTAAAAGCATTTTAAAAATTTATGCATATGTGATCTCGTATTAATTAGTGTTGAAAAAAGAAAGTTGAATAAGATGGCGCATGTTGACTAATTAATGATCAAAAATCCATAAAGAGCAAATTAAAAGGTAATGTGTAGCCTTGTCAAAAGAAAAGGTTAGAAGAGAACCAAATGAATGATGATGGGTTAGACCGACGAAATGTAAAAAATATGGAACCGAGGAATGGAAAAGTCTAACAAAAATGGTGGAGTGAGGTGAAATTAGGGCCTACAACGTCCAGATTTGTGGGTCGCAGGGAACACCTCCACCCTCTAACATCAGTAGATTCCCTTTTCCACTACATATGGCACATACACAAAAGAGGCATGGGGTTAACTCATGCACGAACCCTTAGTAGTGTCTCTGTGTGTGTGACTGTGAGTGACCCATAATTAAAAGTGTCGTCGTCGCTCATTGTTGTTTTTCGTGATCATCATAAGAAATGTTCTTCTAATCATGATCTATGAAGAACTGATAGCTACCTCACGTTTTTGTTACTCGGATCTTCTTATATATGTAGATACAGGATACACTTTTATGAACGTAAATTATCACACAAGTTCACCACTAACTAAATTTTTTATACATATTATTAATCATCTATGCATCTTTATATCCACAATATAATGGGTTATCGACTGATGAAGCTTTAGAAGCATTTGTAATGCACACCAAATGAAAAAGGAAATGGGAAATTGGGTTCTTTTTGCAGTCTTTTTAATGTTTTGTTAATATATTTTCGTATAAGTGAGCTACTAGTTACATTCGAGTTAGTGTAAGTTGTGGGCAAAAGATTCATTTGTTGGGACAACCACAAACAAACACACACATGAATTAAAAATCAATTGTCTTATACAATCGCATCTAGAATTTTCATAATTATTTTGGTTCTCTAGCTCTTTTGATTAAAATAAGATATATAACTATCTAATCACATAAACCCTTATTAACCACAAAATCATCAGATGTATTGGAACCACAAAACCCTTATTAATTAGATATATATCTGATTCATTAATATAATCTTTAATATATAAATTAACTATGTACATTGTATAAATTCACTTTCTAGGAAATAAAGTTCTCTTTTTCTAAGAGAATATTGTTACATGTGTTGGACTGTATTGAAGTTTTCATATTCGTCCAACTTTGATCCTGGGAGATTAGCTTATCTAAATGAAGTAAGTCTTTTAAGTAGCCCTTTTCTCCCATTAATATATATTTGCTGTATATAAAAATATTTTAAACATGTCGAATAATATTATATAAATACCGCATTATTCGGGAATACCCTCCTTGCATGTGAGAAAATGGTCCAACCAAGTAAAAGCGAGCTTCTATAGTATTTGTTTATTATGCAACTTTTACATACATACACAATAATTCATTTTATGTATTAATCATTAAGTATTGATTGGCGTAAAGCTTATAATTATGTACATATTATTCATGGAATATGAACCAGGAAGAAAGATGAAAGAATAGTTTCTCTCTTTTTTGTAAATGGCTAAGAATACTTTATCTCGATAATGAGGAATATCAAAACAATGACTTTAATTTCCGTTTATGTAATAATATATTTAGTTTGTATTCCCCAGCATATGCATATATATTAATTGTAGTATTGCAACAATGGAAATATCTTTGGGTGGTAAGAAACATGAATTTGTGTTTTATAAATTATATGAAATTTCTATATCTTAATTAGGTACTAATTTATTTTGAATGTCTTGCATATTACTATATTAGTATACAATATACGGTTAACTAACTTTATACATTTTGCATGGTAAATCATTTATCAACTTTTTTTTGTGTGTTTACGATATTATGATTCTATAATAAATTATATGTTTTGATGTATCCATTTTTAACCATAAAAACTGATATTTGGATATCATCCTCCAAACCAAAACTCGGCTTTTATAGTCTCAACACTTTAAATTAGTTATAAACTTTAAATTAATTAAAACAATGAGACATTAGCGACATAATTAGGATATGTGATAAACCAAATAAAGTTGAAAAAAAGTTATATTCTTTTTTGTATTTTCACCTTTGCCGTCAAAAGGTACGATAAATGGGAAATATGCTCTCGTCTTCTGAGCCTCAAAACAAATAAAAGCCTTAAGAAGATTCTAACATATCTTAGTAAAAGAGAGATAGTTGGGTAACACATTCCCATGTGGTCCGGAAAACAAAAGTTCCCTTTATTTTCAATTGGAATATTTATCAGCAACTCGATCAGTACGTAGTATTCTATGTTGCAAACGTAAGTACAACATACAAATACTGTATACAGTCCTATTGTTTTGAAAAATGTGAAAGTCCATTTTAATAGAAAGATGAAAGTGTCGTTAGTTTAGTCCATTGATATTGTAATGGTCTCGAACTTATATATATATTGTGATGGGTTAACACTCATATTCTGGACTCTATGTATGTTCATAAAAAGATTTAGAGAAAAAAACTCCCATACACCTTACATATCACGATAAATCGTCTATTTTCAACTTACTATTTATAGTCTCTTGACTAATTTAGTGGTCATAATTTGTTTTCATGTTTTCCAAGGTTACGTGATCATGTATATATTATTTAACATAAAACAAAAAAGTCCAAATCATATAATGTTTATCCCAATTGCCTAATGGTTTATGTTGGTCACATCAAATACTAATTAGTGCTCTAGATATTTTGGTTGAGTCACGGAATCGTGAACTAGCTAAAATCGTTGAAGTTGTGTTCAATATTAACATTTGCTAAAATACATTTTCCGATGTTTAATTTAGGATATATATGTGCATGCATTTTTCCGTAAAATAAAAATTTTAAGAAATTGACAAAAAGTTATTAAGACCCGTTTATGATATATATACGAGTGACTAATGCATCGAAATTTCATATGATTAAATCAATTATAAATCATAAAGTATTCACGGGTTATGTTAAAACATAATTTCACTAATTCAATAATACATTTTGTGAGTTTGTAAGTGAACTCACCAATGATCAAAACCTCGGGTTTCAGAAGTTAAGTTGCAGAGTAAAACTTTATTATTCTCGCGACGTAAAAGCTTTCATGCTTTGTTGATGATATAGTAGTGGTGGAGGATCGTGATCTTTTCGAAACTTTCATGTAAAAAGGCTTCATCATCGTTAATGGCATCTTGTGTGTTACTCTAATTGGCTGAATAGTATAGAAATATAAATAAAATATATATTGTCAAAGAAATAATAATAATAATAGGGATTGATATAGACTATATGTCTATATTATGTATATTAAGAAATAAAGTAAGACGGTCCACGGTAACGCATGTGATGATACGAACCACTATCATGCAACGACGTGGATCAGTGGGAACCGTTGCTTTCGAAAGCATAAGAGAGAGAGAGAGAGACATCAATTAATTACAAAGAAACTGTGTAACACACATTGACATAAACTGGTGACATTTGAGATGGTTTTTGACAAAGATATACAACTTCTCTCCCGACATAAATGTCTATTAACAAAACGCAAAGTTAATCATACATATTTGGAACTCTTTCATCTATATATTGTTGCATGTAGACAACTTGTACACTCTATGTTACTTAATACAACAAACTCGAATTAATCTCTTAGAGGGTTCTAGCTAGGCTTTTGGATATTGTTCAGAATCATGATAAGTTTTTGATGCATGAGTGGTTTCTTTCAAGTATAGTTTTATCTTTGGTATTAGAGCCAATATCACCAACAATTACAGCATTATTTTAAATTAACAAGATAATTAATCTTCTAAGAGGGTCTAGCTAGATGAAACATACTTATATATGAAAAGAACCATGACATATAATATAACTGTTCGTAAATAGTGTCCTCATTGCGTCATTATTCGAATTCAAATATGCATAATTCATGTTCTTTTACGATTATATATATATTATGTTGGTTTGTTAAAATAATCATATTGTCTAGACTAAATTGATTTGTAAGCAAAAAAAGTTATTTGAATACATCAACTGTTTTGACATTTCTTATTAATAATTGATTACATATGATTAATACTCACACCCTTATAGCAACAAATTTGTTATAGAACTCGATTGCCGCTAGTTTATCGTTCTTCCATAGTTTTCGTCGTAACTTGGTAGCTTACTTAACAACAAATTAGCTACAAAGTTGTTTACTAAAAAATACGTATACACATTTGTGGATAGCTAGAGTGTATAATATATGATCCATTGCAATGACTTATGTGAAAGTAACCTTTTAAAAGAAACCAAAAGTAAAACAAAAATGGACTTCGAGCCCTAAATCTGAAACCACGTAAATATTCGAATACGCAACACACTTATATAAGCTATGAAATAATTTTGATCTTTACTGAACTAAGGCCCAATAATAGTAAAACTACTATAATGGGCTCAATCCGGGTCGGGTCGGGTTTGAAAAGCAGGGTCGAGATTTTAACAGAAACCCTTACTCAGGCGACTAAAACCCCAAATCTCATTTCTGTGTGTTTGCCTTTGCCATCTCTCTCTATCTCTCTCTCCTGTGCAAGTCAAAATGGCGTCCGTTGTTCTTCGAAACCCTAGCTCGAAGCGCCTTGTTCCTTTCTCTTCCCAGATCTACTCTCGTTGCGGTGCTTCTGTTTCTTCCTCTTACTCGATCTCTCATTCAACCGGTGGAGATGATCTCTCTTCCTCTAGCTTCGGTACCTCCTTCTGGAGATCCATGGCCACTTTTACTCGAAAGTGAGTTTTCCTTTCCTCTCTTTAGATCGAAAAATTAGAAAATTGTTTGGTGAATGTGACTGACTCCTGATTGGTATCGTTAATCTTATGTTGTTGCTATTGTGGCAGTAAACCTCATGTAAATGTTGGAACAATTGGGCATGTTGATCATGGGAAGACCACTCTCACTGCTGCAATCACAAAGGTGCTTCCTTTTTTATTTGTATACTCTTGCAACATGAAACTTCCAAAATTTATTCTTAAAGTACCTGTTTTTAAAGTTGCTATTGTAATCCTACTTATGTTCAGGTTCTTGCTGAAGAGGGCAAAGCTAAAGCTATTGCCTTTGATGAAATTGATAAAGCTCCTGAAGAGAAAAAGAGAGGAATTACTATTGCTACGGTCTGTGTTATCTTCTTCTCTCATTTTCTTCACATCATAAGTAGGTTTTCCGAGTCAACATTTTTCTCGTCTTATTTTACTTAATGTTGCTTTGTTTTGTTCTAGGCTCATGTGGAGTATGAGACTGCAAAGCGTCACTATGCTCATGTGGATTGCCCTGGGCACGCTGATTATGTTAAAGTAAGATACCAACATTCTTTTTATTTGATATTGTATAGGTGTTACTAATAGTCAGATTCTACAGTATAGTAGCATGCTGTGTACTTGGTATATTGTATCTTACCGCTGCAGACATTACATGTTCCACATTTTCATAACTCTTGACTCCAATCTAGTGATAGTTTTAAACTAATATTACTAGAAGGATTATTGTCTAGAAATGCATCATACTCTAGTATATATGAACTGTTAAGGAGAGTAACATGCATCACTAATTCTATCGGATTTCCTTAAATACTATGATAAACCGTTTAGCCTCACTCCTTCAGTTGCTAACTTTCAGAATATGATTACTGGAGCTGCGCAAATGGATGGTGGAATTCTTGTGGTTTCAGGTCCAGATGGACCGATGCCACAGACAAAGGAACATATTCTACTTGCACGCCAGGTTTGCATTATTGGCAATATGAACACTTGAAGCTACTTAATTAAGTTGGGTTATTTGCTACAATTTGAATTATGTGATGTACTACAGGTTGGCGTTCCATCACTTGTGTGCTTCTTGAACAAAGTTGATGTGGTGGATGACCCTGAGCTATTAGAGCTTGTCGAGATGGAACTACGTGGTTTGTAGTTTTTTTTAATGTCACAAAATATCTTTCTTTCAGCAAGTGAAGTAAGTACTTACTTTCTGACATCAACTCTTGTCTCCATACAGAACTTCTCAGCTTCTACAAGTTTCCTGGGGATGATATTCCCATCATCCGGGGGTCTGCTCTGTCTGCATTGCAGGGCACCAATGATGAAATTGGAAGGAAAGCTATATTAAAGCTTATGGATGCTGTTGATGAATACATACCTGACCCTGTTCGCGTGCTTGACAAAGCTTTCTTGATGCCAATTGAAGATGTTTTCTCAATTCAAGTATACTAATCTACGCCTTTGTTGTTATTTTTGTTAGTCAATTTTGTACTTTTTGGAGGATCAACTATAATACTTTTCCTATTTCTTATAGGGACGTGGAACTGTGGCAACCGGTCGTATTGAACAGGGAGTCATTAAAGTGGGGGAAGAAGTTGAGATATTGGGTTTAAAAGATGTAAGTGTGCATAAATATTGTGTTTATATTGCCAAAGTGGTGATTACTGGGGCTATTATTAATAAGCATTTTCTATAGCTTAATCTGCGGATTTGATTTTCAGGGACCTCCAATGAAATCGACTGTAACTGGGGTTGAGATGTTTAAGAAGATTTTGGATAATGGACAGGTAATGCCAATACCAAGAGATTAGAAAGACTAGTTCTGGGCATGTAAGATACTGATTAAACCCTGGCTTCTATTTTTTCTAGGCTGGTGATAATGTAGGACTTCTGTTGCGTGGGCTAAAGAGAGAAGACATTCAGCGTGGAATGGTAAGCTTAGGCATCCTTATGACTACTGAAGTTTTTTCCTCTACAGAAGTTTTTTCCTGAAAACCAACTTTACTGAAGTTTTCTCCTCTACTGTTGTGTATTAGGTGATTGCTAAGCCTGGTTCATGCAAGACGTATAAGAAGTTTGAAGCAGAGATCTACGTGCTCACAAAGGATGAAGGAGGACGTCACACTGCATTTTTCTCTAACTACAGGCCTCAGTTTTACTTGAGGACTGCAGATATCACGGGCAAAGTAGAATTACCCGAAAACGTGAAGATGGTTATGCCTGGTGACAATGTCACAGCTGTTTTCGAGCTAATCATGCCTGTCCCACTCGAAACAGGTAAAACGATCCTACAGACGCTCTATTTTTGGTACTATAACAAGTTCTTTCCGATTTTTCTTCACATTTGTTTTTTATTATCTTGTGAAACAGGTCAAAGATTTGCCTTGAGGGAAGGAGGTAGAACAGTTGGAGCAGGTGTTGTATCAAAAGTGATGAGCTAAATTACTCGAAAGCACATTCTTCTCCTTTGTTCAAGCTTACTTCTCTAGGAATCCATCAATTATGAGATGTTTGTTTTTCTACTGCTTTGAGATTTCGGGTAGAAGACAACAGTGTTTTTGGGTCAAAACTGGGGACTTGCAAAATTAATAAATATATTGAACCTTTATTTTTTCAAGCCTGTGCTGCAACAGGAACACTAGTGTCGAGAGAATCTCTGAAGCTCAGAGGCTGTGGAGAGATGTAAAGTTAAATTATATGGGGTCCTTGATTTCCTTTCTTGCCATAGTCCGTAATATTTAAGAAATCGCAAAGGATTACAAAGACGCTTACTTACTGTGTCTCTCACTATGGTAATTATGCGTAAACCATGCTATTTCATAATTAATTCACATATTATTTCATTGTTTATCCAATGTAAATTTTGAAATATATTGTTATTGTTTTGTTACCATTTATCACAAATAATATATTTATTATTTTTGTATACAAAAACTGTTTAATTCTGTATTTTTTTTTTGTTTATTATTTTTGATTTTTTTCATGGTTACTGGTTGAAAACTAAATAAATAAATATAAAATTTTAACAAATATTTATGAATCATATAACCAATAACACATGGTGTTACTATAGTTGAAAATATTTTTGTTTGGAAATCTAAATTTATTAATATCCATGATTCAGTTAACATTTCATAACTCTAAATTACAAACAATAATAACTACACCCAACTTAGGGCCCCTAATTACTAAAACCCAAATCCTACTAATCATTGATTTAATGTTCACCAATAAGTCAAAACTTTTGTTATGAGATATCTCGTTAAGATATAGATAATCAACTCCAAAATTCTCATTAAGAGCTGAAACACCTAACTATACTTAACCCACATTTAGTCGATTCTAAAGCCTTAAACATATTAATTATCCTCGATTTAACTACGTCTCAACCTTCATCTATTACGTACGTCTTATTATGCAGAAGACCTCACTGCACTTATGTGCATGGGGCGATCATATGGTCAGCTAAGGTATGAGTAAATCTTTACTTTTTTTTTTTCATTTTAATCCTATGCTAATATCATCTGAGGTAGGTAAGTGATTCATTTTTTTTTTTTTTTTATCTCTCTTACATTATTTTTGAGAAAACTATATTTGTTTGAACTACAACTTATCAATCAAACAGTTTTTGCTCAATGTTCCATCTTGATCAACATAGTGATACAATTTCTATGATAAATTATAATTATTTATTATATCTTTCATCGATAATTCTGTTCATCATTTATTATTATATATACTATGGATAAAATAAATCATCATTTTAGTGATGAATGATCAATGATGATTTTGGAATTAGAGGCATAAATGAGAACAAAAGCATCAGCTGGCGTTGACAACGAACTGAGAGGAGACTTTTACAAAATACTCACGTGTCTAGTAAATGCTTGTGATTTTTTTTTGTTTTTGGTTAACAATGATGCATCCATGTTAACAAGTGTAATTGGGCGTTTATGGATTTGTAAAATTTTTAGTAAATAAATATTTCTAAGAACACCGCTATTAGCGATAATCAAAATTATGAACTGTTATAATTCATTATTAGCGATTAACGCCTAAACCTATCTCATGTATCCTAAACTCATTTCTCTATAACGATTATTAAAGAACAATGGTAACTCGGTGTTTTTTTAATTAAAATTGTTTACTAGAAATGAGCTGACAGAATTAAAAAGTAACCTCTTGACACAATGTCCACTTCACTTGAAGCAAAAATATTCAAGAAGGGTCCTCACTCCGAAGCTGAATTGAAACTGTAGGCATTTGGCTGCGATTTCATAAAACAAAAGAGAAACATCAAGCTATGGTAAGGGCTTCTCTAGCAAAAAAACAAAAAAAACCAGCTATGCAGAGATTGATATTATACCACGAAAATCCATTCAAATTCTCCGTCCTCAAATGATAACTTCATTAAACTATTAAACTGAAGCACGAATCGAAGTCCCCAATCCTGGCACAGTCAACACACAAAAGAAAAACAGGGAAGGGTTGCAATCAAAACAACAAGGATACACCTCCAATTTTGAAAAGAAAAAGGACACTAACCCTCGAGGCAGGTCTAATAGTTATCCGTGCGCCCTCTTCCTTAATGTAGTTACTGAACCGAGTGAATCAGTTGAAAAAAAATATACTTTGAGTTAATATTTTTTGATCTAGCCTAGGGAAACATCTTATAGAGAAACAAGGGGCAGCAAGTTACCGATGATGTTAAAAATATATAAGACCCTTATGGTTCAAAAACCTTGCAAAACTTCTTCCAGGGCAAGGAGAAACCTCGGAGATGAAGAGTGACTGTATCAATCTGAATGAATGCAGATCATTAAGACGTGAGATACCACATACAAAGATTCGCCAACGCTAAAGGATCATCAAAGCATTGGTTTGGTTTTGACCTGCGAGTGCCAACTTCTGCAGCAGAGGTAAAGTTGTCGATACAAAGCTTCGGGAATTTTTTCACGGGAGTTCCAAGAAACTGCAAGACAAATTACATTAACAAGAGTTGGGGTATTAGAAACAGGTAAGCAGCAACAAATCTTTGTATGCAAGCCACATACCGTTATAGCCCCGAGTGGTGGGATGAAATTTAAAAGCCTGAATTCAGCTGCCGCACCATTCATCAAGCTTATGATATGGATCATATCTGCAAAAAAACTCTCAAAGATTGATCACAAGAGGTCTAAAATTTGAAAATATACCAAAAAAAAGAAAAAAAGAAGTAAATATAAAACACAGACCATCCCCCAAATTGTTTGTAAGAGCGACAATGATAGATGTACAACTCTTCTTCTTTGCAAATTCTATGACCTGCATATACACATAAACAGAACAAGTTTATAAGACTATGCAAAGAAAAGAGAAAAAATACATTACATTGCAACATTATCGAGACTAACCTCAGGTAACTGGGAGTTAATCCTCCTCCTAAAGTATTTAGAGTTGGGGAACACCGAGACCAACTCCTCCGCAATATGAGGTCCCCTCTGAGGGTATCTTACAGAAGCGTAGATATGACCAGTCGTGATCAAGGTCTTGGGTTTAATTCCGCCTCTCAGGATCCGGTCAATTCCCTCCGTTTCAAATTCTGCCCAAAGCTGCCACAGAAAAAACGTAACGATGGGATAATTATTCAGAGAAACAAACAGAGAGGATCAAAATTCCCCTCTGGATCATCAAGACTCGTAATCTCCTGGCGATCCTTCATCTCTGGCTCCTCCTCCTTCTCTACAGAAGGCTTCTCGGGGGCAACAGAAGCACTCGCCCTTTTCCTTTTTTTCATCTCCACCTTCTTCTTCTTTCGCTGCCTCAGTTTCTCATCCCTCGACTTGGATTTACATCTTTTCTCTTTCGCTGTTTTCATCTTCTCTCATGCAAGTTAGGGCTCCATCGCCTCGTAAACTACTTTCTTTAATATTTTCTCTCACATTATTATGGGCCTGGTTTGGGCCTCTGAGGCCCGGGGTTTTTATGAAGTTTAGGTTCCCCAATTCATTGTTTAACAACAAAACAAAACAGAACAAAAATTATACTCACAACATCTTCAACCTTGAGAATATGACTGACTACTGGAGAGTTTTTCTGATTAGTTATCAAACACATTCTTGCAAAACATTTATTCTCTTCAAAAATCATTCACCTCTCCATCTTAGGTTCTACAACACAACATCATCTTTCACATTTACAGCTCACAAGTTCTAGTCAATTTTTAAGCTTCCCATGGAGTGGTAAATCGAGATTTTAACCTCTCACTGCGAGTTGTTTTCAACATGCAAACCTAAGCGCAAACACCGTGAATACCGTGGCAGCTCTGAAGTAAACCTCTTTGATGCTTCTCTCCACACTGGTTATGATTTCGTCATCTTTCAAACTTGAACAGTGTTTGTTTGCTTTCCTATTGGCATGGACAATTACCTCCCTGAGTCTATTCACAGCCCATGACAGTATTACCAAACTCAAACCAAGGCCGGTGTCGAAAAACTTGTTTGCGCAAAAGGGTACGCGCCTTGAAGCAAGGCTACAGGCGACAGAGAAGAGCACCGCAATTCCAGTCCCAGCAACACTGATAGAAAACTGAGTCAGAAGTTCTGAGAGCTCTCCGCATGATTTCTGTAAAGAGACTACTGTTGCGTGTTTGTGTTGACGATCATTGCCTATCATTAAAGACAGAAGGCTCTCGTAAGCGTGAAGATGGTTTCTTTTGTATAGGTCCCTCTGGTTAGCTTTTCGCTTCGTGTTCTGTTTCCTTGGTGACTTGATCCTGGTTTTCTCAGGACTTGTTTGAACCAAAAAAAGGGAATACGAATATGAGTACACTAACAACACAAAAGTAAGTAGTTATGGAAGCAAGTAAAGATGAGAGAAGATTACCTCTTCAAAGGTGATAGAACTGTAACTGCTTTTAGCTTAGCCGGTATTAATATTTCACTTTCAAACCTGTTTAAAAGATATAGGGAAAACATTTAGCACCAAGAAATGAAACGCACTCAAACGAACGTAAAGTCTGTGCGATAGATTTTACCTCTGAAAGTGTGGGATAAGCGGTGAGAGTTGTCTCCACTTTGTTGACTTCCTCGACAAATTGAACTCGGAAGCAATAGAAAGTAGATCATTCAACTCAGGATTGCGATTTGAAGAGAACAGAACGTGACCATCCGACCGCAGCAAGAACTCTGGATTATCAACCATATCCCTAACAAGATCCAAAACCGGTTTCCCAAACTCTTGATTCAAGTAAAGAACAGAGGAAGTGTCATACGGTCGTAGCTGAGAACTGGATTTCATGGCGTCTAACTCCATCAACTCGTTTAGCAAAGACATGTCGAATCCTTTTTCCTTGAACTCCTCTGAGCGAGACAGAAGAAATTCCATCACCCTTTCTTGTCTTGCAAACTTCTCAGCGATTCCAAAGCTTAAAACCAGAGATTGCGGTGCTGTATCTGCATCAACCATAAAGCAAGTTCATGTAAATTGGTGAAACTGATGACATGAAAGTCCATTAACCAATTTGAAACAAATCAGAAGCAATAGAGCTTACCATGAACATCCATGAGCAAAGGTTTCATCATGGCTGAGTCAATCTCCACGAATTGGCTGAATGAAGAAGCCGGTTTCCATGGTTCCAAGGGTTCAGGATTCAGATTGAAGGAGCTTGCAGGTATTATCTCTTGTTTTGCTCCAGGATTCACAAGAAAAGACCGGCTATTCTGCTTGTTCATTACCAATAACATAATCAAAACAAGAGTCATCGAAATCCAATAAGATGCAGACACCAATAGGGAATCAAAGATGCTAACTTTACATGAACCCATATAAATTGAAGCATTCAAATCATTAAATCCAGCAAGATGTAGACGAAAGACACAAATTTTACAGGAACCCAGATAAACTAAATCATTCAAGTAATTAAATTCAACAAGGTGTAGAAGATATATATCAATTTCACACAAACCTAGATAACTGAAGCAATCAAATCCAATATACAATTAAAATCTGAAGAATCAATTAGTTACCTTGATGATCTCGGTGTTACAGAGCTCTTGAGGAAGACCAAGGCCAGGGATTGAGTAGCCATGAGAAGTCATGAAGCAAAGCTTGATCATTTTGTTGTTGTTGTTGCAGATGAAGTGAAGAGAAAGAAACAAAGTTCAATCCTTTCGAAGAAAACTTGGTTCTTCTCTTCTCTTCTACGTCAGAAATCCATGGGTAGATGAAGATACAAAACTTATCGCTAAGACTTCACCTAAACCGCAGAAACGAGATTTAAGAATTTTCTGGATTTTGGCAGGGACCGAAGAAGAAGACAGCTGAATGCTAAAGATTTTTTGAGGCTTAGATTTATTCAAAAACTAAATCCGACTCTATGTCGACCCAAAGAAACAAATAACAAAAATATGACCAAAATAAAAAAACAATAACAAAACTTTGACGCCGTATATGTCGACTAAATAATATCAAAATAATTATACCCAAGTATTTCGTATTTATCTATCTGCACTAAAAAGTATTTATCAGATATTTATATTTTCAAAACTGAAAATATATTGAAAAATTGTTATTATAATTTTTTTTCTAATTATCACATGAAAATTCCCAATTTTTAAAATTAAAATAATAGCCTAAAATTGCTGTAATTTTCAATTCTTTTTTTTTGGTGCAACTTGCTGTAATTTTTTAAAAATTATGTATTGTATACGTTTCCAAGAAATTATGTATTTGAGTAGGAGTAGCTCTATCTTTTGACTTTTTAATAAAAGTCTTCCTTTCGAATCTGGTAGATTATATGACAAACGACGTCGCATAGTTACATTACATTTTTAAAAAAGTTAAAATCGGGTTGACAAAGCTCTGAACGACGTCGCATAGTTACACACGACAAGCACAAGCACGAGTCTTGAGAGTTAATATCACATCTACGAAACAACAATTACATTTTCAAGGAACCCAATTTTGTCCCCAACATGTACAACAATGAAGCTTCTATCTTTTCTAACATCGTATAACAAAATGTCTGAACCGTTATAATAACAACAAGAGCCAAACAGAGCGCGTTATATTAACCCGGGAGAGTCATTGTGCTTGTTTGCTAAAGGAGTGGCTGCAGTAGAGCTACCAGCTTCTGAGTTGTATCGGCTTGTACCTTGAGAAGTCGAAGTCCTCTTGGTTGGTACGAGGGGATTGCTTTCTTCCTCATCGACTACTCGTGGTTGGTCAAAGTCCTTGCCTCTAAAAACCGGATGCACGTAAGCATCTTTCAAGTATTCCTTCAGGTTTAGATTTGGTTCAGTTGCTTTTTCTAGTGTATCCTTCACCATTGCTTCCTGTCAATGCAGCCAGTCCAAAAATCAGTTGAAACAGTTATATATGAAAGTCTTTTTGACAGATTTTGCCGCAAGAGCTTTTGACTCATCTCACCTGTAAGGGAAATTTTGAGAAGGCCGATTCAAACCGCCCTGCGCAGTATCTGTTAAACCAAAAGGTTAAGATCGGCTGAGGGAGAAGCAGAGCTGTGACTTTTGCAAATTTCTTTGTGCTGAGCAAACCCATCATCAGAAGTTGTGATATTATTAGACATATGATCAAACGTCTATGCACATCTGGCCAGTATCTAGCCCCGCTCTCATATTTCTGGTCGTACACATTTATAACCTTGCAACAGAAGATAAGTCATAATAACATAATTGGATATATTTCAGGTATGCATTAGAAGAATACTATGATACTTTTAGCTTTTAAGGTACCTGATGCCGGAAAACAACGTAGGAGAAAGCAAAGAAGACGATAATAAATGGAAGAAGAATGGGCGCAACAGCAGCGTATACAAGACCTAGCAAGAAATAGAACTGAATCCGTGGTTCAGATGTTGCAAAGTCCAGATGACCTGGATCCATTGCTTGCTGCCTGTCTTGTTCTGTCTTAACCAAAAACGTGTTTTTCAGATGAAAAATGACTAATGGAACCACTCTGAGTATTTCAGCTGCAATACCAGCCCAACCATCGACCATGATATAAGTGATGAAAAATGTGGCCTTCATTGGGATTGACACACCAACTGTTTTCGGGATCCTAAGTAAAGAGGGAGAGAGAGATATGGAGATTGCTCAATCGTTGTGTTATCTAGACGAAAATTGACAAAATCAGGAACATCTCACCAAGTACTTACTCAGTTGGCGGTTGCTCAAGGAAAGATTTAAGCTGCTGAAACGCTGTCCCGGTAATGATGCTTCCAAGAAAGACATTGACAATAATGAACCAAAAATACTTTTCAGCTGATCTTCTATCTAAATAGGAAAGCGATGTATATCCTTCGATTTGTGACATTGTCATCAGAATAGTCGGAAGTATGATGAGAAAAATCTTTAAAGCTATTCCTGGAAGAAATCCTTGGATTACAGACTTTACCGTCTTCCTGCATATGAACAAAAAATGAATTACATACGTAAATAGATATTATGCAGTGGATAAATGAATGGCATGAGCGATCAAGTTCCATGGCAATAGTCAAGAACAAATTTCTGTTTATCATCCAGAGATGGGGACTAACATTTCTATGACGGGCTTCAAGAAAGGGAGAACTTTTTGGATCCCTTCAAGGTTGGCAAGAGACTGAACAAATGCTATAGGAATCATGAAGCAGAAAATAAGAAAAAACAGTGCAGTTGTTGTGAGCAATCTTCTTATTGAGAGCTCAACATATGGAATCGCGAGATTGTCCCAGAAAACATCACGTGGTTCGGGAGCCCATTCCGTCAACCATATTGTGGGATTGTGGCATTGCTGCGTTTGAGCACAAACTGCTGTTCCCCACCGTGATTTGAAGGATACAAATGCTGCTGGCATGATAGCCTTAGGATCATTCATGATCTTTTCTCTTTCTGCAGCCTCCTGTGTATGTAAAGAATTACGAATGCACTTCTTATAAAGATGTAAATGGCATGAAGCCTACTTCTAAATATGAGTACATACTTGCTCAGCCAGAATCTCCATCTTTGAAGTGTAAAAGTCAATTGCATCCACTGTAGTTCCCCAAAAACCTCCATAACCTGTCTATATAACAAATTAAATAACTACCGACGAGAACTGAAATCATGATAAGCATGGAATTCAAAAAGAGTCATTTTGCTGAAACATTACACGAGAGGTATGTGGTCAAAGGTTAAAATAGCCTTGCAACAGAAGTACCTTTGTTGTTGGTCTATTTGTTGGCTTCCTCTCGTATTTATTCTCATAGTAAGTCAACCAATTTTGCATAGCTTTTCTCTGTGCGACTATTTTTGCAAGGTCATTTGCATTGTACACTATCTGGGAACATCAAATACATACTCAAGTGAATTGACCAAATAGTTTCTTTGAGCTCTGCGTCAAACAATAACTCTGAATATCACTCTTTTAGTGGTCTTCGAGATATTGTTGATGAATTTCATTAAGCCAGATATCAAACGTACCTGATGACAGAGATAATGATCTGGATGATTTACGCAAAAGAAGTGTTCCACATGCTCGTTTACTGATTCATCAGGATCTGGAGGAACATTTCTCACGAGTACCTGCAAAAGCGTAGATGGCAATGCTTCAAAGAACAAAAAGCAGGCTACCGATTCAAATTTCAGAAACTACAGAATAATCAAAATAAGTGATATATCTATCTTGTATGGGGTATGTAAAATGATGGCCTAGCTGTTACAATCACTAAGATCCATTTTCCTAAAAACATACATAGAAGCATCGTTTCCCAATATACTATGTCTGCAAAGATCTTTGTTCAAAGCTGTATTTTACATACCCCATACAAGATAGATATATCACTGGTGAAGTTGGCAAGGAAAAGAGAAGTAAGTTTCTACATAACATTAAAAACAAGTACAACAGATAGAATAACTCACCGTGAGTTGATCAGGACGACGACTCTCTGCTGCTAGATGTCTCAGTCTCATATTAGCCACAGTCTTATATTCCATATATAATGTGTAGCAAGTCCAGAATGTAAACACGTATGTCATAGTTATATGTGCCCAAAACCTGGAACCAAGAAACTTCCAGCCGTCTTAGTTGATAAAATAGAAAGCTGCACATACCATCACACACTTTGTAAAAAAGAAAGCAGTATTGACAACTTTATTAACACTTCGATGAAAATCAAACTCTTTACGTGAAGATATCTATTACTTGCAGAAACCGTCCACTTGATATAAATTTGGCAAAGTGCTATAACATGTACATGCCCTGAACTGAATTAAAGCATTACTGAAATATGGGGAAACATGTCAGTAAAATACCTCGGTGATCCTGGTGGAACATTTGATATAGAAAGCTTGTCGACGTTACTGAATGTCAAGTCATCGATATTTTCTAGCGTTTCACCTGTCCAGTTGACAGGAACCAAAACTCCAAAAGCAAGTAGTGTTATCGGGACAAACATTTTCAATCTGCATTGCAACACAAGAACAAAAAGTTAACAGTCAGTGTCAAGACAATGCATCTGGGACACAAACAGACAAACATATATAAATGCATCTGAAGCACAATCCAAAACATGCTTGTGCCTCACGAGAATGTGTTCAAGATCAATGGCACACATCAAATGGTTATCAAAAGAAGTTACACATACCCAAGAAGGTAAATGCGGATATATACAGCAGAATCAAGCCCTGCATGTTCGATAAGCTCGGGTTCAGGCATTTTAAGAGCAGCAGGCATCCAATTAAGAAACTTGACATAAGTTGTCCAATCTAAATTCACAAATCTGTTCATGATTCCTCTAGAACGCGTAGGACTTCCTCGTATCCCTTTGAGATACCATTTTGGGAAGTAAACTCTATCGTTAACAGGCTGAAGCCTCAACATAGCAAAGGCAAACAAGAAAGCAAATGCAGACATGAGATTGATAGCTGCAGAGAGACCAATATCTTGTATAGAGGCCATCTTCTCTTAAACGCAAATTTCACCAAAAATGTTCTCAATCCTGTTAAAGAGATCACATAAAAAAAAAGTACAAAACTTTATTCTTTCTTTTTTCAATTTTGTAGGATTACATTCAAAAGAAGATAAATTATCAGGGGAAAAACGAATTTTTTTTTGTGTGTCTGAAATTTACCAGAGAGAGAGGGAGGTGAAGATTTGGTTTTTCTTTTTTTCCTGACAGTTTGCCGAGAAACTTAAAATTCCGGGAAAGGAGGAGAAGACGAGAGAAAATGGCGCCTTGAAAATCTTAGGTTTGACGGTTTCTTCTGTGAACGAACTCATATCTGAATCAACCAACGGTCTCGAGGAAGAAGATGAGGTGGAAAACAAGAGAATAATATGGCAGGACACTATTTCATCTTCTTCCCCTCATTCTTCGAATTTTTCAAATGACATTAGACCTCATTTGTATTCAGCTTCACCAACTAGATCCTCGAGAGTATCTTTACAAAGTTAGATTGTGAAGCTGAACACCGAATACATGTACTGATTTTAAAGGGACATAAATTCTCTAACTTTTCTTCAAAATCTCAAAATTCTGTGACAAAACTTTTGAGATACCAGTGTGCTTAACAAAAGCAAACTGTACAGTGAGAAGAAAATAAAAGAGAGCTCAATAGATGTTCATACTAATGGTAGGTTAAGCTCAAAGATCCAAGCTTTACTTTCTATAGAGCACAATAAACGCAGAACCCAAAATCCCTTCATAACTCTTTTATTCTTACACCGATTTTCTTTCTATAAAGCCATGGAATCTTCTCTATCTAAAGACATTTATAGTTCTAGCTCTTTGTCAAAGATGTCCCAGCCATCTTCCAGCAGCTCCTTACATTCGTCTTTTCCCTCATTAGTCAAAGCTAATAGGCTCTCGTTGTTGCTTTAGGCTTCAGGTGTTTCATAGGATGCCTCCAAAGGCTTCTCCAGTAACAAGCTCTTCATGGATGATGCGGAGGATGCCAGTTTACAGCTTGTCTGGCTTGAGGAGATTGATTGGCTCAATGGCACTCGATTGTCGAATTTCTCTTTCAAGTGTCGGATATCTTGGCAGATCACAGAGATTTCTCCTCTGTTCAAGGAAATACCATGAGAGTAAAGGATTAGTCAAGATCACTAAGGAGACAAGATTCGCCATAATATAAACATTTAAATAACAAATATATCAACAGATTCCAAATGCTGTGCCTTGCTGTATAAATTCTATAATTGACAGCTTTTCATCCTAATGATTCAAAGGAGATTGCTGCAATTTGCGAGTGGTAAGGAAAAAGACTTACTGTAGGGAATCAACAATCCGACCATGATCCATAAGGAACTCCCGCAGCTGCATAAATAGATCAAGTAAGTTAAGAAACAGTGACTTCTGATTCAGAACCATAAACCTCAATGCAGTAATGTTACCTTGGAATTTTCCTCTGCCTCCTGCTGTAGAAGCTTTGATTCTTGGACAACCTTCTCCATGATTGCTTCTTGTTCAGCAAATGCCTTGCGTGCACGACCTTCCTTTTCCTGTTTTTCTTGCTCAGCAGCATTTTTTATCTCCAGCGCTGCTGCTAGTCTTGTCTCAAGAGATTCACGCATCTAAAAAAAAGAAACACAATCAGCAAAATCGTACAGTGTGAAACAACAGAAGTTAATAGTGTTTTGTTAAGCGAGGATTAATGGAACTGCAAAAGACCAGAACAGAAATATATTGAGTAAATCAAGTTGGATCTAAATTGTGTGACCTGCATGTACCTCATCAAGAACAGAAAGAGACTTGTCTCGTTCTTCTGATAAGTTGAGCAAGCGATTTTCAAGCTCATTAACCTCAGTCGTCAAAATTGACCTCTCGCCATAAACTTCCCCAGCATTCTGTGGCATAAAGATGATTAGTTCGCTATTAAAATCAAAGCACATTAACAAGCACGGATAAAAAAAAAAATCAGTAATATAAAGTCACCATGTCATTTGCCTCCTTTGCATGTTCCAGCATCTTCTTCAGCTCCTCAACCTTGTCAAGAGTATCAAAGCCTCCTCTAGCAGCATCTTCCTTTGCCTTTTCTGCAGCCTTCTCTTGAAGCTCAACTTCTCTCATTAGGTTCATAATCGACTCCATCACAGTAAACAAGGTTCTCTACATCATAACAAAATAAAAAAGAAAAGAATGATACTGAGATATCGTGAAAGAAACACTCCTACAAAACACAAATTATTTATTTCCCGGAAGTTATATGTTGTCCAAAATATACTAGCATACCTTGTTACTTTTGGCATCTTCAATGATCTGTTCAAGGTGGACAATGTTGCATCCCTGGGTTGATCTGCTAACAACAGAGCTCATAGAATCACCCAGCTCTGTTTCACCATTCCCAATGACCAAAGAGCCCTTTGATGACTCAGCCACGAGATATGAACCACTCAACTCTACATCGTTATTTTCAACAGCCAATGAAGCACTTGATGTCTCGTTCCCGACATCAATACTCCCAAACCTAATTTGAAGACTAGGTGATTTCTGTGTAATCTCCTCCAAAATCATCTTATGCAAAGCATCTTCTGAATCTTTACTTGTGCTAGCTTCTGCTTGATTACCTGTAATGTGAAACTCAACACCTTGACACCCATTGCTAGTCAATTTTTCTCCTGCATTAACGGGTCCTGAGGATACCACTTCAGGCTGAACCGATCCGCTCAACCTGATCTTTGCTTTGCTCTGAATATCAAGATCACCATTTGGAATCACACTTTTCAACTGGGTGCTATTAGAAAGCAATTCAGTAACTGGGGCTCTTGTTTCGACAGCCAGAGGGACAGTTGCTGAAGAAGAAGCACTTGTTTCTGAACCAGTCAACGCACCATTCTGCATATTATGTTCTACTGCATTTCCAACAGCCAGTTCATCAGCATATATCCTCAAATTTCAGATGTACAAAATTCTAGTAACAGAACAGAAAGATTTAATATTATCATAGCAAAGAACAAGAACCTTGGTTGGGCACATCACTGGGTGTCTTGATCTCAGGTTGTGTAGAATTATCAGCCAAATTAGGGTAAAAGAAAGGAACAATCTCTGAAACAACTACAGCTGCAGCTTCATCAGCATCCTTTGGGTGTTCAATAGCAACAGCCTTCAAAAGCCTTGCATCAATCTGAAGAAGATTGTAAAGTATAATGTGGTCTTAGTCAGATTGAAAACGATACAAGTTGGTTCCAAAATAACCAATGGAAAGATGCCTCAGAATAAAGACATATGGGATGTAAGGTTACTTGATCAACCATCCCATTGTGAAAATATCATAACCAAAATCACTAACGACGAGTCAAATTGAGTGAAAGGAGAGAGCTTTACCTGTGGAAACAACTCCGTAAGAGAACGGTAAACTGCTTTGTAACCCATCACTGAAAAAAATCAACTAAACCTGCAACAAAGCCAAAAAAGCATACGATCATTCATCATGAGGTGCAACAGTTATTGGGTTGTCTTAAGTAATAATACCAAAAAAGACAATAACTTTACTGAAAAGTATCATCTAACCATTTAAATTCAACAAATAAAGAAGTTAAAAATCAAACACGCGTGAGGCAGAAACTATATGCGTTATAGGACTTAGCAACGAACACTAAAAACCCTAAATTTTTTTTAAATCAAATTTGAATCAAAGAAAAACAACTAAGTTAGAGAATATAGCCACGACCTGATCATATCAAATTAAGAATCTCCCAGTAAAACTCGAATTAATTACGTGAAAAAACTAATGATTCAAGAATCGAAACACAACAAGATAAAGACATAGACAACTACGAGCTCATAAGAATTAAGTGATTAAAATATCAATGATTTAGGGATCGAAACATAACAATATAAGACACTGAACAGAACCACACACACACACACACACACACACACACAAAAAAAAGTATTGAAACAGAATCAAAATTAACCTCCGAGATTATAATGATCGGTGTTAAGTGTTTTTCAAAATCTTCAGAATCGAGAAGAAGAGATATAGATGAAAACGAACCTTTCAGAGATTTTTACGTTTGACAGAGCCAAGGAAGCGGAAAAGGCGCAATTCGGATGCGAGCTTTTTTTTTGTTTTTTTTTTTTTCTTCCTTGAGAATTGTGAGAAGAGAGGAGGTCACAGCAGAATAATAAAGAAAGCAACAAGAAGGAAACTTACGAGGCTAAGAAACAAAAATTGAAGTTCGACCGACGTGTATTATTGGACTAGGCCCAGCTACATCAAATTAGGGTTTGTGTTAGGAATCATTGGGCCTAATTCATTAATGGGCATTATTTATCAAATAGGCCTCATCTCTATGATTTAATTTAATTTAATTATAGTAAATTGTACGTTATTACAGTGTGATTGCTTTGCTATGATGATGAGAGCAGTTTTGGTCCCAAAAGAAAAAGATGACAATAATCATGAGGAGGGAGAAGAAAGGTGTCAAGTACTTCGTGGTAATCCAATTTTGATTCTCTCCTCAGTTTTCTCCAATTTTGCTTTGAGATTCTTCTTCACTGATCAAAACTTCTTGAAAAAGGTCGATGCTTTCACTGATTCGGCTTTCAAAGGGAACCCAGCTGCTGTTTGTTTCCTCGACGACGAGAGAGATGACACGTGGCTTCAGTCTCTCGCTGCCGAATTCAACATCTCTGAAACTAGTTTTCTTACTCCGATCAACTCTGGTTTCGAACAACCTCGCTTCACTCTCCGCTGGTTTACCCCTTTAGCCGAGGTTCTCCCTGACCCTGAGACCCCTTTGACTTTTCTTTCTTTTCAAGTTTTGTTCTTTCTTCTTTGTTTGCTCAATGTTTGGGAGTAACTGAATTCAAAACCGTAACTTTTTCTTGCTTTGGAGAAAATTTAGTGAGACCCTTTTGATTTGTATCTATCTCGATTCCTCTAATTGTGATTAGAAGTTGTTTTTAGGTGGATCTTTGTGGTCATGCAACTTTGGCATCTGCTCATTGTCTCTTCTCCAATGGTTTAGTTGACACAGACAAGGTTGAGTTTGTCACAAGATCAGGGATTCTTACAGCCAACCGTGTTTCCGATACTTCAGAGCTCAGTGATGGTGAGGTCAAACCAGGATCCTTCTTCATTGAGTTGAACTTTCCTGTGGTTCCAACTTCTGATATTAATCTCAGTGATGTCTCCTCTTCCTTGATCAACAAGGCCTTGAACGGTGCTACCATCGTTGATATCAAAGCTACTGCGACAAACAACATCCTCGTAATTTTTTAATCTTTGGTTTCCATATTCAACATCTTTACCTTGACTTGTTTCTAATTTCTTAAGTTTAGGATCTCAAGATACTTGTTCCCATATTCTATACCCTGATATTTTGGTCATTGCGTTTGTGGTATCGTGGTATCTGTATGACTTTTGATTTACTCTTCTGCACTCGCTTGCAGGTTGTGCTTCCATCTATGGAATCTGTCACTGAATTGCAACCAAGAATGGAGGATATATTGAAATGCCCCTGCAATGGCATAATTGTGACAGCTGCTGGTTCTGCAGGATCGGCCTATGATTTTTACAGTCGTTACTTTGCTCCTAAGTTCGGAATCGATGAGGTAAAAGAGTAGCTGCATCTTACTGTATGATCTGACTATCGTTAAATTATTTGCTCTTAACAGTGAACTGTGTTGCCTGATTTTTAGGACCCTGTTTGTGGAAGTGCACATTGTGCATTGGCACATTACTGGAGCCTCAAGATGAACAAGTGTGATTTCTTAGCCTACCAAGTAATCTCTCTAGTCTCTTGAAATTTTTTAAGTAGTGTTTAGTGCTTCCTTGTAAATGATTTTGATTTTTTGGAAATTTTTCTTAGGCTTCACTTAGGAGTGGAACAATTAGGATTCATCTAGACAAGGAGAAGCAAAGGGTTCTCCTTAGAGGCAAATCCGTGACTGTGATGGAAGGTCATGTCTTGGTCTGATCTGAAATTGTGTAAATGTGTTCACCTGTAGGAGCCATATATGATATGTCTGTTTTCTGAACATATGTGTTCATTTCGTCCTTCTTTTTAGTGTGGCTACTGTATTTCCCTTTTCGTTAACTAAGCTAGATATTGTTTGATATGATAGAACGAAAACACGTTCTATAGGCCTCAATTTTTACTGCTGCTTCTCCTGACGGATCTGTATATGGTTTTGTTACTATAGGAGTCGATAAGGTTTAAAAACAAAAACAAAAACTAGTCTGCATTTTCAGGTTAGTGAACAGAAGCCAATAAACCTCATCTTACCTCTGTTGCTTGGAGTTTTTGTTCATTAAAATCTCTGTGGAAGTGTGCATTACATAGTGTCATCCCCTTTTGGAGTGATCTATCTTTTACTAAAGATTTATATGCTAAAGAGCAAAAGACATGTCACAGAACCAGCAATAGAGCCATATGTGCCCTCACACTATTACTCTACTGACTATGGTTTGGATGTTGGTTTTATCAAGGTTCTCAACAATCCTAATTAGTTGCATTTTCATTAATTTCGATATAGTCTTAGTTAAATCTTTCACTTTTTGCCAAATTCTTTGGGAAAAGGTTAAGTAAGATGAAACTGAGAGCTGTAAGTTTGGCAATAACGTATTAAATCTCAAAATCATGAAAAATTAAGAGATAACAAGAATTTGTCTTCATGACACAAACCTCACTACAAGATCTTTTACAATCCTGATGTTACAAAACAAAAAGGACCAAACTTTGGTAACAGCAAGATGCTCAACGACCACCAGGTCCACCACGGCCACGTCCACGACCTCTTCCACGACCACGTCCCCGGCCTGCTGGAATCTTCCCTGATACCAAAGAGAACAATAAAAAAATATGAGAGTCTAGGCAAAAAGACCACAGGCATAGTTTAGAGAAAGAACTGTTTTGTTACCTGCAGTTGGCTTTTTTGGTTTGATTCTTGGGGTGTCTTCAACCAGCAAAGTCTCGAGATTCAAACTGTCAGGAAGAATATAATAGCGAATGTTGTTTCCCCTGACACTTAAGTGGTCTAATGTAACTGGATTCTTCCCTTTCAAAGTGAGTTTCACAGCTTTTAAATGAGTGTTCATACTAACATCAACACCTGCATCAAATTATCACAGGTAGATATAAAACCAGTTAGTGATGATTGATAATTGAGTTATATCCAAAATGATGGTAGAAAAGGCAATGAAACCAAACATTAACAGCAGACCACTTGCATTGGACAAGGGAATCAATCAGTTGATGAGACTAAATGAGAAGATGAAAAAGCGATAGGGTAACTGCTTTGTCAAAATGTCTCTGAATTTTTACAAGGAAAGAAAAAGAAGAGGGCCTTTCAAGTGCTAAAACTCATTCCCATCAACTTTGATATGTCTTTAGTTTTACACATTGACCATGTTTCTTCTGGGATAGTGCTGCTCATGATATGGGTAGCCATAGTTTCAGAAGAACTAAACATTCTCATACACCTAAACAATAAAGGAGCATCTAATGTATCATCTACAACAGACTAGACCAGTATCATTCAGTTCTTGCAAGTTGCAAACAAGAGTTAACACCCACAATTCATTTCTAGGTCAAAAGTCAAGATCGGCTAAACTCAGATTCGTTAGGCATGATTACTATCAACTTTACTACAACTTAGGATTTGTTAATTGGAGAGCTCCATTAGCTAAAACTATAAAGGAGAAACTAAACTATCTCATGGGTAAACAAAGTTTAACGAAGAGCTAAAAAAATCTCATACAAAGGAAGTTGTAGTGTATACATCTGCATCTGACTCAACCAGTCTCACTCGGGTTAACACCAACAAAGCATTACTAGGGCAAAACACTATAAGCCAAACTCAAATTACACCTCAGAAGTTGAATCGAGAGCTTCCATTCTTCAGAGCCATAAAAAGAATAACTCAGAGCAACATAGGTCCATGTTATAAGAAGCATCGCAGATTTATAAACAAAACCCTAAAAAGAGCTGGAACTAAAGAGAAACATACCTGTAATGGTTCCATGAACAATGGTTCCGTTCTTAAGCTCGATAGAAACTGTTTCGTTGTTCAATTTCATCAAAAACCTGCGAAAGAACCCGATACCCAAAATCAAACAGTGTCACAGTTTTGAAGCAAAGTCAAATCGAACCGGAGAAAGAGAGAACCCGGGTAAGACGGAAAACGAGAAATCATACCTGACGAGCTTCATGGTGAGAGAAGAACGATGAAGAGACGAAAATTAGGGCTTCGTGGAGCTCTCGAAACAGCAATGGCAAAAGAAGCTAGAGCGGGAGGAAGAACGAATTGGGGATTTTATGTTTTAACCCCTTAATTATTATAGATTCTACTTAACACCGACGGTCTCTTATTTCTCCAAATGTTTGGTTTCGCCCCGGTTCTTTTTATTTTAACGAAGACATCCATCTTAACTTTTTTTAATTCGACAAAACAACCTTAAAGGGGGGGGGGGGAATTATTCATCTCTTAATAAATTTAATAATCGAATCTTGGTATCACTTAATTGAAAATTATAAAGCATGAAAAATTAAAAATATATATTATCAAATCAATTGATCATTAGTTAAAATTACTAATTTTGGATTGATATATTTAAAAAATCTTGGATAATAAAGTTTTTGAATAGATTTCAAATTCATCAAACAAATAAACAATGAAATTTAATAAGAATTTACAAACCAAGAATTGTTTGATCCCATGATTTCTTAATTCTTCTACCAATAAGCCTATATTATATCATTGCAAGAATACATATTGGTGGTGTATGATTTCAAAACGTCTGCGCTAGAACTAGAAATTTCAAAGGTTTACTAATCTTGGTTCGGCCTGTTAGCCCAATAGCAACATTGGTGTTCGCGTCAAATCCATCAGAAATTGTGACTAACCTTTTACAGAATTTAGTTGTGACAAACAAAAATACAAAGTTATGCAAATAAAAGGGAAAAATCAAGGGATATATACACAGTCACAAAACGGGTTGATCTTATTTGGATATTATCACTAATCCAATGGGCAACGAAGCATACACAACACACAATACTCCAATGATATTTATTTCATTTTTTGTTTTATTTGATTCTACTTTTCCACATCAATAAGTAAGGTTGGTCAATTGCACAATGGTCGGGTTGTATTGGATCATGTCATCAGTAAATCCATTCATCCGGGAGAAGTTTCTCCGGCGAGTCAATCGGAGTTTCAACTTCAGTTTTCATAGGCATTACCAACATTTCGCTCTTCTTCTTCGAATTTTTTTCTACATTCAACAACAAGAGATAACAAATTGTTACAATTTCAACCAAGAATGTATTTCAAGATTTATAAATGTAACGTGCACTATATATTATAGCGGTAGAAAAAAGTGAATGGGTAAGAAGAAAACCTGGATGAGGAGGAGAAATATGGATACCATTGTTGTGAATGTTGAGATTGAGTGCTTGAACTACACGCGTCGGGAGAAGCACCGGCGAGCAAGCTGTGATCAGACCATTTCATTTTATTGTCATTAGTCAATCTTTTTGTAACACCAAATCATGTATTAAGCTGTGAGACTATATATGTTGTTCAATAAATAACCTGATTTTTTGGTGGGCGGATGAGAAAAGGTGGCCGGAAGAAAAACTCCGGTTCCGGAAGTTGAACGTCCCGGTGAAACCAAGAAAAATGCTTGCATACGTTCCTCTCCTTTACTCCTTTGCCAATTGCTTTGTTGCTTTTGTCTTGTATTATAGTTCTTCAACACACACAAAAATATTTATACAAAACTTTTAGTTCTAAAGACTTGTAAGAAAAATCAATATACGGTTAATAATGATGTTGATAATGAAATTTTTTTCAAATCACGTTATAAGATTGGAAAGAAAAAAAAATATATTACCAAAGGAAAAGTTTCTCTAAGAGGAGGTGCACCAGGCCGGCGGAATCCACCGTTACCGTGGTTATGATGGTGATGGTGGTTCTTGACAGATTTATGCAACTGTATGAAAATGTTGACATCAGTTTTCATATATAAAACGCAGAAAAATGTTAATATGATCATATAGAATCCATTAGAGAAACTTAAGATGCATGATATACAAACCTGATGTTTATTGGAATGATCAAACAAGGGATCTTGAGAGGGTGACCATATTTGCCTATCCTTGTGACCGATGATTTCACCCATTTGAAACTGACGAAAATACTAATCACTTTGAATATAATCTTTAGAAGAAGAAGAAGAGAGAAACTCAATGGAAAGGTTTCTATGTTGAGAAAAAAAAACAAGAAAGAAGAGAAGAGAAGAGGTTTGATAATTTCCCCCAACTTCTGACCTGAATCTTAACTATAAATATATTACTCACGACGAGTTTGCAAAGTAGAGGGAGAGACGATGATGACGAACTGGTTTGGAATGCTATTTTATTTTTTTACTATCTTTTATCATTATTAGAGACCATTTTAATGCTTCCATTCAAATGTTCTTATTTATAGAAAATTATTTATTGTGTTGACAACACAAAAGAAGAGATTTAATGGTTTTTAAAGTATTTGAATTTTGGTTTCATCATTACTAACTACAAGGATGAAGAAACGAGAGTTACACTCGCTTTTCGTTTCAAATTTTCAAACAAAACAAAAATAATCATATCGTTTTCGATTTTGAAAAGCCTATTTCACTCTTTATGTTTGTCGACTTATATTCACATAAACCGCGTGGTAATTGTTAAGTAACGGTAGCATTAATAGAGATTAGTAGTAGATTACAAAATACTTTTTAGAGGAACGTTTTTATCAAAGTTGACTAGATTAGCCGATAAAATTTATAAGAAAAAAAAAATAAGAAACAAACTTAGCAAGTCATTCTTTTTAACCGAATTGCAAGTAACTATTTTAACCGAGCGATCATGCATCAAAGTCCATATTTATTTACTTAAAATCATTTAAGTATTTTATATTGTTAAATTATTGTATGGTTTGTAAGAAAGATTAAGGAGGTCATGTCGGGGAGTGGGTTGAGTTGTATTAAGTAAACGCCTACCCTCCATTTTTTTAATGACATTTTTAAAAATGTTTAATGCTCTAATTCAAACTGTTGTAACAAATAAAGAAGGGTTTATCCTAAACTACAAAGTTCATACTAATATTTTTTTTCATCATTTCTTTGTGATTTTTTTGAGCTATACATCAACTTCTATCGTGAACGTATAAAGTATCAAACAAAAACTCACTTGCGACTAATATTAGTTTCGCATTACTTGTTCTTTGTTCATCTCATCATCGCATTACTTTTATGGCTACCCAATTTTATGTATAAACATGTAATTAAAAAAGCTCGACCAAACTAGAGTATGTTATAAAAATGGGCAGAAGAAAAAGTATTGATTTTATATTTATAGTCGTCTATTATCCCATAATCCATATCTTTTTATATAAATATACTGAAAAATTAGGAAAATCAAATGACCAACGACGCCACTTCTTCTTAACAACTTCACTAACCAACCCAAGTTCTTCGAATTCTTTTTTTTTAAGAATGATTTTATTAGTTGATGATCGTTTACCTCAAGTTGGCTCTATGTCAGAAGATTTAGTCGTGAGACTACATGACCAATCTAGGAGATAAAATTTAAGTAATTATTAGTAACGGCTGCTAGCTCTAACCTGCCAATCATAGTTTTTTTTACATGTACTTAAATTATAATAAACCGAGGAATAAAGATTCAAACACATCCCAAGTCTTAAGGTTGTTTTATTATGGATACACAAATGTAGTTTACCTACCAGCTTTAAAAAATGACTATTCATATTTAGGTAGAAAAACAAATTTTACAATTTTGTTTTATCAACAAAGGATATTAAGCTTTTATGGCTCATACAAGCTATATGGATATGGGTTTATGGTTAAAATAGTTGACTAACTGTTTGGAGATGAACAAATCCACTTTGGACACAAGTCTTTGTAGCTTACATAAGCTTACACAAGTCATAACTACCCAACAATAAGAGTCGAAGTAGGTTTTTCAGTTAGTCAACCTCTCAAAGATCATTTGACATCATCGCTACTATAGTAAACAAAGGATATAAAATTGGCACAATACAAAAAGAGTTTAATTCATATCAAATTGAGAAAATATAAAACAAAAAAAGGAATAACTCACTGTGATCTTTGCACCAAAGATCATTCATTTGCAGCTTTGGGCAGATTACTCTCCTCAGGCCCTAATTGTCCGTGAAAGTGAAATATTGCTGCTCCAAGCCAAGTATCTTGATTGGTCAGGACTTGATACCGATCAGCTCTCCTCTCTCAATGTTGCAACAAAAAGGCGTAATGGATTCACTCCAAATATGTTTTCTGTAATCCTCGGTTTGTGGAAGTTGCAGACCGAAACTAATTCTGCAGTTTTTAGGCTAGGAAATGGTGGACGAGATCTCAGTCACACGCATTTGACTGGTTAGTCTTATGAGCTCCTTGGTCTCTTCATCTAACTCTACATTATCCTTTGCCATACGCTCTTCAACTATGAGTGCCATTTCGCCTGCTTTAGCATAAGTACGTAATAAGGAATTGTAGAGCTGAGTGTTCACATGACCAGCCTTTTGGAGTATAGTCATTAGCTTCTCTGCTTCTTTAACATTCCCTTGTTCCTCGAGTTCCTTGCACACTTGTTTAACTAATCTTACATTCACAGTCCATTTCTTCACCGAATCAATGGATTTCCCGAAACAATCTAATACTTTCTCCATGTCTTTACGCTTCAAATAACCCCATGTGAGAATCTCCCATGTAGAATAGCTCGGGTTTATCCCTTTCTCCACAATTCGTTCGTTAAACTTCTCTCCCAGATGAATCTCATCTCTGTTCATGTACTCGGCAAGGATTAGATTTGGGATTCTAGCATCTCCTGTTCCAGAGACAGATTCCCATTCGTCGTACAAAGCTTTGGCTTGATCGAATTCGCCAAGTTTCACCACCGCAGATATCATGCTGAGGTATTCAGCATCATTCATTTTCTTGAAAGAGGACTTAACCTTCTTCCAGGTTAAGTTGACTCCATCTTTATCGCCCAAATTCGCGTGCAGACTTATGAGAGAAGCATAAGCAACCCGGTTTTTCTTAGAAACTAATTTCTCCATCTCCTTTAAAGCAAGTTTCGCCTTTTCGAGATTATCAGTCTTAGCATACAAATTCGTTAGCACGCTGTAAGTCACCCAGTCTGGATTCAGCTTCGCTTCCTTCGCCTTAAGATAAACTTTTTCCGCACCTTCGACATCATTCCCAGAGGCAAACGCAGTCAGCCACAGATTATATGTAACAATATCAGGCGATGATTTGGTCTTCAATTCCTTAATCAACACCGGGACTTTCTCAAACTGCCCTTTCGATATATACATGGACAGCATATGATTGTAAGGCAGACAAGACTTCAAGAAACCACATTCACCCATTTTCTCAAACAAGGCCTCGGCTTTATCAGACAACTTGTTCTGAACATAACTATGGAGAAGGGAAGTGCAAGCAGCATGGCCTCGCATTTGATCAGGCATATCTTCGAAAAACTTCTCAGCACTGTTCAAACCACGGATTTTAGAAATCAAATCCAGATGTACAGCATAATCACCAGGCTGCAGTTTTATATCTTCTTGTAGAACCATCCATTCACATATCTGCACATAAAATCAAAACACTACAACAGCTTACCACAATGAACTCCAAATCAAGCCAACTAAATAATCGAATTACCACATAGAGAGTAATTCAAGCCACTGATTAAATTCCAAATTGAGAAATCACGAACCTCAAGAGCGTGCTTATAGCGTTTGATCTTACGAAGCTCTCTAACGATTCGATTAAGTTCGTATTTGCGAACGGAGTGGCCTTCTTCTCTCCATTTCCGTATAGTAACAACGGCACTGCGTTTCGTATAGGTGAGGCCTAATAGTCTCCCTCCTAGAGTGTCTCTTCCTCCAACTACGGTTTCTTTTTTCTTGGTCGCTACTGCTCCTCCGCTGCGAGTCTTTACCACGGCTACATCCGCCGTCGTGTCCACCGTCGCGGCGGTGGCGGAGAAAAGGCGGCAAATGGAGGCTAGGGCTGGCCGAGCAGAGCGAACCAACATTTTTTTATTCATCTTTGGTAAATTACTGAGCTCTGTGGAGTTGAGTTGAGTCCCCCCTGCTTAGTCTGGTGTTTAAGCCAGTCCTATTGGGCCTAATCTCGGCCCAAATACTAAGATACTGAACCCAATTGCATTTACAAGAAACGGATAAAATTAACATCAGCCAGAAAAGAGTTTGAACTTTGAATATTGAAATGAAAATGTAAATAGAACAATCACTTTAATCTGTATAAATGTATATTTGTAATGAATGAAAACAGTCCATACAAACTCTATAAACGAATTGGTAAACTCATTTTAGGGATCATAGAAATGTTAAATTAGTTATAATTAGAATAATATATCCAAAAAATCATAAACGAGTTGGACAGTTGGTAAAATGACTTTATAGGGACAAAGAAAATGTTAAATTAATTCTAATTAAATTTAAACTGTATTATTTTCTAAAAATCTTGAACAGGCAATAAAACTACTCACAAGTCACAACCCCCAAAAAAATAAAATTAGTCTAACAAAGACTATCTTTTAATATATAAAATTACAACTATATATAGTTAACGGGATAATACATATTTGAAAGCAGTAATTCATATGAAATGTAGTCACTAGCTAGCTAGTTAGAGTCATAACAAAACTAAAATATATAAAAATCACCATTTACGAATATATAATTTTGGTAAAGTATATACATTATATATTTGTAAAGGAATGATTGATATATATATATATATATATACCAAAAAGGATGGGTACATGATGAGATTTACTTTAGATATAGCGGTCAATATATAAGAAGAGGAGTCAAGTGGCTTATCATAGTATGTAAGTGAGAATCCTCTCATCCTTTTGCAGAGAACAAAGTGTGTGTATGCTCCTCAAATGTGTAAGATTGGACAGTTACATCGTATTTGTTGTCTGCTTCTCATTGGCTCAGTCATATATTTTGCAATCTATTTTGATATCATTCCGAGATTTATATTGTACGAGTTTGGTCGAGACGACTAGGTAAAAGTAGCTAGAAGAGATCATATCTAGCTATGTCGTGTACAAAGTTATTTTGTTCCTATTCATTTACGTCCGTACGAGCAAATGTCTATGTATATGCGCACACGCGACATAGCTTCTTGGCCTACAATAACAGTCATATCACTCATCACCAACACAACATTTAGTTCTTCTATAAACAAATTAAAACAGCTTAAATATGATTAACATTGTGATGGTTTGAATAAATAAACGTATTCATGATCCAATATTGATTCGTTAAATTTGAAACCCTAGGCTTCAAATTTAAAGTTCCTTTTTTTTTTATGGTAAGGTAGATGGAGATGTTCGGATTGGATGAAATTAGTTTTAACACCGTTAGACATATAATTGGTTCACTTTATCATTGTTTTTGTTTTTCTCGTACCACTTTTATCACTGTTCTTCTGTACGTAGTTAGACTATGGTAAAAATTGGACAATTATAAAATCGATTGGTTTTCATATCATAAAGTGAATATAGACGTTGAGGATCAATCTTCCCAAATTAAAAATCATAACTATAGCCATTTTTCAAGAATAATGTATACATTGATCTAAATTAAAGACTTCATACAATTCACCTAACTCATTTTGGATGTGATATTGTAAAAATATTATAGTTCCTGAGAAGAATGTTAAAATAAAGGAATTATGATTATGTTGTAGTTAGTTCTGTGATTGCATATATAATATTTACCCGATGGCTTGATTTAGAATATCTGACCCCATTTTTCATACTAAACAGATATATTCAACGAATCAGTCAATGCATGCATATTACAAAATTAGATATATGTATTAATATATATATATATATATATGTAAGTATTGGTATGTGTGTGTGTGAGAGAGTGAAATATGAAAAATCAAAGGTTAACATGGAGTACTAAAAACAGATGAAAAAGTAGTCTTATATGTTTATGTAATAACTCACGTTTTATAAGTTTATAAATAGAATTAGAAAGCCGTACTCATACAATTGGACGACTAATAAAAACACTTTCTTCATAATATAATATAAATCACACTCAAAAAATAAAAATAAATAAGCCATATAATTATTAATTGTCTTAAAATTAATTTATTTGCTGAGTTGAGTTTTCCATTAAGTAGTGGTCACCCAAAATTGCTGCGGCTTCCAGTTAAGCATCGTTGTAGCCTCACATCCATTCTGATGGCATCTCCTTTTTGGCCTTCTGCTTAACTTTTTCTTTCCATTTTCACCCTCAACGTTCACGTTATTCCCCGTTATGCCCTCCTCCTCTTCTTCTTCTTCCACTCCATCATCTTCTACTTCTTCTTCATCTCCATGAGCTTCGATCTCATATTCGTCTTCTTCAAACTCTTCATCTCCATCAAGGCTAAGTGAGGTATTCTCTGATAAACAGAGACGAAGCCTTCCTTCACGACGTTCAGATACAAAGCAACGAGGTGGTGAACAAACCCTAATCGCTTGGACAACAAGACGACCGTCTTCTTTATACGATTTCACCATACGTCTACTGTTGAATCCGTTGACGGAGCTTAACGGCGGAGGAAAACTGTTTTCACGGCTCACAAGGTTGGTTTCTTTTTGAGGTTTCGTAGTAAGATGACTCATTGAAGTATTATTGGTCCCTTCGAGCGCAAGTAACGAGATCTCGTCTCCACTATCACTCCCATTCTCGGTCCCGAGGCTCTCTGTGCACATCTCTAGGCTCAGTTTAGCTACAGGACGCTTCTCAATCGGGTGGACGTAAGCTGTTTTCTTTGTGACGTCGTCGTCTCCTCTGTTTTGGAAAATGCCTTTGGTCTCAGAGAGACACTGCAGAAAACTCCATCCACCCAAGTCAGAGTTTGGGCTTACTTGCTTCTTGGGAAGATTTTGGTAAGCTTGGCTAACAATTATGGACATTTTTGTGTTGTGTTTAGAGAGCATAAGAAGAGTGAGGGTCTGAGAGATAGAGAGGGAGAAGAAGATAAGAGAATGGTGAAATGAATATGAAGGGGTTACAAGGGAATGAGTTTGTATTTATAATGCGAGTCTAGTTTCACGTTGAGTGGAAAGGTACAGTAACACACTTAATACGAACCACTAAGTTTGACTTGGTCATCCTGCAAACAAGTTATTATATTTTAGTACTCTCTATAATTCTATATCATAATGTAATGTTAATATATTGAAAGTGAGTGATAAAATTCGTTGGTTCGAAAATCTTATTTTTTTATTAAAGAACTTTGGTTATGTCAACGAATTATTAAAATTTAATATCGGCTAATTAGGACAAAAAGATGAGGTGTCAGTATTATTTTTTAGTAGATGGAAAACGAATATTGGTCTAATTAGCAATCTAGCACCGTGGACTGAAACATCCTATTTCGAGTTATGGATCAAATTAACTTAGATATCTAGTGATTTAGAAATTAGGCAGCTTTGATTTCTAAATTCTGTTTAAATCATATTATGAAACCAAACACATATCATGGTCTTTAATAGTAAGAAAACTAAAGTAACTAACACTTTATCTTTTATTATAAATAAACATATTCATAAAATTAGATAATTTAAAATTTGTTTGTGCCCGAATTTTTACCTAGTTAATTAATTAAAAATGACACTAGATGATAAATTAAAATAAATGGTTGAATAATAAGATTATTGAACGCTTTTTTATTAATCACCAAGAATAATAGAATGCTATTACTGGAAAAAAGAAAAAACACAACAAAAAGTTGTCTAGTAATTAATCTAGTGGCTCATGAAAAAGAAAGCATTTTCTCATTGTCTATAATTAGAATAATTTTCTATATAAGGAAACTAAACAAGAGAACCAACCAATAATATTGTTCTCTGTAGATGCCAGACTAAAAGAAAAGTAGTTCATACATCGACGTCGCTGAAGTTAATTAACACTGGACGTAGATTAGATTTTGGTTCTATTTAAACCATATATTATATAAGAAACTGTCCCTTTATTCTTTATAAAAAGTTACCAATAATTTTTTATTACTGTATGTTGTATTTGTGTCTATGAAGACATAAATGTTTATCAAGAGATCCTTACTCATAATTGCAATTTTAATATGTAGGATTAAGCTTTTGTTAATCAGAATTAAGCTCCTTCGTTAATTAGGTTTATTAAGTTAACTAAAGAAGATATGTATATATTGAGCATTTGAGCTACAGACTTCATACAATTCACTTCCTCTGTTGGCATGAGTACCATAATGAAAGGATCTTAATTCTGAAGCATTTTAAATTGGAATTTACTCTAACTATATGCATACATATTAAACAGAGTACAAGTGCCATTTGCCTTTTGCCACTAATGGTATACAACCAATATCGAGCAAAAATGAATATGCAGGTAAATATTCATTGTGTGTAGGTTTAAGAAATAATAAAAAAATGTCTAACACAATTCGAACTTAATATAATTACAAAAAAGAAACTTATAAATTAATATATAAGGTTATTTATGTATGGATGAATTTTTAAAAACATATACTCATTTTGTCATACAGTATTCTATATTTTTAATCCTAAATATTAATACATACAAGGTTATCTCGTTATATAGAGTCAAACACAAATATACATGCATATCTATCTAGTTTCCTAATTTGAACACATTAATAAAGAAGTTGCAACTACGTACACTATTTGAACCGTAGAACAATTTTATGGTAATATTTCAGTTTTATATATTTTGTAAGTTCGGTTTATCTTTAGAGGTTTAATCTTATATAATTGATCAAGTCAACATACCAAAAGAGTTCAAATTTTCATGGAAGTGTGGAAGGATCATGAGATCGACACTTTCAACTCTGAAAATTTGATCAAAGCCAAGAATTGTGAACATATAAGATCGCGTATATAATATTTTTCTTTACTTGATATGAATTTTCACTTTTTTTTTTGAGAGTTGGGTCATGATGCAAGAACTAATTAGGTGATATAAATTATTTTTATATATATTTATGCAAGACTTTGAATAAGGAGAAGACGGGTCCAAACAATTTAAAACTTCAAAATGTTCTTTTTTTTGGGGGGTTTTGTAACATCAAGTATTTGAGATTAATTAGTAGTGCAAGTAGTTACTAGCTAATCAATGATTTCAAACACGAACAAAAAAAAGCTGGCCAAAATCGTTTTTTTGTTTGTTTTGTTTTTGATTTGGATTTTCTTTAAACAACAAAAGAAAAAGGACTCTAATGGCAACTAATGTGTGACATATATTGAATGGGATATGTTCTTTTCTTTTCTTCGATCGATAGTTATGTCTTATGACATTTTGATGCATTGATGAGAAATTATATATTATCAATATTGATGTCGACTGAAGAACTAAGAAGTTGGATTTAAGAAGTTTCTAATTTAAGCGAAGAAATTAAACTTTTGAAAGACCATGTGTTGCACAAACAACGGTTTTAGTATTAATTAGTAAAATATATTTAATGGATTAGTAGAGAGGGATATGCTAAGTAAGTAACACAAAGCTGAGAAGAATATGTACCATTCGCTCTCTCTCTATCCAATGAGCCATAAGCCGTTCAAATGTCGCATTCGCCAATCTCTGCTTTTTCAATCTTTTTGCTTCCATTGGTGTTTTGTCCAAACCAATAAGAGGAAGAAGAAGAGTATTCTTTTGCATCATCAACATTCCACTGCTGACCTTGAAATTATAATGTATGTGGGGGAGAGATCAAAAAAGTTAAAGACGATCCTTCAAAAATATTTGTGTTATATATATTTTGGTTTATGTCTTTTATTTATAACCTTTTTGTACAAACAAAGTAAAGAGGAATCACTTTCATGTTTACACAAACATGTCAACTGGGAATATTCTTTTCCTCTATACTTTTGACTATACTTATCCCCTGAGTAAATTTAACAACATTAATTAAAAGGTTGGGTTATCAAGGAGACATGTCATTCTGATTTTTTTGTTTGTAAATCCAATTAGAAATCTAAACAACGTACGTTTTAGATTAATAATCTAATGGTAAGCACTAAGTGGACTTTATTCTGGATTAGAGGAACCATACTTTTCAGAAAATAAAGTCGTATGCATGGTTTATCTTAAGGAAAGAACCCTATTAAACCTACGTGTCAAATTGAATGTAGAGAGAACATGGTACAAAACTGCCATTGTTTGAAACAAATTTGCAATCAGAGAAAATGTTGTTTGCAATTCGTATGGTTTGTATTATGGGAAAATGTTGTTCTATGCCATGAGCACTTATCGTCTAACTTGGTACTATCTTTCTTCATTCAACTAGGAGTCGCTTGAGAAGCCTTCGGCTTTACAGTCTCAAATAGTCAAACATCTTACAAAACTGCCATTGTTTGAAACAAATTTGCAATCAGCTCATATATTGAATTTAGCGGTCTAAGGTGGTGTTTCGCCAAGAATTTACCAATCATAAAGAAGGTTCATTGTAGTTGTAGGGCACTCAAATTTTCAAATTGACTTGTAAGCAATTCATCTTATATGATGATTATATCGAAATAAATCGAATTGAACCGGAGGAAATTTCCAAAACTATCTCTGATTAGTAACAAAACAAACCCTATAAGGTTACAAACAAGCACAAATCAACTGTTGAGAAAAGTAGATAGTCTCAGTAACCAGCATGAGAGCACCTTTCTCAAGGTTCAAAAGCATTTAAGTTTGTTTGATTACCATAATACGTGACGAGAACATTATTACAACAAACAGTGGGGATGTTTACAACGTTATATCTTAGCGAACAAGAAACTACATAAAAGAAAACACAGATGTAAATCAAATATTGTAAAAATAGGGTTTTTACTAAACAGGGAGAAAAAACTAAAAAGTGTCTTGATCAGTGTTGTTCTTCTTCTGTTTTTTCAAAGCTTTCGTTGAGAGCTTTTGAGACATCATGAGATCTTGATTCATCCTCTTCTACTTCATCATCGAATCGAGGAACAGGGGATGAGAAATCTAAGCATAAACCTTGAACGACTTGTTCATACGAAGGAGATAGCTCTTGAGATGTGATCTGATGGTACTCAACCATCTGGTGGAGACACTGGTTTTCTCTAACCAGATTCGCGTTTTCATTCGCTAATCTAGCTTTCTCTGTAAGCAACACCTCCAACTGTAGCCTCACCTGTTTTCACAGAACCAAAAATTAAATTCATAAGACAGAGAACAGAGCTTAACAGAGCAAAAACAGAACCGTTTTTAAAAAATATTTGTACATACCAAATCATCTTCTTCAGGTCTAGCACCCTTCACAAACCCATCTCTGAGTCTCTTATTCTCTTCTTCTAGCAATCCACAACGTTCTTGGATGAAACTGAGGTCAGATTTTATGGATTTAAGCTCTCTTGCAAGTGTATTCGCTTTTGCTGCCATGGATATCGCATTCTGCAAGGAATAAAGATTGAATCTGTATGAAAAGTTCAAACTTAAAAGAAGAAAAAACAAGCACTAAAGACTTAATAAGACATACGTTCTTAGCCTTCTTCATGATTTTCCTATCTTTTGGTCTCTTCTCATCTTCATTAGACGAATCTTCTGTTTGTTCAACAGCAGATTCGTGTTTCCTCTTCGTCCCTTTACTCTCTTCTTCTTCTTCTACTTGTTCTTTTTGTTGTCGTTGTATCTGATCAGCTTTAAGATTCGAGTGGAGTATCTCAGATAACGTAGGCGGTTTAGCTAATTCTCTAACTCCCTGATTTTACAGAATACACTAAACTGTATCATCGACCATGAAGGATGAACAAAACCTAATTTCAAATCAGATTAAAATGGATTTTACCTGAAGGGCATTGTCGAGATTGCTAGAAAGCAGAGACAGAGTATGAGAAACAGAATCAAACCCTTTAAGCAAAAGCATCGAATCATTCTTAAATCTCTTTGATCTCTCTGATTCCCCAGTAATAATCGTATTATTGGCAATGGGTTTGTGATCTTTGCTCTTTTCTTCGAGGAGAACATCAATCCTGTTACGAAGACTGCTCCATAAACGCTTGTCTGAAGATGGGCTATCCGGTGGAGAAGAACCAAAAGAAGTTGCAGAAACCATGTTCAAGCTTGTTCCTTCCTGTTAAACAGTTTCAACGAAAATTTCAATTTTGAATCAAACCCATGATTTTATCTTGATCGGAGTAGAAGAAGAAGTTACCAGGTTCGTATGATTAGGCGAGGAGAGAGTCTCGACAGAAGCAGCCATTGATGGGAGAGTATAGAGCAAAAGAGAGAGAAGATGATGTAACGGCTAGTTTTAAAAGATGAGAGACTGTGGAAAGAAGAGGAAATTTAAATAGGATCTGTGAAAGTCGGCCCAACGTTCTGATTTTTTTCTAACACTTTGTTTTGTCTATTTATTTTTGATCAATTAATAATGGAAAGAGACAAAAGTGTAGATCTAATCTAGATGTCAAGTGCTTTGGACTTTGGTCGACGACTTCTTCACTCCATCCCAAATATCTCTACAGTTTCTCTTATCCAACGGTCGTTTCTAAAAAAAAATTTAAACTTTTTTTTAAAAAAAGAAATAAATTTCTTAGAGATGTCAAGACATTATTAATTACGGGTTTAATAACACTAATCTGCAAATAAAAAATTCCGTTTGCTCCCTCACAAGAGTGGATTTTAACACCTTGATATAATATAGTTAGAAGCTTTTTGAAGATACAGACAAACACTTAACTCATATTTTACATGAACAAAATATATTCATACATTTGGGCGTAATAGCACAATGGTTAGCGAGACTGACACTGATGTTGTCATGGATTGATTCCAGTTTCTCTATATCTAGGATTTAACCTGTCTTCTTCTACGCACCCAACGACATACAAAATATGCATACATATATTAATGGACACATTTATGTTTTCTGATTTTGCGCATAGCACTTAGTCTCTTACTAAGTTTATCAGAGTGGAGGTCTCTCCAACGAATAATACCCGAATTTTCCTTTGCGAAAATCCGTCAGTATTCTGAATGCAGCCTGATGACTATCTCCACCAAACAAGTTAAGCCCAAGCGTCTTCACAAATCTGCAAAAGGGAGAGAGAGCAAGAGATTCAATAAGAATCTACAATGGTTTGCCAAAAGAAATGAAATCTCTGAATCGGTTGCAAAAGAGTGGATAAATTTCCTTACTTTTTACCGCAGCCGCCTACTAGCTGGATCTTGTATCGGTTGTAAAGAGCCTTTGCGCCTATTTGTTTAAGACGAGAATGTTGAGTTTCATTTTCGATGGTAGAAAAACAGAGAAGAGTATATCAAGAGAACTGGTGATTTTCAGGAACTGACCTACTTCTGGAATCCGTGCTAACATCTGCACAAGGATTCCAGCAACATCAGTGAAGTCATAAGCTTTCTCTCCAATGTCATCACAAATTGCAAGCTTTATAGCAGCTGCTTGATCATCGATACGCATAGGAAGCATTCCAGGTGAATCTAACAGATCAAGATCTTTCCCAAGCTTGACCCATCTGTTTACAGTAACACAAGAAAAATGACCAGTGATAGAGGTTAAGATAAGGTTCTTGAATGTGTTTGGAAAACTGAGTCTCACAAGCTTTTAAAAGAAATTATTACTTCATTTCTCTAGTTACACCTGGTCTTGGAGCTGCTGCGCAAATTTTGCGCTTCAATAGACGATTGATCAAAGATGATTTTCCAACATTAGGGTATCCAATTATCCCAGCTCTAACCTGCATCATTGGATATAGACTTTAAATTGAAATCATAATTGTTGCATCAGAGAAAAATGGATCATGATACACTTTACTCACAGATCTAGGGAGAAGTCCTTTTTCTCGCCGTTTCCCATTTACATCACCTGCTAAACTCTTTGCTAACCGACCTAGCTTCATAGCTCCCTGTAACCATCACTCAAAGATTATGTAACCAACAGTGCCAAGTATAAAAGATCAATCCCAAAGCAAAGATCAAACTTATAGAAACCATACCATCCCAAGTTTGCCATTTGTGAAAATGACCTTTATTCCTTGCTTTGCAAAGTATCTCGCCCAATCATTTCGATCATCGTTCGATATCATATCTTCTCTATTTAATACTAATATCCGTTTCCTATTCCCAAGCCATGCGTCCATCTACAAAATACCAGATAGATAACCTCAAAAGTAGGCACACAAACTATTGACTCACACAAATGTTTTGTCATAGACTTAACTTGCTTATACACAACAAAGTTGGAGGGATTGAGTGTAACCCCAAGCCAATATAAAAAGAAACTATTCCAGTGAAAACTTCTCGTACCGGGAGACGCAAAATTTTGTAGTTCCCCTCTAAAAACAACACTCAGGTAATTGTTTCTCCACTACTGAAAAGCTAACCTAAGCAACGCTTACCCAATAACCAATTTCAGTTTACATGTTCTAACTTTCCCACCACAAGAAGCAATATAATAAGCAAAACAATCGTACTCTAAATTCTAAAAATCACTAACCTTTGGATGAGTAGTTGATAAAGGAATCCTAGCATCTCGGACTTCAATCACAACATCCATAAGCTTAAGCTGTTCCCTGAGTTCCTTTTCAGTTTTCATTATGTGTCCTGGATACCACTGTTAAATCAAGAGCCACACACACAGTAAACAACAAACTCATACTCCGGACAAAACAAAACAAAATATCGATATAATCTCGTAATTGATATACCTGAACAGGACGTAAAGCTCTAGTCCACAGACGAATATCAGATTCTAGATTCATCCAATCGATTTCATCTTCATTTGCCTCTAATTTGAACCCAACTGAATCATCCTTTCGTGTGACATCCAAATTCAAATCTTTTCCTCCAGCAATCTTGTAAAACCAAGTTTCCAATTTTCTCAATTTCAGTTCAGATAACAAAGAAGAGCACGAAGTAACAATTGAATGGATCATGTTTACCTGAATTGGTGGACGAGAAGAATTCGCAGTGGGGAGAGAAGCGGAGACTGCGTAAGTACATTTCCGGAAACTTCGACCTTGACCGAAGCGGCTTAGGTTCGCCGGAGAGGGAGACGGCGATGGCGCTAACTGTGCAAACATCTCCGGTACCAAAACAAAATGAAGTTAAATTACAAAACAAAAACCAAAAAATTCTAAAACCCCTTATCACCACCTTTTACTCTATCTGTAGTTCTGTGCGATGACATCTCATGGGCTTTTTGGAGACTCTAGGCCCAATGATCTAAAAGGCTTGATATTTTTTTTCTTCGACTATATATATTATGCTGAATCCAAAGAAAAAGAAAAAAATATCCACACTATTATTTGTTAATATTTCACCTTCAATAACAATATTAATCTCATTAGTTTGTATCAATAAAATTTAATATATTTATTTTAAAACAAAGAATGTAAAAACAATATATGGAAAAAAGAAATGAATTTTGTTGTTGTTGTAATACATATAATTATAAATTTCACTCTCGTTAAATTTGTTAATACCATATAAGAAACTTTTTTCTGAAATGTTTTAATAATTTTTTCCCGTAAAACAGGCGGTGATCCAAAAACTAATGCCTAAAATGCCTAATCGGTTCCTAGACTTTTATGATAAATATTTTAGTTAATTTTTATGATAACTTTCATAAGCAAATGGTGTTTGAAACATTAACCAACGCCAAAATCATATTTATTTGTTTTTACTTCTTCTTTTTAGTAGAATCTATGTTTTTACTTTTACTATCCTATTTTATCTATTTATTTGTAAATTAGTTAGAAAATTATTTTCTCAAAAACAATTTTATTTTCCAGTTAGACATCCTGATTATTTTATTTTTATACTATATAATGTCCTATACAATTTATAGGATAAATTTGTATATTAGTTATTTAGTTACAGCTATATTTTAGAAGAACATAAATATATAACTAAAATGTGATAGAATCTTTTTTTTTTGTCAAAATGTGATAGAATCTCTATAAATAATTAGTAAATAAGTCTAGTTTAATGATTTACTTATAATGGTTAGCAGTCTAATTTAATGATTTACTTATAATGGTTAGCAACGTAATATTTTTCAACATTGGGTTACAACTGCCCGGTCCATTAGCCTAATCCCTATAAATATATAGGGAGCGAGACTCGATTACTGGTATGATGGTGCATGTCCATTAGTGGACTTATCATTTGCCACTTGAATAATATCACTTTACTAATGATTTTTCTTTTCTTTTCCTTTCTTTTGGATGAAAAATATAACCTAAATAATGAGATAATATCGAGACTATCTAAATAATAATGAATTTTACTTATAATGAAGTAACATAATATTCTTCCAATTTATATATACTTAGTAATGTGAAATTTGTTTCCATTTATATTTAGTGGCAGCCAATAAGACAATAAAATCTGGTTATTCTTATTTAGTGGAAGTAAAGGAAGTTAACATATATGCAACAAACGAATATGTTACGTGTCACGTTACAAATAAAAATAGAATGATAACTCTAATTTGAATTATAAATAGAAACTATAATCTAAATAAGATGTGAGCTTTTGGGGTACTTGAAATGTAGACACATATCTTTCCTTGAGCGAGATAAGTAGACATATCTATCTTGACACCGAGTCACATACCATTTGTATAAAACACTACAATAGTGTAATTTGCAAATAGATTGTTATGTGATGTAGTAGGATTATGATTGAGAAAGCCCTTCGTATGTGTACTTTCGAAGATGTCGACACCACCATGGCTTTTAACCAATTCTTACCTTAAGATTTGTTAAGAGATGTCTTAACAAATCTTAAGGTAAGAGCTGGCTAAAAATCTATGGATAATCTTAGATTAGAATGTCCATTATTAAAAAGAAATGTATAAAAAATACAAGAGAATGAGATCTAAAAGAGAAAAAGCCAATAATACCCTTCAAATAGTTATGGATGATGATGAATGAACACATTCACCATGCATCTCAATCTCTCTCTCTCTTTTCTTTCTATCTAAAGACTTAAAAAAATCAAACACAACCTGTGATGGGGAAGTCGGTTACTCGGTTCTGTCCTATATATATATTCCAATCAATACTTCTCTTAATCTCACACCAATACTAATCTCTCTTTCTCTCTCTCTCTCTCTCTCGTTTCATTTTCTCTTCTTCATCACTAAGTCTCTTTTGACAGAAGAGAAACAGAGTAAAGAGTACTATGTCGTCTCTTCTTCTTCAATATCATCCGCCTCTTAACTCTATTCAAAGTACAACAACAAGAACAGCTATCTCTTCTTCTTCTTATCTCTCTTCTTGTTTCCTTAAGATCTCAGGTGAGTGCTGATCTCTCTCTCTCTCTCTCTCTGTCTTGTCAGTCACATACGATCACACACACACATTAGAAACAGAGTTTTTGATCGTTTATTTTTTATTAGCATCCAAAGTCTAAAACTTTTTTGTTGCTGTTATCTATTGAGTTTCGTGATCAAAATTCTCTTGTGGGTTTAATCATGATCCCTTCTTTGACTGAGTTTTCGATTAAAAATATAAAATTTTGATTTGGGGTTTTTGATTTTCCCTAGAGAAGTGAACAAAACAAAACAAAAATAGAGTGATGACTCTGTTTTTATTGTTCTCTCTTTTAAGTGTACCCACGCGTGAGGTTTTGTCTCATCATCATCATCATCATCATCAATGAACTCATCTCCTCTTTTCGATTTTATTGTTTCTCTTTCTCCAAAGCATTACCTACTCTCCAAAATTCTCTCTGTTTTTTTTTTTTTTGTTTCCCAAAAATTCGATTTGTTTCTTTCTTTTCGAAATTTGGGGTTCTTTGACTCAAATACGAAATTTTTAGTTTTTACATATAAAACAATGTAAATGTGTTCTGTGTTATTGGGTCTCTGTTGGTTTTTGAACAAAACAAAACAAACATTATCAGTTTTGGTTTTCGAAAGAATGTTAAACTTCCCTATTTTTGATGAAAAGAGTATATATAAATTTATGTGTATACTCTGTTTTATATTATAATGATATACACTAAGAAGCTTTTCAAGTTATCGAATTAATTAACTTATAATATTAAAGAAGTACGTTTAGAGAGAATCTAGTTTACTCATTAGCGAATGGATTGACCTCGTATCTTATTTATTATTTGCCAACACACAGACACACTCACAAATATCCTCTTTAACTAATAAACTAATGTTTTCACGACCAAAACCATAAACTAATGTCCTTTTTTATCTTTCTTTGCTTTGAATAGGAGGATCTCCTCTGCTCAAGGTCGCTAGAGACAAAACCAGAAGCTCTTCCATATTTTGTTCAAAGCTTCAAACTCAAGGTCTCTACTACTTTTTATAAAATTAATTAATAGTTTGCAAGTCTTTAATCTCTTCTTTCTGTATAAGAATGTTAAAGCTATATGTTTTTTTTCCTTTGTTTAGAATACGTTAATTCTAAGGAGGTTCAGCAAGAGTTGCCTCTAATACAGTGGCAAGAGCTTCAAGGAGAAGATGCTCCTCAGGTAAATAGCATTTTTTTGCATAATTTTTCTCGTCACTAATAATTACAACCAACCACATTAATTTTTCTAATTTCTTCCCTATTCATTTTACCTTGATTTATACATTATTTCCCCCTGATTTATTGGCTTTATATTCCATCAAAAAATAGTTCTAAAATGTTTACACCGAAAAGGTTATAAATTATATATATTGTATCATCGCGATAGTATATATGCGACTTTCATGATAGTATAGAATACATATAGGTCCATCTAAAATGTATAAATTCTTCCTTATTCGTTTATATTCAAACATTTTCGTTTTCTAAGGAGGAGTAGTATATATGCACTGATTACGATTTGTTTTTTGAATAATAGATTATTATTGGGAGTAATAGTAATGCGATCGAAGAAACAGTGAAGAATGTGAAATCGATATTGAGAAACCTAAATGACGGTGAAATTACGATATCGGCTTATGATACAGCTTGGGTTGCATTAATAGACGCCGGAGATAAAACTCCGGCATTTCCCTCCGCCGTGAAATGGATCGCCGATAACCAACTCTCCGATGGTTCTTGGGGAGACGCTTACCTCTTCTCTTATCATGATCGTCTCATCAACACACTTGCATGCGTCGTTGCTCTAAGATCGTGGAATCTCTTTCCTCGTCAATGCCACAAAGGTTATTTATTTATTATTTGTTTCAATATACAAGAAAACAAAACAAAATAAAATCTTAACTTTTTGCAGAAAATTCAAACTTTTTTTTTAGTGGCCTAAAAAGAAAGTATACGTTGTTGTTTAAATCTTCTTTTTATTTATTTATTTATTTCTGTAAAGATTCAAAGATATATATTAGGTTTTAAATTTAGTATTTTACATCCAAATTAATTATTTGAAAATTTGTTAAATTAAATATGCATGGCTTTGAAGTGTGTGTATATAATTCAATGGCTAGTTCAGGAATCATGTTTTTCCGAGATAATATCGGGAAGCTAGAAGAAGAAGACGATGAGCATATGCCTATCGGATTCGAAGTAGCATTCCCATCGTTACTTGAGATAGCTCGTGATTTAGACATCGATGTACCGTACGATTCTCCCGTCTTAAAAGATATATACGCCAAGAAAGAGATAAAGCTAACAAGGTTTGTGTGTTGCCCCAAAAAATATACATTTATTGAACATTCTATGTATTTTTATATGTGAATATATTTGAGAGTATATTTTATATATATGGGTCCAATGTACGTCACTCAAAGCCAACAAAAGAGTTATACGTACGATAATATATTTGCATACGTAATATATATAGACTAGGATATGAATTGAGTTTTTGGACTTACGTGTGAGATCTTTTATTTGTTTGTAGGATACCAAAAGAGATAATGCACGAGATACCAACAACATTGCTGCATAGTTTGGAGGGTATGCGTGATTTAGATTGGGAGAAGCTCTTGAAACTTCAATCTCAAGACGGGTCTTTCCTCTTTTCTCCTTCTTCTACGGCTTTCGCATTTATGCAGACTCGAGACAGTAATTGCCTCGGGTATTTGCGAAATGCCGTCAAACGTTTCAATGGAGGAGGTTTGTTACCTAGTAACGACTTGTCCTATATATTATTATGTATGAATTTAACTAGTTTATAGTATGATGTGCATAGTAACGCGCATAACATCTAGTTTTTGATCACTAACTAGTAACTACTTATAATTTATTTGTTTAAATTATTCTTTCAATTTTTTTTTTTCAGTTCCCAATGTCTTTCCGGTTGATCTTTTCGAGCACATATGGATAGTGGATCGGCTACAACGGCTAGGGATATCGAGATACTTTGAAGAAGAGATTAAAGAGTGTCTTGACTATGTTCACAGGTAAAAAAAAAAGAAGTTATTCGTATATATGTTAACTTCATGTATACGAAACTATAGTGTTACTCTAATGATGATGATGATAAAATATCAGATATTGGACAGACAAAGGCATATGTTGGGCTAGATGTTCCCATGTCCAAGACATCGACGATACAGCCATGGCATTTCGGCTCTTAAGACTTCATGGATACCAAGTTTCCGCTGGTAAGAACTCATTTTTTTGTTTAAATAAACGTTCTTTCATATAATGTGAAAACCATATTTACAAGAGGTGCATTTTTAGATGTATTCAAGAACTTTGAGAAGGAAGGAGAGTTTTTCTGCTTTGTGGGGCAATCAAACCAAGCGGTGACCGGTATGTTCAATCTGTACCGGGCATCACAATTGGCGTTTCCAAGGGAAGAGATATTGAAAAATGCCAAAGACTTCTCTTATAATTATCTTCAAGATAAAAGAGAGAGAGAAGAGTTGCTTGATAAGTGGATTATAATGAAAGACTTACCTGGCGAGGTACGTTACATGTAATATAAGACCAAAACACATATTAGTAATAATGGTTCCAAAAACACATTATATGAACACATATGCACTGCATGCCGTTTTGGGTTCGTCTGATGGAGAAGGAACACGACAAAGCGTGTTTGGCCTTTTTTGCTTATTTGGGTTTTCTTTTATCTTGATATAATTTTTTCTTTTTCTTTGCCTGATAGATTGGGTTCGCCTTAGAGATTCCATGGTACGCAAGCTTGCCTCGAGTAGAGACGAGACTCTATATTGATCAATATGGTGGAGAAAACGACGTTTGGATTGGCAAGACCCTGTATAGGTACAGTACTACTTATTTTTAGATATCGAACCAATTATATAATTTTGCATATACAGACCATATGAATCCAAAACAAATGCATTGCATACAGTTGCACTAAATGTTAAAATGCATGCATGAACTGACCATGTATACAATTTGGGAGATAAGGGTATTTTGGTCTTCTACTTTATTTAAAAGACCTAGGTGAGTTTAATCTGGATGAAACCAATTCAAAAACTGCAAATATCTATAAGTGTGTTGTTTCTATATTTAACATATTTTTCTGGTAGTTGTATCTACTAATTTAGCTATGAGAATATATTAATATAATCAAATATATAATGATATGGTGGACAATGTAGGATGCCATACGTAAACAATAATGAATATCTGGAACTAGCAAAACAAGATTACAACAACTGCCAAGCTCTGCATCAGCTCGAATGGGACACTTTCCAAAAGTAATAGCATCTTCACTCTTCATATTTTTTCCGATAAGTATGGCTCTATATAGTTAGTCAGGTTCATATTTATAAAATGTCAATTTGATTAGGGGCTGAAAAAACGTAAACGTTCACTGAATATGAACCTTACATTTATATTATTATCTTTATAATAAAATATAGTGTAACTTTTGTATGCAGGTGGTACGAAGACAATAGGTTAAATGAGTGTGGGGTGGGCGGAAGTGAGCTTCTCGAATGTTACTACTTAGCGGCTGCAACAATCTTTGAATCAGAAAGGTCACATGAGAGAATGATTTGGGCTAAGTCAAGTGTATTGGTTAAAGCCATTTCTTCTTCTTTTGGTAAATCCTCTGACTCAAGAAGAAGCTTCTCCGATCAGTTCCATGAATATATTGCCCATGCTCGACGAAGTGATCATCACTTCAATGACAGGTACGTAAAATTACATAAATCTTCTCTTACTAACTACTTACTAAATATTATTAATATAGCTTAGCTATACGATTATCACACATACATATAAACCACTGAACAGGTGTTGCAATCAATGTTTTAACTCTAGTGGTTTTACGTTTTAACCCTATTCGTTAGGGTACTGTTTGTTTTGCGGCAGAAAAAAAAAAGCTATATATTATATGGAGCAAACAAAAATGGCTAATTAGTTAATTGAAACAAGAAAATAAAAAAAGATAAGTTCATTTGACCTAATTTAGAAGAAATAAAACTGTCAGTATCGCACTGGTGATGAGCAGACAATATAAATGGCATTTCCTGTCAAACAGATATAAACTCTAATAGAGTATATATATTTCTTTTTTTATTGGTTAAGATTAGAGTCTAGAGATATCAATTCTTATCATTCGATAAGGATCAAAATAGGTGACGTGTGTGTAACAACAAAACAAAAAACATCTGGAGGCTGATACTGTAAGATTTTAAAGTTCCAATACCAAAAGTAAAATTGAGATTTATATGTGTGTAAAATATAATCATTTCTTTCATTTAGAAAATAAAAAAATAAATGTAAAATTGGAAGGTAAGTTGAATTAGAGAAGAAAGAAAGCTCTGGTAGAAACAGCTGATTGACTGATTTGTCTTATATTCTAAATGGGATGAACAAAAATATCAGGAGCATGAGATTGGACCGACCAGGATCGGTGAAGGCGAGTCGGCTTGTCGTCGGAATCTTAATCGGGACTTTAAGTCAAATGTCTTTTGATCTCTTCATGTCTCATGGCCGTGACGTTCACAATCTCCTCTATCAATCGGTACGTCCTTCTTTTTTATTTCCTCTCATATATGTTTTTAGTTAGGTTATTGTATTATTCTAATTACAAATAATTTTATATTCATTTTCAGTTTATATATATGATTTGTCATCTAATATATATATATGTAGTGGGGAGAGTGGTTAGAGAAATGGGAATTATATGGAGATGAAGGAGACGTAGGAGAGCTCATGGTGAAGATGATAATTCTAATGAAGAGCAATGACCTTACTCACTTCTTCTCTCATCCTCACTTCATTCGTCTCGCTGGAATCATCAACCGATTATGTCTTCCTCTTCAATACTTAAAGGTTAGTTTTATTGGTTATATTAATATATATGAACTTCTTAACTTAAATAATATAATGGACAGGGCCAACAAAAATAATCGATTGAAAACGATTGATCATCTCCATGTAACTGGTTATTATTGATCTGTTCGATGTTATCGGTTCGAGTCTAATCAATTATTAAAACTTTCTCAATGCAGGCAAGGAGAAACGATGAGAAGGAGAAGACAATAAAGAGTATGGAGAAGGAGATGGAGCAAATGGTTGAGTTAGCATTGTCGGAGAGTGACACATTGCGTGACGTCGGCATCACGTTTCTTGATGTAGCAAAAGCTTTTTACTACTTTGCTTCATGTGGCGATCATCTCCAAACTCACATCTCCAAAGTCTTGTTTCAAAAGGTCTTGTAACCCTCATCATCATCATCATCATCTATCCACTAATTTATTAATCAGTGGATCAGTGTATTCATATATAGATGCATATGAATAATGAATAATATTCATGTATAGAAGTAGCTAGCAAAGAAAATTAAATCATATTGTACAAATGAAACCTTGGAGTAGCTATTCGCCTCCACTTTTTTATATATGTGAAAGAATAGTCCAACTTATTTTTTATATTTTATCTTGATTTTTCTTTATACTTGGTTCCGAATGGTAACTGCGTTTTTCACTGCAGAGGTTCAAATATATATATATGCAGATATTTTGACACTGTTACAGTGCGATTTTGTAGTGCGGTATGATTACCATTCATAGTCTTTATATATTTCTGTTTACAGTCGGTCCAAAGTTTTGCAAGTCGTAAGTAAGATTAAAAAAAATGCACCATTAATATATATGTGTTTAGTAAAATCTAAATGTAATTTGGTGAAGAAATAACATAGGAAGTGATTTATAGTGGGGTTTGTTAATAAAAGAGCCAAAGACTCAAGCACTTGTCATGTCAAAAAGACCTCTCACTTTCCTAGAGATTTAAAATTTAGTTTTCTTTTTTCTTGTGTTTTTTTATCGTTTGTCTTGGCTTGCATGCCTTTGAAAAGGAATTTTAAGTGTGGCAGGGACAAGCTCCACTTTAGAACACATGATCTTGATCACGACTAGGTTTTGTTCTCTTTTCTTTGGACATCAAACACTCAAACTTATTAAGACACTATCATATCTATCTAGATTCTCTCGTTGGGCTAAAATTAAAAAAAAAAACATATATGTTGACGATGAAAGCATATATCATAAGTTAATAGCTTTAAGGAGGGGACTAATAATTTTTGGTACAGACTATCTAAAGAAGTAAAGATTGAGCTTTAAAGTCACGAATGCGAGTCTTGATGTTGGACTAAAGTAATAATGCCTTTAGAAAACTATATATGAAACAAAACAAAACCAAAATATTTATGCATACCTTCTTATTTATCAAGTTCTATATAAGTTTCTCTTATATATCTTCTTATTATAACCAAGCTAAGAAATATCAAATTAACGTAAGTTTTAAATTTAGTAAAGTTATTTTGAATTGAACACTTCTTGCCCTCAACCTATATTTTAGGTTTTTTTCTTGAACATTTTGTGATAATGGATAAAGTAATAATCATATCCAAAATCCCAAACCGAATTACTCGACAGAGTGCGATTGACATGTTTGGTTTGAATTGGGACCCGAAGGGACAAAACTAAAGAAGTTAGGTAATAGGCAAAAGAGTGTAAAGCAATTTGGGAGTTGATGGTCAAAAATAGCAAAAGTATGGGCCAATACATAAATGGAGAGACATGTACACACATAAATTTTACATTTCAAAAATTATATATATAGTTTCTGGATTTGTTTTTCTTTTTCTTTTCTTTTTGAGACATAGTTTTTGGACTTTATCTCAACAAGTCTTTCTTTCTAATTCTCTTTATTGATAATGCTTTTGTTTTTTTTTTTCTGTGTCACCACCGTGAAAATGTTTTGTATTTGGTGGATTTATGAAACTAACTAGAATAAAAACAAGTTTTTGAATTTTTTATTTCTTGTAAGTAAGAATACTGCATGTGGAATCAGAAAGGTTTTAAGACACATTTCACAGTTAACATGTTTTTTCCCTGACCAAACAATGTTTTATTAATCTTCATCATGTAGAGTATTATATATATACTCGTCCTCTGCACCCATGATATATGCAACAGTAATGTGATCTGGCCATACACATATTTACTTTAAACCCTTAATTAAACCCTGTTTATTAACGAATATTTGGGAACTAATTAATGAGCAGAGTACTCTAACTATTCGTGTAAAAGAGTGTTTGAGGTTGCAAATATGATAATGGTGCCAGTTTAATTCGAGGCTGCAAGAAGAAAATCGAATTAAGCGATATTGAAAGTTAAGTGTTTTAGGGTTGAACAGTTCTTACAAAAATGTTATAGGTATTCAATAGTATATATATAAAATTGGAAAACCTAGAGAAATTAATTCGTCCACCATTGCATGGCATGGTAGTATGGTACCATCTGAGACGAGTCTAATAACCGCTAACGAAATGACACATGAGCGTGTGATACCAAAACACATAACGAGATGAGAGAGCAAATAAAGATTTTAGGTGTTCAACTAAATTTTGGATGATGATGATGATGATTGGCCCATATTATGTGGTAAGATTATGGCCCAACTAAATTTCACATAACCCAATTGAAACCTATATTAAGATTTTGTGTTAATACAGACCCAAATTATATAAGTCCAGGGCCCAACAGATTTAGAGGATCCAATTCCAAAATGAAACTAAAGGTAATAAAACGACGTCGGATAGGAGGAGAATAAGATGGGTAAGAGAAAAATCTAATGGTCGAGTCCTATTGGTTACCTTATCCACTTTAATCCAAGGAACTCTAGCTTCTCATCACACAATATTATCTCTTTTCTCTTTCTCATCACACATATACCATTAACCAAATCTGCTCATTAGACAAGAGAAGATCATCACTACAAAGAAACAAAAAAAAATTAGAGATGGCAACTCAAGCCGCCGGGATCTTCAACTCCGCCATTACTACCGCCGCTACCTCCGGCGTCAAGAAACTCCACTTTTTCCCAACTACCCACCGTCCCAGATCCCTCTCCTTGGCCAAAACCTCGATCCGCGCCGAGAAAAAAGATTCATCCGCCGCCCCTGCCGCAGCCCCCGCCGTGAAAGAAGCTCCCGTGGGATTCACGCCACCGCAGCTAGACCCAAACACGCCGTCTCCGATCTTCGCGGGAAGCACCGGTGGTCTTCTACGCAAAGCGCAGGTGGAAGAGTTCTACGTTATTACATGGAACTCACCGAAAGAGCAGATCTTTGAGATGCCGACAGGAGGTGCAGCGATCATGAGGGAAGGTCCGAATCTGCTGAAGCTAGCGAGGAAAGAACAGTGTTTAGCTTTGGGGACAAGGCTTAGATCCAAGTACAAGATTAACTACCAGTTTTACAGAGTGTTCCCCAACGGTGAGGTTCAGTATTTGCATCCTAAAGATGGTGTTTACCCTGAGAAGGCCAACCCTGGTAGAGAAGGTGTTGGTCAGAACATGAGATCTATTGGCAAAAATGTTAGTCCCATTGAAGTTAAGTTTACTGGCAAACAAAGTTATGATTTGTAAGTTGTCAAAACTCTCTCTCAAAAAAAAGAAGACTATTGTGCATGTTGTGATGATGGATGACTCTGTTTCATTGTTAATTTTTAATCGACCTTTGTTTTAATATTTCTTCTTTGTTTTCTATCTTTTTGTTCTTCATTCTAATAAGTTTATTGAACTCTTAACCGAAACCAAATCAATTTTTTATAGACTCGAAAGAAAATTTTGGAAAACCGAATCAAAACAAAACCGGCTTATTGACGTCAGTTTAGTATTGGGCTTCGATGGGCCGATTGAGTACAAGATAAGTAGGCCTAACATCATTAATGTGGCCCAACTAATTAACCCAAATCAATTTCAAACGGTCGGGTTTAAGGATTCGGATCTTAAATTCGCCGATCATCGTTACTGATTCGAACGTTGGCCACAAAAGAGGAGTAAAATAACATCTTCGTTTCCCATTCGGTGTTCTTCTCTCCGATCCAAAACCCTAGCTAACTTCTGATCGTTTCCCGTGGCTATAATCAACGTCAATCTCATACATCTTCCTTGTTATCAGAGAGTTCCCTTTCGTTTCGGACTCACTCGTCGGAGATGATATTTCAACTCAGAACCGCCTTATTGGGTTGATCGTATTCACTAATTCGGCTCGCGTCTTGTCTATTTTTCCAACGGTGCTGTGGAATCGCGTTCCCGTTCACAATTACCATCTCGGCTGATGACATCGTGATTGTAAGCTATTTTAGGTCTCAAAATTGTTCACTGTTCGCTAATTTTGTAACCATGATCTATGCATAAATCGAGATTTCCACACACGAAACACTATTTCTCCACCTTTTCCTGTGCGTTTTTCAACCTATTGTGACTATGTTTAAGAGCGTTGTTCCTTCTTTTGGAGGATAAGTTTGAAGTCTTAGATTTTATTTGATTCTTTGATTTCAGATAATTTCAAGTGTTTATTGGAAGTAAGGAATAGATTGTTTATGCTAATCCCGCATGGACTAAACAAAGTCTGCTGGAGAAGAGGTTGGTGTTGAGCTTGTGCGTTATAGGGTTTGTAGTTGGGACTGCACTTGGTTTAGCTAGAGTTCGTTTAGTTGGGACTTCACTTGTGTTAGCTGCACGTATTACCTACATCATATTATTTACGAATTCTTCTAGATGTTAGCAAGTAGCAAGTAATGTTCTAAAAATATTGCTGTATCTTCGTCACTAGTAGAGACTTCAAGTAATGGGATACAAAAGTCTGATTGATTACTTTAGTGCCTTCTATTGTTTCTTTCGTACTAGGACTCTCTTGACACTTCTTAGGAATTCGTTTATGCAGCAAGATCAGTTGGGGTTGGTGTGTTTTCGACATCTAATACCTGTTGGTTTTTAAATTCCTTGTCTGTGTCCGCTAATGCATACACACTTACTTACCTAATTCTACTGTGACCTTTCCTATCTAACTTATTATTGTTTAATTTTGAATTTAATATGCTTAGTAAATGGTTTTACTGTTCTTTTGTTTGTGTGTGCTTGAGGACGTGTCTTTTCATCTGATCTTAATATTCTCTGTTTCATTCAACTAGGAATCTCGTAAGAAGTCAACATCTTTACAGATTACTGAGGAGAGATAAACTGCCCCGAATGGTCAGCTTGTCTCTATAGCTTACACTGATCTGAAGATTCTTTACTTGGAACTTGTAAGTATCCTTAAATGTGAAAGCATCCTAATATGTGACATTTTAAAGACCAACCCTTTATCAGATCCAGTCTTTTCAAAGTTTGTGACCAGTAACTGAGCTGAAGTTTTTTTATAAAAAATCTTCAGTAGAACTCGTTTGGCTTTATTCCATTATCAATGATCACTTCTCGAGCTTCATCTCTTTTGTGCAAACAAAATAGTCTTTTTGTGTAAATGGTGATAGTGACATGTATTTTATTATTTTGGTGTTTGTAGATTTTGCTTCAGGGATGAAGTATTTGTTGTGAAAGTGAGACATGTTCTACATCAAAGCTCAGACATAATTTTGAGCCTTTGGATAGAACATTTTCGTCCGGCATTCACTCCTTTAAGAAACTATTTTTCTACATTCCGTGTCATGGACCCTCCCAATCCTAAGAGACCTTGCCATGCCCCTTCTGTTACCTCCTCCTTAGAATTCCCTTGTTCCCTCCCCAGTGCTCCTGGTTTCAACCAAAGCAACATCGATATGACTATCTCTTCTTTCCTTTCGTTGTCGGACTTGCCTTTGTTCTCCTCACCACTTTCTATTGGATGCTCTTTTGACCGAGTTCTTGATAAAGTTATTCACTCAGCAATTGGAACTCCCCATGATGAATTCGAGCAGGAACGTTTCCTGGATCGTACTCTCCAACTCGCATCACTTCTTTACAAGTCCACCAAACGTTGCATCAGGAAACGCGCCACCCTCCAAAATTTTATATCTTGGCCTCTCCTCCCTGAACTAACTATTAAGGTAACAATTTCAACCGTCTCATATCATGTTTCTACTCCTGGAAGTATTGCGCTATTTCTCTACCCGCTTTGTTGAATTTGTAGACAGTGGATCATTACTGAATCTTTGGTCTGTATTTCCCCGCCTGATCTCATAATGGATGTTAGAAATTAAGACTGTTTAATTGATACTTTGTTCATGGAATGTGTTTCTCGAGTGGTGATTTCTCACATAATATGTTTTCTAATGCATATACAGGTCTTTTCAATGCTTGATACAAAGTCTCTCATACAAGCTTCTGCATGCTGCACAATGTTCAACAAGTGTGCCACAGATCGTGTATGTTACTCTCACATCGACCTGACAACTGCTGCCAAACATGTTGATAATGGAGTTGTGTGTATAATGATCCATCGGGCAGGAAAAGAACTCAGGTGAAATTTCCTCTTTTGTGTTTTCTTATTTTGTGGTGGAGTTTGGTCTATGTATCTATGAAATCATCTCTCAGATTTCGTTTATGCTTGCAGATCCCTCAAACTTGGTTGTATTTCTCCCTCAGCTGGATATATATCTTTACTCACAAGATCCTGTCTAGCCCCGCTAACTTTTAATCATGGTTTCGCTGGGTATATGCTTATAATTAATACATAAAAGTGAATGTTTATGTATCGAACCTGTTATATTAATGTGATTTGTGCTGTCTGAAACACCTATATAGAGAAATGGCTTTTACCAGTTTTATAAAATAATTGGTGTTTAACTAACATATATGTCATCTTCTGAGTGATACTATCTTTTTCCATTTAACTAGGGGTCATTTGAGAAGTCTACACCTTTACTATCTCAGGAGTATGGATGTCGAGTCCTTATCTACTGTGTTGTCAGCCTGTTTAAATCTCACTGATTTGAAGATTGTTGGATTGTAAGCTGGTTTAAATCCCCTGACTTCAGGAATTCTCCATTTCATTGTTGCTTTTCTTTACTTTTCCTGGAGACACCATCTTCTATGCTTTTGATTATTTATTTTTCTTGGTGTTACTTTACTGACTGTTCACTTTAGATTCTGCTAATTCCTTATGGTCGATTTTTGTTGATTTTCTTTTGCATTATTTAGTGTTCCACTTGAGCAGTTAGAGTTACTCACGAGAAACTGTCGCTTGATAAAGCACCTGTTCATTGATATATATTATTCAGGAGGTAAATATTTCTGCCATGAAGAGTTTCTCTTTTCATTTCATTTGAGTCTCAAAGTTGCCTACTTTCTGACTGGGAATATAGGCCGTATAACAGATTCAAGCTTGTTAAAGTTTGTGGATAACTGCGCCAACTTAACTTCGCTATCGCTCCTATGCTTTCTGCTAAATGACACCATTGCACAAAAATTAATTAAGGTATGGTTCCTCTAGTTTTGTTGTTATTTCTGCTCTTCTCATTTGATATCATCTATTACGTTTTTACAAACCGAAATAATAATATTTGTGATGTTTTTGCAGGGTTTTCGTCAACTTAAGTACATCAATCTGTCAAGATCGCTTGAAATTAGTGGTTGCTTTTTGAGGTTCTTATCTTTTGAGTAAAATGTTAATGATGGTATTTTCATTAAGGTTTTGGTAACAAACTGTTTATGGCTTAAGATATTGGTGGTAGGGGTTTGGGACTTAGCTGCAAAGATAGTCCACTGGAGACTCTAATATTGCGCAACTGCTATAATCTAGAGGAGGTAAAGGATGTAAAACACTTATTTAGTTTTGTACACCATTCTTAAAGTTACAGTCATGAGTTTTGACCGCACATTGGAATTCAGAGAGAAGTCTTGCTGTTTTTGAATTCTTTACTCGCTGGAGACTTCAAATCCATTCGGCTTATTGTAAGTTCTTATAGGAAATTGGCTAGATTTACTAAATTTGCGTATGACACAAGTAACTTTTCGTTATCTTAATAATATCTTCTCCTTTATTGTCCTGTAGGACGTATCAAACAGCCAAGGTTTAGTTTGTGATGGAGACAGTAGAACTTCTGAACCAAGGTTACTGACTGATTTGTTGAAGTTTCTTTTGTCAACTAAGTTTTCATAATTGAAATTATATATATATATATATATGTGTGTGTGTGTGTGTGTGTGTGACACTGTTGTTTGTTGTAGATTTCCTATCGAGGAGCTGAAAAAACAAAGACCAAATGTCACATTTGTGGCAGTTTTTGAATCACAACCATCATTGTTATCATCAAGGTTCATCAATAGCTAGCTGTGTGTATTAGGCTTTCATAAATAATACCGAAAGTAATTGGATTTAAATGGTTTTGTTTTTGTAATACCTCAGCTCAGGGGAGGTATATTCCGACGGCACATCTTCCTGGAGTTCTAATTATAGCAGCGATGAGGAGGAGGATGACAATGACTTGGACTAAATATGAATACAAAGACCCCTATAATTTATCTTTGGGGTACTCTGAGAGGTCTCCAAAAAGTCTAAATCGTTTGTATTCCTCCTTCTAATCTTCTCCATTAATTTGGTAGTTATGCTAATGGATTTGTCCAAGAATTCATGAAATCCGTTTCGTATACTCAAACAGTCTCTTCCCATAATCGATTGAAGAAACACGATATCTAAGAAACCTTCAAATTCCTCCTTCGATCTCTATTCCGAGTACTAACCGCAGCTTCCTGCTCCGATTCTGCATTTTACTCGGAATCTGAAGGAGGTCTGTGACTGTGAGTCCGGATAGGATCAGCCTGTCTGTTGTTTAAAACAACTTGTTTTAGCTTCAGAGAAGACAAAGAAGGACGTGAAAATTTCAATGGACCGAGAGGATAAGGGAATCTTCAGGCTTTGACAAGAGATCTAATATATTTGGCAAACCAGGTTAAATTTCAGAAGGAAACGAGTAAAACAACTAATTTCATGCCTTAACTTTGCTAATGTGTAAATTTTAACCTGGTTTGAAACAAGGAACTTAATTTGAAACAACTAATTTGAAACAAAGAACTTAAATTAAAACAACTAATTTCAAAAAAATTCTTGAAAATCATTACCCAAACGAAACCCGTTTGGACAAAAATAATCGGTTTGTTCATTAACTACGAAAACACTAAATGGATGTTGAATTGTTATTTTATTGTTTAGAAAAATGAATAGTAAATATCTGAATTCGAAGCACAATAAAATTAACAATAAAATAATTTGTATTGTTCTTGATGGGGTTTATGAAATTAATTTGTATGCCTTAAGGGCTTCTGTTAAATCTCTTGTATGATTTTGGTTTTGTGTCTTCAAATATTTAAAAGGTAAAACGGAAAATCTCTTTTGCATCATTTAAGTTATACACCAAATATTAAAATTAATTAAAAGTTCTCTTTCTACATACATAGCAACTGACTCATCGTGGTTGATCAACATAATCTCGGTCAAGATTGATTTTGGCATAAATTTGATATTTCATGTTGTTTGTTCGAAAAGATATTTAGTTTAGATTAAAATTCACGCACGTTATCAAAATCAGGTATAAAAATATACTTTTCAAATTGTTGAGCTAGAAATTTGCCCACCTAAATTTATGATATAGATATAGATACAGAGGCACCTTTTCTTTATTAGTCAGAGAGGTCTCCCAACAGTCGAATATATTCGTTCTTTCCCAGAATCTGAATCGTTCGTCTTCCTCTTTCTAATCTTCGCCATAATTGGTAGTCATGCACTCATGCTAATGGATTTCTCGAGGAAATAGTGATTAATCGGCCTCTCACCCAAAATCTATCGAAGCTGCGACGATCTCTATTCCAGTTACAACCGCCGACGGCAGGAGATCTTCCAAATTAAACGGTAACTGATTTTCTAGATTGTTTACCATTTGAAAAATAGCAGTCGTAACAGGGTTCATGACGCCCTAGTTTATATGGCCATTATTGTGTGGTGTAGGTTTCCTCTCGAAGAGCTGAAAAAGTCTCCTAGAGGAGCACTTTGCTGCTAATGAGTATGCCGAAGTTGGAAAGACCTTCCACTGACCCAGCTGGCCTAGACTCAGCTTTCCCTCAATTGAACGTGGTGGCTAATACATGTGTGGGTAATGCAGATTTTGCTGCTGAGCTAAAAGCTCAAGGCAGGCTCGGGTTGTTCTTCGATAGGGCCAGATCTCGCCGGAGACCGATTCATGTCACCCTCGACGTGACTGCTTATTACAATGGAATCGTTTCCACCATTTTCGAATCCATGACTCACCTTCTCCAGACGAAGAAGACAGAGTACTTTGGCATCAACAACACTAATATCACCAATCGACTCACTCAAGTTTCCAATCAACTCGCTATCGGGGCATGTATTGCGACTTATCTCAAATTACGTGCTCTTATAATTACCGAATTCCCTGACAGTTACACTTCAGCTTACCTCAGAAGGCCAAAAGGAATCACGGACTTACCCGTGGACGTTGCACCATTTGCTTTTGCAATTCAACAACTCGGAGCTGTCAACATCACTAACCTCACTCATCCGGCACGTTATGTCCCTGCTCTCCCTCCGACCGGACATCAATACGGACTTCCGAATAACCGAGTTTGGAACCCTGAGGCGTACGCACAAGCTGTGGAATATGCTACAAACTTCGGACTCCACTTTAATGTGGTTGATCTGAACGTGAAGACCGGTACCCCCTGGTGGTTACTGAGACAACATTTCTCTGAAGGAATGTTCGAGTTGAAGCTCCCGTTCCCGGATGTAAACTACACTTCTGCCATGGCTCTCACACACTCACTCTTCCTTCTCAACACAGACGACGAAGACCTTGACCCATCAAACGCTATTATCGATCTCACCCCTTGTGGACAGTCCGACTACGGTTACATACTACGTGACCCTCACCGTGGCATCAACGTCACCACGTTCATGACCATTGTTGAAAGTGCGAGACGGATCGTTTCTTAAGTTATAAAAAACGATAATGTGGACTGTAATAACTAAATTTGATAGACCACTATACGGGTTTAGGACTCATATGTTCAATTCTCCCCCAAGTCAAAATTGTTTCATTCTCCTCTGTTTTGGGAACACACTTTAAACTCCAAAACATTCTGTTTTTTGTTTTGAAAATTGCAGCTTCTATGTGTAATTTCCTAAAACTGATGCGTTATTTATGGACAATTCTTGAGTTCAGCCGGGGAAGAACTTCTCTTAAAGCCTAACAACTTGTTTATAAAGCCTAAACCCTCGTTTATAAACCTAAAAACCAATATAAAATTCGTTTTATTATAAAAAATAAATCTTAAACCCTAGCTACCCGTTTATAAACTCTAACCTAAATTTGCCTCTCCGGTGTCTGGTTTCGACCGGCGCTGCGAGAGGGTTCTTGGTTGTTATTGTCTAGTTTCCACCCTTGCACTTGAAGACCTTAGAGGGTTGATTCAGTTCTGTTTCTCGTGGCGAGTGTTGAAGGTCCGCCGTGCGTGACGGCCGGTCTCTCCGGTGACTGAAATCTCCTGCTCTCTACCTCCTCTGCTTGTAGACGGTGTTGGACCAAGGTGGAGGCTCAAATTTTCGGTCCTAGCATCTCGCATCTCAAGCGGCGGAGCAAACTTAGGTTTGTAGATCTATTGTAGTTCGCCTTCTTCCTGGTGATTCCGGTTATCGAGTGAGCTTCCTTATGCTTTGCTATGGTGTCGCTTCTCTTCTTTGCCCGGTTTCATTTTTTCCAAGATATCTCTTGGTCTAACCGCCGCGTTTTGGCTCGTGTCTGCCGGAGTTTTGGGTTTCTCTGTGTCGGGTTGTTCGCCTTGAGGACAGCTTACTCCCACACGCCTGAAGCCTCTGTCCACTCCGTGCGTGTTGATTTCGTGTGTCGGAGTTTGAATCGAGAAGTTTTCTTTGGCTCTTTGGATGGTTTGCCATTCTTGGTTGGTGTTGTTCATCGACCTTCTGAGCCTCTGATGCCTCAACCTCTCTTTTCTAGCCCTCCTTCGCATAGGTTTCAGAGCTTGGTCTCATTTGGATGCTTTTTGCGTCATTTTCTTCGTTGAGCCTTGACATTTTAGGAGAATCATGTCTCTGTTTGCACCTTCTGCTTGAGGACAGTGGCAGAATTATTAAGAGCGTGTTTTCTTGTGGCTGGTCAAGCTCCTTCGTCGAATCAGATGCTTAATGGCTCTTTTTTGTAGCTGCAACGTTGTTTGATAAGTTGAGGGTTTAGTTACCGGTGGTAGCTAGCTCCCCTCTCCTTTTGAGAACTCTGTTTGTATTTCAATCCTTTGGTTTAGTTCAAGGCATGTTCTTTGTTGTGGCTCCCTGTTGTTATTGCTTTTGTTTGAAGATTGCGTTGCTTTGCGTTCTCGCCTCTTGCTTGCGTCTTCTTGTGCTGTAGAGGAGCTAGTAGGGCTAATGGCTTTTGGTGTGGTTGTAAAATGTGTTATTTTGCTCTGCTGACTTTGGGGAATGAACTTGGTAGAGGGAGCTTGCACCACTTGGTTAACTTGGCTTGTGAGGTTCCGTTTCTGAGAAAGCTCATGGATCGAAACAAAGAATTAATCTCACATGACGCAGAGAGAGTATGTGATCGATGATTTGGAGTTTTCACCGTTGACGGCTCGATCTCGGACCTCCTGCGAAAGGCTTCTAGAGCAATTATTTGTCGTATCAAAGTGTTTACAATTTGCAATTGCAACTCATCTGGGGAGGACAACAAAAACGTCATCGCTTCATCTTGTTACCATAGCTTCATTGCTTGGTTGAGCAAATGGACCGAAATCTTGGTTTTATTACCGTCTTATGCTTCCATGTTTTTATCTTTTTGCCATGGAACCATATGTATAGGTTTCAATTTTTATGATTGTAACCTAAACTATTTTCATTTTCAATGAAATATTCACAATTTAGCAAAAAAAAAAAATTGAAAAGGAGTCTTCATTTTTCTAATTTCGAAAGTTGATGTCCCATGGAACCTCAAAACCCCAACAAGCGATTTTGCAGAATCCAAAACCCAAACCCGAATTTTCTCCCTAGTGTTTCAAGCTTCGAGCAGAATGACGTCGATCTGATTATAGATTCGTTTCTCTCATTAGCGGATTTGCTTTCGTTATCTTTGTCGCTTTTTATTGGTGAGAAATTTTTTGGCGAAAAAATTTAGTAATAATATTTTCGGAAGGGATGTTTCCTTTGTTGGAAAAAATTTTAGTTTCTTTATTATGTATTATACTAAAAGAGGTTAATTTAGTCATTTTGTATCTAAAATAATATATATTTGAAAATTGACACCAAATGAGTGTATTTTTACGAAAGGCTGACCTAAAAGGTTATTTTTGCAAACCTCCCATTATTTAAGGTCTATTCTCAAAAATAGCACTAATTTAAGTTTTTTTTTTCAGATTTAGCACACACTCTCTTATTTTCCAAAATTTGCACCATATATCAAAATAAATCAATCTTTAAAAAAAATCATATCCCCTAAAAACTACATATAATGTAAAATAGTCAACCCAAACCTTGAAAAAATTACAAAAAAATTATAATTGTATCAGTTAGTGCTATTTTTGAAAATCTGTGGAGTGTATGCTACAATTATTTCTAAAACATATTTGGTGCTATTTCGAGGATATTTCTCATAATTTAATTAATTAACAATAAGAGATTTTTTGTTTTATTGAACACAAAATATTTAAAGAATTTCTAAAATTTGAATCCAATAACCCCATATTTATGAAAATTTTAAATATTTTTTTACAAACCAATAACTAATACACCAAAATTTTATTTTCAAAAAAATAAAATACTCATTAAATAACAAGAGATTTTACATACCATATACAATTATTAAAAAAAAACTATATAAATACCAAACCATTGCCCAAACAAAAATTAAAAAAATTACAAACCAATAACAACCCCCTTAATTTTTCTAATTACGAATTTTTATCATGGAACCTCAAAACCCCAATAAGCGACTTTTCAGAATCGAAAACCCAAACCCAAACCCAAATTCTCTCCCTAATAATAATGTTCCACGTCAGAACGACGTCGATCTGATTATAGATTCGTTCCTCTCGTTGCCGGATTTGCCTTCGTTACCGTCGCCGCTATCCTTTAGCTCCTCCTTCGATCGAGCGGTTGAGAAATTGTTCGAAGCTTCCGGCGGCGATGACTCCGTTCACGATCGTCTCACTGATCGAACACTCCAACTCGCGTCGCTTCTTCAAGACTCCATTAAACGTGTATCCCGAAAGCGCGCTTCTATCCACAATTCCAATTCCTGGCCACTCCCTCATGAACTCACCATTAAGGTAACAAATAGTGACTTCCTACACCTTCGTGAGATTTTTCTCGCTAAATCTATGTAAACCTGAGTTATTGACCATGTTCTAGGGTCTTAGGAGGTCTTTATACAATGTGTTATGATGAATGATGTTCCATAGATGTCCTCAATTGAGGATTCTCAGATTATACATTGAATAGTTTGGTGTCCCTTGTATTGATTTGGGCTTAAAAGTGCAGGTCTTTTCTATGGTTGATACAAAATCTCTGATGCAAGTTTCAGCTTGTTGCACCTTGTTCCAAAAATCTTCCATGGACTCATTTTGTTACTCCAACATTGACTTGACAACCGTAAATGTTGGAAATAGAGTTGTGCGTAGTATGATCCTTAATGCTGGAAAAGAACTCAGGTGAGAAGCTTCTCCTTGTTCTTACTTTTATCTTATATTTATTTGAACTTGGTGTATCTTATGGTTTGTTGATGCATGCAGATCCCTAAAAGTTGGTTGCCGGTATATAGCTGGGAATTCCTTGCTTACAGGATCTTTTCTTGCTGCCCTATGTTATAATCATAGTTTACTTGGGTATTGGCTTTATTACCAAAATTCTGTTTGGCTTACAATACATAGAAATTGGTTCTACAAGTACTGGTTTATGTGGCCTTGTATCTCTGATAGTATTGTATCCTTTTCTTTTCTTTTGTTTCCATTCAACAAGGAATCTCTTGAGAAGCCTACACATTTTCAATCTCTTGGAGACTAAGTCCTTATGTCGTGCATTGTTGGTCTGCTCAAATCTAACCGATTTAAAGATTGTTGGATTGTAAGTTGGCCTTAAACCGGTTGCTTATCATTTTCCTTGTATGTTTGAGTTTCATGAATTCTCCATTTCATTTTTTGAGTTTCATCATCTATATATGCTTTCCATTATTTGTTCATTTGATACTTTTTATGTCTGTTGATTTTAGAATATACAAGTTTCTTTTGTACCCGTTTAGTATTCAGTCACCAAAGAAGTACACTATAGAGATACTTTGACAAAGGAGAGACTCCAGCTCTTAAAACCCCTATTAGCCAGAATGCCTAAATTAAGGCCTTAAACCCTTTTTTAGCCCTGATTTAACAGTCTATTATGAAGCTTCCAAGTCTCTATACAACATCGACCAACAAGCTTTGTCATATTTTCTCACTTTCTGCAATATTTCTGTGTTTCTCTTACAGGAATATTCAGTCGCCATTAGATAGCGTATTAGATTGTCTCACAAGAAAATGTCAGCATCTGTTCTTAGAGACAGAGATTGGTATGGTAAAGTTTGTCCACTATGATGCTTTGCTTTTGTTTTCCTTTTATGTTTGCTTATGCTGACCCACCCTAATGTGTGACAGGTAGATCGAGCTATATATGTGGTTTGTCCTTTGAGAGAAACTGCCCGAATTTAACTTCACTATCACTTATAGGTTATAACATAAGTGATAGAAACGCCTACCTTCTTATTAATGTATGGCTCTTTTGGTTTTGTGGTATTTCTTCTATTTTCATTTGGTGCTATCTAAATGTCTTACAAAATTATGGGATGCTTTTTTGCAGGGTTTGCGTAAGCTTAAGTACTTGAACCTATCGAGAACATATGAAATCAAAGGAACCTTTTTAAGGTTGATGTTTTCTGAGCAAACATATTCATGATGTGATGTTTCCTAGTAATTATTTATCTGTTAGCAAAATTTCTTATGGGCGAATTTTTTTTATGGATAGTGATGTGAACCATGACTGCAAAGACTCTCTGATCGAGACTCTGATATTGCGAGACTGCAAATCTCTGGAGCAGGTAAAGTTTTTTAACACCAGACAGTTTTTTTTCTTTAGTTGTTGCCTCTCAATAATGTCACTGGTATTTACCCTTTGAGTTTTACGTATTTCCAGAGAAATATTTGCCGGTTTTTGGATTCGCTACTCAGAGGACGCTTCAGTTTCATTCGACATATTGTAAGTTGATAATAAAGAAGACATTACTAGTTTTTTTAGTAAATATCTGCTGGTGCCTGGTTATGAATTTGTTTACTCATGATCTATTTTTTTTATAGGACGTTTCAAATAACGCCGGATTCACTTATGATGAGTTCAGGATATGTAGTAAACCAGAGTAAGTGTTTTTATTTTATTTATAATTGTTTACCATATGCACCGGCTTATATGGCCATTATTGTGTGCTGTAGATTTCTTCTGAAAAAGCTGAATGAAGAAAGACCAGGTCTCACTTTTGTGGCAGAATTTAGATCACCATCGTCGTCGTCATCATCATCATCATCATCATCATCGTCTTCTTCTTCATCATCCTCAAGGTTGATCAATTTGTTGTTAGGCGTGTAAAATAATTATTTGGAGTTGAAGTTAAATGATTCGTTGTTTGTAAAATGCAGCTCAGGAGATTCTTCTTCCAGTAGTGGAACCGACGACGAGGACGGGGACGACTGACGTGTTACTTGTGAATTTTGTGATAATGGTCTCGTCTTGTATTTTTTTTGGCCATCTATGGTCTAAAAATCCATTTATTTTTGCTGGATCTTGCATTCTACAGTACTTGCAATATTATCTTTTAATTCTCCGAAGTATATACATTCCAGTTTATTTTTGATTTAAATTTTTGTGTAGTTTACGTTATCAGACCAATTTTAAAATTTTTAAGCTTGAAAAACCAAGTGTATATACTATATCAAATTATGGCACACTAGAGAGATGCACAATAAGTGTAGTTTACGTGAATCAACCAATTTTAATTTTTGTATAGTTTACGTGAATCAACCAATTTCTAAAACAAAAGTATATTACTATTACATGTTAAAAGAATGATTTGATTTTTTACTTAAAAACTTTGGTTTTTGTGTTAAATCCTCTGTCACGACCTTTTTCGGGAGGATGTTTTCTCTTCAGTAATGTGTCTAATGCAAATCCAGTTATTTCGCGCTCTTTCATGGCGAACTCAGCAGCAACGTACATCCTTTAATGGACTCAAACGAAGATTCATCGCAAACAATGCATCAACTTTTCACTCTTCGAAGAGAACTACTCAAACCCAAATCGAGAAATCGCAGAGCAAACCTCCCACTAAATCTGGAGACTCGGATATTAAGGAGTGGAACGTAGCTATAAGCAGCTACATGCGCACTGGAAGGTGCAGCGAAGCGCTTCGTGTCTTTAAGCGCATGCCCAGGTGGAGCTCCGTTTCTTATAACGCCATGATCTCTGGGTACTTGAGAAATGGTGAGTTTGAACTCGCCCGGATCTTGTTCGATGAAATGCCTGAACGGGATTTAGTTTCTTGGAATGTGATGATCAAAGGGTATGTTCGGAACAGGAATCTTGGGAAAGCTAGGGAATTGTTTGAGAGAATGCCTGAAAGGGATGTTTGTTCGTGGAATACGATGCTGTCGGGATACGCTCAGAACGGGTGTGTTGATGATGCAAGGAGGATCTTTGATCGAATGCCTGAGAAGAATGAAGTGTCGTGGAATGCATTGCTCTCTGCATATGTTCAGAACAATAAGTTGGAGGAGGCTTGTGCATTGTTTGGGTCTAGGGAAAATTGGGCATTGGTTTCATGGAACTGCTTGCTTGGTGGGTTTGTTAAGAAGAAAAAGATTGTCGAGGCAAGACAATTTTTTGATAGTATGAAGGTGAGGGATGTGGTCTCTTGGAATACGATCATCACTGGTTATGCACAGAACGGGAAAATAGATGAGGCACGACAACTTTTTGATGAGTCTCCTGTTCAAGACGTCTTTACATGGACAGCTATGGTGTCAGGATATATACAAAACCGAATGGTGGAAGAAGCGAGAGAATTATTCGACAACATGCCAGAGAGAAACGAAGTGTCATGGAATGCCATGCTTGCGGGATATGTGCAGGGGGAGAGAATGGAGATGGCAAAGGAATTGTTTGATGTTATGCCTTGTAGGAATGTTAGTACATGGAACACGATGATAACTGGATTTGCTCAGTGCGGAAAAATTTCTGAAGCTAAGAACCTTTTTGATAAAATGCCTATGAGAGATCCGGTCTCTTGGGCAGCTATGATTTCAGGGTATTCACAAAGTGGGCACAGCTATGAAGCTCTGAGTTTGTTTGTACAAATGGAGAGAGAGGGAGGTAGACTGAATCGGTCTTCGTTTTCATCTGCTCTAAGCACATGTGCAGACGTTGTTGCTCTCGAGCTCGGGAAGCAATTGCATGGGCGACTGGTCAAAGGTGGGTATGAGACTGGGTGCTTTGTTGGAAATGCGCTTTTGTTGATGTATTGCAAATGTGGAAGCATAGAAGAAGCTAATGACTTGTTTAAGGAAATGAATGGGAAGGACATTGTCTCTTGGAACACATTGATTGCAGGTTATTCAAGGCACGGGTTCGGAGAAGAGGCTTTAAGGTTCTTTGAGTCGATGAAGAGAGAAGGACTGAAGCCAGATGATGCTACTTTGGTTGCGGTATTATCTGCGTGCAGTCACACAGGACTTGTTGACAAAGGCAGGCAATATTTCTATACGATGACTCAAGACTATGGTGTAACGCCTAACTCACAACACTATGCTTGCATGGTTGATCTTCTCGGTCGAGCTGGGCTTCTAGACGAAGCTCACAATCTAATGAAGAACATGCCCTTTGAACCAGACGCTGCTATTTGGGGAACTTTACTTGGTGCAAGCAGAGTCCATGGAAACACAGATCTAGCTGAAACAGCTGCAGATAAGATTTTTGCTATGGAGCCTGAAAATTCTGGTATGCATGTTCTTCTCTCTAATATATACGCTTCTTCAGGTCGATGGGGAGATGTTGGTAAACTACGAGTGAAAATGCGGGATAAAGGGGTGAAGAAAGTTCCAGGGTACAGTTGGATTGAGATTCAGAACAAAACTCATACTTTCTCGGTTGCAGATGAGTTTCATCCTGAGAAAGACAAGATATATGCATTTTTGGAGGATCTGGAGTTGAGAATAAAGAAAGCAGGGTATGTTTCAAAGACGAGTGTGGTTCTTCATGATGTGGAAGAAGAAGAGAAAGAGCGTATGGTTCGGTACCATAGCGAGAGACTGGCTGTAGCGTATGGAATAATGCATGTGCCTTCAGGGAGACCGATCCGTGTGATTAAGAATCTGCGTGTGTGTGAGGACTGTCACAATGCCATCAAGTATATGGCTAAAATTACAGGGAGATTGATTATTTTGAGGGATAATAACAGATTTCACCATTTTAAGGATGGTTCATGTTCTTGTGGAGACTACTGGTGAAGTGATGGTGATTCCATTTCATCTTGATTCAGTATAACTATTGACCAATTAGAAAGGGAAATGAATTCTGTCTTCGTTTGGCAACAGGTGAAGGGAAGTGTTGTGCATTGATGTGTCATGCCTGATTTCACCATTGATGTAAGCAAATTGAGGATTCTCAATCTTGTATTATTCGTATCTAACTGGGTAAACCCTTTCCTTGAGAATTTCTCAAATTATTACTTACACATAACTTGTTCTGCGGCCTTGTTCCATTTTTGCTCTTAGGGGGTCTATGTAGAATGATGTCCCCCACTTAATCTTGTCATCGATGTTAGGAATTGAGAAATCTCAGATTATGCATTGTTTGTGGAAATAGGCAACTTTGTTGTGTGTTATTGAATCCAGTGACGATACTTTTTTGGAGAAACTGAGAATGTTTTCACTTCAGTGATGCTCATGTATTATGTCTCTAGTGCAAATTCAGGTGTTTTCGCTGCATGACAGTTGACAAAGTCTCTAGTGCGAGCTATGGCATGCTGCACCATGTTCCACAAGTGTGCCTTGGACCCTTTCTGATAATCTCACATCTCGACTTGCCAACTTCTGCTGAAAAGGTAGATAATGGAGTTTAATGCTGGGATCTCAGATGAGCACCTGTTCTTAGAAAGTTATAATTTCGCAGGTAAATCTATTTCACTGCGAACTTTCCTTTTTATGTTTACTCAATCAATCTTACCTATTGTATAACAGTCTGTTATTAACAGGTAAACAAATTAAGAAAAGAATCATCAGCCTTAACAGTGTGCTTGACCAACATCCCAAAATTTAACCTCGCTAACACTCGTAGATTTTAGACATCCCAAATTCTGGCTGAGGTATAGCTCCTTCTGTTTTCTCGCATTTCTTGTTTCTTCCTTTATAGAAATCGATGCTTTTACGGTTTTACCAAACGAACAAGTTTTCTTTTGCAGGGTGTTGGTTAACTTAACTGTGCATGAATCTGCTGGTGTTTGCCTCAACAAAATGTTAATGGCGCTATTTCCTCCTCCCAAGTTTTATCAGGCTGAAACAATTTTGATAGGGTAGAAATTCGATACATAGCTCAAAGACAGTGCACTGACAACTCCAACATTGCGAGGCTGCTCTTATCCATAACGGGTTTTTGGCTGTTGCATTGCTATCTTAATCTCACTCACTGAACCTGAAAATTACAACAGTTCTGAAAGAAGTTGTGCAGATTTTGAAATCACTCGAGATTCATTAGGCACATTGCGAGTTCTTATAGCAATTTTGGTAAATCTGTGTGGAATGAAAGGTATAACTTTGTCTACTAGTCATAATAGTCTTCTTCTTCTGCCTCAATAGGACTTTTTACTTAACTGTGGCTGGTTGTTTGATAGTGGTAAAGATGAATTGTACTTATATTTTCAAATTGATTCAGAAAAATCCTAAACTAACACATTTTTTTTTTATTTATTTTTTTTTTTTTGTAGAAAGTTATTGCACGCTCCACAAACAAAAATTAATCAATCTATTGTTAGGTTGCAAAAATCTATACTATTAAAAGGGGAGCACTTTTTGTAAGTGTTGCCAAACAAGATTAAATCAAAATAATGAAATAAAATATAATCCTAAACCTATAGCCAAACAAAATTAATGATAGATTTTCAAATGAAAAAATATGCTTTAAAATAAATAAAAAATCAAACTAATAACTAACCAATATTCATGGAAATCATAATAAATTTGTTACCATAAAATGTGGCCTATTAAATTTGAATTTTTTTTAAGATTATAATGTTTTAAACGTTTATTTTACCTAATTTAAACTAATACAATTCAAAACATTTTAATTTAAAAAATTTCGAAACTTTTAAAATAAACTGATATGTATAGTATTTTAAATTGTGTATATGTAAACAGATTAAATTAGGTAAATAAACGTTTAAAATAAATTAGGTCCAAGGAAAGATTATAATACTATAAATATCTAAATTCTATAGAAGTTTAAGTATTATTAATATTTAGTCCTTTAAAAGGTTTTAAAATCTTATAAATATTTAAACTGCATGTAAAGTTGAAAATATTAGAAATATTTAGGGCATTTTTTTAAAGGTGTATCCAAACATATTAAATAGAAAAAATGAAATAAAATGTAATCCTAAACCTATAGTTTAAAAAAATTAATGACAGATTTTCAAATGAAAAAATATGTTTTAGATGATAACTTTAAAGTTTAAGAGAGTTTGAGAATATCCAAACGTAAGATATGAGTATTATGTCTAAATTAGAAAATTTAGCAAAATGTATGCTACCTATGAATTTTTGCAAATTCAAACGGGACGAATGTAAACGTTGCTCATGTGGCTTTCACGGGGTAGATTTTTTACTGGTAAAAACATCAAATACGTGCACCTTGACAATTTAGGTAATTCGGTTTAGCAAGTTAGATATTTTTGACATTTATCCGATTTCATAGTTTAATAGCTTGCTAAAAATATAATTGATTACATTAGTTTAATATCTGGATCTGTCTTCGTGTCAATCTAAATATTATGATGAAACCATTATTATTACAAATATTCCGAAATTTGATGAAACCAAGTCGTTATAAATATGAGTTATAAAGATTATATCAAATAATTATATTCACAAATATATCCCGTGCGGATCTAAATCTAGTAATTTTTAAATAGATTAGATTATCATTAATTCCAACTCTAATATGCATTGACACGAAAGTATTACATGCTTCCCATAATTATGATCATTGTTAAGTTCAAACATATATATAAAACAGTAATCTTTCATAATCTCAAACGGGATAATTAATTGTCATTGTCATGATCATCTTCTTCATCATCACATAATGTATCCAAAATATCCTTAGCGGACGAAGACCCCGACCCGATGAGCCGGTCTAGCATGTCCTCACTCCACGGTTGTAAGTTACGGCGACCTTTAGAATTGTGGGCAGACTTGATTATAGGAACAAGAGACCTACCTAATCACCAGAATGTCCTGATATTTCCTCAGCCTGCAAAGTACAAACTCAATGACATCTCTGGAGTTGGATCCAAATGAAAAACGAGACATGATTTACCTGATTTGTTTTTGTTTGTTTGTTTGCGACACAGATTCGTATAGCAATCTTATCTTATCTTACGAGGGACAAATCCAAAAGCTTATATCAAATGATTAGAAGTGAAACATGAGACAGAGTCAATTCATCAAAAGTTGCATACATCAAAAGAACACAAGCATTCCAAACAAAAATGGTAAAGTGTTGACAAGCATTCATCAAAGAGTAGAAGTAAGTACATCATATAACAACAAACAATTAGACATCGACGGTGACTGACACACTCATCATTGTAATCGTGTCTAGTCAAAGTCAACATCAAAGTTTGACTTTAACCCAAAGTTAAACCGGTTTAATAAAATTGGGTATAAACCAAACCAGATCGATGTTAGACACAGATCAATCCGCTTTCCAACAAAAATACACAAAAATACACAAAAATCACAAACCGGTATTTTTGTTTAACCTAAGATAAAATTAATTAATGTTAAAACCAAACCTAACCGAACTAATCAATATCCATTTTGTTCACATTACTCGGTTAAACAAACTTCATTCGAATAAACAACAACATACATTAGAATCTCCCAAATAATTCTCTCTCGACATTTTTAAATCTGATTCTTTTTTAACCTTTCAACACTAAAACACCATTTGGCCAAACTTTCATTTTAGCGAAATAAGAAAAGATTCCGGTTCAGTTTAACACAATGTTTTAAGTCCCTTCGAGACCCAATTTGGTTTTATTTAGAAAAAAAAAAAGAGACAAATAGTTTTTGGATGAAAACGTTTGAAAATCAAATTGTCCAAAAAAACATTGTGTTCATGTTGGTTTTTTTAAGACCATTCACGGCCTCCAAGTAGAAGGCTAGGCAGTGAGCTAGTAGCTCAGAGTCTCCTATTTTCACTTTCCTTAGAACATTGGAGACTCTGAGCATACCAAATCAGATATATTGTAAGTTTTTAGTTCCCTTTTCAATTGTAAAAAAAAAACAAAAGAAAAAGATAAGTCAAATAATCTAAGAGACTTGATGCATCTAGAAATGCTTATATCATGTCTTCTTTCAAAGACCTGAGAAAGTAAATGAAACAAAACCAAAAGGGATGATATCTCATTTTTGTTTTATACCTTAGGTTAAGGGTCATATATAGTTAGACCATATGTCCCTGGACATGATGTTTCTGCAAGCAAGTTTCAGTTTAAGATTGATTAAGTTTTCTCGATCAAAAGAAGAACACACATCACAACAACCTAATCTTAAACCTACTGAGTGTACTTTTTGTAAGCTTCAAGAGTCTTGAATCACTAGAATTCAATACCTCATTAAAGGTCACATAACCTGGTAGTCTTGCAGTAAAAAAAGTCAGCAATATAATCAGTCATAGTTCACAAAACCAACCAAATAACTTCTTCTCGGAGATACATACAACACCAACAATCATTATAATCAATAAACCAACCTGAGGGAGAATTGCTTGTAATTCTTATTGCTCCAAGTGATCAATCTACTTCAAACCTGCAAAATTTTGACAACTCTACTATTTTTCTTCTTTTCTGCATACTACTATACAACGAGAACAAATTATAAGGCTTAATCAGTATTTGCTATGGCTTTGGAAACAAACCACTGACAAAAATCAAAACATATGAGATGAAGAAAGAGATAGCAAAAGAATGCTTACTTCTAATTTTTCAACACGATCAACCAATCTGACAAACAATATCGAGATCAATCTCTATCACCCTGCAAATTTAAATAATTGACATAAGAAACCAATATCGTTGTAAACATTACTATATAAATTATTCTTTAACTTACCTCCAATAATGTATAATACGATAACAAAAAATTAAAATGAGCACATTACCTTAATCCTTGAACCTCACTAACGAACCATCATCAATCCATTTTCTGGTTTGTAGACTCATCATAAGATGAGTCTAAAACCGAGCCGAGGCATTTGAATAGGCAACACCATGGGACTTGTAAAGAGGTAATTTAAATTACCATTTCTGATTTTTAGCTCATCATAACAAGGGTCTTAACCCGAGCTGAGGCATTTGAATAGGCAACACCATGGGACTTGTAAAGAGGTAATTTAAATTACCTTATTGCATGCACTACCATCAACCCATTTCTGATTTTTAGCTCATCATAACAAGGGTCTTAACCCGAGCTGAGGCATTTGAATAGGCAACAAGGGAGAGTTTCTCACTCACGCTTCATCATCAATCTATTTTATGGTTTGAAGACTCATCATAAGAAGAGTCTAAAACCGAGCCGAGGCATTTGGATAGGCAACACCACGGGACTGGAAAAGAAGTAATTTAAATTACCTCATTGCATGCACTACCATTAACCCATTTCTGATTTATAGCTCATCACAACAAGGGTCATAACCCGAGCTGAGGCATTTGAATAGGCAACAAGGGACAGTTTCTCACTAACGCACCATCATCAATCCATTTTCTGGTTTGTAGACTCATCATAAGAAGCGTCTAAAACCGAACCGAGGCATTTGAATAGGCAACACGAGACAGGTAAAGAGGTAATTTAAATTACCTCATTGCATGCACTACCATCAACCCATTTCTGATTTATAGCTCATCAAAACAAGGGTCTTAATCCGAGCTGGGGCATTTGAAAAGGCAACAAGGGACAGTTTCTCACTAACGCACCATCATCAATCCATTTTCTGGTTTGTAGACTCATCATTAAAGACGAGTCTAAAACCGAGCCGAGGCATTTGAATAGGCAACACCAAGGGACTGGTAAAGAGGTAATTTAAATTACCTCATTGCATGCACTACCATCAACCCATTTCTGATTTATAGCTCATCAAACAAGGGTCTTAATCCGAGCTGAGGCATTTGAATAGGCAAGAAGGGACATTTTCTCACTAACGCACCATCATCAATCCATTTTCTGGTTTGTAGACTCATCATAAGAAGCGTCTAAAACCAAACCGAGGCATTTGAATAGGCAACACGAGACTGGTAAAGAGGTAATTTAAATTTCCTCATTGCATGCACTACCATCAACCCATTTCTGATTTATAGCTCATCACAACAAGGGTCTTAATCCGAGCTGAGGCATTTGAATAGGCAACAAGGGACAGTTTCTCACTAACGCACCATCATCAATCCATTTTCTGGTTTGTAGACTCATCATTAAAGACGAGTCTAAAACCGAGCCGAGGCATTTGAATAGGCAACACCAAGGGACTGGTAAAGAGGTAATTTAAATTACCTCATTGCATGCACTACCATCAACCCATTTCTGATTTATAGCTCATCACAACAAGGGTCTTAATCCGAGCTGAGGCATTTGAATAGGCAAGAAGGGACATTTTCTCACTAACGCACCATCATCAATCCATTTTCTGGTTTGTAGACTCATCATTAAAGACGAGTCTAAAACCGAGCCGAGGCATTTGAATAGGCAACACAAAGGGACTGGTAAAGAGGTAATTTAAATTACCTCATTGCATGCACTACCATCAACCCATTTCTGATTTTTAGCCCATCACAACAAGAGTCTTAACCCGAGCTGAGGCATTTGAATATGCAACAAGGGACAGTTTCTCACTAACGCACCATCATCAATCCAATTTCTGGTTTGTAAACTCATCATTAAAGAAGAGTCTAAAACCGAGCCGAGGCATTTGAATAGGCAACGGGACTGGCAATGAGGTAATTTAAATTACCTCATTGCATGCACTACCATCAACCCATTTCTCATTTTTAGATCATCATAACAAGGATCTTAACCCGAGCTGAGGCATTTTAATAGGCAGCAAGGGACAGTTTCTCACTCACGCTACTTCATCAGTCCATGTTCTAGTTTGTAGACTCATCATTAAAGACGAGTCTAAAACCGAGCCGAGGCATTTGAATAGGCAACACCACGGGACTGGTAAAGAGGTAATATAAATTACCTCATTGCATGCACTACCATCAACCCATTTCTGATTTTTAGCCCATCACAACAAGGGTCTTATCCCGAGCTGAGGCATTTGAATAGGCAACAAGGGACAGTTTCTCACTCACGCTATATCATCAATCCATTTTATGATTTGTAGACTCATCATTAAAGAAGAGTCTAAAACCGAGCCGAGGCATTTGAATAGGCAACGGGACTGGTAAAGAGGTAATTTAAATTACCTCATTGCATGCACTACCATCAACCCATTTCTCATTTTTAGATCATCACAACAAGGGTCTTAACCCTAGCTGAGGCATTTGAATAGGCAACAAGGGACAGTTTCTCACTCACGCTTCATCATCAATCCATTTTCTGGTTTGTGGACTCATCAATAAAGAAGAGTCTAAAACCGAGCCGAGGCATTTGAATAGGCAACACCACGGGACTGGTAAAGAGGTAATTTAAATTACCTCATTGTATGCACTACCATCAACCCATATCTGACTTATATACTCGTTTTAACAAGAGCCTTAAATCCGAGTTCAGACATTTCAATAGATTAACACTTCTAAAATTTCTGTGATAACAACCAAACGATTAAAAAGAAATCAGGTTTATGTCACTCAAGAGAAAATAGAATTTATGTCTGAACCTATTGAGAAGCAAGACGATGACAAGAATCTGGAAATTAATAATTAAACATGAGAAACACACTTTTACAAGATTTCAGTTCTTTATGATTCACAACTCAAGCACTAAAACATAAAACAGCCAATGATAAATGAATAAATTAATGCTAAACTATAGATAAGTATACATAATCTAACCTTTTCCATGTACTCTGCCTCCTCGTTTCAATGTATTGCACGGTCCAACAGTAGCCTGTTTAAATGTCAAGTCAAATAGATCATCTGAGTCTATTTATCTCAAGTTGTGAAAATTAGTTTGACTCAACAGTTAATTAGCACAAGAGTGTTTCTCTCTATATGCACCAACAAGCATATGCAGCACATTGTATAATAATTTAAAACTACAACAATATTAATGTAGACTAAGAACCATTTTTCAGGTATATCACAACGAAAAGATGCATAACACACACAGAAAAACACATATGTTTTCAAGAGAGCTAACTTTCTAACATATTATTTACAAATTAAGTAAGATCAACAGTGGAAGACCCAAAACTCCTAACCATGATCTAAGAGAACAAAAACATATGTCCTGAAATTGAAAGGCTAGCTTTCTGACACTAAAGTCACAAAATTAAGCAACAGAACCATGATACATATCAAATTAAAGCTTGACGAACAATGGATATATATATTGGATTTTTCTTAAGTTGTTATATTTTCTGATAACACCCAAAAAATCCTAACCATGAAACTAATAATCATCAAGCAAGCACAACGTTGTCAACCAATGATAAGGCATAATTTGAATAAGACTAAAAAAATTCAACTTACAAACCACCAGATTCTCATGAGATTTGCAACGGAAGAGATTAGAAAAGAAATCTCATGACCTTGCTGGTAGAGGATTTTGTCGACGAATCAGATCCGCAGAGGTTTTTGTCAGATCCGGCGGTGTAGAATCTCTCTAGTAAAGCGGAATTGAACGGAGATGTATAAGCCGAGGAGCGTAGACATGAAGAAAGGAAGACCTAATTAGACAAAAGAAAAGAAAAAACCCTTTTATCGTAAGAATACGAATTGAAAAAGACTTAAAAAATCACGAGATTCTTGTGAAATTGAAAACCAAAAACTCATAGTCGTGAGAAAAGGACCTGATGCGGTGGTTTCGTAGGCGTAAGATGCGGCGGTGTAGTAACTCTCCGATTAAGCGGATTTGATCGGAGATGGAGCGTCGACATGAAGAAAGGAAGACCTAATTAGACCAAAGATAAAAGCCCTTTCATCGTAAGAATACGAACTTGAGTAAGAAAATACGAGATTTTTGTGAAATTCAAAACCAAAAACTCACAATCGTGAGATTAGCAATGAACAAAGAGATCAGAGAAGGACCTGCTGCGGTGGTTTCATCGGCGATGAAGAAACTCACCGATCAATCGAATTTGATCGGAGATGGAGCCGAGGAAGGAGCGGAGATTGGGAAAAAAAAAAATCAAAAACCCTAATTAGTTAAAAGACTTTACTTTTTCGTTATATATAAATAGAGACATTTGGGTTTCTAAACTACGTCGTTTTAAACTAAATAAACAAACACACGCATCTAAACTACGTCGTATTTGTAAGTTGTAACGGCTCTAATGACAACAAAATAAACATTCATTAGGTAACGTTCAAAACTATGTCATCGTGTAACGGTAACAATTTGAAATCGATACTTTTCAACTTCGTCATACCTTTGTATTCTCTGATTATTCTGTTTTTTTTTTTAACACATTTTGACTATTTATGTAAACAAAAGACACAATATTTGCTGCTTGACATGGAAGTATAAGAGTAAGAGAGAAGACCAAAGCAAGGACAATAACAGAAAGAAGGATGATTGAGCTTAATCGCTCAGTTGCCATAGCAACTTTTTTATTTTAAAAAAGAAATGCTTACAAAATCAATTCATTACCCCTCACTAAATGAAGTAATTTGTTATACATCTAGGAAAAAAAACATAAACAAAGAGATGTAAAAACTCATTTTTAAAATTTAGGAAAGATTTCAAAGTCTTTAGGAAAACGTTTTTGTATTTTAGGAATGTATTCAAAATTTATGGCTTTAGCAATTGAACTCGAAGGATTTGTGGCTATCGGGGTATTAGTGATAAGCTTCATCATGTGATGTAGCTACTAGTAACGTGCCTGCTTTGAATTGGAGACAACAAAACCAAAGTGGAGACCTCGATGAAAAATTAAATGACTTTAGAGACTAGAGAGAGTAAAAAATAGGAAAGGAGCAATAGATATATAAGTTTGACATACAAGAAGACTAACTATGTACAAATGGTCAAAATGCATATTCTAATTTTCCTAGAACTTATATAAATGGTAGAAATTGTATTCCAATTTTTGTAAAACAAATTCCAAACCGATCAAAAATTCTCAATAAAATCGCAAAGTTTCCTCTTTAAATCTTTTTTGCACTTGCCTATATAACATGATTTAGAAAAGACGCAGTAGCACGGATGATCGTATAATCTCAAATGACTAATAAGTTAGCTACGTAGCACAGATCATATATTTTTACACGTTTTCCTAAATTCTTCAAATGTTTAGATTGCGTGGGAGACACTCTTTGGAATAATACATGATCACCATGCCAAACCTTTTGATTTACTCTTGAAATCCGAAACCCTTGGATATTCAGATTGTTGTTCTGTATTGATCTCATCTCAGTGTCCTTTTAGCTATCAGCAGCAGCACAGAACAGAGAGAGACACTCTTTTTGGTTATCCTGTTTTGTATTTTAATTTGTCTGTGCCAAATTTCACAGTATTTTGACATTAAATCATCAATAATATGAATTACTAACTCTTTGTGCCATGCGCTCAACTATAACATGACTTAGACAGTCTATGAAACCTGAAACCAAAAACAAAACCAAAAGAATATCATGATACATAACTATAAGACAATCAGTAAAAACCACAAGAAGACCATAGTAGTATCATCGACTAGGACAGTCAATAAGACCAAAACACAAAACTTGTCATTGAAACAAGACAAGGGATTACTATGCCATGGTTTCCTACAAAGACCTGAAAAACAAAAGACGAGTGTTTAAATAAAGATTGGAAGAAACAAAACGAAGGTGCTAGAGAAGAGATACACAAGTCACAAGTCACAGCTCACCTCAACAATGCTGTCCTCGTTTCGTTCAGAGAGAGTGATCGTAGTGAGAGTTTCCTCGTACGTACCATTGAGCAAACAGCTTCTCTCCCAACACATTCATATCTCGTCCTTCAACAAGCAGATTAATCTTAAAGATCCGAAATATGGTGAACAGTGAGAGACGTGCTTCACAAGAAAAGACTGAATTGGTGTTGTAGTTGTGAATTCTAGTTTTTGAGCGAGATTTAGAAAAATGGACGTTGTAAGAATGTAGACGTTAGGAAGGAGCCTTTTCTACAAATTTTGAATTAGCGTGAACTAATGTCAAACATTGTATATGTAATTTTGGGTTATATGAGACGTAATTAATATAAAAAAATGACATGGTAAAATAAAAAGAGACGTTAGAACTTAGAAGCGACTCTTTTCCAAAAATCTTGATTGAACTATAATGAAACTAATGGGCGCAAACACGGTTTCATTATTTGTATGAACTATTACATAAACAACTGGGTATGTTTTGTAATTTTAATATGATAATGTGAGTATGTGACTGAGTTGTGTGAACATCTTTATAGAAACAATAAAACTGTATGTTTTAGCAATTATGTTGTGTCTTGAAGAGCTATGAAGATATGTGTTCCAACCATGACAATGTTACATAGAGCCTATATGTATATTATATATATATATATATATATATTTTTTATTTACTAAAAATAATACTCAACTAGGATTTAATTTGATGTATACCAGGAAAATTGGTTTTCTACCATCATACAGCTTAATTTAACATGTGTAACATTCTAATATTAATAGTGTTAATAGCAAACAAAAATAGTGTTAATAATAATAAAATGATAATACAACACGGTTTATTTATATTTTAAATTTATATTAATATAGATCCAAAACCGTCATGCCATATTAACATGTCATATAACTGGGTCCGATGTGGTAGATAATTTATGGGATTATTGTTTAAAATACTATGTTTGGTTCACCATTGTCCAAATTTTCTCTCAAATAGGCCATTTCTTACAACTTAAAAAAAAAACTAAGTTTTTAAGAAACTGATTTTCATAAAGACATACTTAATAACAAATAATATACTCTACAAGAAGATAGAACCAAATCAACTTAAACGTCATGTATAAAATTGTGTTTTTGTATTAAAAATGGCAAATTTGAAAAAAAAAAATTGACAGATGGCAAAGAATAATATATATTTTAGGAAAAAAGATGATTGGCTACACCAACTATATAGGAATGCATGGTCACACATGCCAAGTATCATATTGTATACTCAACTACACGAACTAGATGTATTGCATAGCCACATGCATCAACTATACAATGTCATGTAGTCAACACCATATACATAATAAGTTAATGATTTTGATTGACAATGTAAAAATAAGCAATTCCTTACTAATTCATAAGATTTTCCAGTTTTAATTTAGATTCTAATATCTTGAGTTATTTTACTATTAGTTTAGCTCTAAATTTTAAAAATAACTAATTATAATAAGAATGAATACATTAAAGATTTAAACAAAACTAGTGTTTAGATATTGAATATATAAAACAAAATCAATATTTTTTATTAAATTTTTTATGGTTTTGTATAATGAAAAATATATAATCTTAGGAAGAAAATTGCTATGATGATTTTGTATTTAAATAAATCAAATAATAAGTTAATATTTTTATTAACAATATAAAAATAAGTAATTTCCTTACTAATTCACATATTTTTTCTAGTTTTAATTTAGATTTTAGTATCTTGAATTATTCTACTATCTTGAATTTTTCTAGTTTTAATTTAGATTTTAATATCTTGAATTAAATACAAAATCATCGTCGTCATTTTCTTCCTAAGATTATATTTTTAATAATATAATATCTTGAAATTGTTTATAGTTTTGTATAATTAAAAATTCAAAATTAATTATAGTTTTTATTTTTTTTAACAATAAAATAAAATTATATAAAAAAAAGTTTGGAATTTTTTTTAGTCAAAAACGGTCAACGCCGGAGTCAACACCGGTCAACGTTAGAGTCAGTTGACCGGTGTACCAGAATTTTATGTTTATGGTGTTGACTACATGATGTTGTATAGTTGATGCATGTGGTCATGCAATACATCTAATTCGTGTAGCTAAGTATACAATAGGATATTTGGCATGTGTGACCATGCATTACTCTATAGTTGGTGTAGCCAGCCATCTTTTTTCCTATATTTTAATTTTGGCTATGCATGTCTATAATATATCAAGGTAGTGTTCTCCGGTTGAAGTCGCTAGTTGTGTTAAAACTGGTATGTTTTCATCGAACATCAAGTGATACACATACCTAACACTACAAAAGTAGTATCAATGATCACAACTTCAAATTAGTATGTATTCTCCACAATTTTTGCACATAAATGCAAATAACAATGCAAGCACAAGAATGGAGGAGATATAAAAAATAGTTGAGGTAAAAGTGTGGTACTAGATTACAGATGAATCTAAGTCCAAATTATATGTTCCGTTTAATATGGCTAAGTTCAAACCATCCAAGTTTAAGTAATATTTTTTATTAAGTGGCCTAATAGTCGTTTCAAACTTTAAGACGAAAAATCTTCAGATGTGAGAGATCACAATCGCCTTCCAAATCAATGATGCAACCATCCTTTGTGCCTATTAACAGCCTAACTAGTATCATAGCCACAAAGCCATCTTGAGGTGGTCTGAACAAATAAATCAGATTATATATTTGTATCTCAAGATCTGACACATCACTTCCCAAAGCATAGCGTATTCAAGCATCAACACAAACTCCATCAACGTCTTTTACCAAAGCATTTCCTCGCCAAACCAACACTTTATCAACAATGTCCACAAACGCCAACCTAACAACACCTTCATCGTATCTAAATGATAAATGTGGTGAAAAAGCAAGCACAAATCGCCAACTTTTTGAGATAATAGAAGGAATTTAGCAAATTCTATTGGCAAGAAAGACAAAATTCAGCAAAGCAAACTCTCTAGTAGATCGTTCAAACCAAAATCAATCCTCTTCTTGGCAGAATAGCGAAAAACTAAATGCACGATCTAACAATGACAATGAAATGACGTGAGGACCCCCACTAATATACATAAAAGGTTCTCGGAAAAAATGTGGTTATGTCGTTACCCCTTTGGGTTGGGACAAATGCATAAAGCTTGAGTGACAGAGATTTCAGGATTGTTTCTGGTGAGCATTTCGAGCACAAAGCATTCTTTTATGCACAAACCATTGTGTGCTAGATAAATTTTCATGGTTTTAAAACTTTAATATCTATATATATCCAAAATTTTCTTATGCTTCCTGTTTGTCCATGACTCCCATGTTTCTACTCTACCTCTGCCATAATTGTACCAACTCTTGCCATCATTACTCGTACTGATACCTTAAAAATTTACGTAATCAACATGGATTCTGATATTTTAGGTATTGTCATCACCCTCCTCTTTATAAGTATAATAAATTTACAGTTAACAAGTGTATTTTTAAAATTGTTGGTTTTCTATTTGTGGCTAAGACGACTTTATATTTGTAAAATAACTTAACAACAAATTCAATAAAACAAAAACATTTATCTCTCAGTTTATAAACCAATTAAAAGAATCCAAATAAATATATGGTTTCTAAGGAGTGTCTAAAAGTTCTTAAAGAAGACACTGTTTCTAATCTTTCATGCTTCTCTTATTTTTATTTTTTAATTGTTAAGATACCCGCCTAATTAGAATTGATGGGAATAATCTTATATTACAAAATGATGGTCTTATACTACCATCTAATAATACCTTCTAATACCCAAGGTATGTAATCTTATGAGTGGATAGTGCAGGGTAAAAGTTTTTGAAGGTTTCTCTTCAGCAAGGACTTCGTCTGCCTTAAGGCCAAGAGCTAACAATGTGGACTGGTTTAGATTTATTTGGTTGAAAGGGTTTACACCTAAGCATGCGTTTAATATGTGGGTTGCTAACCTTGACCGCCTCCCAGAAAAGTCAACGCTTGCTCATTGCGACTATGCAATGTATATCTAGATTATGGTGGGTTAGAGGTTGCAGTTTTCTACTTTTATTTTTTCATCTTGGTCAGATTTGATCTCATGGACAAAAAAGAAGCATGACAGATCTCCTCCAACTCTCTGCAAGTTAGTAGCACATTCAGTTATCTACGTCATTTGGAAGCGACGTAAGACCACCTCCAATGGTAAGCACCCATGATGGGTGTTTACCAATATTTTCATTAAAAAATGTGACAATTTGTAGTTTAAAGTGCTTATGATTTGCTTAAAACCCCAATTTAAGCAACAATGCTTAAGATTTTTTAGATTGTTTTTGATTATATTCATTATATATAAGAATAAACAACCCATTAAGCATTCATTAAACACCTCCATTGGAGATGCTCTAACAATCTACACCACAACCATGTTTATGTGTTGCCATCAGTACTCTTTAAAGCCATCGATGGGGAGATAAAGAATTTCATCACTGCAAGAAAACTCAACAAATGCTTTAGAAAGCTTTTTGAGCTTTTGGTTGCAATGAGAAAGCTTACATCTGGGCTATATTATTGTTTTCTTGTTTTTATTTTTTTTTTGCCAAGAAACCAATTGAATGGGGTTGTAAAACCCAACTCTTCATTTATAAGATATTTGCACTTTAGCACACACAAAAAAGACTATTTTACGATACTTTAGTCTCATGATTTATCTTTTGCATTGCTTTGATATGGAAGACGGTTCTAAGTCAAAACATATGCTTTTATTCATGGATTGTTATTAATTAAAAAAGTGTTAACATGAATATTCAACGGAAAATAGCAAAAATATTAATTTAACTATAATTTACAATGGGTGTTTTTCAAATCAAAATTCAAATCCCAATAAATGAGGGATGCTATACATCTTTAATGGCAGGTTCTTAGAGCTTAAATTCCCTAATGAGAACATCTTATAAGTTGGTATCTTTTTCTAAAGTATAGAAGGAACAATATAAATATGAGACCGCAAACATCCAATGAGTATCGAGTGAGAACAAGTGAAAGAAATTTACCGTATAATTTAATTAAAATAATAATATAATAATAATAGATTAAAATTTATTTATTTCTTAATTATATCAATAAGAGATACACAAAACTTATAAATTTGATGGTGGAACATCCTTATAAAGACAAATTAATCTATAGGCAGTAATAGGATAAGTTACGGCAGGATACAAAAGCACAACACAAGTAGGAGGAAGTGAGAACACTGCTCTACAACAACTCTTTGTTAGCCGACTGTAATCTTTGTCATATGCTGCTTCCAACGCAATGAAACATCCTGGTATATGGTCTATGTTGGCTCTCGAACAATAATTCTCCTGAGCTTTCGATTGTTGGAGTATTAATGCCGAGATTAAGATTAACAAAAAAATGGTGTGTATTAGTTTCAGAGAAGATTGACAAAGAATAAAAAATGTTTTGTGGTTTTGGAAATGTATGTAGTGATAGTGAAGACCTTTTTTTTGGGGATGTATATATGTATTAGAAATTGACTATATGTATATATAAGATTTTTTTTTTCTTTTTTGGTCAACAGCATATAAATATAGAAGATAGGTGAAGAAATCTTTACAATAAGAATATCTTTGAAAGTTTGACTATATTAATAAATTTCAATTTAAATATTATTTTCAACATTTAATACTATCTATATTAATAAAATAGTCTTGGTGGGGAATAATATAACTTTTAGAATATAACTAAATTTGAATTTATTTACATTCTAAATATTTATGGATACCAAATTCTTTAAATATGTCAATCTTACATACAATATATTTTATTGTTTGAAAATAAATTTTTATTATTAATACCTATAATATGTTCCATATTTTTGTTTTTTTTTTAATTGATAAAACCCTTTAATGGGATGGGCCTTTAAAGGGCCGGATTCGGATTACATTAAAGAACAACGGTTACCTAAGAAGGAAATTGGAAAACTCGCCGGAAAAAAGGTCAGTGGATCGGATCTTGCTGTATAACCGGAGGCAGAGAGTCAGGGCACTAGCACCGGCGAATTCGAGGAGCACGGCTTTGCGGACAGGTCGGGGGGAAGAGGTACTCCGATGAGAGAATCTGAAACCCACCATTGAACCAAACTGCCGACTCACCAACCTGCTACACTCCTCCCGGAATACCCAACTTTCCGACAACCGGTTCCGAGAAGTCAGATCCCATGCTGAGCAATCCGACAACCCGGAATCTATCCCCGCTGACCAAACCAGAAGCCTCGACGTCCTCTGAGCCAAAACCATCCAAACCGGCCCGGTGGAAACCACAAACGGCGGATCCGGCAGATGTTTGGCTCAAACAAACAAACCAGAACCAAAACCCGAAGGGGCCAGTAAAGGATTCGAAAAACCTACCGTTAACTACCGTGACTGAACAGCGAACCCACCGATTCTTCACTGACTTCCGCCGTAGCCACACCAACCAAAGGGACGGTTGAGCCAAGGGGAGTCGCCGATACAACCGCCAGCGTCTTCAATCAGGGTCATGCGCAGCGGGACTTTCCGCCGTCTGATTGGAGCTGCCGCTACATCAGTGAAAAAGACACCACACCACCGCCGTCGGAGGAAAGAATCGCCCATCACCGAAGCTCAGATATGACAATCACCCACCATCACTAAGCTCTACAAGAAAGAAAGACAAAGGGGGAGGGGGAGGGAGAAGCCACACACGCACCAACGAAGCCGGCAATGGTACTTCCCCCTCGAGCGGTTTGCGGCTAGGGTTGGGAAGAGAGAGGAGAGAGCGTTTTTTTGTTTTTGGGCCTCTCAAAGGCTTTTCCATATTTTTTTATTTGCTATCATGCATTAATACATTGTTGATTTATTTACAAATTAATTTATTTGCAAATAAAATAATAATTTTATCTTATTGATATCAAGATTTCTTTTATTAACTTTATTTGTTAATTTAAAATGATTGTATGAACTTAAAGTAAAAATAAATATAGATATGCATGATTAGTTTTGGATACTGTATTAATCCAAAATGATAATTAGAGCAAGTAAGCAGTAAAAACTCTCTGATTTAATATTTATGGTTTCGTAATGGTTTATGTATAACTATTTATATCTTTGATTTCATGTCTTGTACAACTTAGTACGATTGATACACGTAATGGTACAATTACGACCAATTTATTAATTCTTCATATGCACTCAATTTATATGAATATATATATATACTAGTTGTTGACCCGCGGTGCGTGCGGGAGGTTTATAAATAATTTATTTTATTTTTAATTATATTATAATTTTTCGTTGTTTTTTTTTGTTTTGCATTGTTTTTTTGTTGGCTTTTTACTGTTGTTATTTTTTGTTATTCTATTTTTCATATCGATTATTTTTTTAATTTTATAGTAATTTAGTATTTGAAATGTTTATCATCATTTGGTATTCGTCAGAGGTCGATGGAAAGTTTATGCGGTATTCTGTCTTTTTACTAAGTATGTGATTAAGATAAAGTTTCCGGTGTCTGGGTTTGATATATTGTAGGATCTGGCTTGTTTCCCATTTTTTCCTACGTTCGAACCCGTGTATTCCGGCCAATGATTTTGAAATCGGTATCGTTGTTGCAGATGTGTCGCTCTTGTAAACAATGGCTCTAGAAAATGATTTCCCTGTTCCGTTTAATCATCCAGTTCCAAACTCGTGTATCCCACGTTTTTATGATTTTTTTAACCGGTTTGATTGTTATGTGTTGGACCTCAAGCCCATGCTTTTTTAGATTTTGTATTTTGATTGTTGTGGAAGTGTTGGACCTCAAGCCCATATTCTTTTGGATTTAGTAAAAAAAATGATGATGTGGTGGATGATTTGGCGCTGACGTGGCGGAAGGAAAAGAGAGGAAAGGTAACTTTATATATATAGATATATCCACTTGGTAAACTTAACCAATTTAACAAAACTTCTAAAATAAAATTACTTACATACAAAATTTATAGGATATTGTTCATCAAATTCATTTTTGTACAAGAAAGACTGTATACTTTTAAGATGAATTTCTTATTGTTATCTCGACTAAATTGCAAAACACATAAAATGATATTTTAACACATATTTTTTCATGACAACATGGATATGTACCACAAATAACTAACATCACCGGTCCAAGTAAAAGATATTTAGCTAAATCCAAATATAACTGATTAGTTACACTAAAATAGATTTTAAATTTTAAATAGATATTTCTATTATAGTTTATAGAAACAATGAGTCTTTTACTACTAGTAGTAGTACTAATAGGGATGTTGTAACAGAGGCACAAAGTCCAGAAAGCGCTGGTTGGTTAAGAAAAAATATGACATAGTGAAAAGTAATTCGTTTAATTTTAAAGTGGATTTTGATCCAATTAGTGTGGTTGGGTTAGTAAATAACTGAATATATGAAGTGCTAGTTTATCTTTTAATATTTTTGGGAGTTAAAATAAATATAAACAAAATTCATTATTATAGCAAATAGTATTAGAGAATTTGTTTTTAGTTTTGGAGAGCTCCCGAGAATTTGACCCAACTTAACATCCTAACCAGTAACCATGTATACAGCCTAAGTTAGCCAGGGAGCGAGCCTCTGGGCACTCTTGACTGCTTTTATATAGAAATGCAATCTCCATAGCATGATGTTGTCCTGAAAACAAAACAAAGTTCGGTTGAAAAACATATAATAGGTCGCCGACTTGATTACGGCGACACGTGACAATTACTGTACTTGGACCGCTCACTAATATCTCCGACGATATTTGAATGGTTGGTAGCTTTTGACGGCACTTTGGCTTTGGTAATTACTACTCCATTAGCTGGTGGTGGTGGTGGTGTTGTGTGTCGCGGACGCGGATGAATCATTCCTGTCCTTACGACGCCTTGATGACGACCATCAGTACTAATTCATGCTTGCTTATTTCGATTTGAGACTTGATTAATTGTGAAATTTACAAATCTCTTGTATTTATAATATGTTTGAGGGACTAGTAGACCAAAATGTATGTTTGGGCGTCAAGAAAATGCGAATAGTCAAACATGCTTGTCGACCAAGAAAAATTAATATTTATCTTTTATGCCACCTTTTTGTTTTTGTTCAAAAACATTGTCGTCTCCTCTTCCTAATTTTGTCCACTTTTTTAAGGAAAAAGAGGAAAAAACCATTAAGCTTTATATGATTCAATTTTTCTTTAGATTCTGAATCATAAAACTGTTTAGTAAACCTGATATTCTACAATCCTCAAAACTGTACCAACTACTTAATTAGTACTTAGCCTTGTTAGTTCTTTTTAGTTCATACTATTATACTAGTAATGATCCCTACATCGTTTAATTCTATTTTATGAAATCAGTCGCAAGTTTTTCTCACTTCAAATTAACCAACCATAAATTTCCATTATTGTAAACCATGAGATAAATTATGTAAGATGTTAACCAACCATAAACAAATATATTCGAGCTAAGTCCTAAAAGTCTAACATTTATTTGTAATGATATAATATATTAGGGTATTCATTTCAGTTATATGATTCATATTTTTGTTTGTAAATCTATTTATTTTTTGTTTAACAAAAGACAAACATGTGGTAGTCCAGAAAATATTGATAGTCTATAGCTAGTATTTTCCAAAAACTTATTGACACTCAAATTAGTAAACTACAACACGAGATTTAGTCGGGATTAAAAACAACTAATGAGCATCAAACTTGAGAAAAATCAATTATGTGGTGTTGTAGAATTTTTTTACATAAATAAGATTAGTAACACGTACAATCTAAAATGTCCGAAATACACGTGTACGACGATAACATCACCTAATGACCTAACCCATAACATGGAACACTTTGATGATTTTAACTTTTAATTTTATTTGCAGATAGATCTTCATGCACATATCCTCTTATATATTAAAAGAGAAGTACACATTTGACATCTCTAAAATTTGGCTAAAATTTCCAAAATTACCTATCAATTTTTGAGAAAGGAGAACATTTGTTGAAATTCGTAAGGATAATTTTAGTAATTATCTCAAATTAATTAGGAAAACCAATTTAATTATCCGTTGACCCGCGTCCCGACCCGGCTCTTGAAGCCCCACGCTCAACCAAGTGAACCAACGTTCGATCCAGGAGAGAAACCATGAACTCCATATTTTGAACCAGCGTCTTCGAGAAACTGAGCCTCAACCTTATGTATTCTTTCCTCTCTTCTAATGTTAATGGGCTTATCAAAAACAAAAAACATGTTTAACTAAAGCGATTTTAAATAAACATTAAATGAAACAACCAAGTTACCCACTTATCACTATATACATGTATATAGTTTATCAATATTTGTTAACAGATAAGATCGCATCCTAACCTTTGAATCATTAAATGAGTCTTATTACAAAGTTATAATCCGATTTCTGGATTTGTTTGCATATCTTATTAACATATCATTACATTGCAAGTTAAAAAACCAGAAAAAAAAATCTAAACTATAAAATCTCAAACTATAGTCGATCCATATAAATGTAAGAAAAATAGACAAAATCCACTAATTTCATAAATATTTTTGAAAATATTAACCCGCGGTGTACCGCGGGTTAGAATCTAGTTATTAAGGAAAAAAGATAGCTGGTCACACATGCCAAAGTATCATATAGTACATTCAGCTACACGAATTATATGTATTGCATGGTCACATGTATCAACTATACAACGTCATGCTATAAATTAGCAATTGCTTGGAAGAACTGACTATAAATTAGCACTTGATTAGGAAGTAGATATCAATCAACAAAGAAATAGCAATAATTATAGACTATAGTGTGATAAATTCCTTATTTAACTCGCGTATTTAATCTTTGTCTCTTTACATAGTTACATTGAATGTCTAATATTTTAGGAGGAAAAAAGCTTAAAAATACCCGATTTATTTTTTATTTGGATGATTAATACTTCGTCTTTTTTGGTTGGAAGAAAAATATTTTGTTTATTTTATTTTGTCATAAAAAATTATTCGTATATATATCGGTTGGCAAATTCATATCATCGAGTTAACAGTCGTCAACAGTGTTAAAAAATCATTTGACGGTGTTAAATTTTAACCTCAGATATTTTAACCTATATATATTGTTCATTTCAACTCACAAGTGATATAATATTGTGGTCTGGTGGCAATACGTCGGTTTTGATAAGGAAGGAGTAGTGGGATCGATGCCCCAAAGCAAAATGTTTTGCCTTTTTTTCTTTCTTCGATTGATTTTTTTTTGTCAATCGAAATCCTTCTTCTATTGATTTTTTTTTTTTTGTTTTGTTTTGTCAATCTTCGATTGATTTTCGTTTTGTTGGAACAAAGAACAAGATTACAGATTTGTATCAATTCCAATTACGATAGACACAAAAAAAATTGAACTTTTTAAGATTGGGAGAAGAGCAAACGTAGATCATAGGTGGTTCTGGGAAGTTTGAGTTTGTCAAATTTAGAAGCAGTCATGGTGATGTAGATACAACAGAATCCAGAGGAGAAGACGAGGAAGACACCGAGAGAAACAGCGAGTTCCCACCGTTGACGCGTTTCCTCCCGAAGGAGATCTAATCTCTGTCTTCTTCAACAAAGCTACTGTGTCGTCTCTGTGACCGTTGCGGCGGAGCTAAGAAACTCGGATCGTCAACTACTAAGAACCCTAGCTTTCCATTCTCCAACGTTCTCCATCTTCTCTTGCTGCCGCCAATTTGCTCTCTCGATGAGCTCTACATCTGCTTTAGTTATTAAACAAACAAAAAAAAATACAAAAAGGGAAGTCTCATGGATCGAACCCATGTACTGTGGGTTATAACAAAACGAATTTACCACTTGACCATGCCAATCAATTCAAAGCAAATTGTTTAGTAAATGTATATATCTATTGAAGCACGAGAGATTAAAATTTAACGGCATTTCACGACTCTATAACGTCGGTTAACGTCCGTTAAGTATTCACCAACAAATTTAAACATGATGTATTTTTAGACCAATTATATTTAAACCAAGTATTTTTCTTCCAATAAAAAAAGATGAATTATTAACTATCCAAATAAAAAATAAATCGGGTATTTTCCAGCTTTTTTCTCTATTTTAGGAGATACACATTTTTCGTATTTGTTTCCAGATAGGGCCGAAATTAGATATGCCTCTTGATGGACGATATAACACACATTATTTTATAAGCCCTTTAGTTGGTCAAGCCCAATAAAAAACAATAATAAAGCGTTTAACTAACGTTTTGATGCTGGATCGAACGCATGTTGTGTGTGTACCAAATTTTCATGGGCAAGCGCGCGGATTACATGTTCTCGGGTCGGAGCATTTAAAATTTTGCATTAAAATGACGAAAATTACCTTCCCCAATTCACAATACTATTTTCCTTTGCAACTAATTAAGGGTAATTTTTGGAATTGAAAACATTTTTAAACCATGATTAAATGTGTACTTCTCTTTTAATAATACGATTTTTTTGTTTTTGGTTAAATTAGTTCGACGGCACTTAATTCAGTCGGTTTAGTTTATGTGTCTTCACTTCTCAATATTGTTGGTTTGATTGCAGTATAGTGGTGATTGAAATCAAGAGACAAAGAGCATTGTATCCAAACATCTGTGAATGGAACTAAACTGAGATTTAACCCATAGAAGATGATGACATATACACTAATACACACAAGCAGAGGGAAAGATTTATGTGAAAACGAATGTTACTTATAGGATTGAGAAGATCCTTACGAAGTCTTGTTGTCGCCGTAAATATCTTCAAAACCATCAGCTACTCTTTTCCTTCTTTCAGCGATCATTTCTGAATACGACTGAAACAACCAAAGAACACAAAACCATTATATCTCAAAAACAACACCAGGGTTTGCTCAACTAGACCAAAGTATGCCCTGGTCACTAAGATTATGAAAACAATATATTTACTTTTGTCTCGGACTTAGTATATAGAGCTACAAACTTTTCTTTAGTAGCTCGACTAAAAGGAGAGGTTGTTATCAGATTCATATATGTTGAAGGAAAAAAAAATCATACCTTTGGGTAGCTATAAAGGAAAATGTACCACCAAGCGCCAATTAAACCAACCGCAAGCGATGAAACTAAGATCGAATGTAGTATTAACCAGCTACATGCCACTATTGGTACACCTGTTAACATTATCGTCCATGGTTGACACCTGAGAAACATAGCCACTGCTTATTCAAAACCCTATCTCAAGAAAAGGAAGAACCTTTTAGGCCCTGAAAAACGTCTAAGAAGAACCGGAAAAGTTGTTGTTTGCAAATACACAACAGATCAAATAGATATCCAAAGCTGTAGTTGCTAAGGTTGAATGTTAAACTCTCTTCCTAACCCAATTGCAATTACATAATCTGTATTTTTGTTCTTCACTGTCCTCCTCACCCAAAGCTTAAGCTTTTTGTCTTTTCTATCTTCCAAAACAGAGTGAAGAACTGTAATACATATCATGACATGGCAATTGGGTAAGACTTGTTCTATAAATTCAGCTTCATATGATTCATGGGTAGACACAAATCACTGAAATTGCTAATAAAGATTAAAGATTGGTCCTAAAGACTCTATGAACCAACTGTATCTAAGCTCTAAACCATATTCAGAACAGACTCTATGAGCAAGTCTTAACGCTAACTCCAAACTACTTGAAATCAATTAAACTGTGAACTTAATTGAAATTTACCAAGATGGTTTAGTGTCCCAAACGGAGTCGTATTCTAGAGATAGATTGTCTAAGAAACCTTCCATGTCATCAACTACGCCATTTTCATCGGCGAATCTCGAATCCTTGGGCTCTCTCCGATTCCCACCAAAACTTCTAATCTTCGTGCTAAACCTTATTGGTTTAAAATTAAACGAGTGAAGGTTTGTTCGGTAGCTGAGTTTTGTAAGACGAATCTGAGTCAGAGGCCGTAACGGCGACAGAGACACGGCGGAGATGGAGAGACTTGCCATCTGAAGACGACGGATAAGGATAGAGGACTCAATTGACTCTAATAAAAATGTGGGGTTCTTTGTATAATAAAACATGTTTTTCAGTGGTGAATCATATTTATTGGGCCTAATTTGTTAATGGCCCAATAAGTAAAAAAGGATTATATTATATGTTGACTCAAAGCCCTAATTTTTTCTAACACATCTGATAAGATTTTTGTTTTCTTCATCGTCGTCGTCGGAGTGAATTAGGGATTGGAGAGAACGACGATGAACTCGCTTCCGAGGAGATTTGGGAAGAGTCAAGGCTATTTGGATCGAGATTATCGAAACGGAAGGAGATCTGATTCAGAATCCGATGAAGAAATGAAAGGACTGAGTCACGAGGAGTATAGGAGGCATAAGCGGCTTAAGTTGAGGAAATCAGCGAAGTTCTGCTTTTGGGAGAACACTCCGAGTCCACCTAGAGATCCGAACGAGGACTCCGATGAGAACGCCGACGAGATTCTGGATAAGAACGGCGGCGAAAAGGATGATAATTCGAAAGGGAAAGATAAGAAAGGTAAATCGGGTTCTGAATCTGATTCTGGGAAGTCAGATTCGGAATCTGAGTCTGATGGTTTGAGATCTAGGAAGCGGAAAGGGAAGAGCTCGAGGTTTAAGCGCAGGCGAAGGAGATCGTATGATAGTGAAAGTGAATCTGAAGTGAGTGAGAGTGATTCGGAAGAGGAAGATAGGAAACGAAGGAGGAAGAGTTCTAAGAAGAAGAAAAGTAAAAGCAGTCGTAGTAGTAGAAAAAAGCGAAGTCATAGGAGAAAGAGGAGATACAGTGACTCTGATGAGAGCAGCGATGAAGACAGTAAAGCGGAGGAATCTGAGATTAGTGCTTCGTCTTCTGGGGAAGAAGATACCAAGTCAAAGAGCAAGAGGAGGAAGAAATCTTCTAGTTCGAAAGGAAGCAAGGGAAAGAAAGCGAAGTCAGAGACTGAAAGCGATGGTACTGAGGATGATTCGAAGATGCAAGTAGAAGAAACAGTGAAGAATACTGAAGTAGAACTTGATGAAGAGGAGTTGAAGAAGTTCAAAGAGATGATTGAATTGAAGAAGAAATCTTCAGCTCCTGATGAAGAGGAAGAAGCTGATGTTGGTCCAATGCCATTACCTAAAGCTGAAGGACACATCAGTTATGGTGGTGCTTTAAGACCTGGTGAAGGAGATGCTATAGCACAGTATGTTCAGCAAGGTAAACGTATCCCACGTAGAGGAGAAGTGGGTCTTAACGCTGAAGAGATTCAGAAGTTTGAGGATCTTGGTTATGTGATGAGTGGAAGTAGACATCAAAGGATGAATGCTATCCGTATTAGAAAGGAAAACCAGGTTTACAGTGCTGAAGACAAACGGGCATTGGCTATGTTTAACTATGAGGAGAAGGCCAAGCGAGAGGCGAAGGTTATGACTGATCTGCAGCGGCTTGTGCAGCGCCATATGGGAGAAGAGTTAGGGCCTAATCATGACCCTTTTGGTGCTACAAAGACTGATGGAGCTGATGATTAATTTTGCTTTGCTTCCTGCTTCTGCTTGTGTGGGTACTCATCTTATGCTTTATCTTGTAGACTGTTCCTTATTTGCATCATATATACTGTTGTTGCTACTTGGCCGTTAATGATCTTCATAGTTTATGCTTTAATCTGCTATGTATCGCATGATTGCGTTTTGTGTTAAAGATGAAAGGTTCTGACTTAAAAGGATATGCAAATGTTCTTGTGCATTTGCCTTAGGTCGATGATTGAATTTTTGCCAGGGGCATTCACTTAGATCTAAAGACTGTAGAACAATCAATTATTTAGGATATCCGCTTGTGGCCACTGTATTATGGAATGAAGATTCACAGATTATGCGTTTGTGCCTCTGTATCCATATCATTTGTGCCTTAGGTTGGGTTCCATGATTAGATATCATTCTGCAGCATATGCTCGATCCCCGATTCTGGTCATATCAGATGAACAATACTTTTGATTCGTCAAAAATAACTTGGTAAATCGTAGTCTCGCTGCTGTTATTATTTGGGTTTTGGATGAATAAAATTGTGGTCTCTCCTAAGTAACGTAAATAATGTAACTCTCACATCACTGCAAAAACCTTAAACTAGTGTCAATACCCAATATCCACGGTAGAATCAATAAATTTCGAAATTTCTAGACATGCCAATTTTCATCGACGAAGCATGTGGAGAAGAAACTCCTCCAAACACCTAAAGATTTCTAGTACATGTCAAAATGGGCAGAAATTTTAAGGCCCAGCCCAATGAGTTAATATCGACTTTCAAATTAAGGGATCTTAACTTCTTGATTCATTGATCAGTTTAGGGATGGGAATAAAACAAAGCTAAATAGTAAATAACCGTCTTAGGATTGGGCCTCACCTCCCTTACAGGGCCTGCCCGAGATTAACTTCAAGACCCATTTGAATGCCCATTAAACCAGCAAAGAAAAGAAAAAAGTCAAACAAATTGTATAGATCGGTTTACTCAATTTTTGGTTTGGTTGCATTTTCAGTCAGTTATAACTGTATTCAGTAAACATTGAATATGAAATTAATGATTTTGAAGAGCTTTATAAACCCAAAACATGAACGTTACGTGCATTAACAAGATTTAAGAGTGTGGGGAATTCAAAAGCCCTCGTAAAATTTAGTGGTTGAATGAAAACACTTTTCTAAAAAGGTTTAATTTCGATTATAAATGAAATCTTGCCAATTTTAAGTTCGTATGATCGAGAGTCTTTGAAGCTATCATACGTATATCATCATCATCATAATGTTGTTATATTCATCGTCACCATTATTGTCATCATTATTCTATATTGGGGTATCTCTCTATAATTGTGAAGTGCAATAATTTCAGAATTTGCAGGCAGATCATATTCATATTCATATTCATATACATAGCTGAGTAAAATTATCTGTAAGGGTGTTTCAATTATAGCTCCATGATTCCACTTTTGTGGAAGTATACAATGTGTCTCAATATTTTCTCAATAAGTGCAATAATATCTCATTACAAGCAAGAAGACCCTACCAAGTGTGTACCTGTCCTGGTCCATAATCTCTGATTACTCGTTTTTTAAACTTCTTTATAAATCATTTAAAGAAGCAAATTGATGATCTTGGTTACTTTAGAAATTAAATGAGTATTATTGTCTTAATTAAAATTTGAGAAAACAATTACACAACGGACATGAAAATTATTCAAAAAGAAAGTGACGTAAGAGGTTCTCTTCTCATGCATGAATAATGAAAATTAATTAATTAGCAAAGACGCTTAAGTTTGACCCAAATGCTTTTAATACACGAATTAAATTTACATACTTTGTTTATAAAATAGTCAATAATTTTAATTACTCTGCTCGACTAAAAATGACGAAAAGGACAAAAAGATCAATGGATAAAGCGAAGGGTACTAGTGTAATTTCATTGAGCAGAATCATGAAGTAACTGTGCCTGCCTACTACTTTAATAGACAACTGCTCTGTTCTCCGTCTCTCTCTCCTTCTTCTCTATCAACCTCATTTCTCAGATCCGTAGGATCTTCGTTTCCATGGAGGCTTAAAAACCCTAATAGATACTCTCTAACACAACCATTGATTCGCTAGCGAAGAAACACTATCTTCTCTATATAGCTCACTCTCTTTCTCTGTGTGATCTGAAGCGATTCGTCTTTTCATATTCTTCATCAAAAGGACCTCTTTTTTAAGGTGAATTTTATTATGGAAGCTGTCTTTTTTTCAGGATGTGATCTTGTGATTTCGCTTTGTTTCTTTGTATGTGATGATTTACTTTGGTTTCCCTCCTTTGTATGGCTTGAAATTGTGTTTTTTCAGCTTTTCGAGACGAGCTGGGTTTCCGATTTTGTGATCGTCGTAGAAGCTTTCTGGGTTATCAATAAGGGTTTCTGGTTTGTGTTGCCTTTGAATCGAGCTTTGATTGAGAAAGGAGTGAAGGATTTTGGTTTTTGATTACTCAAGTGTTCTTGCGTGATAGTTGTTGTTGTAGCGAAAGCTTCTTACTTTTGACAGTGTGATCTATCTCGAAATGGAAACGCTTATTGTAGCTGTGGAACATAGGGATCAATATTATGGAAAGAAATCTCTTGGTCATGATCGTTTTAGATCAGCTCCTTCCAAAACTTTCAGGCAAATCAATTGCAGAACTTTTCAATCTGGAGTGGGTTTGCTTCCAAGACCAAAGAGAACTTCCTCTACACCGATAACTAAAGGAGCTTTTCCTCAAGTTCAGTCCCCTCGTTCTCCCAAGTCTGTTTTGCCGGTTTTTAATCATCCTTCGGTTGACAGCGGTAGAACCAGTCCCATTCCAATTGTTAACACCAGAGGTCCTCAGATCCGTAGGTGTGCTAGTGAATTTGTTGACAAAAGGAGAAGCCTTTCTTCCTCTGAGCTTTGGGCTGGACCTACTTACTCCAACTCGCCCCCGCCTGCTTCTGTGCCCATTCCTAAGTTCTCTCTCCACCAAAAGACCACGGTATCTTTGACCTTCCCTGCTTCTGACTCTGCTGTTGATATTCGTGAAGTTGCTAAGTCTGCGCCTGTTTCTCCAACCTCATCTGGTGACAGCCCTTTTCGTAGTACTGTCTCTGCCACTATGACACTTCGTCGCATGCTCAATCTTGAGCTTGAGACTGCAGATGAATGAAGATCAGGAGACTTTAGGGGAACGGGGTTAGTTTTAGTTTTATGCACATATAAATAAGGTGTTAGTCACCAAGCTGGTTTGAGTTTGTTTCTTAGCTTTCAATAGCGATGGTAAGGGAACACGTAAAAGCAGTTATGACTCAGAGTTGCTCAGCAGTTACTGGATCTCCTATGTAGGTTGGAGTGTTATTAATGGTGGAACAGCTTGCTATAGTGGGTAGAAACATTCAGGAAGCAGATTGATATCGCGTAAAAGAGAAGACTTCATTCTTGGTGTAGCGTATAGGTTGGCCAAAAAATTACCAGTCTCTAACATATACCCTGGGTGAATGCTAAGTTCATGTGGTGATGCTTGAACATTAGTGTTACCTCTTTGCCCTTTGTATAGTTTCTTCTTAGAGTAGTCTTTTTCCCTTTGGCTTCTTTTCTTAAGTGGGTTAGATAGCAACTAGCTAGCCTGTATATGCAGTAGAGCCTTTGATCAAACTGGGTTTCTGTTTGTCATTCTTCCAAGTTTCGTCTTTTCGAGTTCTTAGTTTTATGGTGTCTTAGTCTTGTATCTCCCTCTCTGTCCATATCTTTTTTCTTTCTAGCTCTCTTTTTAAGTCTACTTCTCTTCCTTCTAGATTCATTTCGATCCAGCCTTACAAGATGTAAATCTAACTACTCTCCTGCTAAGTGATCTTCCTCTTCGCCTTGTTCCTGCTTTTTTGAAAAGGAAAAAGGGAAGAGCAAGTTTTACTGACCCTCTTAGACTATCTCTCTGCTGGTAAAAGATTCATCAAGATTCAAGCCATGTTCAGTCTCACCTTTAATCCACTTCTTATGAAGAAAAGACATTACTTAGGTTCTTACCTAGAACACCTTTGTCTCTCTTTTGGGAGTTTCGTGATCCTGCCTAATCTGCTCACCAGGTAAAGTCTGAAGCTATCCTTTTAGCTCTTCCAATTAAAGAATCTGATGTGTAATTTATAAAAGCTTTTTTTTAATACTTTTGTAACAGGGACCTGGAGAAGCTGCTGCTCTGCTTTCGTTGCTGCTTCTTAGTTTCTTTGTCTCTCTACTATCTTTTAAATTGTTTTGTTAGATAAGGGAGACAAGTAATTGTCTATGTTGTGTGAAGGTTTCCACAAACGTATGTTTTTTCTCGTGTTTTCTAGTTTGCGACAAGTGTTGTAGAGACGTTTTACTATCTTGTTTTTGAGTTTTTTTAATGCTGAAGGATATGTATCCCCTTGTTCCCAAAATCATTCTCTTCTTCAATGCCTATATTGTTTATTTATTGCATAATGAGATTTTGTCAAGGTATAACACCATATCTGAAACTCAAAAAGACACATGCAATGCAAATATTAGAATATTTAAAACAATATTTGTCAGTTAATCATTTACAATCTCAAATTAGTGTTTGCTGTTTAAAATCGATGTTTACGAGTCAGGCATGTAAAAATATCGATTGGTTTTTTATCAACATCCAAAAACCTGAATTTCAAATTGAAAAGAAAAAGAAAAAAAAGTCAAAAACTGATCAAAATATCTCTCAGACGTTCCCGAAAAATATAGTATTGACTTAATAACCGAAGTATGGAGCTGAAGTATTAAGCAAAAATGGTCCGTTAAGGGCCCATTAGACTACATATACTTAGTTAGTAAGGCTTTATTTAGATGGACGTCGTATCACAACACACAACTAGTCACTATTACTAAACATCATGATCATCGTCGTCTCGTGAAAACGATATCCCTGTTTAATTATGTTCCTCTAAACATTAAGAAAAAAAGACAAAATTTCAATACTTTGATGATGGTGGTAGGCAGGGGATACTATAGTTAGCTTACTATTTGAGACAATTTCGAAGAAAATAAAAAGAAATAGACGTTTGGGACCAAGTGAGTAGTATAGAGACAGGTTGTTGAGGAAGATGAATATTATAGATCATCTATTGAAAAGAGTTGTAAATGTATGAGAGAGTTTTCCATGATGGTTCATCATTACCATTGGGCCCCCAAACAAACAAGAAAAAAGAAAAACTTTGGTGGCCATCTTTTTTTATAAGAGTACTCTCCCCAACATCATATCGATGGGATACCGACAGTTTTGTTTATATATCTTCAACGGCACATTTATCTTTTGTTTTCATACTCAAAAATGTCAATTTATTATACAAATGAAATTTCCCAAAAGAATGATTTTATTAATAATCTAAAGAGTTTCTTTAAAGTTAATAATATAAAATACTGTGTGTCACTTTTCATTCCTAAGAAGATGAATCAAAGCTTAGTTGATAACATGTGCAACCCGATTACAAAGTTTTGAGCTCTATTCTATGCTAATATCATCCAATTAATGATATGTAAAATAAAGGTTTCACCACTAATTTATCTTATATATACTCTATTTGTTTCACACAAAAAAAAATATATCATTCTAATACTTTTTTTTTTTTTTTAACACTTAACTTTCATTAATTAGAAATATGGTCTACATGAAGTTGCTGTAACAAACAAGCAGGAACATAGTAATGATATTTAAAATGACAATTATTTGGAAGAATCTCCTTTGCCAAACAGTCCGCTACACGATTAGCATTACGAGGAACCCAACGGGTGAAAGCATCCGAAAATTTAGTAAGCCACATCTTGATGTCTCGAATCCAATTATGATGTTGGAAGTTTAGCTGCTCGCCTTTAACAAGTTTATGGACAGTTTGATTATCACCTTCAAAAGTTATCTTTCGGTAACCCCGACTCCAAGCATGCTGAATTGACATTAAAAGAGCTTGAAGTTCTGCCTCTAGGGGTATCAAGCGTCTTGTAATCTGGCTCTGACCTGCTCCTAAAAAGGCGCCATTACCATCTCTAAAAATCCAAGCAGTTTTAAAAATATCTCCTTGTTGTTGTAGGTTACAATCATAATTACACTTCACATAATTATGAGGAGGTCGGTTCCAATGCTTAACGGCAGAACTAGAAAAATCAGAATTCAGCATGTATTTTGATGCGCATGGGGTGAGAAGTGCTACGTGGACGAATATGATTGGGTGAAGTACGAGCGGGACCCAAAAGTTCAGCTCTAAAATATACGCGTCTCTCTGCTTTTTTTCCTTTTTCTGATTCTCTCTCTCTCTCCAAAGATTCTCTCTCTCTCTCTCTCTCTTTTTAATATATTATAAATATAAAAAGTAAACTAGCAATAATTAAATATTGAAACAATATATTACTAGTCATTTAGTATCATTGATTGTACTAATATTTTCTCTCAAGAGATTCAACTTCAAATTATAGAGTTTGATTCACTCAAATTTAACCAGGTATTATATAGAAATGGTTTGCTAAAGGTATAAAATGATTTTTTTAAAATGTAAATCTATGTAACTTATCATATAGGGATTAATTTTTTTTTACACTCATTTAAGATATAAATTTACAATCTAGTATAATAAAATCTAGTATGGACCTATCCTATTGCTGGCATTGATTTGTGTTAAAAAGCAAAAAAAAAATAATAATATCACTGGCTTAATTTATGGCGTAACTTACATTGATTTTTTCTGTTTCTCTCTTAAAGTTTGTTAATTTACATTAATTTTAATAAGTCAAAATATCCCAAAGCAATCCCGAGAAGGAGAAAAAACAATTTAGAATCTCGTTTTCAAGGGTAGCCTCGTCATTTTCTCACCCCTTTTAATCTCTCTTTTCCTCTCTCTCTCTCTAAGCCCCACACACACACACACACACCATAACCTAAGCAAAGCTCTTCACAACGTAAAAAGCAGAAACAGAGAGCTTATTAGCCACCAAGAGATAGATTAGAGAGAGATCTAGAAGATGAAGAATATGTGATGAGATATGCGATGAAGGATGATGAAGCGCGTAATAAAATATTAGGTGTCTGATTCTTTCAAGGATTCTTCGATTATCAAGTGCAATTCGATTTATTTTTGTTTTCGGTAAGAACTCGACTTCATTGCTTTCAGATTCGTTTGACAATTGTGGGATTGTGATTTTTGAGCTCTCGGATCATAATTTAGATTTACTATTATGAACTGTATTCGACATCTTACACTGTGATCCTCTGATTTTTGTTTTGTTCTTCTGGGTTTTAAGAGCATGAGATCGCCTCTGTGGTAGTAACCTTATTATAGAAAATCACAATCGTCTGTACAACATGTTGGTTACTCATTCGAAAATTAGGTTGCTTTAGTTTGGCTATTCTCTCTGATTCTGGTTTCCGAAGACTTGTTAATTTGTTTACTCTTTCTTTTTGGCCTTTTCTCTAATTGTTTTTTTCCTTTGCATTGTTTTTCAAATTTTTTTTTTCAGGTAATTTGTTAGATAGGTTGTGAGAGCTTGAGAGACGAAGAAGAAGCTTGGTGTAAACATCCTTTGTTGTTGTCAATATGGAGATTGCGGCAAAGAGTAATTCGAAACGTATGTATTCATGGTGGTGGGATAGTCACAATACTCCTAAGAATTCTAAATGGCTTCAGGACAATCTTGCTGGTATGTTCTGTATTTTTTGTTATCGCTAGCTACTTCTACTTTATCTTCATTGCAATGTTCTTTATGTGATTTCTCTGACTTGTGTTTTCTTCATTAGCTAAAGGTTTTTTTTTTTTTTTTTATCACTACCTTTGACTCTTTAATATAAATAAAAAGTGTTTTACTTATTCGTTTGACAGATATGGATAACAATGTGAAGCAAATGATCAAGGTTCTTGAAGAAGATGCTGATTCCTTTGCCAGACGAGCAGAGATGTATTACCGTAAACGTCCTGAGCTTATGAAATTGGTTGAAGAGTTCTACCGTGCATATCGCGCATTAGCTGAAAGATATAATCATGCAACTGGGGTACTACATAAGGCTCATAAGACTATAGCTGAAGTTTTGCCTAACGAAGTTCCGTTGATATTTGGCGATGAGTCTAATGATGTTGATCCCCAGACACCGGAGATGCTTCCTCTTATCCGAGCTCGGGTTAACCCAGATGGGTTGCAAAAAGATGATTCGTGGTTTTCTTTATCTCATGTCCATGATGTAAAGAGGAATATAGATTTTAGCGAAGAAGCTCCGTTTGTGAGTAGTGGGAAAGCAAGAAAGGGACTGAATTTTAATGATGTGGATGGAAAAGGAAGAAATGGTCTCAAGGCCCAAATTCCTTCAGAATCTGAACGAGCTAGCAAAGCTGAGGCTGAAGTTGTTGCTTTAAAAGACTTCCTTTCTAAAATGCAGGCTGAAAAAGAAGCTAGCCTAGCACAGTTTGAGAAGAATTTGGAGAGACTGTCTAATCTAGAATCTGAAGTATCTCGTGCACAAGAAGACTCAAGGGGACTTAGTGACAGAGCCGCAAGTGCCGAAGCTGAGATCCAAACGCTCAGAGAAACCCTCTACAAACTGGAGTCTGAAAAGGAATCCAGCCGTATTCGGTATGAAAAATGCCTGCAAAAGATAGCCGATTTGGAAGATGGACTCTCTGTAGCCCATAAGGAAGCTGGAGGAATAAATGAGCGAGCCATCAAAGCTGAAGCTGAAACTCTCGCTTTGAAACAGAGCCTTGCTAAAGCCGAAACTGACAAGGAAGCTGCTCTTGGTCAATACAGGCAATGCTTGGATAAGATATCTCACCTAGAAGAGAGACTGAGGAAGGCTGAGGAAGATACAAGGCTTATCAATGAGCGGGCTGAAAAGGCTGGGGTAGAAGTTGAAAACTTGAAGCAAACAATCTCGGAAATGATCAAGGGTAAGGAAGCTTCTGAACTTCAGTTCCAACAGTGCCTGAATTTAATTGCGGATCTAAAAGTCAAACTACACCATGCTCAAGAAGATACACAAATTCTTAGCCATGAGATAGAGGATGGAGTTGCTAAGTTAAAGTTTTCTGAGGAGAAATGTATTGTGCTTGAGAGATCAAATCAGAATCTCCACTCTGAGCTGGATGGTCTCTTGGAGAAACTAGGGAATCAAAGTGAGAAGCTCACCGAGAAGCAAACAGAGCTGGTGAAATTGTGGAGTTGTGTACAAGAAGAGCATCTGCGTTTCCAAGAAGCTGAGACCGCCTTTCAATCCCTACAGCAGTTGCACTCTCAGTCTCAAGGGGAGCTAAATAATTTGGCCGTGGAACTTCAAACCAGGTCTCAGATCATGAAAGACATGGAGATCCGAAACAGTGAGTTGCATGAGGTAATTGAGCAAGCAAAGGTCGAGAAAAAAGGTCTCAGTGAGCTCAATCTCTCTTCAGTTGCATCAATTAAAAGTTTACAAGAGGATGTCTCAAGCCTTAAGGAAATAATACGCAAACTTGAAGCAGAGGTTGAGCTAAGAGTGGACCAGAGAAATGCTTTACAGCAAGAAATATACTGTCTTAAAGAGGAATTAAGTCAGGTAGGGAAGAAAAATCAGTCCATGGTAGAGCACGTGGAGTTGGTTGGGTCATCAGTCAAAGAGTTGCAGGAGGAGACCTCAAACTTAAAAGAATGCAATGAGAGAGTAAAAAGCGAAAAGAGAGCTCTTTCAGAGAAATTGGAAACTATGGAAAAGCTTGTCAAGAAAAACCTTATGCTAGAAAAATCAATATCAGATTTGAATTTTGAGTTGGAATCAATCAGAAGGAAGTTGAAAACGTTGGAGGAAACTTGTCAGTCACTCTCAGATGTGAAATCATGCCTTATTACTGAGAACCAACACACTGTCATTGAGAACATTGTCCTTATTGAATGGCTTCAGCAACTTAAGTTAGAAGCAGTTGGTATTGAAACAGAGAGGAAGAACCTTGAGGGTAAGGCAAACAAGATTGGTGGTAAGTTAATAGATGCAGAAACTGAGAATATGCAGCTGAAGAGAAGCCTGCTTTCTATCAGATCAGACAAAGATCACTTAAAAGATGAAATCGTGAATGTGAAAGCTCAGTTACATAAAAAGGAGAAGGAAGTTGAAGAAATGAAAGGGGAGAATGAAAAGCTGAATCAAGAGGTTTTCAAAGAGAGGAGCAAGGCTGAATTGTGGGAGTCTGAAGCTGTTACATTCTTTTGCGATAAGCAGATCTCAGCTGTACATGAAACATTGATTGAAGCGACGACACGTGAGCTAGCTGAAGCCTGCAAGAATCTTGAAAGTAAAAGCGCATCAAAAGATACGGATATTGAAAAGCTAAAAAGAAGCCAAGCTATTGTCTTGTTGAATGAAAGCGTTAATTCTTTGGAGAATTATGTTTTTGTGCGCTGTGAATCTGAGCATGAAATTTTAAAGGTAGTTTGATCTTAGCCATTTATCTCCTCAATCTCTACTTCTAAAGTTGATTCTATTTAAAACCGTTTTGAAAAGAATTGTGAATTGATGTTCTCATCTCTTTTACCAGGGTGCTGATTCAATGGATGAATTCCCCAAGTTGGAAGATATGTGTTTGAGAATCAAAGCAATTGCAGAGGCAATAATGGAAAAGGAGAAGCTTTTGATTCTTGAGAACACTAATGCCTACTCTATGCTTGAGGCATCATTGAAAGAAATCAAAGAATTAAAAACCGGCAACGGGAGAAGCATGAGGAAGCAAGAAGGAGGAAATGGCAAAATGCGGAAGCAGAGTCACGAAATCGAGATGGTAATGAAAGATATTGTGCTTGATCAAACGTCTGATGGATCTTCGTACGAGATTGTAAGTAAGAAAGGCGCTTTGGAATTAGATCATCACGGTTTTGTTGAGCTAAAGCCAGTGAAGACTCACAAGACCGAAACTGCGGTTAAGACTGCAAAAGGTAAATCCTTATCTGAAGAGTCATTGATTGTCGATAAAGTAGAGATTTTCGACGGGTTCATGGATCCGAGCAGAGAAATAAATAAGAGGAAAATTGTGGAAAGACTTGATTCGGATTTACAGAAGCTGGAGAATCTTCAGATTACTGTGGAAGATTTGAAAAACAAAGTCAATACAGTGGGGAAGGAAAAAATCAAGGTAGGAGAAAACGAGTATGAAACAATCAAAGGACAGCTAGAAGAAGCAGACGAAGCGATAGAGAAACTATTTAACGTCAATCGAAAGCTGACCACAAAAGCGGAATCAGAGAAGGATATTGACAGAAGAAAGAGAATATCAGAACAAGCGAGAAGAGGATCAGAGAAGATTGGGAGGTTACAGCTGGAGATACAGAGGATTCAGTTTCTGCTGACGAAACTTGAAGGGGAGAGAGAGAACAGAGCTAGGTCGAAGATTTCTGATACCAAATCGAAAGTTCTTCTCCGAGACTATATCTACGGTGGATCAAGAAGCGTGCCAATGAAGAAAAAGACGAAGAAGCGGGTTGCGTTTTGCGGTTGCGTTCAGCAGCCACTGTCTCCTTGAACTTGTTGAAGCTGTTGTTATTAATGTGAATTGATTTAACTGCGTTTGCGGATATGTTTTTGAAAGCAGACGCGGTAGTGGTAGTATTGCGTTTTAATAACAGACTCTTAATTATTTCTTGATAACAATAAAAACCTTTTAGAAATGTGAGATGAGATTCAATATGAAAAGCTTAATTAAACGTTGTTAAATTCCGGTACGGGTGAGTCGGGTTTAGCGGTGTGGAGCATATAATTGCAAGCTGCAACAGCTTCTGCCACCGTGAGATAAATCCGTTCATTACCAATGCTCTCTATGAAGTTGGACTTGCTCAACTTCTTCATCACTTCTGCTCCAGGGTTCGCTATCACTAGCTGAAAATATTAACGAGGATATCAAATTGTAAAATCAACAAGTGAGTGTCTGGGAACTTATCTTATAGTAAGAAAAATTATAGCTTTAATAGAATGAATTATATAATACCTTAAGCTCTCTTCGTCCCAAGATTTTGTTGACTTCCTCCAGCATGCTTATACCGCTTGTGTCAATGTTCCCCACAGCTAATTCATAGTATTGTATATAAATCAAAATTATTACAATTTTTCATATTTTGATAATTTTCTGAAGACAAATATCATTAATTATAACGTTTCTTACCACTCATATCGAGTACAATGTATTGTAGACTGACTTCTCCGCTCTTGCTCAATTTCTCCTCCTCTTCATCGATCCACCTTCCCATTCTATCAAAATGTTTATACACACAATGCATTTAGTCACGTACGTATGTATAAAAGCACCTAGTTAAGATTCAATAACCATAACAAAGTATAAAATAATGTATGTAAAATAAAGAACCTGTCTCGCAAGTAGCTAGAGTTGGCGAAGTAAATAGGACCATCGACGTGGAGAATGAGTATAGAAGAAAGAGTGACGGCTTGAGGGTAATGTTCAATGTTCCTAAATATTTCTGTGTTTTGAATGTTTCCCATTACATAAATCTTTGGCCTTCCCACGAACAACACTAGCCTCATCACTGATATTCCCACCTGCATGCATATAATAATAATATAACTGTATGGTTCTATCTTACGAGCTTTGTTGGCAGTGGCAAAAAAGTTAAAGATACGTACGGAGAGGATGAGACCAATCTCGATGGTACCAAAGACAACGCCAAGGTAAGCAGAGAGACAAACGAAGAAATCGAACTTGTCGAGCCTCCAAAGATGAAGGGCTGCTTCGTAGTCGACGAGGCCTAGCATGGCCGCGATTATGATCGACGACAGCACGACTAACGGCGTGTAGAAGAATAACGGCGTTAAGAACAGTAACGTCACCGCTACTGCAATCGCCATCACCACGTTTGATACCGCCGTTTTGCAACCCGCGTTGTAGTTCACAGCAGAACGCGAAAACGGCCCTTCATCATTAAGAATTTATTCTCATTATGTTATAAGAAAATATTATCAGCATTTTGTAAACCATTCGATACCAAATGAGTTTTTTAATAGATAAACCAGAAAAGTAATCTCAAAATTAATTTAGTTCTACAATCATTCAAAGCTTTATACATGATACTGTATTATAGACTAGATAATAACGTACATTTTTCGGTAACTCATGATATGCATGTGAGAATTTGTAACAGACTATTTTCTTGACAATAACATGCATTTTGTGGGCTTAAATTTAGATAACATAACCAAATTATGTTGTTGATTACCTTTAGTGTATAGTACTGTAGTTTAACTTTGACTGATGATTAGTCGGAGAAATAAAGATACTTAGAATAATTAGTAAAAAAAAAGAAAGAAAAATGGTTAACTAAGTTACCGGTAGTGAGATAGCAAGAGGAGAAAGAACCAAGAATGTTCATCATCCCAAAGGCTATCATCTCTTTGTTCCCATCTATGTTGTAATTCTTGTACATTGCAAAGCTTCTCCCCACTGCTATCCCTTCCTATTTTTTTTAATTTTTTTTTAGTTATTACAACCAAAATAAGGATTCAATTTGGTATACATTAATCTTAATGTAGTATAATTATTTTTCTAAATCCCAAAAAAAAAAGAGAAGATATAACGAGTACGTACAGCGAGAGCAATGACTCCAGTGATAATGCCGATTTTGAGAGCCAACGTAACATAAGGTGGCGTGAATACCAAATGTGTGATTGACGGTGGGTTTATCCCTTTCTTTAGTTCTCCAATCTATTTCCACAATTAAGTACAATTTATTTGGCGTTTAATTAAGCTTAATTATAATTAAATAAAAATAATTCAAAGTTGTGGATCGTTTTTAGAAACGTACGTATTGGACGCCATGGAAGTGGTGATGGAGGAAGTACATGAAAAGGCTTCCAAATATGACAGAAACAAGTGGAGACATTGCACATATCCAGAACAGTTTTGGTCTCTTCTTGCTCTTCACTTACGTTAATTACTTTGTTAATTAAGTTTGAATCTAAACTCGTACGTATTTATTCAGTATAATTAGGTTGATTAAAAGTACGATGTTAATTAAAACTTACAATGAATTTGGTTGTAAGAAGGAAGATGAGGAAGCAACACCCTAGCACTCCACTCTCCCATTTCCACTGCGCGCATGCATATTTTAGAAATAACTTATCTATACATATTTACCAAACATTTTTTTCTGCTTGAATAAATAAAAATATATATAAACATATTATTCTGCTTGAATAAATAAAAATATATAAACATATCATTTATTTTTATCTACACTGATCATAGACTAGATATTAAGCAAAACAAAATAGACACACTGAAATCGGTCGGGTACAATATTGGCAAGCAAGCCCGTGATTAATAACAACAAGTTTTGCCTCATGCCACTTGCAAAACCCCATTGATTTAGAGAAACAACGTTAACACACTGAGAATATTTCAGATCTTGGACATTAACTAAAAATAGTCAGCATTGTAAGATAACTCATGTGTGTGTATATATACCAAATCATATTAACCTTTTATTTTAAACGTAACAAGTATACGTAGCCATATTTCGTTGAGTATGTTTTTTTTCTTTCTTTAGGGAAATCATAATATGAATCTTGGTACCATTTTAGTCGGGAGATCTAAATGGGCTATATTTTTTTTTGTGTGTGTGGGTACAGTACACTAGCTAGCTTTAGGTATAGTAAACGAACCATATGAGACTGAGAAAAGATGGAGCGAAGAACAGAGACGATATCGGTGGAATGAGTGAAGTGAGTGAGGCCAAGTAAGCCTTTCAGTTGCTGAAGACACACCACCGTCGCTGCACCTCCCATGAACCCTACGATCGCCGCATGCGACAGTATCTCCACCACGAACCCTAACCTGACATTTTACATATTCACTAATTAAACTCCATCAATCTTAGTCATAATTAACTACTAGGACATATATAACTTGTATGTGTTTTTTTTGTATACTTGATCAATAATTACTGTTCTGTTTTTTCTAGGTTTGTTCACGTGAAAAATTGTTTGTAAATGTTAGACTAATATGTAACAACACTCCAATAATTATTATTATTAGCCTCTGACATATCTGCCTCAGAATCGAACATGGATCATATTTCAACTAAATGTTTTTGTTTTCTTCTTATTTCTTATAGACTATAGAGTATCACAGTTTTTTACTATTGCTTAGAAAAACAAAACAGCATGCACGAGGCAAAGACCTTCAGCCGAACAAAATGTTCCCTTCTCACTTTTATAATTATGATAGACCACTAGAAAACAAATCTTACACCATCATTCTACCAAAAATATAATATTATGATTTCACGTACGTGTATATATGATAGTATAAAAGTACTATTTATTTATTTTTTTGTGTGAAGTAATGTGATTTTGGAGTGTTGTTACGTACCGTAAGATGCCAAGGCAGGTTTGCATGAGTCCGGCGAAGAAAGTGGCGGTGAAAGCTAAGTGAAGGTAAAGCTTTGGATTCTCCACCGCGTTTACCTCTTTCCCTAACATTGCTCCCGTCAACAGCGAGGCCACCGCCACTGTTCCCACCGCCAAATCTCTTGAACTTCCCATTATCGCGTATACCAACGGCGGCACCAAGCTTGAGTCTACATATATAGTACATCAATATGTTAACAACATGTAATATAGTCTACATATATAGTACATCAATATATGTAAACTACGTACATGTAATATAATGGAGACTATAAGTAATATAGAGAGAGATGAGGGGATTACAAAGACCAAGGATTGGGGGGAGATTAGCAAGCTGAGCATAGCTAATCCCTTGAGGAATAGCAAGACTTGCAATAGTGATCCCTGAGATAACGTCTGATTTCAAATACCCCAAATTGTAACCACGAGCCCATTCCAAGATCGGGAACACGTGCCTCAACACTAACTCGATCTTTTTAGACGTTTTGGATTCGTTTCTGATCTCACGAAAGGGATCGTCGGCGAAAAGGATCTCATTGAGAGTGTTCTTTAGTGATTTCAAGAAAGGTTGTGGTGGAGGTGTTTCCACTTTGTGATATTGTGATGCCCTTTTGCTGCTGCACATCTTCTTGTTTTAACTACTTAATTAAACTAGGGAAAACAAAATATATAGATAATTTAGATTTTGCTTTTAAAGAATGAGAATGATCATCAAAAGCTAATAAGTCTCATTTTGGATTTTGGAAGTGTTGAGGAAGAGAGAAGGAAGATGAGGTTTTTTTATAGGAAGAGAAGAGAAGATAGTTATTTTTTACATATAGGTGATTCATGATTGCATTTTAATTGGGACCCACAAAAATTATTGGGTTTTTGTTTTTTGTTTTGTAAATTATATATCTAGAGAACAAAACCATATGGTAAAACTTTATTTTGAATATGGTCATATATAGCAAACTATTGCATGTACGAAAACAAAACTGCTTGTAAATTTCTTTGGTCTTGTCATGTTGCTCATGTGTATTTGGTTACACATACATATCGCCGTAATATATCATCATGTTTGCATTTGTGTGTATTCCATACAAATACCCAAATTACATAATAGAGAAAACAAGAATTCTCTATGGATTTTCAAAGCTCGTTTGTTTTTTTTTTTTTTTACATTATACTATGCAATGGTTATTGGTTACACATACATTTCACCGTCATGTATAAGCATATTTGCACTGTGGTTGTAAACTTGTAATTCATTCGTTTTGTTATCTAAGCTTGATCGCGAAAATACGGACCATTATGTTTGTGTTTCCTTTTTTGGCATATATAGGCCCTTTTTGATCATATTTCAAAACTTCATCATAATAAAGAATATGGGTCGAAGCCATGCTAGAGAGCACTTGCCCCATCATTTACACATACATTTGACCGCAATCCTAGAGAATCCACTAAAATTTTGACAAAGGAATGAAGTAGCTTATCTAAAGAGAGATCTTTTTACACTTAAGCGCCAAAACCAAACAAATTGAGAGACATGAATGATTAGAAAGAATGAAGCAGCAACATGAGCTGTTACAACTTACAACAAGACTAGTCTTCCCAATTTGGATCGTTTTATCACTCTCCTTACCATTATTTCGTTTTGTCGATTTGCATTTGGAGCATTTCAGAATTATAAACATTCCTTTTCTTTTCCTTCAACACACACCTCGAGGCTTCCCATGTTTTTGCCTTTTTTAGTTTTTTTTTTCTTTCATTCAAAATATTTTTAAATGTCTAATCTTCATCATTATGGTCTAAAAATCTAAACCCTAACTTCTTAACCTAAATCCTAAAAACTAAACTCGAAATAGTTAAACCATAGATCGTAAACTTTAACCCTTCAATTATCTAAATGCATTAAAACATAATAATCCATTCTCTTAATTGATAAACGTCAGCACTAATACTAATTTGAATAAATCTTTTCTAAAAGAAGTCCAATCATCCCATTTCTTTTCTTGTGAGAGAACCAAAGGCTTACACTTTTTTTTTTTTTTTGACTCTCGTGATGTCCTTAGCTACACTACACACATAATTTGGCATTTTCGTTATAATCATTTCTTGATCCACCACAGTTTCTGTGTTCCCTCTATAATCAATCACATGAACATGTGAACTGTAACGACCAAAATATACAAATTTATGATCTTATCTTTAAAAACACTATTTTTTTAGAGACAAAGAAACTAATTATCACATCCACATATATATAGTCATCATCTCTCTAAGGCTCTAAATACAGTAAGAAGAGACAAGAAGAGGTTGATGATGTCTAGGTAGAGTGAAACGGCTGCCCAAATGTACTCATCGTATGTGTATCGTTTGATCAGATTGTCTGTATCATAGACTATGTATCCGCAGAATATTATCGATGCCAAACAACCGTAGATCATCACCGATATCCGCCCTAATGGGAACAAAACCTGCACATACATAATACAAATTAGCATATGAGACCTGGTTATGCATTCCAAAGCTCTACTCTCATCCTCTGTAATGTCTGTAGTAAAATCAAGTTACTAGCTTCCAAGTCTAAAAAGAATGCCACCAAAACTAACATATCCAGTATGCTAAATTTCTCATACTGTCTAATATTGTGATATAATCATTCATAGACCAAAACAACCACAATTCATAGATAAAATCTCTCATTCTATGCAATTCTTATAGATTATAGTAATACCAAGTTTCAAACTTTTTCTAGCCAAACGAATGCTACTAAAAGTACCACTTTGGTTAAAGCTCTCATTCTCTGTGATGCCTACGGTGAGAGAATCAAGTTTATAGCTTCTTAGTGTAAAAAATGCAACGAAAAAACTACCACATCGCACAAGTTAAAAGTAAAACTCCCATCCTCTATAATTCCATAAGCTACCAAATTTAATTGGCTAAAAAGTTAAAACTCCCATCCTCTCTAGTGTCTAATGTGAAATCAAGTTTCAAACTTGTCGGCGTAAAAACAATGCTACCAAAATTTCATAGGCTAAGCCTAATTAAAAATCTTGCTCTCCTCTAACGCTTGTTGTGAATTTGGAATAAAAGGGTGTTACTTGTATTAAGGCGAAGACAATAAGCACAATGAGAGCGCCGAACAAGAAGGGTCCAAGGAAATTAAAGTCATATCCTTTCTTAGCAGCCCAAAAGGTGTATAATGTGAGAGAAAGCACCACAACCGTTGTCAAGATCGCTGACTCGAGAATCACTTTCCCTGCGTCCAACACAGAGTCAGTCATAAACATATACACACAATGGAAACCACAAACATCAGGAGATGTCAAAATCTCAATTCCTCAAATCTATTACCAAAAAGTGGTTGATGAAGAAGTCTTACCATTGGTGAAAGCACATGTCAACCCAACTACAAAAGCCAGAGCCAAAGTGAAAACCCCCAAGAGCAAGTAATTCACCGGATGCTTCTGGTGGTAGTAGTACAACGGACACATCACTATATATAATCGGAGAGAAACGCAAATGAGATTATTATAAAAATTGAAACTTTGATTTCTAAGAACAAGTGTGTGATGAGTAAATAACCTAGGAAGGGAGTGATGATGATGACTATGTAGAGAGCTAACCCAAGGCCGGTGGTGGCGAAGAACAGAGCGATTGGATGGACGGTGACAACGGTAGCGGCGACGGCGACGGTGGCGAGAAGCTGAAAGGCGATGATAGAGTAAATCTTGCGAATGAAACCCCAACGGAGGTCGGGGTTTTCAAGCATCGTTGACTACAGAATTCTTGAGCTGCCGCCGGTTTCCACGTCATCTTTCCGGTACGGTAAGTTCCACTGATACATTACGGAAAGCGCCGGAAAATTCGAGGCCTGTTCGATGATGACTGTATATCACGATCGAGGAGAGAAGACGGAAGCTGAATTTGCTTTGCTGTTGAGTCTCTGTTGTGGTATGAGCGGAACCTGAGATAAAAATTTGGATTTTTTTTTTTGTTTCCATGAAAAAAGCGGTTGCGGGAAGAGGAAGGAGAAGGTTCATGAAGGGTCATGAAGGTTTAAAGGTGGAGAGTGGAGATGACACCAAGTCACGAACCGTGTGACTAGGATACTTTCTACTTCTTTGTAGCTTTTCTTTCATGTGTCCAAGAAAAAGGATCGTGTCCAAAAAAAACATATTAATGGATTAGAAAAATATTTATATCAATAAAATTACCAAACTCTTATTAATACATTTTAATATAAATTTTTGTGATAATTTGTAAAATTTTATTTTTTATATTATTTTTGTTCTCCTTTTCAATGATATAAAAGATTTTTTTCAATCAATTATTTTATTTTACATATATAAAAAGTAAATATAAATGTTATTGGATTAAAAAATTGTGTTTCTCGGAACTAAAAGAAACATTAAATTTAGGATGCGTCATATATATTATACTTGTGAGCTGAATAACATTGAGTAATGAGGTGGATTGATTGAAGTTGTTTAAGATGATGTAATTCTCATTTCCACAATAGTTGTATCTTTCGATTTTATATATTTGGTGGTTAAATGTTATAGCTCATAGTTTAATTTATTTGATGAAAATTAACTGTCAATTTTTACAATAAATTTCCAAATTAGATAACCAATCATAGGATTGGTTATGTATTTTTTAATTATTAAATATATTTGAGGATTGAGACCCAAAAAAAAAGGCTGTCTGAAACATATATGCTCGATCATTTTTGCATACATTATTTTAGAATGTATAAAATTAATAATTAATCACCATTCTTCTTGAAGAGTGCCCGAAGAAATCGATAGTGGTGGTTACTGTTTATGTGGAGATCTTCAAAATATAAAAGAGAGAGAGTATCAGAAAAAACAATTGAGAAGAAGAAAAAACTTTCCCTTTTACCAACGAAACAAAAGAGCTCAGAGAATTACAAAAGTGTGAATTTGGAAAACGTTTCCCACTCTCTCTTTCGCTATATCTCTCTCTCACTTCGATTCACTTTTTTGCTCAAACTTGAACTTGTCCTAATCTCACATCTCTCTGTCTTAGGGTTCTTCTCTTTTTCAAATTGCAGAAGCTCTCGCAGTAACATTGGTGGTGTTTCTTCCTTTACTCTCTTCTTCTTGACTCTGCTGGTTCAAAAGATTCTTAACTTTTTTGATGTCTAAGGCATCTTAGATTTGTTAGATTCTCTTTAATTTTTCTGGGTTTAGCTTGATTTTCACTTGTGCCTCTTAGATTATGCCACCACTGCTTGTAGATTATTAGGGTTTTCTCGGGAAAGCTCTGATTTTGGTGATTCATTATCTTAATTTCTTTAATGGGTATCAGTTCCATGGCGATTTCGAGTGAGTTTTGTGCTTCTCATTTATGTATTTAGGTTTGTTCTACTTCTATCTTACTGCACATTAGTGGTTTCATAGAGAAATGCTTTAGCTTTAGGTGTTGGAAGATCTCATTGTACCAAAGTTCAGATTTTTTTGTATAGGAATCCCTTACTTAAGTAACCCTTCTTTACTTAGTTTCTGGGCTGAGGTAGTGTGAAATCGACAAGAAAATAGCGTGTTGATTACCCCTTCTGGCTATCCTGGAGATCTGGGATTTGTTTCATCTGTTATGTCAGATGAGGACTTTTTACCCATCTGATTCTTGTAAAGAACCACAGCTCAATTCCTTGAATCCACAATCATGGCTTCAAGTTGAGAGAGGGAAACTCTCTTCCTCTGCTTCTTCATCTGCGTAAGTTTTTTCCTTTTTTGTTTTCTGCTTGTTTTAATTGGTTATATATTGAGCTTGAGACGCTATGGATATAGACTAATCTTTGGTCTTTTTTGTAGTCCACTGTGCAGAGAATCATTTATTAAAGTTCCTGAACCGCAGATACTGCCGCGTTATAAACCTCTCGACTACGTAGAAGTTCTAGCTCAGATTCACGAAGAGCTTGAGACTTGTCCTTTGCAGGAGAGATCGATTTTGTATTTATTGCAGTATCAAGTGTTTAGAGGTCTTGGGGAGACCAAACTTAGACGGAGAAGCCTTCAATCAGCTTGGCAAGAGGCTACAACTGTCCATGAAAAAGTTGTGTTTGGGTCGTGGTTGAGGTATGAGAAACAAGGAGAGGAAGTTATCACCGATTTGCTTTCCTCTTGTGGTAAATATTCCGAAGAATTTGTGCCGCTGGATATTGCATCTTATTTCCCAGCCATTACAGCTTCTTCCTCTGAGGCAGCATCTGTGAAGACGAACCGTAGTGTCTCGAAAAATGTTGTGTTTAAGATAGGAGAAGAGAAGATATCTTGCCAAAGGCGAAAAATTGCGAGTCTTTCAGCTCCATTTAATGCAATGCTTTACGGTAATTTCACGGAATCACTTCTCAATGAGATAGATATGTCAGAAAATCATGTATCCTCATCAGCTATGCGGGTTGTTAGAGATTTCAGTGTTGTGGGTGTATTAATCGGAGTTTCCAAAAACCTTCTTTTGGAAGTCTTAGTTTTCGCAAACAAGTTTTGCTGTGAGCAACTCAGAGATGCATGCGATAGAGAATTGGCATCTCTTATTTCTTCTATTGAATGTGCCATTGAGCTTATGGACTTTGCACTTGAAGAGAACTCCCCAATCCTTGCTGCATCGTGTCTGCAAGTTTTTCTTTATGAGATGCCAGATAGTTTGACTGATGAGCGTGTTGTCGAGGTTTTGACTCGGGTTAATAGATCTCAAGTCTCAACCATGGCAGGAAAAGCTTCATTCTCCTTATACTCTTTTTTAAGTGAAGTCTCGATGTGTATAGATCTTCGGTCTGACAGAACATTGGGTTTCTTGGAGAAATTGGTTGACTTTGCAGAAAATGACCGCCAGAAAGTATTGGGGTTTCATCGGTTAGGGTGTATGAGGTTGTTGAGGAAAGAATACCGCGAGGCAGAAGAAGCTTTTGAAACTGCTTTTAATTTAGGCCATGTGTATTCGGCTACTGGTTTAGCAAGACTAGGATACATCCAAGGGCATCGGCTTTGGGCTTATGAGAAGCTGAGCTCGGTTATCTCCTCTGTTTCACCGCCTCTCGGCTGGATGTATCAAGAAAGGTCTTTCTATTGTGAGGGTGATAAGAAATTGGAAGATCTTGGGAAGGCAACCGAATTGGACCCGACTTTAACATATCCTTACATGTATAGAGCTGTCACTCTAATGTCGAAACAAAATGCTAAGGCTGCACTTGAAGAAATCAATCGGATCTTAGGGTTTAAACTCGCGTTAGAATGCTTGGAAATCCGGTTTTGTCTTTATCTTGGTATGGATGACTATGAAGCAGCTCTTCGTGATATTCAGGCTGCCCTGACCTTGTGTCCGGATTATCGAATGTTCGATGGGAAAGTAGCTGGGAGGCAGCTCCGGACGCTTGTGTATGAGCATGTTGAGAATTGGACAACAGCGGATTGTTGGATGCAGCTATATGAGAAATGGTCGAATGTTGATGATATAGGTTCTCTTTCCGTGATCTATCAGATGCTCGAATCTGATGCTTGCAAAGGTGTTCTTTACTTCAGGCAATCTTTGCTTCTCCTAAGGTATTTTGTATTATTTTAAATTCAACACTCTTGAGTTCCATTTTTAATATGATTATCAAGGAAAACTGGAGTTCAATTCAATTTGGTGTTTTTAAGGTTTTCAGTTTTTGAAAAGAAATAGCTAAAGTAAAAACGGTTTGGTACAGTTTCAGCTTGAATTCGGTTTTTCATGAGATATATTAATTAGTTTTAGAGAACACAATTTTATCAGAGTACAATTTTCATTAAATGTATAACTCAGTTGTTTCATACCTTTGTTTTAACAGGTTGAATTGTCCAGAAGCAGCAATGCGTAGTTTACAGTTAGCCCGCGAGCATGCCTCGAGTGACCACGAGCGTCTGGTTTATGAAGGATGGATCTTGTATGATACGGGTCACTGCGAAGAAGGGCTACAAAAGGCTAAGGAATCCATTAGAATAAAGAGGTCATTTGAAGCTTATTTCCTTCAAGCTTATGCCTTAGCGGAATCTAGCCTCGATCTATCAAGTTCTTCAACTGTTGTTTCACTGCTTGAAGATGCTCTTAAGTGCCCGTCTGATAGGTTGCGCAAAGGCCAGGTACTGTCATTCACCATCACCACATCTGTTTTTAAATCAGTGAAAATAAAAACTATGTCTCAGGTTTATTGGATTTTGTTATAGTAACTTCGGGTTGGTTGGATTTATTCTCTATTAGCCAATTATGTTACAGCCCACTTTTTTAAATGTCCACTTTGGTTTTGGTGTAAAGAGTTAAGTTTCGAGCCGATTTGGTTTTGTGTTTATGCCCAAGCGATTAGATGCAGCCGGTTAAGTTGATGACAATGCTGTTTGTGGTTTTGTTTTAGGCTCTGAATAATCTCGGGAGCGTCTACGTGGATTGCGAGAAGTTAGACTTAGCTGCGGATTGCTATATAAATGCTCTCAAGGTAAGACACACGCGTGCACATCAAGGTCTAGCTCGTGTCCATTTCCTTAGAAACGACAAAGCTGCAGCCTATGAAGAAATGACCAGACTAATCGAAAAAGCTCAAAACAATGCATCTGCTTACGAGAAAAGATCTGAGTATTGTGAACGTGAACTCGCCAAATCTGATCTCGAAATGGTCACCCGGTTAGACCCTCTGCGGGTTTATCCTTATCGATATCGTGCAGCAGGTTTTCTATTTTTCTTATAACTCTTATGCTCTTCTTCTTTATTTTTTTCCATCATCTCTGAAAAAGTATCGGCTTACCCTGATGAAACTCAAATATTTCGTTATCCCTTTTGCGGGGTTTTATAGTGTTAATGGATAGTCGGAAGGAGAGAGAGGCTATCGTGGAGTTATCACGAGCTATCACCTTTAAAGCGGATCTGCATCTTCTGCACTTAAGAGCGGCTTTCCATGAACACATTGGAGATGTGGGAAGTGCGTTGCGGGACTGTCGTGCAGCACTCTCTGTCGACCCTAACCATCAGGAGATGCTCGAACTCCATAGCCGTGTGAATAGCCATGAACCCTGAACCGCAACCCATACACAACAGAGAGCCTTCGAGAATGAAAGTAAAGTGTGAAAATCTGTAAAACTAAAAGGAACATACAGTTGGAATCTTGTAATCTCCTTGTCACCCTTTTATTCTTTTGTATTTGTTGTTGTTTTCCTTAAAATTCGATTTTATATCATCACCTCCTTTCAACGTAAACTTCAAAATTCCACTGGACCTAAAACGTGAACCTTGCTATAATACTAACCTTAACCCAAGCTGATGACTATATTCTTCCCTTACGTAGTTACGTAACTAGAAAAATATACTACATTTTTCCTCCCCTTTATTTGTTACAAGAAATCGAATATTCATGTATGTATATTTATTTCCTTCGTATAGCATATAATAGATTGAAGAATATTACACATTTCAAAAAAGCCTTTTTTGGAAAAGAAAAAACAAAAAAGAAGAATATTCGGTGTTGCATGGGTTTTTAGTAGTTACGCTCGTGGCTCTCGTAATGGTCATATGTTTTGTTTCTTTGGCCTAAAAGGGATTCCATCATAAACTATAGAATTTACTGAAATAGACAAACCTATCCCAAGTGAATCTTATGGACGTACAAGCCACGTCTAAGGACAAAATCGACCTACCAAAATGTTCTTTGTGTTTTTTTTTTTTTTTTGGAATATTTATTTTGTTTATACAATTATTTTTAAAAAGAGATGATATAAAGTTAAAGAAGGGGTGAAATGAAGGAGTGCGAAAAATTCTTCTTGGTGGGGTTTAATAAGTATTTTTTTTTCAAAGGGATGGATATATGAGAATATATTATTAATCAAAAACTTAAAAAAGGTAATTTAGAAAAAAAGAAAAGAGAAAGAAGATAACACAAAAGTCATCCACAAGAGAGTAAATCATAGGAAGAAGTCGAAAACCAAAAAATTCAACAAAGTAATATATTCCATTTTGATATTCAAAGCCAAAATGCTTTTAGCTTGGCCATATTATGATTGCTTTGTATATCCTTTTGTGTACTAGTGTATGTATTTTTTCCCCCTACCATTTTTTAATAATCTTTATGAGTGATACAACCTTGTGGTATATAGAAGACATGTTATTTTCTACGCACATAATCACATGTTCTTTTGATTTATTTCATAGCTTATGTATGATAAGTCTCATTCCGATCAAGTGTGCCTTTTTAAGAGTTTTGTGTAATCTTATGATCTACAGAAAAATCTGAGGAAAAATAAGATAAAAGTTATAGCAGCCTTTGTAGTAGTTAGACCTTAGAAATAGAAAGTAACACATCAGTACATCACTCAATTCATAATAATTCAATAGCACGAAATTGAACAAGTATACTTACCTTCTTGGCAATAAGTCAAACAATATCATCTTGGATTAGATACTTAAACTCCATTCAACACTTACTACAAATTGCATAATGTTATAGTTCAACAACTGTCAACATATTATTCAAAGCTTGTATCGCAATGTCATAGGGAAAGTATACGACTTCCCCACGCTGAACTTGAATTTTCTCAGTACTACTAATACTAATCATCTACTATTATAAAACAAAAGTTGGCTAATTAAGTAGAGATTCTCTTACAAACTAAAACAAAACAAAAGCATTTTCCTCTATAACAAAACCCAATAAATTGAAAAGAGGTAATTTTTTTTTGTTTATTTTATATAAAAAGTAATTATGACTTCCATTTAAGGAAATTAAGCCTGTTAAGTCTCATCTCACAATATTTTCCATTAACTGCACAAATTGATAGCTTAGCTTTTCTTTTATTTTTCTTTCTGGGGTCTACTACTCTTTCTTTTCTTAATAGACAATTTCAAGTAAATGCTTATAGTCTGGTCCTGTAATCATCACTCTTCTCAGTATAATGCAGAACACTTAGAAACAAAAATAGTTAAAAATGTAAAGTCAAAGTCTTCACTTTCAAACACACACACATACTTGACACTACTATCTCACCTCTGTGGTATTCATCTGCACATAGATAGAAAAAAAAAAAAACTAATACAAAAATGGGAATCAAACAGTCTTTGCATTTATTGTAAGCACACAAATATATGTATATATATGATAGTGACATTGGAGAATAATCCATCATGGTCGTCCTCTTTGCTTTTGAGACTATACTGCTT